>OX596235.1:24782131-25438887 GCA_951394345.1 Salicornia ramosissima
CACAAAAGTGATAGATGTAGTCGTAAAAAACATTCTAATAACTTTCTAAATGTAATATTTACGATCAAATTCGGTCACAAAAAGTGATAAAACCAAACAACAGTTCTTCAGACACACCGACAATATTTGTTCATAATCACAAAGCCACACCAGCCTAGCGACAACGGCCATAATTATTCACAACATAAGGCCATATCGGCCTCGCCACACCGGCCATAATTATTCTTAATAAATTCAAAACATTTGTACATACTTTTTGGGATGCTAAGTTTCATTCTCAAAACACGTAACCTTTTTATCACAACTATAAAATTGGTTTTGATAAATTCAACTAGCATTCAAATTTACCACGTTTATAAATTCTGCCTCAACGAGCTTAAGCATGCATTCGTATTTAAATTATTTATCATAATAGGAACTTTATCTCTAATAAGCTTAAACATACATTCTTATGTAAATCATTTCACGAGCCTTGTTTTGTAGGCCTAACTATCATAAAAGAGGTTAACTTAGGGCTCGCATGGTTGAACACAGGAAGTTAATTCCGATAGGAAGTCTCATTTTATGAGATTTAAATTTTGTTGTCAATTAATTTCCAAGGAATTGGTTATATGTGTTTGGTTGAGCATAGAATTAAATTTACAATTGACACAGGAATTTGCATTCACCAAGGGAGGTAGGTGATTAATTTCCAACAATTTATTAAAATTCTATTTCCTATGCTTGTGGTATATTTTGTTAACCAAATACAAAGTCATTTAACTAGTTTCTAGGAATTTGTATTTTCGAGGGAAATACACTCCAACCAAACAACATCTAAAAACATAGGAATTAAGATTTCCTATGAATTAAAGATAGTGTGTTGTTTGGTTGACATAATGATAGAAAATTTTATTTTCTAGGAAATTCTATTTCCTACAAAATGAAAAAATAACTTACCAAGGTCCCCTTGGTGAATTGAAATTCCCATGGGAAATTGAAATTCCTATGATCAACTAAACAATAATCTTAATTTCCTAGGAAATTGAAGAGGGAAATAATTTCCTATATATGAAATATCAATTCCTATAGGAAATTATTTTATACGTGAAACAAATGAGCTCTTAAAAAAAGTAACAACAAATTGGTTGATCTTCGTTGAATATGAATTAGGGGTGGGCATAAAAATTCGTATTCGATTTCCGTTCCGGTATCCAATTTTTTTACCTGTACAAAAAGATATTCGACCCGATTTTAAAAACTAGATTGGATGTTCGATTTGTAAAACCGAATATCGGATCGAATTTGCATCACAATTTTTAAAAACCGGGTTACCCGGTATCTGGGTTTATTTCTAAAAAAATTTATTTTATTTTTAAAAAAAATTAAACCGTGTAGTGTGTAGTTGCAATTTGCAAAAATTATTCATAAGTTTTTTTTTATTATTAATCAGTATAATCATAATTTTTAAAAATTAATCATAATTTACTTTTTGAAACCGACAAAGATGGATAAACTAAAACCAATTATCTAAATTTGGCTTTATTGATAGTAAGGTTGGTTTCATTCTAGACTAGTCTTGTGTGCAAGCTTTGCGTGCGACGATATTTTAAATTTTTTTTTTAATCGATGGTTTTTGTTTGAGAAGTCAAAATATTTGTTAAATTCACTTATTCCGATAATCATAAACAAGCTTTCCCTTTTCATCCAACAATTTCACAATAATGAACAAAATCGGCTATAAAATTTCTACGATAATCAAAAGGTAAAATATTTATGTGACAAAATATATCAAAATTGGTGTCTATTTATAGAGAATTCAAGAAAAAAAAGAAAAGAATTTTGGTGTTTTTATTTTATTCTTACAATTTTTTTTCATTTTTAAAAATTCAAAATATTGTAATAATTTTCCTTAATAATTAAGAGTGATGCTAATTGATTTTTTAGAAATTTTTGGGGTATTATCGACTTTTCGAAGGAGACGCCATGACTCCATTGGCTTATATATTAAATTTTTTCAAAATGTTGGCTTAATTGTAGAATATCAGCCAAAAAGGTTGACTTATTATGGACAATTTCCTATATTAAAAGCATTTGTAAAGGAAACACTTTCATTACTTTCAAAACTTGTCAACTAAACATGCTTTAAAGCATTGTTTTGTTGCCTTTAATTCCCATGGGCAATCAAATTTCCCCTGATATGTAATTTGTTGTAGTTGTTTGGTCGCTTAAAATTTGATTAAATGGAGAAAATGCAAATTCATAAGAATTTTGAATACCTACAAAACATAGGAATTATCGTACCAAGTCTCCTTGTGGTAATTGAAAATTCCTATGATTTATTATAACTTTCCTCGTAAACACCAAACAAGTTTTAGTAAATCATGGAAAATGTAATGTAGTAATTAAATTCTAATGAATTACAAATTACTTCATCTATCAATGTCTAATTGCTCCATATGCTTTTTCTTATCTCCCGAATCATAACTTAAAATATTAATATCTCTAATTATACATAAGAAAAAATTATAAAAATATATATTTCGAAAGTATGCCCGAGACGAATCAAACGAGATCACATAACTATTTTCCATTACCTATATCAAATTAAACTAGGTCAAAATAATAATGAAAATAATGTCAAATTTAATTTGGAGCAATTAAATGTGGACGGAGACTCTTTCTGTTTTTTTTTTAATTTACTCGCTTCACTTTTCACATTTGCCGAGACAAAACTTTGCAGATTAATATCTTTAATTGTGTGTTTGTAAAAATTATAAAAACTAGATATTACAAACTACATGTTGAAACAAATTCAATGACACCCCACATAACTATTTTTTATTTTTATGTATAAATCACAAAAGATAATTAAAGTATATTTGTGATTAATGACAAGGTGAAACTTACTAAATTAAAAAAAAAAGGGTTTTCTAAGCTATGCCCCTGTGGTTTTGCAAATTCTAAGTTGTGCCCATGGATTTTGAAACTTCTAAGATGTGCCCCTGAGGTTTATTTTTCTGATAAAATGTACCCACTCACTTCATTACCCACTAACAGACGTTAGGAAGTGTTATTAGCTGTTAATAATTTCAACTAAAAGGAGTTAAGAGGAGAGAGAGATAATTGAAACCCCTCAATATTTCTCTCACACTCACTCTCTCATACTCTGCTCTCCCATTTTTTCCCCCAAAAAAATTGAAACCCTTGATTATTCAGTCACAATTGCAAGAATCGGCTCTAACCAAAGTTGAAGAAGATTTTAGGGTTTCATTTCGTTGCTGAATTTCGAGTTTAGAGCAGAATTTTCGAAAGGAATAATGTAAGTTTTCGAATTAAAACCCTTCATTATTTGAGAAATTACATGCATTTTTTCGAAAATTCCTTTGCAAAACGTATTGCTACATTTTTATGGTGTTGTTGATGGTTTTTTTTTGGTGGTATTGTTGATGTTATTTTTTTGTGTTTTTATGGATGGATTTTTTTGTGGTTATTTGAGAAATAAACTGCATTTTTTCGAAAATTCTTTTGCAAAATGTATAATTGCATTTTTATGGTATTGTTGATGATTTTTTTTTGTGGTAATGTTGATGGATTTTTTTGTTGGTATTATTCGTGCAGAATGACTTCGAAAATTTTGAAAATTCAGCATGGTGCAAATTATATAGAAATGGTAATTGATGATATTGATAAATGCTTGATGATAGATGTTTTAAATGATATGTGTGAAGAGTTTAGCAAAAAGAATTATGAACTCCCAAAATACCCTCTGCTACACTACTGCCATAAAAAAACAGAACACAATTTGATTGATGATGCAAGTTTGATGAAAATGTTTGAAGTGATGGAGAGTAAGAAAATTCATGTTTGGGTTGATATGTTGGATGAACCCAACTTTATTTGGAACTTAGCTGAACAAGTAAAAAGGGGTAAAGGTCCTGAAAAGCCAATTAATAACCCAACTAGGCCCCCAAAACTACCTATTAGAAAGCCCAATTCAAATAAACATGTGACCCAAACCCAATTTCCTAAAAGTCCTGAAGTTTCACCTAGGAGAAGCCCTAGGAATTTAGGGCCTGTTGATTCTACCCCCATACAACCTGAAGTTCAGCCTTCCACCCAAGCATTAAACACTCCACTTTCACCCCAAGTTGTTGGTACCCAAACTTCATGTAATATGAGCCCACAAATGACACTTAGGAGAAGCCCTAGGAATGTACTTCATCCCTCTATCCTAACAGGTGACACCCCTATTTCAGAACCTAGTCCTGTACTCCATCCCTCTATCCCAACATGTGACACCCCAAATTCAGATCCCAAACAACCAACAAGGGCAAAACTCAGGCTCTCTTCATTCCCACATGGGAAGAAAATGCCCAAACAAACAGCCAAATTAAGAGGTGTGTGGGTCCCTCCAGTTAAAACAACACAAAAGCCAGTTGAAGAAGCATCTCAAGTAAGTACTAGATCTAGAAATAAGGGTGTTGCAAATCTGGGAACTTTTGAAATAGTGGTGCAAGAGGATTCTGAAAGTGAAAGTGAGGACTATCAACCTGAGGAAGAGGATGAAGATGACAGTATTGGTGATGAGGACATGGAGTTTGATGAGGGTGACATTAATGAGCTTCTGAACCAGAATTATGTGGATGGAGGTTGGGAACCCTTTAGTACAAATGAATGGTCTGCTGATGATGAATCCTACCTTAGAAGATTGTATGACAATGGGGTGGTGTTTGATGATGCTGAGATGGGAAGAATTAATCTGAAGACATGGCAGTTATTTGTGGATAAGGAACACTTTAAGGATGCCCTTAGAGACTATTGTATCCAGGAGGGGTTTGCCTTAGTTGTGAATAAAGCTGACAACATTAGATATACTGCTGTTTGTGCTGATCAAAGGTGCCATTGGAGAATACATGCTGCTGTACTTGTGGATGGGCATACTTGGGCAATGAAGAAAATTGCAAAAGGTCATTTGTGTGACCTGAATTTGGTCAATAACCCAATGTGCACATGTGAATGGGCAGCAAGAAAGTTGGTTGATGACATTAGGGCAGACCCTGATATGAAGGCAAAGACAGCAGCACAATTGCTTTGGGATAGGTATGGTTTGGAAATGGCAACCTCTTCCATATACAGGATGAAATCAAATTCATTAAAGATGATACAAGGGGGGCATGATGAGTCCTACACAAACCTTCCTCAGTATTGTGCATTATTAAAGGAAAATAACCCTGAGTCAAATGCATTTTGCACATGGAACACAACCCCTGAGAGGTGTCTTCAGTTTACCTCAATTTTTGTTAGCTTTGCTGCTCAGTTCAAGAGTGTAATTGCTGGTTGTAGGGGATTGATAGGGGTTGATGGGTGTCATCTAAAGGGCAATTATGGGGGTATTCTTCTATCTGCTGTTGCATTGGATGGCAACAATGAGATATTTCCTGTGGCTGTTGCTGTGGTAGATTCAGAAAACAAGACAAGTTGGAGTTGGTTCTTCCATCATTTGAAGGGAATGCTCACTGAGACTGGCAGAGAGGATTGGACCATTATGTCAGACAGACAAAAGGTAACCCTTGATTTTTATTTGGTTTCAAATAACTATGTTAATCCAATACTTTGAATGTAAATACTTACATATGTTTTTTTGCAGGGTGTTGATCCTTCTTTGGATACCATATGGCCTAAAGTACCTAGGAGGTATTGTGGAAGACACTTATGCAAGAATTTCAAGAAGGACTACCCAGGCTTGCTCATGCACAAACTGTTTTGGGGAGTCATCAATGCATACTCAGCATACTCATTTAGGAAGGCAATGCAACAAGTCCAACTACATGCTGGCCTAGGGGCTGTGAAATGGTTTAAGGATGTGGGGCCATTAGATAGATGGACTAAATGGAGATTTGATCCAAGTTTGTGTAATGATGAAAACACAAACAATTTTGTTGAAAGCTTCAACAGCACAATTGGAGTTGATAGGACATATCCAATCCTTACTATGCTTGAAGGTAATATCCATTAAAGAAACTAAACTTTTTATGCATTCAATAGTCTAAAATAACTTAGTTTTAATTGTTGATATTATGTATTAGGTGTGAGACGAATTGCTATGGTCAGACACGCTACAAGGCAACAAATAGCTGATAATTGGCCTGATGAGGGAATTTGTCCAAACATTAGGAACAAATTAAGAACACTAACAAAGGATTCCAGGGTATGCGTAGCTTACCCATCTGGAAGGGGTTTATATGAAATACATGAGGGGAGGGCAGTACTGCCAATTTCAATTGCTGAAAGAACATGTGCATGTGGTAGATGGCAGCTAAGTGGAATTCCATGTAAACATGGAATTAAAGCAATTCTCCATGAAGGGAGGGATCTAGCCCATTATGTTAGTGAATGGTACTCAACAGCTAGGTATAAACAGGCTTACAGTGGGAATATAGCACCTATTCCTGATCCTAACCATTAGCCTGAAATGCCTGACATTCCGAAATTAATACCTCCAACAATGAAAAGAGGTATTGGAAGGCCTTCAAGGAATAGAAGAAGAGAAGAGGGAGAACAAAGAAAAGGAAAAAGGAGTGCTACAGTTAAGTGTAGGAAATGCAATTCCCTAGGGCATAATGCATCAACATGCAAAGGTGGGCTCACAGCCAAGGAAAAGGCACAACAAGAGGGGGCGAAAGCAGGAACAAAAGGGAAGAAAAAAGCAAATAACACAACTGTTGATGACAATGTTGACATTGATTTTAACTTCATTGAACAACTGATGAATGGGGTCTTTGATAATGACCCTTTAGTGGACTGGAGTGCAAGAGAATCAACTAACACTAATGAGGCTGGAACATCTGGTACCAAAAAGGGAAAGGGAAAGGGAAGGAAAAGAAAGAAGTCTGCCCAACATGATGATCCCAACCTGATTGAAACAATGATGGCAGAATCAGATCCTAGGCAGCCATCCATGAGTCAACCATCAACATCTACACATGCTGCTGCTCCTTCTAATGCTGTTCATGCTGTTGCTACTGCAGGGAAAGACCTCAGTCCCAAGGCTAAGAAGATTAGGAACAGGATTATGCAACTAGGCTAGTTGGGTTCAGAAAATTTAATCAATTCAATGTAGTAAATATTTTGGATGTAGTAATGAAATGTATTAGAATATATTTTGGATGTAGTACTGATAAGTACAATTTATATTGTCACTGCCATTTTGTGTATTAAAAAGCAGTGAACAATTCAACATGCATGGTTTATATTAATGCAAACAATGGTGTACTTGACTTCTTATGATACACATACACATTATGGTGATATGCTGGAATTGAATATCAGCAACATGCTGCTGATTTGCTGTAAACAATGGTTTCCTCTCCTTCTTATGTACACTTGTCTTCTGATCAGTTTTCTGATCAGTCTTCTGATCAATTTCTGATCAGTCTTCTGATCAGTTTCTCATCAGTCTTAATTATGAAACTACTGCTAGTATTAATGCTCTAGTGTATTTAGCTCTGGATTAATGCAGTTTAATTGTGAAACTGCTGCTAGTATCAGTTTTAATTTAGCAAATAAATTGGCAAATAAATTTAGGAAAATAAATTTAGCAAATAAAATGGCAAAAAAATTGGCAAATAAATTTAGTAAAATAAATTCAGCAAATAAATTGGCAAATTAATTTAGCAAAATAAATATAACTTCATTAATTTCATATTTCCCACTCAAAGGAATACATTACACTTAGACCAGTACATAACACCTGCTAAACCATACATACCCTTTACCCAGTAACCCCATAAATCCATTACAAATGATAACTTGCTAACAAAACCATAACACCATACGTCCATTACATTTTCAGCACTATAATAAACAACAAAAGTGAAACCAAAAACCCAATTTTCACATGAAACTTCTCATAAACAGCCAAATGAGATATTTTGTTCTTCATCTCCAGTATTTCGTTTTTCAGGTCCTTCAAAGCACCACCATCTTCCACTTCATAATCACCATTCCAAATCATGTTATGAGGGCCTACCCAATCGAAAAAGCCGCAACTTTCACATCTCCAATAAGCTTTTCTAGGGTTTCTTACTGAATTAGACAAATTCAATTTGCAATGAACAACTGGGATGCATTTACATTTTGGAGCAACGAAGTCCCATTGACATGGGGATATTGATGAAGAACGAGAAGTTGACATTAAAGAAGAATAAGAAACAAAAAAAAAGCAGAGGAATTCAAAGAAGAAGAGAAAATTTTTGGGTAAAGTAGGAAATGAGTGAAGAAGAAGAATATATAAAGAGAACTTCAGCAAAACCCTAAGTTTTTAGAGGGAAATTTGCCTCCAAATAATTCCCAAAACCAACTAACGTTAAATCCAACGACAGCTTAACGGAGTGGGTACATTTTATCAAAAAAAAAAAACCTCAGGGGCACATCTTAGAAGTTTCAAAATCTATGGGCACAACTTAGAATTTGCAAAACCACAGGGCATAGCTTAGAAAAAAAAAAAAAAAAAAAAAAAAGAAGTAACTATCGTCTGGTGTTCCCCCCCCACCCCATTTTCCCATCATCTTTTCTGCCTCTTTTACTAGCTTTCTTTGTAACCTCTACTATAGTCCAGGCTACGTCCTCTATTGAGGTGATTGAGGTTTGCTCTTTTGTTATTTTCATAGGTTTTATCAATTTAATTATTGAGTTATTGGTTTCCACTCTCCAGTGGGGTTTACTTGAGCTACTTAAAATTCTTCAAAATTTGAAATTATTGAAGCTTTAGTTTCATTATTGTCAATATGTAAGATTATGTGTAGTAAGATTATGTTTAGATATTGAAGTTACAAAGTTTGAGCAAAATGTCTTTTTCCCCCAATATATTGGGGTTTTCAATTTCCAATATATTGGGGTTTACAATTTGTCCTAAAACTGATTTTTTTTTGCTCTTAATTGGTATATCCATATTGGGGTTGTAATAATTTGTTGTTGCAGATTCACTGAGGTTATTAACTACCAGGAAAATGATCAACTTCAGAAATAAGTTGTATTCATCGCTGAATTGAAATGCATTTCAGACTGGCTGAGGCGATTTGGAGGGAAATGGGTCAATATGCAAGTAGACTAGACATAGATTCTGATGAATCGGACGATTATGATACTAGCAACAATGCGAATTCTAGTATTCAAGGTCAAGCACTTGACTTTTCTGATTGTTTAGACAATGAGATTTCCCAATTGACTATAGTTAAATCGAAACCTAATGAACATTTGAGTAAGATTGTCCCTGGAAAGAGAAAGAACTGTATATCGACTGTTAACATGTTGGCTGGTCGAGAGGCTAATTTTTCTGGGAGAGGTAGGTTCACATCTGCGGACCGATGCCATGTTGCTAGCCGGTTTTTGCCTGTTAGAGGACCGTGGCTTGTGGATCAGATGAACAGCCGAGCTTATGTTTCACAGTTTTCTACAGATGGGTCTCTTTTTGTTACTGGATTTCAGGTATATACTACAATGGTTAAACATTGGATTTATATTCAATGTTGATAGTGATGTATTCACTTTGGTTGTGCAGGGAAGTTTTATTAGGATATACAATGTTGATAGGGACTGGAAGGTTCAGAAGAACATTATGGCTAAAAGCCTGCGCTGGACAATTACGGACACATCCCTTTCACCAGACCAACAGCAACTTGTGAGTGTTTGTTATCTGTTTTTTGGTAGCTGACTACAGTGATCCATGTCATCCATCAATTTTAGCTGACTAACAAGGAAAATATTCTCAAAGGGATTTTTATTTGCTAGGTGCTAGTGATGATTATGTGATGCTGTTGCAGGTATATTCCAGTATGTCACCTCTTGTACATATTGTTGATATTGGATCTTCTGCTACTGACTCTCTTGCAAATGTTACGGTAAGGATCTCATTCTTTAATCTTCTACACTCTGTGTTATGTGTGCATTGATTGTCTTTGGATGGCTGGATGCTAATTATTTGTTCTCCCCCAGCCACTGGTTGTCCACCCCATCAATGTTTGGAATTCCATACTAATAACGAAAAATTTCGACATATTGTTTACTTAATGTAAGAAACTGAGATACATTAAAAGAATCTTACAAATACATCAAAAATAAAATAATAATACACTAACAATACATGCAAGATACATCAATATTTTACCCATAAATTCCAACAAAACTGAACAATGCAACAAAGCTTGATGATTAATTTTAACATTAAAGCTTAGGAAATGAGCAAATAATCAACTTAGCTACATTGAATGTATGGATACATCATATACAAGATATAGGAACATTGACAAATAACTATAAATACTCCCTCCGTAACGCTTTAAATTCACCATTGGCAACACAAACTCCAATGCAAAAGAGTTTAGTGAGTTAAGTGTGTTGTAATTGTGTAGAGGAGAGAGAATTAATTGGTATTAATTGTATGGGACCACATGATATTAGGAAAAATTAATATGCGCGGAAGAATGGTTGTTGTCAATTGCAATGTTAAGTACTTTGAACTAAAATATTGAGAATAATAGAAATTTGTGGAAAAGAAAAAAAAACAACAAAAGTGACGGAGGAAGAGGCAATTCACTATTAAACCAAATGGAGGACAACTCAAAGGGAGAAATTATATTAATCCCGTTCACACAAAAGGACTCTCAAAAACTGCTCACAAAATACTTAATCTCTAAACAAGAATAACTGATGTAATGTGTATGAAGTGTAAAACTTGAGGTTAAATAACATATATATAGGGTGTAACCCTAATAGGTATGTTCTCAAGTAGCCTCCAAGCATACAAGAAGACCAACAAATCAGAAATAAGTGCTAGATAAATGTAGAGCATAAACCAAGAAAAGGAATTAAAGAGAAAAAACTGAAAACAGAAGGCCAAAAGACACAAAAAATCGTGTTAGCAGGGGAGACACAAAAATTCGTGTCAGCAGGGGTGACCCGATCCGGTCATGTGTCCCGCCCGGTCGGGTCAGCCCCAAAAATGCCCAAAAACAGCTTCAGAGACTCGCACCCGATCGGGTTGGCCAACCCGATCATGCCACCCGATCGGGTCATGCACCTCGCCCGTTAGGGTGATGCCCAAAACATGCTTTTATGCAACCGTGAGCCAAAATTCGAGCCATAAACCTTACACATGATATTTGGAGGGAAAAGATTTTGTGACTTATAATTTTAAGTGGACCCCACACAGAAAAAACTTTCCAGCAAAGCAAATTTTTTTTGCAATTTCACGTTCAGCAGCCAAAAATACAAAGGGAGAAGGGAAAAATTTGACTTTTGGCCAAAGTTTTGTCAAATTTCATTTTCCCTCCATTTTCTAAACTTGCCCCACAACCAT
Organism: Salicornia ramosissima; assembly: GCA_951394345.1. Lineage (NCBI taxonomy): Eukaryota > Viridiplantae > Streptophyta > Magnoliopsida > Caryophyllales > Amaranthaceae > Salicornia > Salicornia ramosissima. Next base: position 24,793,470 of record OX596235.1, read on the forward strand.
TATAACACAAACAGAGGCTATAAATACCTCTCCACCTCACCATTAATGCTGTTCTAAAATCATTCCCAACAAAAAAAAATCCCAACTACACAACCTGGTTAGGATACAACAAGCACTATCTAGGTAAATTTTACAAAAATACTGTATGCATCACAGCACACACAACACTACCTAGGTTAGTTAAAATTTAAAAATTTTAATTTTACAAAAATTAGAGTAAATTTGACCCCATTAACATTATCATTCTTCTATACAAAATGGATGATGATTTTGATGATGGTTTCTTTGCTATGGATCAGCTGTTAATGGAGGAGGGTCTCCTTGCTTCATCAGTACCCACCACTGAAACATGGCAAAGAAACTTAGTTACACCTGAACCTAAGGACTTGACAAATGCACAAAAAACACAAATTGTTTTTAATTGTTTAGCATTGAAGAAGGATGGTAAACTACCTTATGGAGTCCAAGCCAAAATAGCCAAGGAACTTGGATGTCACAGTAGCACTATTAGTAAAATCATGAAAAGAGCAGAACAACAAATAGCATGGGGGGAAAGCATTGATGTCAGTTCCTTAAAATATGGTCGTGTAGGTAGAAAACCCACTTATGAAAACAAAGAAGAGTGGCTACAGTCAGCCCCACTTCATTTAAGACAATCTTATAGAGCATATGCAGGTGCATTAAAATGTTCTCATATGTATGTGTTTAGGCTACTTAAGAAAGGTTTGCTTAGGGCACACATAAGTCCAAACTATCCCAATGTTAGTGATAAAAATAAAATTGATAGGATGAAGTGGGTACTGTCACGTATTGAACCAGCAACAGCAAATGGTAGGGCCAGGTTTATAGACATGAAAAACACAATTCACATTGATGGAAAGTGGTTTTACCTTAATCCAACCACTAGAAGATTTTACCTGTTGCCCAAAGAAATAGATCCCTACAGACTCTCTAAGTCAAAGAACTACAACATCAAAGTTATGTTCATAGGGGTGACATCTAGGCTAATATATAGTGAAGATGGAGAATTATTACATGATTGAAAATTTTGGATATTTCCATTTGTTTCAAAGGAAAGGGCTAAGAAAAAGAGTGAAAACAGACTAGCTGGGATAATGAAGACCAAAGCAGTCACTAATTCAAGTTACAAGAGACATGATGATCAACCAGGTCATACCAGCAATTAAACAAAAATGGCCAGCATGCATGCCCAAACAAATACTCGTTCAACAGGATAATGCAAGGCCACACCTACCAGATACAGACCCTGCATTTAGGGCAACTGCATCATCAGATGGGTTTGACATGCATATCATAAATCAACCAGCACAGTCACCTGATTTCAATGTCCTAGATTTGGGATTATTCAGGGCACTTCAGAGTTTACAATACCGGTCATTTCCCAAAGATGTGGATGACCTAATTAAGAAGGTCCAAAAGGCATATGAAGATTTTCAACCAACACTAATAAGGCATACATTTATTAGCCTACAACTAGTCATGGTGGAAGCATTGAAGGTGAAAGGGGGAAACAATTATAAGGTTTCACACATAGGGAAGAACAGGCTAGAAAGACTTGGACAACTGCCAGTGTGATTGAAGTTGAGCAGCAGTTGATAGATGATTCAGTGGCTTATTTGAATGAGGTTTGTGGAACACAAGGGGAAGACACACACACATAGAATGAAGATGACAACAATGGTTCAGGGTATAAAAATGCGGCCGTTACAGATCGATGCGGCCGAATTTAACGGATTTCAATGTTAGCGCACCAATATTTCCCGGTTTGTCGCGTTGGATTCAGGTACACCGAGTTTTTGCCCAACTCGGCCGCATCAAATCAGTTTCGCCCGCATTATTCGTCAAAAGCAAAGAAAAAAAGAGCAAGGAGGAAGCAGAGGGAGAGCAGATCTGAGTTTTAAACAAGAAACCCAAAAAATAAATCAAATTAAAGCTTAGCTTGTCTTTGAAATGCAAATTCGAACAAAAATCCTCAACTAATTTTATAAATTACTCCAACTTAGTTCATAAAATTAAAACCCTAACTTAAAAAAAAAGGGGGAAAAACGAAGGAACTAATTTTGCTATTTGATGATGCTTGCTATGTTGGTGAATCGATGGCTATTGGAGTGTTGTGGCTGTTAACGTACTGGTGGCCATCTCAAGTTAGTCTTCTCTTTCTTCGTCTTTGCTTCATTGTGCTTTCTGCGTTCTATCTCTTTCTCTTTCTCTCTCTTTCTTTTTCTTTCTTTTTCTTTTTTTATTTGGGTCTGCAGTACAGCAAGTCAGCAACCCACCCCCCTCTCATATCCCAAACCCCATGTGAGTATTGACCCATTTACCCCTTTTTAAAATTCATTAGTGTTAATAACTTTAAGTCTGAATGTGTTCTACTTTTTTTTTCTTTTTTTCTTTTAAAGTTTATTAAATTTATTTAAAAAATCTACTTTTATTCCTAATTAAATAACAATAATAAATAAATAATATTTTAAAAAATTATCATTAAGTTACTTTAAAAAATAAAAAAAAATTAAAGACTTAAAAGTAAAAAAAAATTAAAAATCTCGGCGCGACAACCGTGACACAGTCCGCGATCAACGCATTAATTCCGTTACCGCATCATCGTGATCGTTTCCGCGATCGTGACCGAAACCGCATTTTCGCACCATGCAATGGATACACTCCAGAGTTCATAAATGCATACATTGGACAAGAAGAGCAGTGGAGTGCATATCTTGATGGACTTCAACAACAACACAGTGACAATGAAGAGTCAGATGAAGAAATGATTGGCTAAGGGAAGAATGTTGCATGGTACAACTTTTTAGGAACAATACTTGGGTAAATATTAGGAATACACAACTTTTAGGGACTTGTTAAAGTGAATGCAACAGTTTTTGGGAGTGCATCATGTAAATATACTCCTTAAAGAAACATTGATAACTTTTAGAGACTGCCTCAAGTAACCACAATTCAATTCCTATGTAAAATTTTGGTTACTTGAACATGTAGGCTTTTTTTTTTGGTAACCTATAGGGCAGTCCTGTAATGCTATGGTTTGTCATGTTTTATTTTGCTTAATGGAATGAAATGGAATGGAATGGATTGCTTTTACTTTTATGCTCTAAGTTAACCTTTCAACACTGCACACACACCATCATGTAACTTTATCATACATTTAACAATAACTGTATAGCTTCTCAATAGTTATTACAACTAGAGCAACCTATGGCTATTATGTTATTCAGTTGTATTGAGTCCCTTCATCATTTGGGTGGCTGGACATACAATAGGGACTCAAAAAACACACATCCATAAATGATAAACATGTATGCTCTATATCCCTCCAAGATATGTCATTGGGATTTTGTTGCAATTTTTTTTGGAAAAACATAATCATCATCCATCAATTAAGGCTTTCCCCCACATACACACACGTACACACACACAAAGGGACTCATTCCACAAAGGGACTCCTTAAACAAAGGGACTCTGTACACAAAGTAAATACATCCACAGCCACTGCCAAATGCATAAGAGCACCCGTATTATCACATAATTCACAACAGAACCATAATAAAATTCACAGAACATAATTCAAAATTGACAGAACCATAATAAAATTCACAGTACCATAATAAAATTCATAGAACCAATAAAATTGACAGAACAATTAAGAATATCACAGCATAATTCACACAACCAATAAAATTGACAGAACCATTAAGAATATCATAGCAGCATAAATCACAGTAAAAAAAAAATCATAAATTACAACATAATTCACAGAACCAATAAATTTGACAGAACCATAATAAATTTCACAGATATAAAAATCACATCAAAAAAATTATTATTACAGTAGCATAAATCACACAAAAAATAAAAATTTAAAAGATCAAACCCAATTTTTTTTTTGAAACTCCTCTTCCTTTTGTTCCTCAGCAACCATGACAAAATACTCGAATAGCTTTTCATTGATCTCTTGCACTTCATCATTTGACATTAATTCTTCCTTCACCATGTCAGCAGGTTCTTCCTTCACCTTGACCTCTTCATGCAGAGGCACAGGCTCCTTCACTCCCTTACCCTTATCTTTGACCTCCTTATGCAGAGGAAAAACCCCATTTTCATCATCAGAATCATAAATCTTCACTCCTTTACCCCTCAATCGTCTCATAGCATCATGAACTCCAGATCTACGCCTTGTAGTAGGGACTTGTTGTTTCCCTTTGCCTTCACTCACCGTTTCCTTCCTTTTGCTTTTCTCACCCCTTGATTTTAGTTCCTCATTCGCCAAGGCAGGTAGGGCACAAACCGCGCTCCATTCCCTTTTTTCTCTTCAATTTCAGCCTTCTTTTACTTTTCTTCTTCTTTTATGAACTGAATCATGATATTTTCGAAAGCAGCCGCACCAACAGGACCCATGAGCTCATGGTGTTCTCCTCTGAGAAACACGTTCATGAAATGCTTGCTGTAGCCAACACCAAGAATCTCCAAAGCAAGCTTCAGGACAACTTTAAAATGGCCATTTGTTTCGTTCTCATGAGCTTCTTCGAGTATAGTAAAATCTACCATGATTAATTAAAAATTATTTTACTCGAAAAAGCTAGGGTTTCTCGAGTAAAAAAAAGGGGGAACTCACAGATAAAGAGATACATGAAGCTTGAAGATGAGAATGGCGATTTGATGGGAACGAAGAGAGAGGAGTGAAAAATCTGTAGTGGCGGACCTAGGATTTCGAAATTGGGGGGACAAAATCTAAATGTTCAATAACTCAGATAAAAATCAAGCACTTGAATATAAAAATAATTACTAGAGCACTTAAATTGCTTGTTTAATACTTAAATTTTACATTCTAAAATTCTTAATGCGGAAATTCGTAAAATCCTAATTAGGAAAAAGTTGATATTTATACTCAAGCAGTTGATTCTCTGCCCAAAATATTTCATTCTAATGCAATACGAAGGTTGTATAATTATTCAAGTTAATTACATATCAAAAGGAAAAAATTACACGGAGTACAAAAGAAGGAGAAAAAACAAAATTAATTAGTAAAATTTTAACAAAGGTAAAAAAAGTTGAATCAGAGAATCAAACACCACATCATGCGTGTTATTTTAAGAAAGGTAATAATAAGTTGAGCCTACCGTGCTTCGATCCGGGACATCGCGTGAGAAATAAAGCATCTTGTACAACTAGGCTGCAATATTTTCTTTTGCACAGTATTACACAGGAAACATATTTAACCTTTTTAAAAAAAAAAATTAGGGGGACGGTGGTCCCACCATGTTCCAAAGTGGGTCCGCCAATGTATCTGGGTTTGGGTGGGTGGGAAGTGAGAGAGATGAGTGGGTATGGTTGAATGGGTAAATAAAAATCTGTTAGTGTTTATGATAAATTGGTTGAGATAGATGAATAAATGGGTGGGTAGTTGTAAATTTGGTGGGAGTAATTAAGTTGGTAATAAATTTGGTTAGATGTTTAAAGTTTAATGAGTTGTTTAATGTTATTAAATAATGGCATTTTTGTAAATTTAGATAACTTTTTTATATCAAAAATGGAAAGTTTGTGAAATGGTGAAATTTATTTGTTACACCCATATTTGGCAAATGGTGAAATTTTTGCGTTACGGAGGGAGTGCATTGAATATATAATACAAACCTGTTAATTTATTACATAGTTAGATGCATCAAGTAGCTATAACAAGTGCATCTATTAAATACATTAAATACATCAAGTCCTCTAATACATCAAACACCAACATTAGAAATGAAAAACTATACTTAAAAAAAAAGCGCATCAGCTATTGGAACAAATTATCGAAAGAAAATAATTCGTGATTAAAACAAATCTTTTGCGATTTTATTTGTGATTGGAATAGCCAATTTATCTACAATTCGAACAAATTGATTCTTCTGTAATTGCCAATACCAGACCTAGAAGCTTATGTTCCCATTGTTGTTTTACAAGAAGAAGATGAGGATAGAGAGAGTATGAAGAAGAAGAGAGACAAACACTTTTTTTTACTTACCTTTCGTTGTTTTGGAAATTTGAAGGGTAGTGTGAATTGAGTTGTGATTTCGTCGATTTGCACATAGGAGTCATAGGATTAGTAGGAACCACCCAGTCAAGCTTTTAAAACTGCAACAATTGTTCAATTAAGTCATAATTGGGGAATGGGGTCTAACCTTGACTGTACAAATGCATGACGATCAACAGTTAAAATTGTTTCTCACATTTCTCACCCTTATGACCCTTCTCACATGAGCCTATATATATATATATATATATACACATATATATATATATACACATATATATATGTATATATATAATTCAAGACAATATCCATGATGTATGATTTTTGCAGATGATATTAAGTGTAGGTTGCACGGAGTCGGATTCCAAGTCAAAAACGGGGGGACGACGGGATGGGACGGAAAACGACAAAATTAAGAATTCTAAAAACGGGTACAGCTTGGGGACGACAAAAAATATATACATTAAAAAAAATCATTAAAAAATCACAAATAAAAAAATTTAATGAATTTGGTGTCTTAAAAAACAAAAATACAAATTAAATAAAATACAAAATAATGTTTTACCCAACTAATGATAACACTAGTAGTTACTAAGTAAATATATTTTTTTTGAAGAGATAATAACACTAGTTATAGTAGTAGGTGTATATAACAAGAAAGGAAAAAAAAGGAATACAGGCTGGCATTGGCTGGCATAGTGGGTAATAAAAAAGAAAGTGAACCACATGGCACATATTGGGGAGTTGAAGGGAAAAAAAAAGTAAAAAAAAAAAATATAAAAACAAAATATGAGTCACTCCTCACAGAATAAAGAAAGGGAAAAAACAGAGATAAGAAGAAATTGGAAGTCTTTGAACACTCGAACAAAGATAAGAGAAGAGAACAATCTGGTGGTTGGCTGGCTGGTGCTGGATGGTGGTGACCGGCGGGTGGTGGTGGAGGAGAGGAAAGTAGCCTAATTCTCCCCCCCCTTTTCTTTTGTTTGATTTTCAATTTTCAGTCAATTACTCCTTTCTCTCTCCTTTGAAGTTTGAACGGTGGTGGTGAAGGCCTTGGGGATAGCTATTTCTTCCATTTCCCATCCCCGAACCGTCCCTAACCCTAAACCCAACCGTTCCCGATTCACCCTTACAGTCCCCAGATCAGGTTAGCCGACCTTGGTACATTTTTTTGCCGACCCCGCACCGTCCCCATCCCGTCCCCAGTACGGATGTGGCACCCAGAATTTCGTCCCCGTGCTTCCTAGTATTAAGTTGATAAGACAAAAGAAAGAGTGGAAAGCAAGTTGTAATTGTGGAGAAAGACTTTGGAATTTCATGGCTTTAAGTTAAAGAGTAGTAAGCCAAACTCAATCAAATTGGATGGAATGAGTATTCGTGGTTGTAGCTCATTCATGTATCTAGCATCTATTATCCAAAATGATGGTGAGCTCATAGGATCAAATCAGGCAGGTTAAATTGTAAAAGAGCTTCAGGCTTTCTTTCCTATCAGGTTATGCCACAAAGAATTGGTGGAAAATTCTAATGTATAACTCTTAGACTGGTATTGAGTTTTGAAATAATGCCACGTTCAAAAGTTGAAACTTACAGAGATGCGTATGCTAAGTTGAATACTTGAATGTGTGTTTATAAAACGATAAAATAAGAAATGAGTAGGAAGAAGATAGGGGTAACAAGATAAGATGAGTGAAAGCCGATTATGAGGCTTAAGGAGTGGCAAACGGATGAGAAGAGGAGAGGTAGAGGATGACCAACAAACTTGGAAGATTGTTGTTACCGGGGATATGAGGCTTTTGTGTTGGGAGGAGAAGCTGGCGCTAGTTAGGGAAATTTAGAGGGAGAAAATCTGGGCAAACGTTTTTTTGTGATTCTTAATTATTCATGTCTATCCGACCCCAAATTCTATTGTCAATATTAAGTATTAACTAATAAACTTGTGCATTATGCACGGGTTAAGAAACTAGTTACAGAAAGAAAAAAAGTTGGTGCTTGTTCTGTGCTTGATTCTCTACTTATCTTAGATGGTAATTTAAGTAATTGAGGAAACATTTATGTACATTCTGAAAAATGATACGGGGAAAGTATTTAGGGATGGAAGGATTAGTATACATTTGAGAATTTAAACAGAATATGACGGAAGTGCATTCTTTTTTATTTTTTGTTATTTGTTTTTAATTAACAATTGATAAGGTTTCAAGTTTTAGTGAATGTCCTGCGTTTAGTACTAGAGGTTGTGCTAGTAACGCAACTGCCATAGTCAGCTATTTCATTCAGATTTTGAAGACAGACACTGGTTATGTTTGATTTTGTTGGTTTATAGTAGAATCCTTGCAATGGTCTAGACTTTTAAATAGTTATTTTCTCCCACAAAAAGAGTCCACCAAAAATATGTTCCTATATGCATGTTATTTATGGGGAATATGTATGTGATGTTCAATTTGGGGCATTTATTTTCACCGATTGGGGGAATATCTTATGTAAATATAAGTGTTTAAAATACTTATTTGGGAAGTTTAAAATTAAAAGTGAGTTGCAGTCTCTTTGTAATATGGTGGAGCTGCTAGGGTAGTTTTGTACTTTTGTATCTGACATTACAGTTGCACCGTAGCTATACTGTCTTCATTTTATTTCAGGTGGAACGATTTGTGCTGAATTTATTAGGGTGAACCATCCTTTTAGGAATCCATTTTAATTCTATGATTTATTTTCACAGTTTTAGTGAGACAATGGGTTTTCTGTTCGGATGTAGTGCATCTCTTTTGTGAGGGGAGTACAAAATGGAATGTTTGTGTAGTTACTAGTTAGTAACTTAGCATATTTGGATCCTATGCTACAAGAGTTTTGCAGACGCTTGGTGGATGGGAAGAAGTTATATTTCTGTTCTGAGGAGCAAAATTTCCACAATATTAATCTGTAAATGTACGGTAGTGTTGTCGTCTGCTTAACTGAAGATCAAATTACGTAATCAGCGCCTCTAATTTTTACCGGTGAGATAGATTATGCAGAGCAGATATTAAATGTGCGTTAGTGTTTATTGTCTGCTTATCTGAAGATCAAATTATGTAATTAGAGCCTCTGAGTTTTACAAGACAAGATAGACTATGTAGAGCAGATACTAATGCAAAGGGACACAGCACAGCCCCTTGATCCTCTTAAATCTTGTTGCTACAATTACACTTTACAATTAATGCAAAAGCCAGACAAGTCTAACATTATTCTACCACTCAAAAAGAGTTGGTTCCATGAAGACATTGCTATCTTACAGTGCAAAAGATAGTTAGTCTCAACTGTCTAAGCTCATAGCACATACACATTACGGCTCCGTTTGTTTCGACGGAAAACTATTTTAATGGAAGGATTGGACTTGGAGTAGAGAAGAAAATAAAAAGAAAATAGAAAATGGAAGCAAACAAGAGTGGAAATGGGAATAGAGAACAAAGCAAAAATAATAGTTACGGTGGAAAATGTGACATACCTTGATTAGAGAAGGAAAATGAATAGAGGGAGGATTACCAAATAAAACAAAGGGAAATGAATAAAACAAAGGGAAATGAATAGAGGGAGGATGGAAAATGTTTTCCTCCAAAACAAACGGAGCCTACATGGCTGATCTTTATCGGTTAACATTTGTAGCGTATCGTAGGTAGTGATCTTCTTTAACCAATGACCCTATGTGACATGGACTCGTCTACCCATTTCCAACATGGCTACGTGTCCAAGTGTCCGACTCAATTACTTTTCTAGTACTCGACTGAGTAGTTACTACTTTCGAAATAAGAGAAATACATTTATAAGTGGCGTTATATCTATATATTATTGTCAAATGCAAGATTATTTCTGCAAGAGGTTGTCCTGATTAAATAGAAATCAATTACTTCTACAAGAGCTTCCAATGATGGATATGTCTCATTGTCTTCTTATACTTTTTACTACAAACTATTCTATTTAACACAGGAAGTATGATTGTTTTTGCTATATCTTGGTGCTCAGCTATACGACTAATTGCTCATTTTTAGACAGTATAATTTCATAGGGTGAAGTTACTATTTTTTGCAGGACATCCACGATGGTTTGGATTTCAATGAATATTGTGAAACTGGCAACTCTTTTGGTATTTTCTCTGTAAAATTCTCAACAGATGGTGGAGAACTTGTGGCTGGAAGCAGTGATGAAGCTATCTATGTTTATGATCTTCAGGCTAACAAGCTTTCCCTCAGAATATCAGCTCACGAAGTACATACTTGTGCTCTATCTTTTATGTTAAATAAGTTTACATGCCCATAACCTCTCTGTGGTCACTGCTTTTGAGTTAAGTTTGCCTATTAATTTAATGAACACTAAGTGTATAGAAGATTGTAATAATATGAGTCATTATCATAGAAAAGGAATTATGTTAAAAGAAGTGACATGATTGTGAAGATGAGAGATTAAGTGAACATTGCTACTGGTTTAGTTCAAAAAAGCATGCTTGAAGTGAGCATAGGGGGTGCACATATTAGCAAAACTGTATATGATAGTGATCTACAATGTGGCCCATGCCTTAGCTGCTCTTTGTGTGATGCAAGGCAAGCTGCCTGTTTTGCTCTTAGAGTAATAACATGACAGAGATGGAACTTAGAATCTGAATTGAATGTTAAAAGAAGAAAAAAAATCATCAAATTAAAACATGCCATAGCTATAGGAAGTCAAGAAAAATCCCTTATTGATCTTTGATTACTAACTATCCTTGATTCCTCATCTTGCTAACTCTGTTCCATCCACATCTTTTGTTCTCTCTTGCTTTAATATGCTCTATTTTCTTGTCAATGTATTCTTTTGTCACCTTTTTATTCTCTGTTTTGTTCCCTCAATCAATTTGAAAACTTATGCGTTCATTTAGAGTAACAAATCAAATCCTTGTCTTTTTGTGCAAGACTGACCTGGGTTGTTGATGCAGTACACTTTTGTTCTCTCTTCTCTCTTGTTTTAATATGCCCTATTTTCTTGTCAATGTCCCCCTTTGTCACCTTTTTATTCTTTCTTCTCTTCTCTTCTCAGAGTCTTGCTAACTCTGTTCAATCCACGTGTTTTGTTCACTCTTGCTTTCTATTATCTTCTCATTGTCCTCTTTTGTCTCTTCCATTCCCTCAATCACTAGGAAAGCTTGTGATTATACTTAGAGTAACAAATCCCTCTCCCCCTCTCCTCCTCGAGTGATTTGGTTTTTAAGCAACTAATTGTCTCAAAATCCAATTTGTACTTTTCCCGGTTAAATTTTTGCTTATTAGGATTCTAATTCTTATGAGAAAGGTTTGTATAATGAATTTATTAGTCATATTTATGCTAAAAATGTTTCTTTTATAGGAAATTTAATAACAACTCATTTGAAACTATTTTTCTGGACTCCATATTCCTGTTTTTTGTTATCAATTTTTTTAAAAAAAAAAACGGAAGGACAGTAATGAATGGAAGCTTGTAATGTAGTTTTATTTGGCTTTTTATTCAAATTTAACTGTTAAAATGTAAAAGTGAAAAATTATACTAGTAATACAAATTCTTTTGTGAGACGGTCTAACTGTATGGCCAAACCTCAGTAGGAAAAGTTAAAGAAAAATATGCAAAGTTACAAAAACATATGAATAGTTATATATGTATACAATTTCTTGCCAACTTTATATATTTTTTCAATATCTTCTATACTATCTATAGGTTTCTTTATTACTTTTATTGGCAAGACCTAGTCTCACCATTGTGAGACAGTCTCACCAAAGGCCTACTATACTACTAATTTTAAGGCCTTACCTTGCTTATGGAATATGTTCTTTTGCCGATGCCCCAAAGATCCTTTGCAATTTGTATTCTATGTGCCTTAAGTCATGCTATATAAGACTAATATTATAGTGAAGTGAAATTAGGGTTTTATGGTAGGAAGTTCTTCCATATTGGGTATTTCTTTATTGTTGTAACAAGGACATAGTACACTGATGTAAAGCGTTGGAGTATTACTTTATTGTTGTCTCTAGTGTCATGTTTTACCAATGTGAAGCATTAGAGCCATGGTTCGAAAATGCGGTTTCGGTCGCGATCGCGGAAACGGTCGCGTTGATGCGGTAACGGAACTGATGCGTTTATCGCGGATTGCGTCGCGGCCATCGCGTATTAATTTTTTCTTTTTTAAGTGCCTTTTTTTATTATTGTTATTACTATTCGTTTTTGTTATTATGATATGTTATTACATTTACCATTATTTATATATAAATTAATTATTTAAAATAATTATAAAACAAATTCTTATAAATTTATTTTATTTTAAAATTATGTGTACTAATTTATTTTATTAAAATTAAACAAAAAAGAAAAGAAAAAAGAAACAAATAGAGGGAAGTGGCCAAGTGGGTCATGTAAACGTTGGGTAGCAAAGTATTAAAAAAAGAAAGAGATAAGGGGGATAGTGGGATCACTTGGAAGACAATTAAAGTGAGAGGTTGGGATACAAAGAGAGAGAATAGGTCTTGCTTTTTAGACCACATATTCAAAACAAAACGAAGAAGAAAAAGATGAAGAACAAAATAGCACCACCAAGATGCCGCCTGCATGTCGACACCATTGCCGGCCAGTATTCTGACGTCGACGCCGTCGTAGCCTCGCCGGCAGCCGCCAACTGCTGAAAGCCACCACCAATTATAGGCTTAGCAAACATCAACAATATGCAATATCAGGTTCTTAGTTTTGTAATTAGGGTTTTAATTTGGGGTTGAATTTGAAGGGATTTAATAAATTAGTTGAGGGCTTTTGTTCGAATTTGAATTATAAACACAAGATAAGCTTGAATTTGAATTTTTTTCCACTTAAATCTCAGATCTACACTTTTTTTCTTCTTCTTTCTCTAATATTCTTTGTTTTCACCGAGAAACTCGGACGAAACCGAGTTGATGCGGCCGATTCAGGCAAAAACTCGTCGTCTTTTAACACAGCGTTACAAACCGCTAAATATCGTCGCGGTATAAATCGCATCCGCATCAACTCGCCCGCATCGCAACGAATCGGCCGAGATTTTGCACCCTGATTAGAGCATGTGCACTCCTTTTTGGTACGAGTACATAGTTACTTCTCCATCTGTCCCTTCTGCACCTTTGAATATGTTATGGGTACACAAAGTACAAGATGGAATACAAAAGGGAAAGAAAAAAATAATACTTTTTTGGAAAAATTGTAAAAAATAAGTCAACCTTTAGCCGATCTTCTTAAAATAAGTCAACCTTTTGATTAACTCAAAATAAGTCAACCTATTATACATATCCGCTCAAATTAAGTTTTTTGTATAATTTTTCAGTGGAAAAAAGTTAACAATCTCAATGAAAAATCACAGCGATGCATTAATATATCATTGTTTATATGGTTTTCCATTGAAAATGTTAATTTAATTAACAAGTAAATAGTGAAAAAACTTATTTTGAGAAGACATGTATATTAGGTTGACTTATTTTGAGTTAATCAAAAGGTTGACTTAATTTGAGAAGACCGGCTAAAGGTTGACTTATTTTTTACAATTTTCCCTACTTTTTTTGACAATTAAACAGTTGAAATAGAGCATGCTAATCCCTTTTTCTTTTTTTCTCGAAAAACTAGAGGAAGCTAATAATTTGCCACATGAAATTTATTGGTGCAATTGTGCAAGTAAATTAATAATACATTCACAAATTGCTGCAATGTTGGCATGTTGCTCAAATTCTAATGGAATTTGGTACAATGGTACATCATGTTGCTCAAATTCTAATGAATTTGGTACATCATGTTGATGATCATTATTGAAAATTTCTTCCTACACCTGGGGGCATGGTGAATACCTTGAACTCGCTCTTAAAATAGAACATTTTACATTGTGCACCCGGGTACAGAATTCACGGATCGCATAATTCCTCACTGATTTTTTTTTATTTTTTTTTTGTAATTTGCTACAACTACGATAAATGGATCTAAAGTATGTGGACCCTATAATTTTTTACTTATCATATGCTCTTTTTTTTTCACCTATTTAAATTTTTATCTACCCTTGTCATCTTCCATTAAAGTAATAATCTCTACTCCCAGATGGATTTCCTAAATTTTTGTACCAATTGCTACTATAGCATGTAAAAAAGATAGTTGGAGTAAACAAATTTACAAGCTTAATTAAGCCAAGTGGCGCTCAATATATTTCATGTTTGAAGAGCTTATTTATGCTTCCTCCATTCTATATTGCTTGCAACTTTGAGGAGTTTCACGTGTGCCAATGTGCAATCTAGAATATTAACATCTTTAATTTTATTTTTTGTACAAATTATAATAAGTGGATTTTATTGAAGTACTCCTTAGACTAAACTAACAAGAACTTACATGATCATATTTTTGCTAACATATAAATCACAAAATGAAATCAATGATAAGATTGTGAATATTATTAAAAAAAACTCTAATGTTCCTAGTAAATCTGCACGGAGGAATAATATATTTAGTGTAAATCTAATACATAATGGTATTTTCCACTTTAATTCTTGCTCTTTATGTCACCCCATAGGTAGATCCCAATGGGTCTGCTACGCACCCAGGTGCACGTAAAGGTAGGTGCACCCAAAGGTGTTTTATTGCTCATTTAATATAAATTTTCTCATTTTAAATTTTAAAATGAGCAAAAAAACTATTAAATGAGCAAAATTACCCTTGGTTTCAACTTACACCTGGGTGTATACAAGTATTTCTGGGTAGACTCTGTCATGTGGCATGGACCATTAAGGCTAGAATTTCATCCCCAAATTTTTAATGCAAAAGTGGAACTATTTCTGGGTAGACTCTGTCTTAGGAGCGGTGGTTGTGGAAATCTTGAAGAAGCTTGTTTTGTATTCATGAAATTGATCTCTTGAAGAAGCTTGTTTTTTTTTTCAAGAACATCATGCCATATCTTCTAAATTGTACACGATCAGGACCCCTTTATTTCACTGGCAGAACATCATGCATATCATCTAAATTTTACATGACAAGAAAGAAACTGGAAGTGCTAAATTTCCTACCCCCCCCCCCCCCCCCAACACTATTGAGAGGACATAGAGGCATGGAATTAAAACTCGGCCGTTCCGTTACGTAACGTCCGTTCCGTTACGTAACGTCCGTTCTGTAACCTGTTCTGAGATGCCAATACGCGAAATGCCGCTATAGTGCTGAGAGTTGAAATTCACACAAAAATCATCGTGATGGCGTTCCGTATCTGTAAAAGGCCCGTTCTATAACGCGTTTTTGCAAGAAACGCCCGTTTTTTATAAAATAAAATAAAAATTAAAGAAGAAAAGGCTAAGAGAAGCCATACTTGTACTTTGCAATAGTTAAATTTTTAATAAATAAGCTGGATTATTAATAGATTTTAATAATAATAACTAATAATATTTTTTTGACATAATGTAATAGAAAAACAAATAAGAATGAATGAAGATTGAAAAAGCTTAATATTGAGCTTATGTGATTTTTTTGATAAAGTTCACGCCGCGACAGCCGCAAAACGTTCTTTTTTGCCGTTACAAGCGATTCCCGCAACCGCTATTTTTTTTCTATGCATAGAGGCTATGACGCATTAGTTTTTGTTAGGAACATTATTACTTGTAGCTTCTATTTTTATGAGTAGATTAACTTTATGTTAATGTTTAATAAAAGTAGGATTACATAGCCAAGGTAATAAGGTGCCTGAGAATTGAAGATTGTTTGTACTAAAATTCTTGGTTGTTTATGCAGTCAGATGTGAACACTGTTTGTTTTGCTGATGAAAGTGGCCATCTTATAATTTCTGGAAGCGATGACAATCTTTGCAAGGTAAACAATATGTGCTATGATATACTTTGTGTTGATGTATTTTCTTAACTATTTATACTGAATGTACTCTTGGTTACACACAAGTGGCTGCATCATGTACTGACCACTCTGGAAAATGTTAATTTTTATAAACTACAGTTAGAGTCAAAATGAACATTCTCAAAAATTCTTTCTTTTCGCCTCTAGATAGCTCTTAGCTTCTTAACTAAGATAAATTGGTCTTCTAACTGTAGTGGTTATTTTAGGTACATCATGGGGGTCTTCCAAGTTCCATATGTGGTTGATGAATAGAAAGGAATAGTCTTAGGGCCCATTTGGTTCACTAACTTGGAATGGTATGGTATGGAAATGCATACGAGGGTGGCATGGATTCTAAACCTCATACCACACTAATACTGTTTGGTAGTTTAGGTTTGATACATGGGTGGAGTGGGAGAAGAAGCGTAGGGGGTAAGGAGAGTATGAAATTCTAGGGGATGGAATGGAGTTAGAAACCTAAAGTTACTCACTCTAGGGTTTTAAAAGCCCAAACAAACATTAGAATGGATGTCATGCCATTCATACCATTATAAAGGAGCCAACCAAACACCCCATTAACGTAGGTTTACTTTGAAAATTTCTTCCTAAACCCGGGTGTATGGTTATTGCCATGCATCTACTCCTAAAATTGAACATGTATGTTATATATTTAGGACATTTATGTTATGCTTTAGAAACATTCATGTTTTACTTTTAGAAAACTCATTTAAAATTTTTAGTAGTTTAAATATAAAGTCTGAATGTTTTAAATGTTCAATCTAGATGTTCTAAATGCATATTATGGATGTTATGTTTTGATTTTTAAATATAGGTGCATGGTATTGATTGTGCACCCAGGTAAACAACTCATGGGTTAATGTTACTTGGACTCTAGTACCCATGTCTGACATAAGTACGGTAGTATGTGTCCAAATGTCTTACTTGGAAATTTTGTGAATTTTTTTCACGATTTTGGTTTAAATAAAGTGTCTAAATGTCGTACCCTTGTCCCAGTGTTGAAGATTTGTTACATGAAGTGAAATGAAAATCCAAGAAGCATTGGTCTAGACTAGTCATCATATCTGTACTTGTTTTGCTTTCATAAAGTCATTGTCATACTCATCATCATCATCACATGCCTAAAACATTAGATTCAGTTATGGTACCATGTAAGGTGGGGCGCTACAAAACGAAAAATGTTTTCCTTTCAAACTAATTATTGATACAATACATAGTATGATGTTGATAGGCTCGAAAATGTTAAACCTAGATCGGAAGGAAGCTTACATTGACCTATTGAGATTGGTTGTGATGGGCACAAGTCAATGGAAGAAGCTACCGTCTTCAAACGATGATGATTCCTTATGGCCTTCAATTGGAACAACGAAAGTTGGTTTGAGATAATTCTGTGAAATGCTGAATCTTTACCAATTAATCAACCAATGCTATTGCAATTTCACAAGCAATACCCAATTAACACTAATCATATAAGCTAAGTCAATAAGGTGAATCTCTCTTCTTGAATCCATATTTTATTGTAATATGAAATTAATAACCCAATAAATATGGACATGCTACTATGCTAGTGTAGTCACAGGATGAGATGTGGGTTATGATGCACTAACATTACGAATATCTTTGACTATGAGGTTGCATATTAACTTTATAACCTTTATCAATACTTTTTCTCTCAACTGCAAATAGCTGTTGCCTACATGTCACCTATGCTTCATTAACATCATTAAATCAACTTATGCTAAAAGGTACTTAAAATAATGAAGGCTAACTTGATTAATACTAACACTTTACTAGTGTTTTAGTGATTTCACTTGTTCCACGTTCGAAGTATACCACAATTGACCTGAAGAATTGGGTTTGGGTCAAGGTTCGATAAATTGAGGTTAGTTCAATGCCATACCCTCATACAACAATTAAAAGTGGAACACAAATTTCCCATTACATCTTTCCATATGTTTAGGGAACTAAGGAATTCATGTGTAAGTTCAGCTAATGTCATCTAGGGCATAGAAAACATTGCTCGCAGGTATCATTTTTCTTTCATTCAAACAATATCTAATTATCTACCAACAAAATAAGTGAGAATTTTAGGTAAAAGTTCACGATTGAGGAACTGAACCTTTGGACCCACCTTCAAGAATCTTAACAATGGTGGAGAGAGAAAGTGATAGAAACAGAAATGAAGATGGGAATTTTGTGGGTAAAAATGAGAGGAGATGAGAATACATAAAAAAAAATTCAAGAGATCATGGTTCCATTTTTGTGGAGAGGAGCAGAAGTTCTGTTATCATGTTTGCTTTTACATTTTGAGTAAGACAGATTGATAGCAAGATGGGTGGATTTTTGCCTGAGAAGGTTAGGATTGAGCTACTTGACTGAAAAGGTGTCAAAGTAGGAAGATGAATGAATAAAGTACATGTTGTAACATTTATAGTTAAATGGGCTTTGAGCATATGAATAGAGCATATGACTAATTTGGTCAAGTATGGGTGATATAATTGCCATTTAGGTTACTTAAAACCTGAACTTAATGTGATATGCTATCATTGAGATTAATTCACAATAATTCCATATTGAATTAAGGATTTATGAGGCTTAATTGTATTTCAATGCTCATATTCATGGTTGAATAACTTAATGTGATATGTTATTATTGTGATTAATTCACAATAATTCCATATTGAATTTAGATTTTATGAGGCTTAATTCTGGTTGAATGCTCATAAACATGACTATGAAGTGACTATAAATTAGTCACTTGTTTAAGATGCTAAGGGTAAGGAGATACATTGATTTTTCTCTCTCAAAAGCTTGTTTGCTCATTGGAACTTCTTGGAAACTTTTCATTGAGTCATTACAAGCTCCTTACGAATTCCTTTTCTTGATCTACTTTGAAGATTATCAAAGTAGAATATTTCTCTCCATTGTATCTCATTAGTTATTTCATGTTTAACCCAACAATCCTAGAGGGGTGAAATTAAACCAATAGAAAATCGTAGTTTTCCGTGCCTTTTAGTGATACCCTCTTGCCAATCCTAGAGGGGTGAAATGTGGTTTAATATTTTTTGGTATTGGCTGCCCGATTTTTTGATTGAATGTGTTGAATTTTATTTTGTTTTCCCACAAGCTTGTTCTATTAAGATGATTTAAGCGTACGGACTTGCCAATCTCACCATTGAACTTGTTTCCTCTTTTTTTTTTTTCGAAGTAGAGTTGCGCATACATGATACTTTTTTAACATGTCTCGCAAACCTTTTGTCAATGTTTATGTTACTTGCACACTTTTTTGAGCCGCTGTGTCTAATAGTTAATGTTCTTTACCCCATTTCTTCCGATATTGGCAGTCCATAATTTTTGTGCTCTTGCACATTTCCTTTCCATGTTTACGTATAGATACACTTGGCAAAGTCGATCCGTTCTCTAAGATATTCGATTTGAGATATGATTTTGGTCGAAACAATAAATTTAAACCATGATCTGAAATCCCAATTGATGTGAACCCTAACTGATCCGAAGTTCATTTATTCCTGAACTCGGTAGAAAACAAATAGGTCCGATCAAAACTCATTTGATATGAAATGATCCAATCCCAAAGCAGTTTGAATTTTTTAAATTATATTATATGCAATTAGATAAGGATGTTGCTCATATGATCAGATTAGGCTGGTTAAAGAGGACAGGAGATCCAGGTTCCTTTGTGATCGAGTTATGTCACAGAGACATAATGGAAATTTCTACCGTGCACTTATTAGACTGGCATCGCTCTGTGGCACAGAATGTTTGTCCTTGAAATTACGCATGTTCAAACTTCAAAGGATGAATTGACAAAGATGCGTATGCTACATTGTATGTGTGCACATACAAGGACAAAAGAAGAAATGAGGTTGTAAGAGAAAAGATAGGGTTAACGACAATGGATGATAAGATGAGAGAAAATCGGCTAAAGTTGTTTGGTCATGTGAGACGAAGACCAATTAATGCACCATTATGGTAGCTTGAGGAGTGACAAATGGATGGGCAGGTCAGTTGTACAGGAAGACTAAAGCCAACCTGGATATGGGTGGTTATTGAGGATATGAGGCTTTTGAGGAGCTGGCATTTGATAGGGAAACAAGGAGGCAGAAAATTTGGGCAAATGGCTTTTTTGATTCCATATAGTGATTCATGCTTAGCTGACCCCAAATTAATTTTTGGCTTAGTCTTTGTTGTTGTTTTTGCTGTTATATAATATATCTAATTAGTCATACTTACCTTTTTGTGATTATAATTTTAAAGTAGTAAGTCATATGAAATTAATATTATGTAGAGATTGATAATGTACTTTTTTCTAATCTAAAATATGTAGCAATTACTATGGATAATAATGTTCAATTAAATTATAGATAAATTTCTAATGAATGTATATAATTTTATAAAAATGAAATTAATGACTTAAAAGACTAAAAGAGTAATAAAATTTACTGATTCAACATACTTAAAAACATTTAAAAGATCTTGTCAAAACCGATCACCCATTTTGATTTGATCTATCCGAAACCATCCTACTCGAAACTATTTGATCTAAAATCAACAAATCTAATTTTAGTCTAAAACCTTAGTCCGATTTGAAAGTGCGATGAAAAAAATCCAGACATGAAACGATCTGACTTGATCCAAAAGTAGTCTGAAAAATAAATTGATCCGACATAGTCTGAAATCAAATCAATTCGATCCAAATCTGATTCAATTTCAAGGTCTGCATAACTTTTAAAAAATAAGGATTAAAATTCTGTTTAAAGTAAGAGGAAAATAATTAAACAAAATGATTCGAAGCTTGACACCAATTTGCTACCAAAGGTTGATAATAGTCTCGCATTATTGAAATACTTTGATACCTCTTCAGGAAAGGTGTGGAGATGTAATTGTTCTCCTCCAATAGAGTATCATGAACTTGTAAGTCAAAACATTGTTCATTGACATTTAACTTAACTTTTTCATGGCCGGAGATTTCAATTGCTTCATGGTGCTTAACTTCCATAATCGTAAAAGATTTCGGCCATGATTTTTAGGAATAGCTAGATTCTAAAAACGTAAATAGATATATTTGAAACAACAATACCTTATCATTGACATCGAATCCCCATTGTTGGATCATCTTATCTTGCATTTTGTTTATCATATCTCAAGCATTGAACCGAAGTTAATCTAACTCATGTAATTGAGACTTGGGACAGCCTTGCATCTCATACATCATATAGGTCCATATTGACTTCATTAATAACCCAAAAGGCGTGTTGTTTCAACTTGTCAATTGGTTAATGGCAATTGATGAGTTGAAACAACGCGCCTATAGTTCCCTAAAGTGTCCGCAAATCGTGATCCGAAAAAAGCGAACTATGGTTGGTTTTAGGCTATTTTTGTCCCATTTTAGGCGAACTGTGAATTCTAGAAGCGAACTATGTAACATTGTGATCGGCTCCTAGGGTGTCGTGGCCCTAGTAGCCTCCCAAATATACAATTTATAAAAACCTAACAAACTAATACGTAGTATTAGTGGAGCTAGGGTCGATCCACGAGGAACTACCGCGGAATTAGTCGTGATCAAAAATGATCCAAGGGTCTTTTAATCTTGTTAAAGAATAGTGAAATTGGTTCGAAAACTAAACGAATTGAATAACCAAATGACTAAAACTCTAAGGATTAGACTCCCTAATTTTATTTCCATCGGAGGAATTAAAATCGTTGAATTAACTCATGTTCGATTATCTTAATTGCAAAGTGAATATTCAAAAGCACTAACGAACTCAATCCCAATACCCTCTCTCGATTAGGCAATAGGAAATTCTAGGAGACGCTAAATTAACCTCTCTCGAATAGCCAAATTAGCGAAACCCAAAATCGAGTTCATCAAATACTTTTATCAATTCACAATCCTAATTACTATCTCTAGCAACTAAGAAATTCTCATGGAAGCCTTGAAAGCAGTTATCAAAGACATCAATAATCACCAAACTCAACATGAACACTTCACCAAGGTTTCATGCAAGGTAAGAATTCTAGAGAAAATGCATTCAAAATTATTCAAACACTAACCAATCAATGATAAACCCCCAAAATCAATAACATCAAGTCATCCAATCCCTAGAAAAAGAAGTACTCACTAATGGAAGCCATTAAAGCAAAACTTTAGAAATTCAATTAAATCTATTCTATGAATTAAAACTAATTCTATTAAAACTAAAATGACAACAAGAATTAAAGAATTACAATCTAATCAACAATGGAAAACAAAAACAAAACCTGGATTGGAATTCAATGGAGTCTTGAAAATCAATGGTGAACAATGAATTTGAAGAACAAATGCTAATCTACTTTGATTATTGGAAAAACTAAAAATTCTTGAGAGAGTGTTTTTCTACTTGAGAGTATCTAGAGTACAATCTAATTCTATCTAAACTCTGAAACTTAGTCTAAAACATAGCCTAAGCCTTAACTAAAAACTCAAAATTACACAAAGTACACGGCCCAAAACAGATTTCACGAGCTGCATCGTGCACGATCGTGCAGTTGAACCTTGCACGATTGTAGAGAAACGAAGGTCTTGCTGCACGATCGTGCAAGGTTTGCCTGTACGATCGTGCACTCCAAAAGGGTCACTCTGACCTCTGCACGAGTGAGTTGCACGATCGTGCAACTATACTTTGCACGATCGTGGCTTGGGAAGGAGGGGCTGCACGACCGTTTGCTTGCACGGTCGTGCACCCATTTTTGGGCTCCCTTGAGCCTACACGACCGTGCACGGACAGCCTGCACGGTCGTGTGGCCTTCATGCTTGGCCTTCCTTGCTTCCTAAGTGCTCCAAAACGCCTCGGTGCTAATCCCGGCTCCTCGGAATCCGTTCGGGACCCCTCACGACCCGTACAAAACCCGAAATTACCTGCACAAAACACGATGCAACTCAAACAAACATATTTTGGCCGAATTATTAACAAAAAGAGCAAAACTAACACTAAAACACACAAAACCTAAGAAAATACAAAACTAAGCTAAAACACACTAAAATACGATAAAATAAAGACGAGAACGCCCAAAATTCAAGCTAAAAGAAGCTACGAAATAGGTCCTAAATGGACCGATCACATTGCTATCTAGGAAGCACGGGGACGACATTCTAGGTGCCGCATCCGTACCGGGGACGGGGTGGGGACGGGGATGGGGGACGGTGTGTGGTCGGCAAAAAAACGTACCCGTGTTGGCTGGCCTGATCTGGGGACGGCAAGGGTGAATCGGGGACGGTTGGGTTTAGGGTTGGGGACGGTTCGGGGACGGGAAATGGAGGAAATAGCCGTCCCCAAGGCCTTCACCACCATCCTTCAAACTTCAAAGGAGAGAGAGAGGAGTAATTGACTGAAAATTGAAAATCAAACAAAAGAAAAAAGGGGGGAAAAATTAGGGTTTTGGAGAGAAGAAAAATTTGCTACTTTACTCTCCACCACCACTGCCGATCACCGCCGTCGACTCGCCATCACTCGCCGGTCACCGCCGTCGACTCGCCATCACTCGCCGGTGAGCTGTCCAGCACCAGCCAGCGTAACACCAGCCAGTCATCTTCTCTTCTTCTGTTCGAAGCTTCCCATTTCTTCTTATCTCTATTTTTTATTCGCTTTCTTTATTATGTGGTTCACTTTCTTTTTTATTACCCACTATGCCTGCAAGCCTGTATGCCCTTTTTTATTTTTTTTATTCTTTCTTGTTATACACTCCTAGAGAGTAGAGTCACCAGGTCTACTACAACTATAAGTAGTGTTTTATTTATTATCTCTTTCAAAAAAAAATATTTACTTAGTAATTACTAGTGTTATTATTAGTTGGGTAAAACTTTATTTTGTATTTTTTTAAGGCATGTAATTCATTAATATTTTTTTATTTGTGATTTTTTTAATGATTTTTTTAATGTATATATTTTTTGCTGTCCCCAAGCCGTACCCGTTTTTAGAAATTTTGATTTTGCCGTTTTCCGTCCCCGTACCCGTTTTTGACTCCGAATCCGACTCCGTGCAACCTAGATTGCCATTAACCAAGTGATATGGAATGGTCTCAATAAGAGTCTTGTAGGCTAATCATCTTATAATTTGTGGTCTTGGCCGACATTTGGTGCTAGCCTTTCTATACCTTGCTTTCTCAGACAATTATTTCACCTTTACTTTTTACTCTGTTAAACCTTAAATATATTCAAGATATGCTTAGTTTTATGTTATGTTACTCCCACTAGATCCCCATGTCCGACACGGGTACGTGACTAAGTGTCTGACTCGACTATATTGTAAAATATTTCTAAGTGTCGCACCCATGTCCGAGTGTTTGAGGGTCTGACATATGTACTTGTAGTAAAATGATGAGTCTAAATAAAGGTAGTAAGAAGTAAAATGATGAGGATCTTTGGGAGCATTTGATTCAACCTTTATTTGTGAAGGGTGATGTTTGATTCAACTTAAGTAAGCAGTTATGTGCTTATTATCAGAAAATTCATATAAGATCAGATCAGAAAAATTCAAATCAAATTAAAAAAGTTAAAATCAGATGAGAAAAATTGTAACTATTTTGTCCTTTTTTACTTCTTACATTTCCTTTAGCACAAGTTTTTAGGATAAGTATTTGTTTAAATAACGATCATAAAAAATAGATGTAGTTATTGAGAAGATGACAAAATTAGTGGTAAAATAAAGAGAATAGATTGGGTAAATGACGAAAATGTTGATAGAATAGATAGAATTTAGGTGAGTCCCACATGCCAAAATAGGAAATGTAGCAAGTAAAAAAAGACAGATGGAGTATAATATTGACTACAATAAGAAAAATTTAGATCAAATCAGAAAATTTCAGATGAATCAAACGCATCCTTAGAGTAAGCCATTATTAGAATATTAACTTAGGGGCCAATGTCTTCCTCCTTTTAAAAAAAGTCTAAATAAATAAATTTTTTAAGTTTTTAGATATTCAATAAATATCCTTTACATTCATGCAAATTAAATATTTAATTAGCTAATTATCATCATATTTGTTATTCGACATTACCTTAAGAATTATGCCGTGTAGCGCACAGGTATTACCTAGTGTGTATAATAAACGCTAAACTCATGATGTTTGCTCCATTGACAAGACGTAGATAAATGTGTCTATTTTTAAGATGTTAGTCATCTAAATGTATCACATTTTTTCAAGCCCAATAAACTGAGATCCATCTCTAGGTGTGGGATAGACGCTGCATTAATGCAAGAGGACGGTCAGTTGGCATCATGACAGGACATTTAGAAGGAATAACGTTTGTTGACAGCCGAGGAGATGGTCGCTATTTCATTTCAAATGGTAAAGACCAGTGCGTTAAGCTTTGGGATGTTAGAAAGATGTCTTCAAATGTCAATTGGTATGTCAGCTTTGCTCTCATCAGCTTTCTTGAAAACTTCGTGAATTTATAGCACAAGCCTGTCAAATATGTAAATCACGACGCACTGTGTTATGCATGTTTTGGATTTCGTCTTTACTGAAGTCATAATAGTGCTTAGCATGTAGTATCATTATGTGAATTGTAAAATATAGACATATAAATTGCTTTAATGCTAGAATGCAAACCTCTCATCATTCTACTTTGATAGTCCACCTAATGTGTAAGAGGTATATAATTGTACACTTTTCTCTACTATTTTGAAGAACTTTTGTTTCATATGTGATTAGAATAGGCTTCCATACTAAGCTTAATTCTTTGGCCTCTACAAAAGGAATCAATTGCTCTAAAAGATACAACACTAGGTTAAAGAGAACTTATTAGTGTTTAGGGCAAAGCTATAGAAAGGTAATATTCTTATGTCAATGCTAAAATAGAGTGATAATATCTTTCTTAGGTAAAGAGTTATGCTCATTAAGTTTATTTGAATGCAACATTTGCGTAGATTGATGCTGGTTATGCTGGGAGTTAAGGGGCACCACCCATCAGATCTATGTACACTCGCAGAGGCAAGGGGAAGGGGAGTTAGTTATGCATGGAATATAATATCGTAAGCTGGTTATTATGTTTAGGCTTTTAGGGTGTGAAGAATAGTAACGAAACATAATCACTACCACCGTTCTTCAATTTTATGTTGTTCTTTATTGAAGTTGCACGAACAACCTAATTCTTAGCAAGTTGGTATCATAACAACCACTTGGTGATTAGAGATGACTCCTTACTTACAAAGCTAGAGAATTGAGCAACATGAATGGAAAATGGGGGAATTGGAATCCACCTTGGCCATGGGTTTGTTGGGACAAAGGCGGATCTGTGGACTGTGTTTGTAGCTCAGTGCGTTAAGCAGGCTACTCACAAGATCAGTGCAGAACTCGCGACTATAATGGGTTGCAAGGCGGTGGCATAGGAAGCACAAGGACGGAATTCTGGGTGCCGCATCCGTACCGAGGACGTGGATGGTGCAGGGTCGGCAAAAAAACGTACCCGGGTTGGCAAAAAAACGTACCTGTACCGCATCAGTTTCTTACCTCATCACCGCAATCGTTTCTGTGATCGCAACCAAAACCGCAATTTTGAACCATGGCTGAAACATAGGTTTGTATATTAATGATGTGTCATATGTACAAACCTCTTTATAGATTTGTTATATTGTGGATGCTCTAAAATTTAAGCATCCCCAATATGTGGACAATTTCAATTGTAGATTGCGTATTAGAGCACCCACAATGATGGATTACCTTTTACCCATAGGTTACTCAGCCCAAATACAAGGTCAAGTTATTGCTACCAACAAGTAGGAGTATTCATCAAAATCATTGAGTAATGTGACTCGCCTATTGGGGGACATGCTAGAGACTTCAAGACCTACCAAAGGATTGCTGTTGAATATTATTGGACTTGTCTATGAAAAGATTTCACCAAGCATGTGCTGGCGTGCCCCACTTTCCAACAATAGAAAACACTGTCTATAAGTCTGCAGCCACTGCCAATTCCAGCGCCGGTGTGGGAGGATATTACCATGGACTTTGTTGAGAAACCGCCCAAATCTAAAGCTTGGAACACGGTGATGGGGGTGGTCGATAGATTGAGAAAACATAGGCATTTTATTTTCTTGAAGCATCCGATGACAGCCCCTGGAGTAGCTCACACTTTTGTCAAAGAGATCATAAGGCGTCATGGGTTTCCATCCAACATCGTATTTGGAAGGAGTTATTTAAACTCCAAGGGATGCACCTTCAGTGGAGTACAACATATCATCCTCAAACAGACCAACAATTAGACGTGGTCAATAAGGGGTTTGAGGCCTACCTACATTGTTTGATCTAGGGAAAACCAAAGACTTGGTCTAACTAATTGCATTCCATTCAAAGCTTTATATGGACGGGATCCACCAGTGCTGCTGGGGTTTGTAAAGTGTAAAACGGAAATTTCCACTCTGGAGCAGTTTTGGAATGGGATGCCATATTAGATGAGCTCAGGTTTCATTTTGCCAAATCCCAGGGCTATATGAAATAGTATGAGGATTGGTAGGAAGGACGTCACTTTCTAGGAGGGGGATTTGGTCGACCTCAAGCTTTAACCCAATAGGTAAGGCTCCTTAGCTTGTTGGCATCATGAGAAGTTCTCCCCTAGGTACTATGGGTCCTTTCCAGTGCAGCAAGGTGCGAGCAGTCACAAGTTGGAGCTCCCGCCCACAGCACGAATACATCCCCTGTTTCATGTCCCAGCCTTGAAAAGGGCCATTGGAACGACTACTGTCGTCCTTGATCTGCCAATCCTGCTTTAACCATTTTTGGTGATGGAGGTAGAACCAGAGGCAGTTGCAGGAGACAGAAGCAAGGCATCCACCAACCACCTTGAGTTTCTCATGAATCTCTTCAAATGGTAGCAGCTGATTGACTATGAGGCCAGGACTGGGACACCATCAATCTCAGTGTTAAGAACTAATATTAGGGAAAGGACATTTTAGGCAATGCATAATAAATTGTTACTAGTAGTTTAAGGAAGAATCTAGAGTGTCCTAGAGGAGAATTTTATCTATATATAGAGGTAATTAGGTTTGAAGATGGGCATGCTGAATATTATGGAGTGTTTTCTTGTTTTCTTAGGAGAGATTCAAGCCTCTTTAAAGCTTGACTAGGGAGAGCCTCCACCTTTCGAATGTGGATTATCTTGTTATTTTCTTAGTTTATCTTAGCTATTAATACATAATTTCATCTTCATCTTGTGTTTATTTTCACAATTAGCAGTTATATATTCTGTCCATCATATCAGTCTATAACAACTTGGTATCAGAGCTGGTCCGATCCGTGGTGGCTGGAAAACGCTGCTGAGCTTCCATTTTTCTTCAAAAAAAAATGGTGGTCGCTGGGGAATGTGGTGCAGAGCTTATGCAAAGCTGGATTCAAGAGGAATATGCAAGCATGATGCATAAAAGAGGTCGAGGACTTCCTGATGAAGTTCAGAGGATCCGACAAGAGCTCCAAATTCCATATTTCGATGGAGAAAATTTGGAAGACTGGATTTGTCGATTAGAGGATTTCTTTCATTTTTTTTTTCAGCTAAAAGAGAAGGTAAAGGTCGGTATAATGTCGCTTGACGGTGAAGCATTGCGGTGGGTTGAATGGGAAAATGTGCAACGACCGTTCTGTGAGTGGCTAGATTTGAAGAATATGGTGTTGCAATTCCTTGGTTCTACACCAGCGTTTACTGGCAAGCTGGAGAGCCAGAACGTTTCTCTGGCTCACGAGTATGGTGGTGGACTGAGTGGCTTTGCAGGGGATTGCATCAAAGATGGAAAATCTGATAGTTCATACAGAGGAAGCGCAGAAGTGACAGTACAAAGCTAAGGCAGCAACCATCAGAAGATAGCACTAGAGAAAAAGAAGGTGTTGAAGCAAGTAGATCTAGAGAACAATGGATTCGATGGCTGGAAGAAGTCCATCACTACAGATGAAAGACGTTTCACATGGGGGTGGAAGCCAAGTTTCAAAAAAGGGAGTGGAATTTTAGGAGGAAGTTCTGGTGGCAACAAAG
This sequence comes from Salicornia ramosissima, assembly GCA_951394345.1. Lineage (NCBI taxonomy): Eukaryota > Viridiplantae > Streptophyta > Magnoliopsida > Caryophyllales > Amaranthaceae > Salicornia > Salicornia ramosissima. The sequence goes on from OX596235.1 coordinate 24,822,383, forward strand.
TGGATCTCACCTGGAATTTTAAGTTGAACAGAGGAGGAAGATTTTGTGAAGGGAGGGGCAGAGGTGTGTGGCTTTGGTGGTGGGCCAGGCAGTGGCGGTGATGCTAAGGTTGCTGGCATTGAAAGAAGTCGGAGTTGTAGAGAAGAATTGGAGAAGAGCTTTCTAGAAGAAGATGAAAAACTTCATTAGACCTTTGTTATCTTGGGGAATAATCCAGGAAAAATTTCTAAGGGTAAATTTGTAAATTGGTAAATTGGTAAATTGTGATGAAGATGGCACAAATGAGATATCAGGTGGAGGTAGGGATTTAAACTTAAAGTCACGTGCATCCAGCTGTGATAAAAAACTTCAAAGTAACCTAATTGAATTTGGTGAGGTAATGCAAGAATTTAGGCCTGCTCATCATGAATCCACATATTCTAAGCCCAATAACCCCTACCCACAGCCCACATACCCATTTAACCATCTTTAAAGAACCCTAAAGGTCCAAATAAACAACACTCTTCTAACCTTCCTTTTAAGAGGGACATGATTGAAGTTGGGCTTACTAACTTCAAGCCCATTTTCTTAGTTTCATTCTTTCAGTCTCATTACCCCACCCTCCACCCAATATTCCAACCCAGACCTCCCATTACAAACCCATACAAACATTTAAAACATCACTCATCTTTTAATGCTCAAGCCCATTCACTAATATTCAACAACCCATTTCATCTCTCTTATTCAGTTAACGAGGCCAGTGATATCCGTGGGCCCAACACCCCAAGACCCACATCCTTTTCATCCTTTGTTCAACCCAACAAGTCCAACTACAAGCCCACTCATCAACCTAACACCTTAACAATTGACACCCATCCATTAAAATATGAACACCATTCTCTCACCTTACAAACTTCCAGGCCGCTTCAGAATTATACGAATAGGCCCACATCTGACTTTAGGCCAAAACTTTCAAACCCCCATTTATCAACCCTTACCAATCCGCCAAAGGTCCATCACTATTTCCTCACCATACCCACATATCAGCCCCGCCTAGATTTTAGTAACCCCTCCCATCCATTTAAATATCACCCCCTATTTCTTTTGGGCCCAAGTCCATTCCTATTAACAATCAGCCAAATCTCAAGTATCTCACTCAATTTACACATCAATCCATCTTACATCTTATGAGCCTCACCCAACCATTGACACAAAATATAGAATTAACCCCACCATTTTCCCTAACATACCATTACATCCACCCCTCCATCCACATTCATGCATGGAAAGAAGACAACAATATCCGTGGCCATGGTTCTAACAGTGAAGCTACACCACTTTTTCATTCAGATGTTCCAGCAATTCATCAACATGTTCAATGTGATGTCAGTTCATTTTACCATCAAGATTGAAGCTGATTACTTTCCACCTTGAGGACAAGGTGGAACTTTAGGGGTTCGGTAATTTTAAGAACTAATATTAGGGAAAGGGCATTTTAGGCAATGCATAATAAATTGTTACTAATAGTTTAAGGAAGAATCTAGAGAGTGCCTTAGAGGAGAATTTTGTCTATATATAGAGGTCATTAGGGATGAAGATGGGCATGCTGAATATTATTGAGAGATTACTTGTTTTCTTAGGAGTGTTCAAGCCACTCGAAAGCTTGATTAGGGAGAGCCTCCACCTCTCGAATGTGGGTTATCTTGTTAATTCCAGTTTACCTTAGCTATTAATACATAATTTCATCTTCATCTTCCCTTTATTTTCTCAGTCCATATCCTACTGTTCTTATTACTCTAATTTTACTTTCTGCTGTTGGTTTATTTCTTGTTGTGACTGTGTTACTGCTGGTGTGCTTCTGTTGTTATGTGGTGAGTGTTGGCTGTGGTAAGTCAGTCTATAACACTCAGGTTCCCAGCCTTCCACAGTTCCACCTTAAGGACAACGTAGCTTTTTGGGCAGAGGGTAATGCTTGGAATTCAGGTGCACCACCCATCAGGTTCACCTACACTCAAAGAGGCATGGGGAAGGGGAGTTAGTTATGCATGAAAAATAATATTGTAAGCTCTTTGTTATGTTTATGGGCAGCTGGCACTGGTTGATGGAGTTTGTTAATTATCTTTTGCATTTCCTACCTTCTATAATAACCACTTAAGTTGTATTTGGTGTGTGTAAAATATTAATAAAGCAGAATCTATGGGAGAGCCCTTCCCCGCGAATGAAGGGGTAGCTGTGATTTGATTGCTTATTCTCATAATAGCATATTAGCATCCTTTATCTCAGCAACTGGTAGGATATTACTGGCACTGGACTATTCCAACTAGAGTTGTATTAGTCTTCATAAGAGCTAGAAGAATTTCACGTGGAGCAACCTCAAGTATATAGGTTGTATGGGAAAGAATTGTAAAGAGTGTGGAAAGAACTTTGTAGGCTACTCAAGATTTCAGAGTATGGAACATAAAGATTGATAATAATTCTCTTTTAACAGCGTCATGCCTAGTGAATCATTATGTAATGTGAAAATCAGTATTGTTTCTTATCTTTTATGCCTATAATTGTATTCTTCTGTTCTTTACTACTTTTTTAGACTTTATAAGGGCATAAGGCTAAAAGCTTTATGATTTTTCCCTCACACTGATGTTCTGGTTTTCATTTGAAGAATTAATTTATTTAAAGCTTGTGAATATCACTATGATTTTTGTAATTTGCTCTGAACTTGACTGCAATGGGGTATAGAGTTATAGATAGTGTTTTCTTTTTTCAGTGAACGTAGTCCTAGGATGTATGAATGGGATTACAGATGGATGGAGTATCCACAGGAGGCAAAGGATTTGAGACATACAAATGATCAATCAGTAGCCACATATAAAGGACATTCAGTCTTGCGCACACTAATCCGGTGCTATTTTTCTCCAGAATATAGGTGAGTTTATTCGTACTGTCTCCCTTTGAAATTGCAGCTGAAATATCTTTTTTCTGCAGATTTACCTTGCTGGTAATTTAATGGTAAACTAGGAAGATTTGTCCTTTTCGCACGCAAGAGATCCAATGAAAACTGTTTTCATTGTGAAAACCACTCCATTTGACATATTTATAAATTTGGCTTGTAAATGGTAAAGGGGTGCGAAATGGTTTACCTTGCCGGTAATTTAATGATTTAAATGACATACCAAGTCACATAAAAGCCCAAGATGACTTTTAACAATGGTTATTTCAAATGGTATGTCATTTAATCATTAAATTACCAGCAAGTATTATGACTTTTAACAGTATTATTAATTTTAATTCTTAATGCCGTTTTTAAATCATTAATGATTTGACTTGTAAATTTGGCTGTGATTTCTAGTGCTGGGCAGAAGTATATCTACACAGGTTCAAATGATGGCAGTGTGTATATATATGACTTGGTATGTCATTTAAATCTCATCTTGGCCTTTTTTTTCAAGTAATTGCCTGGTAATCTTTAAGTTAGCTGAGGTTGTCCTAATGTTGAATGCCATTTTTTTCCTTGCATGACTAGTGAAGTAGAGATATACTTCCTCTGTTTTTTTTAGTTGTTACACTTTTGGAATATTGTGAGAGATAAAATAATAGAGTGTAACAACTAAAAAAAACCGGTGGAATTAGGAAACTATTCTGAATAATTAAGAGGCTTCGGTTTGTCGCGACATCCACCATTTTCATGCATTGTTGGCAATTTTTTTATACTTTTCTCCATATTCCTCTAGGGGTTTGTGATTTCAATCATCAGGAATGTACAACCTGAACCCAAAACTCAGCATCCTCCCCTTGTGTTGTACAGTCTATCTATACTATTTATTAAAACACAAGGACAAGAATTGTTGTCCACGTTTAGTGACCTATCCTTCAAGCTTGGTTGACATGGTGGCATCTTATTAACAAATGTTCTAATTAAATGAATGTGTACAAATGAAAGTATAAAGATTTGAACTTGTATCCTGTAGTTTAATTCATATGAACTTCACCTTAACTGCAACTTTATAATAATTATAGTTGCTCTTATTCGTAGATCAATCATCAATGTACTAAAAACAAAGAAGAGGTAAAGGTCCAACATTTTGACACTTTGATTTATACCCTCATTCCAGCAATTATGTTTCATCAATCATTTCCATCTATTAATAACATGGAATGATGAATTTTATGGATATTATTATGGAAAAATTGGTCATAATAGCACGACTTTTAGGTTGGATGCAAGAAACAGCACGACCTATACCGAGTGTGACGGGCAGAATGACCTTGTACAAAGGATGCAGGATGTAGCTTGGCTTTCAGCAAAGGGTACGACGGGTAGCATGACTTTGTGCAAAGGATAGCATGACCTTGTGCACTCCGTCATCATTATTATACACCCCTTCTCACAAGGTTGTGTTGCCCTTCGCACCCAGTATGGGTCATGCTGTTTCTTGAACCCGACCTAAGGATCGTGCTATTATGGCCAATTTTTCCTATTATTGTTATTGTTTTTGGTGGTAATAATGCTTCCACACATTATATCATATCATCTGGGCCAAATACTTTTGTATCCCTTACCACATTGAGAAATTTCCCAAACATAATGTTTGAATGTCGTTTCATAATTTTTGCCCAAATATATCATGCAATATTGATGTGTTTCTCAAACTTTTTGCCCAAGCAAGTCGCACAATATTATTGTTTTTGGCATATAAATGGGTCCGGATCTTATACAATTTTGTGAAGGCTATACAAGTTAGAGTTAAATTCTAACCAAAAATTTTAAAATTGATAAATGGCTCACAATTGTGGAGAAAGAAAACTTGCAGAGAAAAAATAGGGGGAGGTTTTGAAGAGAATATATGAGCCATAGATTTTTGGGTCAATAGAGTTATTTTAAAATTCTAGATGATTGTAGCACTTTCCTTGTGTTAGAATGAGGTGCTGATTATACTGGCATTGATTTAGTAATTGGAATTCCCTGTCTAAAATAATATTTTTTGTTGCTCTTCCTTCAGGTAAGTGGAGCTATAGTAGCAAAGCTTGACCACCATATGTCCTCTGTGAGGGACTGCAGTTGGCACCCTAATTATCCAATGCTTGTTAGCTCATCTTGGGATGGAACTGTTGTTAAGTGGGAGTTTCCTGGAAATGATGAAATACCATCTTCAAGCAACAACAGACTAATAATGTAGTGAGCATTTCATTTACAAAATCCCGCAGTCATCGGATTTGAAGTGTCAATTGCCTGAACTGAACTGAAGTGAACTAAAATGAAATACTCCGTGTAATTGTGGTACACCAATATCTGTACTCTTAAAGTATATAATATGTAAGTGTAAAATGATCTGTACTTGATCCTCTATACCAAATAAGAAATGATTATGTGATTATTACAAATTCTTCTTGTATAGTTTTCATCATGAATAATAATTATTATTATTATTATCATCTATATAGGTATGCAATTGTTCTGTTATGAGTGGAGACTTTTTGTTGGCTGTACTTTGAAGACAAGAGTTATCACAACAGACTACTTATTCTTGATTTTCATCTGCTGCTTTGAGTGCGCACCTTATTCCCCTATCCACTCTTTTATTTTTCTTTTCCAGATGCCCTCTTTTTGTTTTACCTTTTTCTTGTCCATCTTCAAAAATTATTCCCAAATCCCAATCACCTGTATCAGTTCATCTTCATGTAACATGGGGTTGTTCTTCATCTAACATGGGGTTGTTCTTCATCGCCCTAAAATTACTAAGTATTGTACAAAATTTTAGATGAAAGGACAATCTTGCCCTTAATTTAAAACAACACCTGAACAATTTCTGCTACTTGAACAACAACCTCGGAAACCTTGCCACTCAAGTAAAACCACCACGAACGTTGGAGATGACAGTGGTAAAAAAAACTTTGGTGGGGCATCTCGTCCAAATGTACCACTCTAAAATAAATTTTGGTCCGTTGTCATCTCCAACATTGTTGGTGGTGGACTGGTGGTAGTTGTGTTCAGGTGAAGTGGTTTTCAGAGTCGTGTGAATAATCGGGATTATTAGGTTTTTTTTAAGGTAACGTAATTTAGGGCAACGTTTGACAATGTAGTTCTTAGATTTCGGTTGCTCATCGTCAAAGTAGCAAAAAGCTGAAAAAAATGTGAAAAATTGCAGGATTGATAAGAAAATTAATTGTATACAAATAAATTCTTTTTCCTTTTTTTCAAACTTTCCAATTAAAAAAGAGAGCAAAAGAGAGAGAGAGAAAGTAAGAGAACGATCTCTAGTAAGAATTTTTGTTTGTGGTAAACAGTGTGCTGGTCAACTCCACACGAGCCTTATTAGCTACAGTTCTTGAGGAAGCCGAGGATTCTTATCCTCAATTTAAGAGATATCATTTCTAAGGGTGCGTTTGATTCATCTGAAATTTTCTGAGCTGCTCTGGTCTTATCTGATCCAATCTGGTCTTATTTGATCTTAATTTTCTGATTGTAGTTATTATTATAGTTATAATTTTTCTGATCTGATCTAAATTTTTCTAATCTGATCCAATCTGAATTTTCTGAAAATAAGCACAAGGGTGATTATTTAAGTTGAATCAAACACACCCTAAGTATCTATAATTTTGAGAAAAATCTTCCGTATCTATACATTTGGATCCTGTATATTGACATGAATCGAACAAGTTCTTACTTGATTATATTTTACGTTATCTATGATAGGTCGAGCCTTTGTATTTAGCACCATTTCGACCCACCGAAATCGACCTCTACCGCCACATGTCTTTCTTATCCTTTATGGATCTCCTTTTTTTATTTCGCGGTTCATTGATGTGGGTAAACAAAATTGTCTGACCTAAATTTGGTTGACATGATGCAAAGGTTAGCTTATCTTTGAAATTTCAAAAGTTTGACTTATTTATGGAAGACCGGCTAAAGTTTGGCTTATTTTTGTCAAATTTTCCTTATATATATGAATATATTAATAGTCTTATTGTTAAATATTAACAAAAAAAAAAAACAAACATCTTCAAAAAATTTATAACAGAGAACACATATAAACTAAGAATAATATTTGGTGAAACTGTTCGTGAACAGTTTGATAAGGGCTCAGTCAATGATTGGACAAAGTTCGGCTCGATTATGGCTCAGCTCGTCAGAGTTCGGGCTCGGCTAGCTCGATAATCACCCCTAGTCTGTTATCAATCACAACCACTAAAATCTAATTCAATTGCTTTGGGTTTAGCAAAAGACCAATAGCTTGGGTAGCGTAGAGTGCGGTTTGGACCGCATCAAATCACAAACCAAATCATAATTTTGTGGTTTGGTTTGCGATTTGAAAATTGTGGTTTGGTTTTTAATTTTATCAAAGTGTAATTTAATGGTTTGCTGTGGTTTTTGAATATTTTAAAACCGTACCAAACTGCAAATCTTAATTATTTAATACTCATTTTTTTCTAAAATATTTTATTTTAGAATTTCATCCCTATAAAATAGGAAAATTAGGTCATAATAGCACAACCTTTAGGATGAGTGCAACAAATATCATGACCTATACCCGGTGCGAAGGGAAACATGACCTTGTGCAAAGGGTGCAAGATGTAGAATGACTTTGTAAAAAGGATGCGAAGGGACAACATTAGCTTGTGCAAAAGATGCGAAGGACAGCAGGACCTTGTGTAAATGGCAACATGACCTTGTGTAAAGGGCAACATGACCTTATGCATGTACTCTGGTATCATTTATGCTACATCATACACCCTTTACACAAGGTCATGATGCCCTTCTCCCATGATATAAGTGCGTGTTGTTTCATGCACCCGACCTAAATGTCATACTGTTATGGTCAATTTTTTCTATAAAATAATAATATAAAGTATACAGGTTTACTCCATAAAAAGTTCCTCAATACTTTTGCTCACACATTTCCAATAAATTTCATGTTTTTAACATTAAAGGATAGTTAGAGAATGATGAAGTAAAGTTTGGAGTAGGATGCTAATTGTCAAGATTGTTTTTATTATGTTATTAGTGTACTTAATTTTAGGATTATTTGCTTTTAATAATCTAACTTTTCGAGTTGTGAATGACTAATTTGTTATTGTAATTTGCTTTATTTTAAGTGGGATTGTAATTTGTGAATGACTAATGTTAGTCATGTTCTTTAAATGTAAGAGTTGAAAATTTCTAATTTTACGAATAGTTCACAAAAACCATGTAGGTTTTTTTTGGTCAATATCAATTACTCCCTCTGTAACATAATGGCAACGATTTGACATAAAGTAGAAAGAAAAAATGTCAAATCGTTGCCATTAATACTTTATGGAGGGAGTACATCAAATAAAAATTAAAAGGTGGGTTAAATTGCAAACTGCACTGCACCAAATTGAATTTTAAAACGGTTTGATATAACTCGCGATGTGGTCTGATCCCAAAAAATGTCAAACTGTACTTTTGCGGTTTGGTGCGGTTTGACATCCAAATGCACCGTGCTCAGCCCAAACCATAGGTACTACTATATTTTAGCTCTCAACAAAGTATAAATTACACACTTAAGTGCATCATTGCTGTAAATATAATTACATCATCTGCTGCATATTAATTGCAACGTTTTCATTTTTACGCTTGCCATTGTATAATTAATATTTGTAACATCTTTTGCTACATTTTACCAAAAATTATATGAAAATTAAAATTAGATCACAATAAAATACACATTGAGACGATTTCAAAGAGATCATATGACTATATATGTTTATATATAGAGGAGAAAGTAGATAATATAAGTATAAATAGTGCCCAAATTGCAAAATTTTCAATTATTATATAAGAGCGAATGTCGCGTGAAGTACAATGGATAAGCCTTTAGAAATTCTTAGGATGTCAATTCGAAACTACCGGAAAATCTAAATCCTATCTACCATGATTTGCTATATCTAAATACTAGATTAGCACCTATGCGTTGCACAATTTATACAAAATAATGATAATTAATTTTACATTATAAATATCGTTGAATCAATGCTTATTTAAAAAATCTTGACATAGTCGAACTAAATAAAGGTTAAAGTAAGATGCATTGTTGAAAAAATATTTTAAAATTCAATTAATCCATAGCCAAATGCATTATGTAAATCATGGAGGGATAAATAAAATTGTAATATTAGTTCTTTCATCTTGTAATTTTTGAAAGAAGCGAATCAACATTTGTTGTAAATAAAAAAACTATAGCAGTTATATATTGTAATAGTTAACATTCCCAACACTTGTATTTAGTTATTTTTGTAAAAAAAAAATATGATGATGTCATATTTAATTTTGGAGGGAAAATTTTCATTAACTCCTATATCCTAATTATCCTAATTTTCATGATAATGTGTCTTTGATGATGCAAGCAATGTTTTGTTTTAGTATAAGTTATAGATACCCGTACTAATTAACTCCTATATTAAAATTATCCTAATTTCATGATTGGAAAATAGGCTAATACTAAAAGTACCTCTTAACCTATTTTGTAAGGATAGAGGGAGTAAAAATTTTATATATAATTTTGTAAAAATTGTGCGTAGCACGGGAACTAATCTACTTATAATAACTAAAAGATAGTATAGGTGTTCAATAAAGGCTCCCAATAATCTTCTTAAACTTCAAGAATCACTTGAGCATCTTTAAATTATCATTTGCATCCTTTTGACTCTATTTACAAGTAAATGGGATTTTCTATTTGTAAAAATAGAAATATAATCATATTGGATTTTCGTTTTTTTTGAGAGGATATTAGGTATTAGTTGATTCATAGTCAATAGTACTTTATTGATTTCGGTTAAAATTGATTCATATCAGGTCTTAATTAATTTGGATGAAATTGATTCCATTCAATTCAGTTTTGGGTCAAATCAATTACAATATCAGTGTACTTCACTTTCGGTTTTAATTCTGTTCAATTATTCCAGTTGTTTTTTTTTTTTTAAGTTTTGTGTTTCAGTTCAATTCATTTTACTTTAGTTCAAATTTAGTTATCATTACTTTAGTTTTGTGCAGTTAAGTTTAGTTTCAGTTTGTTATTTCCAATTTATTTCAATTTTTAGTTGAAGTTAATTAAATTAGTTTACCTTTAGTATTTTGTTCAGTAACAATTACCCAAATAATTTTAAACCAAAATAATAGTAATATTTTTTTTGGAAGGAAAGGTAAACGAAAATCCCCTCAAAGAAAACTCCTGATATATCTCGGGTTAGAAAATAAGAAAACTTAGGATCCATAAAGGGGTCAATGACAATATGAGTCGGAGTCCACTGCCCAAGGAATCGACGTATAGTCAATTTAACTTTTGGCTTCTCTGAAGATTTGAGCGGAGGAGGAGGAAGTGAAGTCCCGTAGAATTTGGCGGATTTCATCCATGTGTAGTTGAATCTTCCACTGACATTATTTGAAGGTTCTATGCTTAATGCCAAAATATTGATATTGATCACAGTGAGATTATCGCCTCGATAAAAATAGAAGTAAAATTGAGATCACGAGCCATTATAAGGACATTTCGGAGGGTAGTAGCTTTGGCTAGTGGGGAGGTATTACCCAAGAAAAAAGACTTTGCCGCATGAAAGCTGCCCTAATGCTCTCGGAGAACAATGCATGCAACAACTGATGAACCATCAAAATTGAGCTTTATAATTCCAGGGTATAACACCTATTTTTTCCCCTCCAAAAGGCGAATGATTTTACCTTACAATGATAGCCCCGAACTGGTCATCTACTAAAATGTCTCAACCCCTCGGCCTACTCTTCTATAAGCTCTCTTGCGGCATAGTGGAGTTTTGCTAGTGATTGAGCCTCTACTTGCTGCACTTACCATACATACATCATTATCCGACATCTCATTGTAAAAATAGAGTTTAAGATTTTCGTCAGTATAACCATGGTAAGGACATTGAGCACATAGCTTCTCGAACCTTTCCGAATACTCATAGAAAGACTCATCAGTGTCTTGCTCGATGTTGCTAATTTCTTTTTTCAATGTAGAAGACTTCGATGCTAGAAAGAATTTATCTAAGAATTGCCTTTTTAGTTTTGCCCAAGTTGTTATACAACCCGGTGGATGATAAATAATTTCTTGCATCATTCTAGAATCAGAAGGCCCTTAGCTGAATTTGCTCATCAGAAACTCTTGATGGTTTCATACTTGTACAAACCACATGAAACTCTGCCAAGTGAAGGTTAGAATCGTCCCCAACCATTCCATGAAATGATGGAAGCAATTCAAATGAATCAACATATACTTTAGTTCCAATGTAACATTGGATTCTAGACCAATGAACATGACGCACAATGGTTATTGATCAAGATTTGGAGTTGTAAGCTCCTTCAAATTCCTCTTCTCAACTCTCGAAGGCATATTTGCAATGTTTTCGAAGGGACTCTATTGGATATATAATTATACTTATTTTGTGTATGCTAGCTAAGGGTTAGCGCAGCTAAGGGTGGTTACTTATTTACCTTAGTCTACTAGTTTAGTTAGAGTTTTTTATTTTTCCTTGCTTCCTTGCTTTGTCTTTCTATATGTAAGCTTTGTCGTTGTTATTAGTTGTTACATTGATTTACCAAATTAATAAAAGATTTCTTTTCCCTTGTTCATCTCTAAATTCCAGTTCTTCATGGTATCAGAGCCCAGAACTCAATTCTAGTTTATTTTTTAATTGTGCATTCTAATTGCATAATTCTTGTCTCTAAATTGGAGATATAATCTTGGTGTACTTCAATAGATTTAATTTTGTATTCTTGATTAGTTTCCTATTCTCCTTTGCTGAGATCTCTTTGTGTTTCTTGAAGTCGATTAATGGCGGAGTCTAGGTCAACTGCAAATTCTCTTGCGAACACTGATGGAAATGGAATTCCTCAATCAAGTATTATTGATCCCTATTTCATTTCAAATTCGGATCACCTTACTGCCTCTTTAACTGTTGTCAAATTTAATGGAAAAAATTATGCTAGTTGGAAAAGGAATGCAATTAGGTCTTTAAGGGTTAAAAATAAAATAAGATTCATTGATGGATCTATGCAATTAGGTCAAATATTTTATTTTAGAATTTCATCCATATAAAATAGGAAAATTAGGTCATAATAGCACAACCTTTGGGATGAGTGCAACAAATATCATGACCTATACCCGGTGCGAAGGGCAACATGACCTTGTGCAAAGGTTACAAGATATAGAATGACTTTGTACAAAGGATGCGAAAGGACAACATGAGCTTGTGCAAAAGATGTGAAGGGAAACAGGACCTTGTGTAAAGGGCAGCATGAACTTGTGTAAAGCGCAGCATGACCTTATGTACTCCGGTATCATTTATGCTACATCATACACCCTTTACACAAGGTCGTGATGCCCTTCGCCCATGATATAATTCGTGTTGTTTCATGCACCCCACCTAAATGTCGTACTCTTATGGTCAATTTTTTCTATAAAAATTCCTTATAAAATAATAAGAGTACAACCTAAATGTGGTACTCTTATGGTCAGAACTTTAAATCAGAGATGGTGTCCTCTATTTGTCAAGAGGTAGTCAAAGTCTTGAAACAAAACAATGGTAATGATACAGATGTGTCTGGCTATTCTTATGCAAATTGTGAAGGTATGATATCTTTATTTCATGTTTCAAGATTATGTACTACTGATATAATGTTGTGGATTATTGACTCTGGATTGGAGCCAGTGATCATATGGTTTTTTATTCTTCTTTATTGTTTAATAAACAAAGATTGACTAAACCAGTTAAGGTTGGCATACCTGATGGCACTTGTAAATTGGTAGATTTAGTTGGTAGTATGATAATCAGTTCTGACTTATGTCTACATAATGTGTTGTGTGTTGAAGAATTCAAACACAATCTTCTATCAATAAGTAAGTTGGTTGAATCCACTAATATACAAGTTGTGTTTACTAAGGATAATTGTTTGTTTCAGGACTAATCTAGGCATGTTTTGGCCACTGGATTCAAGAGACAAGGACTCTACTTCTTAAGAGCCTATGAACCAAAAGGGTATTATGATAATAACTTTAATATTACTGCTTCTTTTAGGATCAATAAGGTAGATAGTGCTTGTTTTAGTAGTAGTACGGAAAAGAATGATGATTTAAATCTTTTTCATTGCAAGGTTAGGACATATTTCCTTGTCTAAAATGCAGCACATCAAGTGTTGTAAGAATAGTAATATGAATATTTCCCAATGTTCTGTTTGTACTAAATCAAAATTACATAAACTTCCTTTTTAATTGAGTAATAATAGAGTTGTGAACATTTTTGATCTCATTCACATAGACCTTTGGGGTACTTATAATGTTGCTTCTTTGAGTGATGCTAAATACTTCTTAACCATTGTTGATGATCATAGTAGAACAACATGGACCTTCTTGTTAAATAATAAACTTCAAGTTGCTAAAATTGTTTCAGATTTCTTGGCTTTTGTTAAGACTCATTTTTACAAGAAGGTTAAAATGATTAGGTTTGATAATGACACATAACTTATCAAAGAACAATGCGTGAATTTGTTTCTCAAGAAAGTAATAATTCATCAAAGAACTATAGTAGGAAGACCTCAACAAAATGGGAGAGTTGAGAGAAAATATAGACACTTATTAGAGGTAGCTAGAGCTTTAAGGTCTCAATCTAATTTACCAAAACAATTTTGGGGAGAATGTATTCTCACTGCTATCTACCTAATTAATCGAATGCCTACAAAAATTCTTAATTGGAAAACTCCTATTCATGTCTTGTTTGGAAAACCTCCTGTTGATGATAATTTGAAGGTTTTTGGATCTTTGTGTTATGTTGTAAATGATGGTATACATAAAGATAAATTTGATTCTAGGGCTAGAAAGGGTGTCTTTGTTGGATATCTCAATGGTCAAAAAGGGTATAAAATCTATAATCTTGATAAAAAAAACTATGTTTGTTTCTAGAGATGTTAAATTCATTGAAAATGAATTTCCTTATTTTAAAAAGAATCAGTCTAAAGATAGTAAAGACTCTTCATTAGTGTCCTTTGGATATGATAATGTGCCCTCTTTAAACAAAAATACTCAAATTTGTGTTGATGACTTAACTAATGCTACAAGACTTCCTAGAACAGGGCATTCTAATGTTTTGGATACAGAATTAAATAGAGTGCATAGTTCCTCTGATTTTATTTCTTCTCATAATAATAATAGTGATAGTGTTTGGGATAATTCTTTTATTTCTGCAGAAGAGTTACCTCATTCTAACTATAGTGAAGGCATGGCTATTTCTGGTCAGGAAGATCAGTATCTTATTCCTAAACACAGAACTAGTACTAGAAATGTTCAACCTTCTTCTAGACTTAAAGATTATGTAGGCTCCTATGTTTCTCATAGAAAACAAACTGATAATTCTTCCGAAAATTCAAAATCCTTTGATGTAAATTCTACTATGATAAAGGAACTTAAACATTATAGGCAAGCTAGCAAGAATCAGGATTGGGTTCATGCTATGGATCGGAAAAAGAATTACAGGCCTTAGAGGATAATAAAACATGGGTCCTAACTAATTTACCTAAGAGCAAACATGCTATAGGTTCTAAATGGGTGTTTAAGACTAAACTATATCCGAATGGTACCATTGAAAGGTATAAGGCTAGATTGGTAGCTACAGGATATCAGCAAATTGAGGGTAAAGATTTTAATCAGACTTTTTCTCCAGTTGCTAAATTAGCCCCTGTTAGAATAATAACTGCTTTGGCAACAGTAAAAGGATGTCCTATTTGTCAGCTAGATATAAACAATGCTTTCCTTCATGGGCATTTAGATGAGGAGGTGTTTATGACTCCTCCCTCTGGTTATACCAAGGCTAAAAATGGTCAAGTTTGTAAATTACAAAAGGCTTTATATGGCCATAAATAGGCCCCTAGACAATGGAATAGAGAACTATGCTCTTTTCTTAAGAAATCAGGATTTAAACAATCCAAGCAACATTACTCTTTGTATACTAGATTTCTTGATTCAGATTTTTTAATTTTAGTAGTCTATGCGGATGATATTCTCCTCACTGGCTCTTCATCAAGTCAGATAGCTCAAGTTAAAAAATGATATTGATTTAGCCTTTACCATTAAAGAACTTTTATGTCTCAAAAGAAATACATTACAGATATTTTAATCACTCTAACATGTTGAACTGTGAGATTGCTGTAGCTCCTCTTCCTACAGGTCTCAAGCTTTCAACTGAGGAAGGTGAATTACTTGCTGATCCTGTGGTGTTCAGACGAATTGTGGGCAGACTTATCTACTTAACTTTTACAAGACCTGATCTAAGTTATGCGGTGCAACATCTTATGCAACAGCCTAGAAGTCCTCATTTTCGAGCTGCTATTCATGTGCTCAAACACTTAAAGGGGACTTTGGATCATGGAATTTTTTACTCTTCAGCCTCTGATCTAAAGCTAACTACATACTCAGATTCAGATTGGGGCAACTGTGTATTCTCTAGTAGATCCTTGAGCACTTATGCTGTTGTTTGGGCTCAAACTAATTAGTTGCTTGGAAGACTAAGAAACAACCAACTATGAGTAAATCTAGCATAGAAGCAGAATATCGAAGTCTTTCTAGTACTGCAAGTGAAGTGTGTTGGATTCAAGGTCTTCTTGAAGATGTTCAAGTTGAAGTTCCCAAGCCTATTGTCATCTATTGTGATAATCAATCCGCTAAGCATCTTGCCAAGAATCCTATGTATCACGAAAAGACTAAACACATTAGAAGGGATATTCATTATATAAGGGATCAAGTAGAAGAAGGTCGCTTGCAAATTCAATATGTCAACTCAAAGGATCAAGTAGCAGATTTGTTTACTAAACCTTTGGCTTCATCTAGACATTTTTTCTTATGTGCCAAGCTTGGTTTGATTTCTAGTACCAAGCTTGAGAAGGGGATATTGGATATATAATTAAACTTATTTTGTGTATGCTAGCTAAGGGTTAGCTAAGGGTGCTTACTTATTAACCTTAGTCTAGTAGTTTAGTTAGAGTTTGTTATTTTCCTTCCTTGCTTTTTCTTTCTATATATAAGCTTTGTTGTTGCTATTAGTTGGTACATTGATTTACCAAATTAATAAAAGATTTATTTTCTCTTTTTCATCTCTAAATTCCAGTTCTTCAAACTCATTGTCTTCCTCTTATGCAATGTTGTGAAAGGGTAGTTCTTTAAATAATGCTCGTTGCACTCTTCATGACCTTTAAACACTTAACTCCAATTCTGGGTCGTAATGCAAAGGGTTTTTGTTAGTAGTAGGATTTACGACCATAAACAAAGAAAAATAGTAAAATTAATATGCTTAACACCAAATACATACGAGTAACTCGAAGGTTCTCCGGTAACAGTGCCAAAATTTTACAAGCCTTTGTCGTATGCGCTTATAACTAATATAAATCTCTTACTCTCTAATACATATAAATGTAGCAGGTAAATAAGATTTGTATCCACAAGGAACCAGGAGTTACTAGAGAGCTGAATGTAAACGAAACCGAAATCGAATTAAGAGTGTAAATGGGAGGGGGGATTGGTAAAAGTAATTAACCTAAAATAGTGTAGACACTAAAATTTTGTAAGTGCCAAATTTAAATTAAATTAATTATTTTTAGGTTAAAGAAAAATATTATTAGCTCAATTTAATTAATTTATCCCAAACGATTTCCTGAATTATACAAATATAATTGGGTCATTAAATATTTGAGCTAGTTTATAATGCTAGTCCAAATAAAAATTAAAAGGACAAAAAAGGGGAAGACTCTCAAGTCATAAGTGATCCAAATCCAACAAGTATCAGATCCAATATAAAAAAATGGGTCGAATTCATCAAAGCCAAAAACTCCAATTAAGGGCTCACCTACCTCTATAAATATAAACCCTCCCCCTCATAAAAAGAGGTAATAAAAAGATCAATTGCTAAGAAAGCACTCAAAGCTTCAGTTCAAAACCCTCTCAAATGTTCTCTACAATCTATCACCAAGCACCACAAATTGTGACGACTAATAAGAGGTGTTCAAACACATTCCAGTGAGATCTAAACTTCGAGAGCCCTCATTCGAATAAACCCAAACAAACATTTGAATACGTTCAAACAAGTATTTGAATATATTCAAATAACATTCGAATTTAGGTTGACATCGCAAACACGTCAACCTACATTCGAAGTAGTGTGACAATGTCACGCGATCTGTAGTAGTAGGACAGGATCAGAGGATTCAATTTATTTTGTAACGGGATTAATACCTGCACTCGACACTAGTGAAAAAAACACTAATTGTAACGGGATTCAATTTATTTTTATATAAACTTGTAACAGAGATAATACCTGCACTTAACACTAGTGAAAAAAACACGAATTGTAACGGGCATATGGGGTTACAATTGCCCCCGTTACAATATCTGAACTTTTTTGTAACGGGTATGTGTTACTTACAAAAAGGTACTTTTTGTAACGGGCCTGACATATGCTGTGACGACCCGACTCGCTTAAACCGGAGCGGAAGAAACCGAAGAGTCGAATAGTCGATCTAACATACAAACTTACTTAAAAATTAAACAAAAACCTCAAAAGAAATACTATTACTAAATCCCAAAAGTACAAAAACCATAAGATTGTACGATACTAAACCCAAAAATAGTCAACACTAGGAATTAAGTCCAAACATTATCAGATTTAGAATATATGGATTACAACCACTAAAAGTACGAACTAAAACAAAATATCGACTAAACAAATAGAAATGCAACGACACTCGCCCAACCCAAAGCTAAGCAACATCGTCATCATCAGAGTTACCTGAAAATAAACAACAATCCACTGTCAGTGGCGAGTAACATAACAGTCCCACCCTACCATGGATACACATGACCATAGAATAAATTAAACAAGCACATCAGGCACTCAAACATACCAACCATGCGACATAACATCATAATAACAATATTAAAATGATAACAATAACAAATAATGACAATATCAAAACTTGACTAACTTTAGTTATTCAATCTTATCATTACTTAATCTTTGTCGCTATCATTTACATATTAGACCGGACTATGCTCGTACGAACGCATCTTACGCGAACGAAATTTCCTACTATGCCAGGATTGAGAATCTTACTCCCAAACCCATGAACCCCATCTTACGGAAATTCATATCACAAAGACGACATAGCAAGGACACACTATCCCAATACCGCTGTTAGGATAGGGGCAACGTCTTAACCCAAGTCTTAGAATCTTACTCTAAGGTTATTTCTGTAGTATGTTTATTTGTATTTATGTGATTTGAGTGATATCCTGGAGAGCTGGATCCGCGAGATGGGGAAGCTCTTCGACGCGACGTTTTGCCCCGAGCACGAGAAGGTGCAGATCGCCGCTTATTATCTACGTGAAGAGGCCGATAACTGGTGGACGGTAGCTAAGGACGCGTGCTTACCTTTACATTCGAAGTCGTGGATCGAGTTCGTCGATAAGATCTAGAAGCGATTCTACCCCGACGAGTTGCGGTGGCAGAAACAGGAGGAGTTTCTTACTCTGACTCAGGGTAAGATGACCGTTCAGGCGTACAACGACAAGTTTACGGAGTTATCGAGGTTCGCTACGTCTGTAGTTCCATAAGAGATGGAACGGGTCAAGCGCTACATAGAAAAGCTAGATCTGAGGATTCGCGTTCACATGATCAGAAGTGGATCGACGACATTTCAGCAGGCCTACAAGGTAGCACTCGAGATTCAGGCATCGACGGCTGAGGAGGATGCGAGCAGGAAGAGAGCTCAGGTTCCGACGACGATAACTTCTTTTAAGAAGCCCCGATTTAGTGCTCCTAGCAGTACCCCTCCGACCATGAGTTCGCATAAGGGCTTCATTAGGCCGAGCGTTTCTCCATGGGGAGCACCTGTGCTCTTTGTGAAGAAGAAAGACGGTAGTATGCGCCTGTGCATAGACTATCGAGAGTTGAATCAGGTAACTATCAAGATTAAGTACCCGTTGCCTAGGATTGAGGACCTGTTCGATCAGTTGCGAGGAGCGGGAGTGTTTTCGAAGATAGATCTTCGGTCTGGATATCATCAGATTCCATTCAAGAAAGAAGACATCCCGAAGACCGCTTTTCGTACTAGATACGGCCACTACGATTTTGAGGTGATGCCTTTTGGCCTCACTAATGCGCCAGCCGTGTTCATGGACCAGATGAACCGGACATTCCATCACTTACTCGATAAGTGCGTCGTCGTATTTATAGACGATATCTTAGTCTATTCGAGAGATGAGTCTGAGCATGCGGAGCATCTCCGGGTGGTACTTGAGATATTGCGTAGTAATAAGTGGTTCGCGAAACTCTCCAAGTGTGAGTTCTAGCTTCGCGAAGTAGCATTTCTTGGTCACGTGATTAGTAAAGAGGGCATTAAGGTAAACCCGGCTAAAGTTAAGGCGGTAGTTGATTGGAGTAGCCCGAGAAATGTGGCGGAGGTTCGTAGTTTTCTGGGATTAGCCAGATACTATCGACGATTCGTCCAAGACTTCTCCAAGATTGCTAGGCCGATGACTAGTCTCCTACAGAAGGAGGTCCGATTCGTTTGGACGGAGGCTTGCGAGCAAGCATTCCAGCAATTGAAACAGAGACTAGTCTCTGCTCCGATTCTTACCCTTCCGAACGATGAAGAGGACTTCGAGGTCTATAGTGATGCTTCGAAGAGTGGCCTAGGATGTGTGCTCATGCAAGGCGGGAAGGTCATCGCTTACGCATCGAGACAACTAAAGGTGCACGAGCATAACTATCCCGCGCATGACTTGGAGCTAGCGGCGGTGGTATTCGCGCTCAAGATCTGGAGGCACTACCTCTATGGTGGTTCGTGTAGAGTATTCACAGATCACAAGAGTCTCAAGTACATCTTTACTCAGAAAGACCTTAATATAAGGCAGAGACGATGGCTTGAGCTTATTAAGGACTACGACCTGTCGCTTAACTATTGCGAGGGCAAGGCGAACTTAGTCGTTGATGCACTGAGTCATAAGCATCACTTGAGCTTCAGTAGAAGCCGTAGTTCCGTCGGACTTCGTCTGACATCTATGAGTGCTGAGCCTGATTTGCTTCAGGAATTGCGCAAGGGTCAGCAGAACGACCCGCAGTTAGCTAGGATTCGAGAGGCATTACGGCAAGGTAAAGCCGTAGGTTTCGAGATCCCTTCCGATGGTATTCTGCGATTCCGAGGGAGGTGGTGTGTACCGGACTGTTCTGATCTTAGGAACAGAACTATGTCTGAGGCACATAACTCGCCCTACTCTGTTCATCCTGGAGGTAACAAGTTGTACCAGGACCTTAAGGGCCAATACTGGTGGCTTAAGATGAAGAGGGATGTAGCAGAGTTCGTAGCTCGATGTTTAGTCTATCAGAAGGTTAAAATCGAGCACCAGAGACCAGGAGGTCTGTTGCAGCCACTACCAATTCCGACCTGGAAATTTGAGTCGGTATCTATGGACTTTGTGGTTAGCTTACCCACCTGTAATGGCTTGAATTCCATTTGGGTAATAGTGGATAGGTTGACCAAGGTCGCTAGATTCATTCCGGTGAAAATGACCTGGTCTATGGAGCGTCTAGCAGAGGCGTATACTCAGGATATTATCCGACTTCACGGAGTTCCGAGGGAGATCGTTTATGATCGAGATCCGAGATTTCTGTCTCGTTTTTGGAAATCAGTTCAGGAAGCCTTTGGGACGAAGCTGAAGTTGAGCACCGCTTTTCACGCGGCGACTGATGGTCAGACTGAGAGGACCATCCAGACTTTAGAGGATATGCTTCGAGCATGTACTCTGGAGTACCATCAGTCTTGGGTACGTATGCTTTGTTTGATAGAGTTCTCCTATAGTATAATAATAGCTATCACTCCAGCATCGAGATGGCTCCGTACGAGGCCCTGTATGGCAGGAAATGTCGGAGTCCGATATGTTGGAATGATATTAGTCATTCTGTGGCTTTAGGACCTGAGATGGTACGAGATACTATCGAGAAGGTCCGAGTCATCCGGTCTAAGATGCAGGCCGCTCAGAGTCGTCAGAAATCCTACGTCGATAATCGACGTAGACCGCTGGCTTTCGAGGTAGGTGAGTCCGATATGTTGGAATGATATTAGTCATTCTGTGGCTTTAGGACCTAAGATGGTACGAGATACTATCGAGAAGGTTCGAGTCATCCGGTCTAAGATGCAGGCCGCTCAGAGTCGTCAGAAATCCTACGCCGATAATCGACGTAGACCGTTGGCTTTCGAGGTAGGTGACAAAGTCTTGCTTAAGGTTTCACCGTTCAAAGGAGTGGCACGCTTTGGTCAAAAGGGGAAACTCCGACCGAAATATGTGGGACCTTACGAGATACTGGAACGAGTTGGGGAGGTGGCATATCGATTGGCATTACCACCTAGTTTGTCTAATGTGCATAACGTATTCCATGTTTCCCAGCTAAGGAAATATGTACATGATCTTACCCACATTATTCCAGTGGAGTCGGCCACGTTTGAGCCGAATCTGACTTTTGAGGAGTGACCCGTCCAGATCTTGGATCGGGAAGTGAGGACCCTTCGGCGTAAGCAAGTCCAGCTCGTCAAGGTGTTGTGGAGAAATCAACACCATGAGGAGGCGACTTTGGAGACAGAGGCGTCCATGAGGCAGAAGTACTCGGAGCTGTTCGAGGGTGAGCGATCTCCTTTGCCTTAAATTTCAGGACGAAATTTCTTTAAGGAGGGGAGGTTGTAACGACCCTGATTTTATTAGTATTTCTGTAGTATGTTTATTTGTATTTATGTGATTTTATGTATGGCCCAAAATTTATTTTGGACTATTTATTTTATTTTATGTGAATAATTTCGATTAAATTCGAATTATTTTATTTTGGATTAATTATTATTTATTGTAATTATTATTTAATTAATTAGAATTTTTATTATTTAATTTTCTAATTAATTATTTAATATTTTTGGGCTAAATCGATTTAAGCATGATTAATCATGCAAACTTGTAATTAGCCTAATTAGTCACCAAAAAGCCCATTTAGTCCTTGTAATAGCCGACCCCCTTGTGCATGGCAAGGATTTGCCACTTGCCTCATGTTCACACCTTAAACCACTTCTATAAATAGAAGGGTTAGTAAGGCTTGGAAGCTCATTTTGCCATCTTAAACACTTGCTCATAAAAAAGTTTAAACACAAAACTCCCTCCCATTTGCTCTCCCTTCACACGCCATTTTTGGCCTTCAATGCCCATCAACTGTTCATCATCTTTTTAAACCCAAAACTTAAAGATTCACATTCCATTGATCTTTAGGTGATTAGACCTTCATTAATCTTCATCTTTTGCATTCAAGATCACTAGTTGGGTTTGGTTTTGGGCTCTTGTTCGTGTGGGTTGTTCGAGTGGGTTCAAGTTCGTGTGTGCAAGTGTGGTTCGTGCCGTGGCTGTAATAACCCGAAATTTAGGGCCAGAAAATTTCGCGGGTTATTAGAATTATTTTACCATTCTTGGTCCAAAAGGCCCGTTTATTTTGGACTGTTTATGTTTATTTCTCTACCTTAATCGGAATCGGGCCTATGACCCAATATCCAGTCCATTTGGCCGGCCCCCTTATGTAATAACTAGGGTTTTTTTCTTTTTAATTTATTAATAATTTTATTATTTATTTAATTAATAATATTTTAAATTTGTATAAACCTAGTCTAACCCCATACCAAGTCCACCTAAAAACACTCCCACTCCCCTATTCTTTCTCCTCCCTCACGACTCCCCCTAGGGTTTTCCTTAGAATTTTTATTCTTTTGTTCCTTATATTATAAATAGGGAACAAGCTTATAACTTATTTCTTTTTTGCATATTTCTTTTCAAAAGCTCTCAAAAACTCACAAAAAAACCCTAATTTCCTCAAGTTGGCCGTGTGATTATCGAGTGATCAAGGTGTGATTTTTCTGAATTCTTTCCTAATCCAGGTAACTAGACTAACCCCCTTGAATCTGGTATAGTTTTCTATATAATTAATTAGGATTAAAACTAGGAAAATTAAAAGAATTAGCATCATGTTTAGGGTGAAATTTTCGAACCATATGAAGTATTGTTCATGATATTTTTCTTGATGTTTTATGAAATTTCTATGAATATTTGATTGTTATAATTAATTCTATGCATGAAATAATTCATTTAGTTATATTTATGTTGAATAATTGCATGATAAATTTCGAATAAAAGTCGAGTAGTATATATTTAATTTGATGATGATTTTATGATAATTTCTTGAATTAAATTGATGTTTATGATTAGTTAATTGATTTATTAAAGTCTTGAATCAAAATTATTATTTTTGGTATTTTATTCCAAAAATGTCGAGTGACATGGGTATTAAAAGGGAAATAAAAATCTGATTTTCATGACTAATCTTGGTAAATCTTGAATTAATATGCAATCTTGAACTTAATCTTTAATTTAATCATGAAATTATGAATTCTTGAAATTTATCTTGATATTGTTTTTAAGCCATGAATGCCGTGTGATTTATGTGTAACAAAGTAATGATTTTGATCTTGTTGTGGTTCAAATCTGATGACTTAATGTTCAAAGCATGATTTATTTGATTTTGATTAAGTTTATGTGATTAATTATTGATAATTATACTTATTTAATTAATTGTGAAATTTCGGTATTTTCACACAAAATTTCGAGTGGAATAAAATATGAAAAGCATAATTTTTATCATGTTTTATGTAATTTTGATGATAATTATTGATTTATATGATTAATTGTTAATTTAGATGATTTATTTAATTGTTATATGATTATTTAATGAAATTAATTAAATTAATATTTTGATATGAAAAATGCCGAATGGACTAGAGTAATTTTGGTCAATTTCAGTTTAATTTTTGACTTATAATAATTTAGATTATAATTTTAGGAATTAATAAGATTAAAGAATAAGAAGGAATTAAAGAAGATAAGTTATAATATGAAGGAATGTAACAATATGAATAGGAAGGAAAGTAATAAGATATGATATGAATTAGTGGTCTCAAGATGACCTTTAGATATTTGCTTGTTATTTAGTGGTCTCACGATGACCTTTAGAAAAGACAAGATACGTAAGGACGCCCATTTGATGATACACGAGTCATCAGATCGGGTTAAGTCGAAGCCACTGCCCTACTGCGGTCTCTGGGCAGTTCTGGATCTTAAGATATGTAGTCGTCTAAGTAGTAGTACACGAGCTGCTATTTAGGGATTATGGTCATAGCTTAGGCTTAGTTCTTGCAAAGGAGGGCTACGGGTTGAATACACGAGTTCACCTCAGCATGTTTTAGGAAAGTTGGGGTGCACACGGGATCCTCAACGAGCATAATGACCGGTCCAATAAGAAGGTTAAAAGAGGGTTTATGGGTAAAATATGATAAGATAAGTATATCACGGGAAGGAATCTGTTATATGTGTATATATGTTTATTTCGTGTAATATGTATTATTTATGTAATATTAAGTCTTCCATTGCATACGTCTGGTAAGTCTATATTTTATATGTGTATTTCTGAGTATATGTATGTTGTACGTATTTGTATTTGTATGTTGTACGTATTTGTATTCGTATGTTGTACGTATTTGTATCTGTATTGTATACGTATATTGTATGTATTTCTAACCGTATTCTACAAGTATTGTATATGTATTTTTATACGTATTTTTATACGTATTTTTATACGTATTTTTATACGTATATTTATATGTACTTCGTACGTACTTTTCTACGTATTTTTATACGTATTTTTCTACGTATTTTTCTATGTATTTTTGGATGTATTCACTAGTAGAAAAAAATTCTTTTGCTGCATATCAAATGATGCGGTTATTTGAAAAACCGCAGCTTTTAAATGCAAATTAAACACCCCCCACAAAAAGGGTAAAAAGATGCGGTTTTTTTAAAAACCACATCATTTGAATTCTTAAAAAAATAAAACGCTAGTATAAACACATCCCTCCCAAAACCATTTCACTTTATCTTTTGCTCTCTCTTTCTACTCGAAACTTCCTCTGCTCAAACATTTCTCCATCTCCACCACCAATTCCACCGGCCGCCACCATCGTTGCTGCTGCTCTCTGCTTCTTCTCGTTGCTCTTTGCTCTCTCTCGCTGCTCGCTGCTCTATGCTCTCTGCTCTCTGCTCTCTGCTCTCGTTGTTTTAATCGAATGAAAAGGGGTAAAAGGTTTTAATATTTATTTTTAATATTAATTGAATGTTTAATTTCCTGTAGTTTAATGAATTAGTGCTAATTAGACTTTAGGTATTATTAGGGTTTTTCAATTTGGGGGAAATTTTGTGGGGAATTTCGTGGGTTTGGTTTAGTGGGGGCTTCGGTGTGGGTTTGGCTCTTGATTGTTGCGAGGGTCTGGGTAGGGTGGACGTGCATCTAGGTGGGGTGGGCATGGTTCTGGTTAACACTTGTTTTAGCATGATTTCAAAACTTGTTGGTCTGCTATTGTTGTTTTGGTGTTGTTGCTATTAGTCCAGTACTGCTCTTGGTGCTTTGTTTTGCTATTTTATCAGGCTATTGTTGCTAATGTTGCTTTGTTGTGGTTGCTTAGTTGTTGTTGCTAATTGGTCCGATGTTGCTAATGGTGCTCAGTCATTTTTGTTATTCGTTGGCTGGTGCTACTGTCGCTTGTTGTTGCTTTACTATTGCTTGGTCCTCTTCTGTCTTTGTTACTTTTCTATGGTTGCTTTGGTGTTGTTATTGGTCTGCTGCTACCACTATTGTTACTTTGCTCTTGTTGGTTTTCTTAGTTTAGTAACATTTCCTTGAGCTTTATTTTGGGTACTTAATAATATTGGAAATGGTGGTCGACTTATATTGATTTAACCATAGTCATCTTGCTTTTCATTTTGATAGCATTCTTATATTCTTGTCCTAATGTTTGATGCTTTTGCTAACCCACTTCTTTTTCTTTAAAAAATAAATCAAGAATTAGAGTCATGTCTTCAAAAGTTACTTTATTTAGCTAATTACATGTCTAGATTTGGCTATGATTTCTTTATTTAGCTAATTAGCCTGATATTTCTTCTCAGTTTTGACAAAAGTTAGAGATAGGCTTATAGATTATTCTTATTCGTGTGACAAAAGTTAGCTAATTAGCTGGATATTATGCCATGTGAACCCTTTTTTTTCAGGTTTTAATATTTCTTCTACATATGTTTCATTATATGCCAGTGTCAGAGAATATCTTTATATTTTTAAAGATCCAAAACTCCTCGACTTGTTAGACCATCACGCCAATATTCTCATTCATTATATGAAATGATGTGTTTCATACAGGTTTCTCACTTTGATGGCTTTTTTTGGCTTTCTTAAACGGGGGTGATGGAGGTGGTTGGGGGTGATGCCGTCAAAACTGACATAGAGCAATTTTTGACTACTTTTACTCCTCTGCTTCAACAGAACCACAAGTTTTTGGTATGATTTTCTACACCCAAACAACAATGACTGTGTGAATGTCTCTAACAACCTATTTCTCATCACTTATAGAATATTAGAAATTTATTGTCACTAAATAAAAGGTTGTTCTTTTTTTCAATAGATATTTTGTTTTCATGCCGTCTCGAAAATCAACAATACATTATATATATATCATAAGCAATAATATATTAGCTATTTTTTGAAGATTTAACTTTTTGATAAATATAAAAAGTGGTATCATCCAATTTGATAAATATAGAATATATATGTTTTGGGTTAAGCTAGAGAACTTCTAGAATATATATATATTTTTTTAAACACTCTAATAATTAACAAACATGTAACCAGTCACTTGCTTCTAATTTTAAACACTCTTGCTTATCGCTTTACATAATCTCACTGTCGCTTGCGTGGGCCGTCTCAAGGATATAAATCTAACTATGTCAAACATGAATGGGGATGAGTGCCCATTTTGCTTGATTCGCATGGTAA
The DNA here is from genome assembly GCA_951394345.1 of Salicornia ramosissima. NCBI lineage: Eukaryota > Viridiplantae > Streptophyta > Magnoliopsida > Caryophyllales > Amaranthaceae > Salicornia > Salicornia ramosissima. Next base: position 24,849,326 of record OX596235.1, read on the forward strand.
ATGATTAGATTCTTAAACGGGGGCGTAGTTGTGGCATGAGATTGCAATCGCATCACTCTAATAATTAACAAACATGTAACCAATCACTTGCTTCTAATTTTAAGCACTCTTGCTTATCGCTTTACACAATCTAACTGTCGCTTGCATGGGCTGTCTCAAGGATCTAAATCTAACTATGTCGATCATGAATGGGGATGAGTGCCCATTTTGCTTGATTGACATGGTAAATGATTAGATTCTTAAACGGAGGCGTAGTTGCGGCATGAGATCGATCACATCACTCTAATAATCAATAAACATGTAGCTAATCACTCTAATAATTAATAAACATGTAGCTAATCACTCTAATAATTAAATTGTAGGATTTTGGCATCTTCGAGGATATAGATAATTTTATGAAAACATATGTTTATATAAATGTTATGAATTGTGAATTTACCTTAAAAACATTATCTAGGTTGATCAGTGCCAAGTTGGGAACGAAAACACCAAAAACGGGCCAAAAATGACCTATTTGGTTTGTTTTTTGTTCCAAAACACTCTAACCTTTCCCAAAAACATGGAAATAAATTAGAAAATGTTTATATCAGTGTTATGAGTTGTGAATTAACCTTAAAAACATGATCTAGGTTGATCGGTGCCAAGTTGGGAACCAAAAACACCAAAAACGAGCCAAAAATGACCTATTTGGTTTGTTTTTTGTTCCAAAACCCTCTAACTTTTACCAAAAACATGTAAATAAGTTATATAAAGTGGCCCAAAAATGGCATGTTTGGCTCGTTTTTGTTCTAAAACGATCTAAATTTGTCCAAAATCATGCAAATAAGTCACATAAAGTTTACATGTATGTTCTAGGACATGAATGACACTTAAAAATACAAATTAGGTTGATTCGTGAGAAGATGGGAACGAAAACTACCAAAAAGAGAAAAAAATGGCCTATTTGGTTTGTTTTTTGTTCCAAAACCCTCGAACCTTTCCCAAAATCATGCAAATAAGTTATACAATGTTTACATAAATGTTATGGGTTGTGAATGAACCTTGAAAACATGAACTAGGCTTATCGAGGCCAAGATGGGAACTATAACACCAAAAACGACTCAAAAATGACATATTTACCTCGTTTACAATGTTCAAGAATTTTTTCTTTTAGTATGGCGAAAACTAATCACGTCATTTATGTTATGTATTTTTCAGATTTTCAACACACCAAGAGAAGGGCCATTCACATCTATAGAGATCAATGAAGTTCGAGACAAGTGTGCAGCTATTATTACTGATACATATTTGTGATTTCCTGTATTAGTACTTGTTTGATATTATTTTAAACGTTATTTGTAAGATATTTTCATGTATAATATATATGAATTTTTTTAATTATTGCTTCTACTTCGACCCCGCTTAATGACGTGGTAATGATCATGAATAGCATCCTCGAAGATGTGTGAGAATGGGGTTCCAATATTAATAGGAATCACCTTGTACCGTTGAATTATTTATATAATATATAATAAATTTTGAATTTATTTTTTAAAAAATATTTCAAAAAGATGCGGTTTTGATAGCTTTTCAGTGTTCTAATTAAATTAAAAGATGCGGTTTTTCTATTAAAAGATGCGGTTGTATATTGAAATTTTTTTTTTTTATAAATTAAAAGCTGCGGTTTTTCAAATAACCGCAGCTTCTTGGGCGCAGAAGATGCGGTTAAATAACCGCAGCATTTAGAAAAAATTTAAATAATACGCCTATAAATACTGCGGTCCAAAACCGCATTATTTACGTTAAAAGCAACCGCAGTATTTAAATTATTTTCTACTAGTGATTTCGTATGTATTCTGTATGTATTTTTGTATGATTTTCTCGTTTGATTCTAAGCTATTATATGGTTAACGGTCCCTCATTTAAGCGGGACAGCCTAGTTACTCACCACTGACGGTGGACCCCCCCCATTTTAGGTGATGATGCCGAGACTTAGAATGGGCTTACGTTGACTCGGGCTGTGTGTTTTAGAGTTGTTTAGAGCAACCATAGTCTGTTTTGAGTATTTTTCTTTTGTTCATTAGTTAGTTGTTCCCAGCCTGTTAGGAAAGACCTCATTTAATATGTAATTTAAGTATTATTTATATACCTTTGGGATTATTATTTCAGTATTTAAGCAATAAAAGGAATTTTAGACTTTAATTATAATATTATTGTTAAGTTTTTATGTTGGTAATGATCCATTTGTCGATTTCCTTCGTAAATCGACAGCCTAGAAAAGTCGGGTCGTTACAGTGGCCGTGCAGCAGGTCCATGCTCGTGGTCTAAGCCGTGTGGTGGTGCTCGTATTCGTATGATACCGTGTGTGGTGGCAGCCGTGTTGAAGCCGTGCCGTGCGTGGTGGCAGCCATGATTGTGGCGTGGTCGTGTGGTGTTCGAACCAAGCCGTGCTCGTGTGCAACCATGTGGGTGATCCGTGTGGTTCGAGTTCCGAGCTGCAATTTGTGTTGAATTGTGTGTAATCCTTAATAAGGTAACATACTTTCTCAAACTAATTTGGTATACTATGTTTCATAGTATAAATTAAATGATTAGATTAGACTATTTGATGTTTTATAACCATGTATTTGTATGTGTTATAGTCTGAAATTTTGGATGGTTTTATGATGATTTCCTCTTGAATATGTATACTTCATGATTGAATATGTTAGTATTAATTTTGATGTTATTCATGTTCATGTTTGATGAATTTTGGATATTAGGAAGTTGATAATTTTGGTAGTTGAAATTGTTGTTTCATGCGTGTATTTGATGAAGTTTGGGATGAATTCTTGATTCTTGAATGAGTTCTTGGTTGAAGTTCTTGAATCTTGATTGAGTTCTTGATTGAAGATCTTGAATCTAGGATGAGTTCTTTTTGAGTCCTTTAAGTTCTTTATAAGTTCTTGGTTGAATCTTTGAAGTTAAAGAAAGCTAGTTTTAATTAAAGAAAGTTAGTTGTAGTATAAAGAAAGTTAAAGAAAAGGTTAAAGATTGATGTTTGAGGTTCTAAGTTTGATTGGTTTACATGTTATTTCTTGAGTCAAGGCGTAAGATGCAACTTAAGAATTAACTAAGAATGTAAACTTCGATTCAAAGTAAGATTAGCTTGATTTCGCTACTAGACGCCTAAAACTTAGAGTAAGATTCTTTGTTTTTGGGTTAAGACGTTGCCCCTATCCTATCCGCGGTATTGGGATAGTTGGTGGTCTTACTATGTTGTCTTCGGATATGGATTTCCAGTAAGATTGGTTTCATGGGATTTGGGAGTAAGATTCTCAATCCTGGCATAGTAGAAAGTTCGATCGCGTAAGATGTGTTCGTACGTGCATAGTCCGTTCTAGTATGTGAATGATTGTGCCAAAGTTAAGATTTGTTAATTAATGGTCAAGTTAGTCGAGTCAACATGATTAATTGTTGTTATTCATTGTTGATAGTATGGCATGATGTTTCGTATGGATTGATGTATGTTGGCATGTTTGATTTGGTTATTTGGTTTGTGCTATGTCCTTGTGTATCCCCATTAGGGTGGGACAGTTATGTTACTCGCCACTGACGGTGGACTGTTGTTATTTTTCAGGTAACTCTGATGATGAGGTCCTTGCTTAGCTTTGGGTTGGGCGAGTGCCGTTATTACATAGCTTTTGTATATTGTTTTTCGATGTTTTCTAGTTTTGAACTCTAGTAGTAGTACTTGTATACTTCTCTAACTCTGACATATATTTGGAGTTTACGTTTGATAGTAGTAGTGATATGACATTTGGGATTAGTTATGTACAATCTTGTGGGTAATTGTACTTTTGGTTTAGGGTTTAGGGTTTAGTATATATAATCATTTCGAGGTTTTGTTTTTAATTTTAAGTATTTTCGCTTGTTAGATCTGACTATTCGACTCGTCGGTTTCTTCCGCGCCGGTTTAAGCGAGTTGGGTCGTCACAATGTAAAATTAGATAATTGATGCATATGCATGATTAATTTGATCAATTTTCTAATATTCATTTGAACTCAATTGTTATTCATACTACATTTGTTAACTCCATCTTCGATTTCGTAACTTGTGTCTTTTGAAATATATTTGCTTTTATAGGGAAATAGACCAAAAATGAAGTCACATGAGCTCTCTTTGTTCTACTACTGGAGTTGCCATGGCTAAGAAGCAATTCAATATGCAGAAATACATACATACATACATACATGTTGCTTATCATCTCCCACTGTCAGCAAACTTGCTAAAAGCTTTCAGCTTAGCTTCAATAAGGTATCATGTTATACTTCTGGCTCTTTAGGTAGGTGTAGCTTTAGCTTTGGCTTAAATTACTCTCGATATGTGTGTGTTATAAGTGAAAAGGGGTAGGACGTAAATTGAGCTAGAAATGCATGTTTCAAGTGAATAATGTCCACAACAATTAAAGTGTGTAAGTTTAGTTAATTTGGGAAAACATACAAAAATGTAAAATAAAATAAACGTTGTTTTTGGCAGGTTAGGAGGCTGCCAGTGGCCAGCGAAGGGAGGTTGGCGTAGTTGTGGTATGACCCTAATTTTTACCCCAATTCAATATGATATATATATATATATATATATATATATATATATATATATATCACTATAACAAAAATTTAACTAAAGTAATTTAATCACAAATGCAATAACTAAATTCCTACTTACGCGATCTGTCTAAGCCATCTAGGGAAGTAATGACCCTAGATGGGGTGCAATCACATGGCTATTTGCTCACTATTGCTTGCGTGGACCGTCTCAAGGAACAAAATCGGAACTAGTTCAATGTTCAAGGGGAGTGATGACCCTATGATTTTTATTGACACGGTACCGAAATTGTTCCTCAAACGGAGGCGTAGTTGTGGTATGAGGACACATAACTATTGCAAAACAAAAACGCATATTTATAGGGCACGGATAAACTTAAAAACTAATGTTATAGAACATGGATAGACTTAAAAAACTGTATATAGGTTGATTGAAACATGGGAACGAAAACGCCCAAAACTAGCAAAAAATGACATGTTTGCCTTGTTTTTGTTCTAAAAACACCCTATATTTGCCCCAAATCATGCAAATAAGTCATTTTATGCTTAAATGAATATTATAGGACTTTTTTAAACCTTTAAAACTTGAAATAGGTTGGTTTATGCTAACATGAGAACGAAAACACTCAAAACTAGCCAAAAATGACTTATTTGCCTTATGTTTGTTCCAAACCGTCCTATTTTTTCCCAAACTCATCCGCATAAGCTATTTAACACTTAAATGAATGATATAGAACATGTATAAAACTTAAAAACAAAAAATTAGTTGATTGGTAGGAATATGGGCATAAAAACGGCCAAAACTAGCCAAAAATAACATTTTTGCTTTGTTTTTGTTCCAAACCATCCTATTTTTGCCCAAACTCATGCACATAAGTCAATTAATGCTGAAATGAATGATATAGAACATGTATAAACCTTTAAAACAATAAATTGGTTGATTGGTAGGAAGATGGGCATGAAAACACTCAAGCCTACCAAAAAATTACCCATTTGCCTTGTTTTTGTTCCAAAACGTTCTATTTTTGCCCAATATCATGCAAATAAGTCATTTTATACTTTAATGAATGTTATAAGACTTTTTTAAACCTTTAAAACTTGAAATAAGTTAGTTGATGATAACATGGCAACGAAAACACTCAAAACTAGCCAAAAATGACCCATTTGCCTTATTTTTGTTCCAAAACAAGCAATTTTTGCCAAAAATCATGCCAACCAGTCATTTTATGCTTAAATAAATGTTATAGGACTTGTTCAAACCTTGAAAAGTTGAAATGGGTTGGTTGGTGCGAACATGGAAACGAAAACAATTAAAACTAGTTAAAAATGACACATTTGCCTTGTTTTTGTTCCAAAACATGCTATTTTTGGCCAAACTCATGCCAATAAGTCATTTAATGCTTAAATGAATGATATAGAACATTTTTACATTTTTAATTACCCCATAACAAAGGTTTACTTCTGGGAATTTTAAACTTTTTGGTATACCACTGGGAATTGTCAATTTTTCGAGTGTACTAATGGGAATTTTAGGGCTGAATTTAAAATTTTATGGCTAAATTTAAATTTTTAGGGTTGAATTTTATTGTTTTAGGGTTAAATTCTATTTTATTTAGGGCTTTTTTTTAAAAGGCTGAATTATGTTTTTTTTTAAGGGTTGAAACAACAAACTTATGAAATATGTTATTTAGGGCTGTTTTTTTTAAGGTTGAAATATGTTTTTTTAGGGTTAGGTTGGAGTGATAAGTGACCATTTGGTTGCATTCAATTTTAATAACTTGTTATATAATGTGCAAATGAAATTTATGTTTGATGTGCAAATTTGAATGTATGTTGAGTATTTTAAAACAATGATATTAAGATTGTAATACCTTAAAAACCATTAATTGGTTGATTGGTAGGAAGATGGGCATGAAAACACTCAAAACTACCCAAAAATGACTCACTTTCCTTGTATTTGTCCCAAAACATGTTGTTTTTGTCCAAAATAATGCTAACAAGTCATTTTATGCTTAAATACATGTTATAGGGCTTTTTTAAACCTTGAAAACTTGAGATAGGTTGGTTCATGCTAACATGGGAGCAAAAACACTCAAAACTACCCAAAAATGACCCATTTGCCTTGTATTAGTTCCAAAACATGTTATTTTTGCCCAAAATCATGCAAACAAGTCATTTTATGCTTAAATAAATGTTATAGGACTTGTTTAAACCTTGAATAGTTAACATAGGTTGGTTGTTGCAAACATGGGAAAGAAAACACTCAAAACTAGGCAAAAATGAGCCATTTACCTTGTTTTTGTTCCAAAACATGCTATTTTTTCCCAAAATCATGCAAACAAGTCATTTATGCTTAAATAAATATTTTAGGACATGTATAAAGCTTAAAAACAATAAATTGGTTGATTGGTAGGAAGATGGGCATGAAAATGCCCAAAACTAGCCCAAAATGACTTTATCTCCTTGTTTTTGTTCCAAATTGTCCTGTTTTTGCCCAAAATCGTGCGAATAAGTCGTTTAACGCTTAAATGAATGATATAGAACATGTATAAACCTTAAAAACCATTAATTAGTTGATTGGTAGGAAGATGGGCATGAAAGCACTCAAAACTAACCAAAAATGACCCATTTGCCTTGTATTTGTAACATCCTATTTTTGCCCAAAATCATGCAAATAAGTCATTTTATGCTTAAATAAATGTTATAGGGATTTTTGAAACCTTGAAAATAGGTTGGTTCATGCTAACATGGGAGCGAAAACACTCCAAACTACCCAAAAATGACCCATTTGCCTTGTATTTGTTCCGAAACATGTTATTTTTTCCCAAAATCATGCAAACAAGTCATTTTATGCTTAAATAAATGTTATAGGACTCTTTTAAACCTTTAAAAGTTGAATTAAGTTGGTTGGTGTGAACATGGGAAAGAAAACACTCAAAAGTAACAAAAAATGATCCATTTGCCTTGTTTTTGTTCCAAAACATGCTATTGGTGCCTAACATCATGCAAACAAGTCATTTTATACTTGGATAAATGTTATAGGACTTGATCAAACCTTGAAAACTTGAAATAGGTTGGTTGGTGCGAAAATGGAAAAGAAAACACTCAAAATATGCTATTTTTGCCCAAAATGATGCAAACAAGTCATTTTATGCTTAAATAAATGTTTTAGGACATGTATAAACCATAAAAACAATAAATTGGTTGATTGGTAGGAAGATGGGCATGAAAACGCCCAAAACTAGCCAAAAATGACCCATTTGCATTGTTTTTGTTCCCAAACACCATATTTTTGCCCAAACTCATGCACACAAGTTTTTAATGATTAAATGAATGATATAGAACGTGATTATGTCCAAATAATATTTGGATCATTTATATTTTATCATCATACAATTATTGTACTGTATAATAATTTTGGTAATTATTTGTTTTTAAGGATTATTTTGGAAGATCTACTGCCTACAGCACAGAGGAAATCGGCGAAATTCGAGAACAATGGGCTGATTTTTTTAGGAGTAACTTTTTAGTGAGTTAATGTAGAGGTTTTTTATGTTGGTTTTTGGATGTATATTACATTACGCTAGCACACACTAAATGTATGATTTTGGATTATATTCAATTGTTAGCTAGCGATATACATTTTGATGATGAATGAAATTATTGACGGCTAAGCCATTTGATATTGCGATCGATTTTCGGCCTCGAAGCATAAATTATTAGTATTATTATTAATAAATAATATATATATTTATTTATTTATTTTAAAAAAATAACACTAGCTATTGTAACGGGTTTTGATACTCAAAGCCCGTTACAATAGTGTTATTTTTTTTTTTTAAAAAAAAAGCTTCATTGTAACGGGCAAAACTATATGTTAGTTACAATAAACTACTTATTGTGATGGGCCTAACAAGAGCCCATTACAATAAGTCTGTTTATTGTAACGGGCACCTGATAGGCCCGTTACAATAAACAGACTTATTGTAACGGGCACCTGGTAGGCCCGTTACAATAAGTAGTTTATTGTAACTAACATGGGCCCGTTACAATAAATATTAGATATTGTAACGGGGCCAATTGTAACGGCAGATGACCGTTACAATAGGCCATTTTTGCCCGTTACAATAATTACTTTTTTTACTAGTGGGTGAAGGATTTAGAGCAAAAGGATGCTCAAATCAAAGAACAAAGTGAGCAAATTGTTGCGCTCACTAAAAAATAAGCTCGACAAGCGTAATGATGAATCGTCAATCCATGGCGGTTCAGAAGATGGTGAAGAGAATCTAAGGAAGAAAAAGAGGAAGCATATAAGGAGAATCATATGTCTTTGACGCCTCAACAAATTCAAGCTATGATAGCTAGTATGGGAATGCTCGTTACGTCAAACCTTACTCTAAAAGGAATATCTTGCCTTTTGGTTACCAACCTCCAAAGTTTAATCAAATCTATGGGAAAGGGAACCCGAAACAACACATTCACATTTCGTAGAGACATGCAACAATGCTGGTTCTATGGGAGACCTGCTTGTTAAACAATTCGTTCGTTCCCTCAAGGGAACTGCGTTCGATTGGTATAATGATTTGTCTCCTCAATCCATTGATAGTGAGGATCAAACGGAGTCATAATTTCTGAAAAATTTTATAGCACGCGGCGTATCGTCAGTATCCTCGAGCTGACAAAGACAAAACAATGGAAGGATGAGCCTATCATTGGTATATTAACCGTTGGCGTGCTCTAAATCTAGAGATTGCATGGATCGTTTGCCTGAACCATCAGCGGTTCAAATGTGCATCGAAGGAATGGATTGGGATCTCCTCTACATTCTGCAGGGAAAAGAGGGCTTCTTCTTCTTTTGAAGTGAAGAACGATGACAAAGAATACAAGAGAAGTGACAAGACTCCAAGAAATCTACTAAGGAGTCATTGTCCGTCTCAACCAATTCACAACACATTAAGATCTCCGCAAAGGTTAAGGGGGAGAATCGAGCTTCATCTTCAAAGGCTCCTAAAAAAAATAGACCAACTCTGAAAGAGTTGGAAGCAAAGAAGTACCCTTTTCCAGACTGTAATGTGTCTGGAATGTTAGATGATTTGTTGGAAAAGAAGGTGATCGATCGAACTCTTTTGACATTCGGAAATGCATAACACTGATGGTTTGTAGGAAGCTTGTAGGAAGTCTGATGGTTATTTATGAACTCCATTCGTCCATGCTGATTTGCCGTTGTTGAGTTTTACAGAGATTTTGTGGTCATACGACTCCAGTTGAAAGCTTGGCTTTTGATTCAGCAGAGGTGTTGGTACTTGGTGGAGCTTCTTCATGTACATGTATGCTGTGGGATTTGGAACAGACAAAGAGGGAGTTTGTCAATTTTTTTAATTGCTTTTTTCATTTCTTGGAACGTTTCTCACCCAATGCACTATGGCATTAAAAGTTCCTTCATTTATCAGTCTAAAAAAAGTGATCATAAATTCAAATAATCAACACAATTCACTCTCAATAATACACCTCAAACTCTACCTATCAAATCCTCCAGCCAATTCGAAATCCAAAAAGTACAAAGAAAAGCATAAGTCCAATTAATAAAAAATAATCTTGACCAATATAACAACGCAAGTAAGTTTAAGGATGAAGCCGTTTCATCTTTTAATTTTAAGATGCATATGAAATATTAAGCTTCCTTGTTTTGAATGAAGTTCAATTGAAGTAAAAAAATGTTTAATTAAAAGGATTTTTTGATTTGAATAATACAACCTTTCAAGCAACGATTTGCAAAAATTAATACAATCTTCTGTTTATTCGTGAATAATACAACCTTGGCTTCATTTTTGCAACGAATGATACAAAACCGGTTTTTTGACTTATAAAACAAGTTAAAGGAACACGTCTCACGTTATGATTGGTCCTTGTAATTTTTTTTCTAAAAAAAAAGAGAAAAAAACAGAAAAATTGCAAAAAAAAATCAAAAAATAAAAAAAAATTATTAAAAATATCAGAAAATAAAAAAAAAAAAATTTTAAAAAATTTTGATTTTGATTTTAATTTTTTTATTTTTCTGACTTAAAAAAATTAAAATTAAAAAAAAAATTGATTTTGATTTTTTAAAAAAATTTTGATTTTGATAGTGGGGGGTGGGGGTGTAAATTTTTTTATTTTTTATTTTTTTTAAAAGAATTTTGATTTTAATTTTAATTTTTTTAATTTTTCTGATTTAAAAAAAAAAATAATAGTTTTAACCTGAATAGCAAATTAAAGGTCATATGTATCATTGGTTGCAAAATTGAGGATAAGCTTGTATTATTCATGAAAAAACAATAGGCTGTATATTCTTTGCAAATCGTTGAAAAGTTGTATTATTTATTCAAAGCAAAAAATCCTAATTAAAATTTAGGAAAATTTGTCAGAAAAGACCTTATAAAACATTCTTTTTGTAAGAAAAGACCTTATAAAAAATTTGTTGTGAAAAGAGACCTAAAACATAAAAAAAGTTGCAAGGAGGGACCTTATCTCTATTTTCAGACGTTGACTGTGAATTTCCGACATTGACTCGCTATTTTCCTACAATTTTCGACGAATCATTTCTTCTCTATTTAACATTTCCTTTTCTTTTCACTATAAATTCATTTTTCCTCCACCCTACATTAACACTTCCTCCTAGCATCTAAAATTCTATTCTTCTGAATTTGAGTTTCCTCATCTCTTATCCCCTTAAATACGAAATGATTCGTGCAAAATCGGAGGGAAATAGTGAGTCAACACCGGAGATTCACAGTCAACGTCGGAAAATAGAGTTAAGGTCCCTTTTTGCAACTTTTTTTTGGGTTTTAGGTCCCTACTCACAACAAATTTTTTATAAGGTCTTTTCTCACAAAATGAATGTTTTAAAAGGTCTTTTCTGACAAAATTTCCTAAAATTTATAAAAATATTTATTGATCATTACATTTGCATCCAACTCAAGAAAATTATATTTGCTTTTACGATAAAAAGATCTGCATCATCAAGCTGGCCACCTAACATGAACTTTTAAAACAACAATGTAACTATTACTTTAGCATTTGAATGATATTGATCATCTACTTGTGTTTTTCCTTTATGAATCAAGCCAGGCCAATTTCTACGTTACTCATCAATCATCATCTTTTTATAACTTAGCTTAATTTAGATTATGTCAGCTGGATTTTCTATATATGCGGATATATACGCAGATGTTTGTATTTCATGAATTTAGATGCCTCAGCTCGCTCTTTTCTTGGCAAGCTAATTTAAGCTTCCTTAAAGCAGTAGCATGGCAACAGCAGCAATACTACACGCACATTTCCTGATTGTATTTGAGATATGTTTTCAAAATGAAACATGAAGGATGGACCACCTTACCTTGCCTGAAAATGGCCTGGGTAATCGATCGATCCTAACTAAGTGTAAATGTTCGTTAGTTGTTATTTGGTGAAGTACTGAGCTGAGGTTCTTTTATTTTAATTGGTTGTCTCACAAATGGGAGAATCAGATCAAGAGGTGTTTTGTTATTATTGCTTCTTTTCAATTCATTGGTTACATAAGATGCCAGGCCAGTTTTCTCTTTACACATACACGTACACAGATGCACGTGGAGCAATATGTATATCTGATCTATACTCATTTGCAATATATATGTGGTTCTTTTTGTAACTTTTTTTTTTATTTTATTTTTTAGTTTTAGCTAGCTAGGTTAGTGGGGTGGGAAAAGCATGCAATTTTATTTATTTAATTGTAATGAAGCAAATATGTTCTTCAATGATTTGTCCTTGACAATTAACAGACAATGTTTTAATTTCAGATCAAGCTTCAACGATGAGTGTTATTCATACTATTATATTGTAGAACGAACAGACTATGCTATGTTGTGTGGTGTAGTTGGGCCAGTTTATGATTTTCATTTTTGGGTATCCATTAGCATAGCCATAGTCACTTTTATTTTGGTTTATAATTGATTACTCACTGATATATACAAAGTAGAAGATCAGATAAAAAACAGTCATGCATGGTGTTATGAGATTGTTCTTGATCTGCATATTCATAGTATGAACGTTTCTTAATTTTCATTTAACGATATTATTGTTTCTCAAAATTGACCATTTAATACGTGAAAATGCAAATGAAAACATCCTTAGCTTCAATAATGGAGTAATTAGAGATTTTAATAATTAAAAGTGTCCTACGTTATAATTGTTCAAAAAAACAATTGAGAGGCCAGGCTTATATATGGATCAGGGAGTACCCCAAAAGAAGTCTTGCATTTTGGTTGAGTGTGCTATAGACATGCATGTAATCATTAAATTGTAAAAAGTAGCGTCACTTTTGTGATAGATTACAAGTTTCCCATACATGTCTAAGAATGTCAAGCTTGTAAACTACGAGTAGATATTATCTATGTATTATTATTAATGTAAGTTTTTAACAATTCTCTCTTTTTTGGAAAATAAGAATTTTTTTTTAGCTTTATATATATATTGTTAGAAATAAAATACAAGCCGTAAAGAACCGATTTTAAGCACAAGTAACAATTTGTTGTGACATAGTTTGTGGCATGGCTACACTTTCCATTTGAATTGCTTGTAATATTCTTCGTCAACTTATTATCAACGTTTAATCTTGGATCAAAAAACACAACATGCATATTTGAACGCCAAAAGATTTCATTACGAATTAAATAATATCTACTAAGTTGTGTAGCTTTCTTGTCTTCAAAGTTATTTTGCATATAATATCTACTACTCAAACAAGTTCTTGATACATCAAAGTGTTAAAAAAAAAACGTGTTGGACACAGCGCGCATGATAAGCGGCCTTTATGACCTCTTTAAGGCTCCGTTTGTTTTGATGGAAAACATTTTTCTGGAAAATTATTTTCCTCCCTCTTTCCATTTTACTTTGTTTGTTTTGGAAAGTGATGGAAAACAATTTTCTTTGAGATGGAAAATGTAACTTTGTGGAGAAGGAATGTCACATTTTCCTTCCTACGCCTTACTTCTCCCTTATTCACTCCTCCCATCTTTCTATTTCATTTTTTCTTTCCTTCACAAGTTTTCCTCTAATCAAATAAACAAAGGAAAACTTTGTTTACATTTATGTATTCCATTGAAAATTGTTTTCCTTAGAAAATGATTTTCCATGAAAATTGTTTTCCTTCAAAACAAATAGAGCCTTATACCCCGTTTTCTCCCCATTTAAGGCCTTTGTTGGTCCATTTTATTTCTATTTAGCTTAGTTTTATTCTTTTTAGTTGTTTTAGTGCATTTTGAGTCATTTTGGCGGTGTTTTACACCCTTATTTAAACCCACCTAAGTCTTTGGCACTTATTGGATTACTTATTTCAGGTCCCTTATCCAGGCTATGCGTGGGAGGCGAGTCAAAAAGGAGAGTGATGGGAATCAAAAGAGGAGTGAGATAAATCAACGCCAACTATTGATCACCCTCCGCTATCTTGGGTGCAGCTTATGTTAAAGAAATCGTTTGAATTCGGGGCTGATTGTGTTGGAAACTAGAGTTGAAGAGCTTTCCAACGGTATATTACACGCTCCAATCATAGGTCTACATCAAAAGTCATGAGCCTTACAAGATCCGCTCTTTGCGCAGTCTTCTCAGAGTGGACGCTCTAAATTCCCTTGCTTTTGGCCTATTTTTGCCGAGACTTCAGAGCGGACGCTCTAAAATTTAGAGCGGATGCTCCGATATTTCCCAGTAAACTTTAGTTTTTTGCCGAAATGTTAGAGTGGACGCTTTAAAATTTAGAGCGGCCGCTCTGAGTTATCAAGGAAGCTTTTTCACGGGCTTTCAACTTTACTTAGGGCTAATTTCCTTTGGGGTATAAATACCCAATATTTTTCTCTTGATGTAGGCAGCACACTTTAGATTAGTTCAAGTCTCAAATTTTATGATTTCTTAGGGTTTGAGGAGAAACCCTCTCTTCCTCTTTCCTTAGTTAGAGTTTATGCTTAGTTGTTTGTTTCATACTTTTAGATGTAGTTTTAGCTTGTAATATTGGGTGTTTGTTGAAGATGGTGAATGAATTTAAGGGGTTGCTCAAGTGACATGGCCAATCTAACAACTTTACTCATCAAATTTCAATAAGTTCTCATTTTCTCTTCTTTGCTTTTTCTTTACTTTCCTTTGCTTTCATTCTTGTTTATGTCATATTTTTCAAGTAGTATAGTGTTTAAATTATGCAATTTCATGTTTGGTTGGTTTATTTCTTTCATTTTGTTGCAATTATTGTTAGTTTAGCTATGTTTTTCTCCTTCTTTGGTTAGATTAGTAGCTAGGGAAGGAGGATGATTGAGTTTTGTGATTGAAATTGGATGATTGTTGGATTTTCATTGTATTTGGGTTATGAACGTTGCTTAGTCTAGGTTTTGATGAGTAAAGTTTGAAGAGTAGCTAACTTCATGCTTGAATATTGAGCTATTCATCATGAGTTGTGCGGGAGTGAGCTCATGTGTAGCGGATAACTAGATTAGGATTAACCACGACCACCGTGGCGGGGTTGGGTAGTCGGACTATAGGAGTGCGCGAGAGAGACTTCTTGATGTTTGATGATTTGGATGAATTTAGGGAGTGCACGAGAGTGACTTCCTAATGTCGTTCAATTCACCCCATTCATGAGCCAGCACTTTGATTACATGATTATTTGATTGAAATCACATTAATCCAAGTTTCCTCCTATCCCTAGCGCTCGTTTTAATGCTTTATTATAGTTTTTAGTGACTTTACTTGTCTTTAATAAAGTTAGTTTTATTTTATTTATTTATTAGTTGAATTTCTTAACCTTTCAATCTTCAAAAATATCCCAAAAAAATAGACCCTCATTAGGTGAATATAATTTTAAAGAAAATTCTCACTCACCTACCTCCCTGTGGGTTCGACCCCTTAGTCCATTATACTACCCTTTTAGGTTAGCTAGGAATTTGGGTTTTTTTCCTGATTCCGGCTCCTTAGGAATTATCGACACCTAAGGGACCGATGAGCGCAACGCGCGCCGTGGACAACTAATATAAACAAACGTGCATTTTGACAAGATCAGAAAATGAGAAATAAACTACTCCTAGTATTTTCCATCATTCTTGTGTAAAAAAAATTCACAGTATCATAGTAGTACTAAATTTTTTATACATCTATTGTTCTATAGTTATGTAAGTAACATCAATTAGCCAAAACTGAATGCACCGGTCTCTTCTAAAATCTAATCAATTATACTACAGTTTTTGCAGATGTTATGCTGGTTACAGTTGCAGCTTTGAGAATATGTTCATTGCAGTTGCAGCTTCGAGGATCGTGTTTTGCAAGGTGACCCTACAAAGGGTTTTCTGAAGTACAGAGTCCTCAATTTCCCATAATTTAGATCAAAGAGATTAATATTATCATCACAGTATGTAGGAGACTAAACTAACAAATCACCGGTACCCAACTCAAGGTAAGGAAGCATACCAAACACATAAACCTTGTCAATCGCCTTAATCTTCCAAGAATCATGCTTCACCCATTTATCGTTCTCCCTAATCCAAAATTCCCAAGGACCCCTCATCACAGCTCTTGTTAGGCAACAAAGACAGTTGTTATTCCAAACAGTCAACCTTTGCACTCGTAGACGTTTCATTTCCTCCAACACATCAACTTTGAAAAACTTACCCTCGTCAAAATTGAATCCCCATGTTGGATTTCCATTTGAATTCCACCATTATAGTGAATTTCTGAAGAAAATTTTTTGCTTTTCAAAATCCGGTACAAGATCGTCAACATCAATTGTGAATCTACATGGAGGGCTGAGAGGGGTCCGGCATCCATAAGTCATATATGTGATCCTTAGTTTTACTATATGGCCCCGACAAGATTTTATAAAATATATTAACACTACTACATTAAAATCTAATGTAACACCTAAAAAGCGTTGCATTAAGTAGCTTAAACCGTTGCAAAAGGCCTAACGCAACGGTTTAATTGCTGCCTTTGCATTAGGGCTAATGCAATGATTTTGAGGCCTAACGCAACGGTTTATAGTCAAAAGTATAAACCGTTGCATTAGGTCTTTTGCATTGGTTAAATGAGCCTAATGCAACAGTTTTTTCAATAAATATCAACCGTTGCATTAGGTATTTTGCAATAGTTACAAAGGCTAATGCAACGGTTTCTGAAAAATATAAGCGTTGCATTAGGTTGATTGCAATTGTTATAAAACCTAATGCAATGGTTTATAAGAATATAATTACCCATTTAACCGTTGCATTAGCTATATTATTATTGTTATTTATAATAATAGTTATTAGTGTTGTTGTTATTATTATTATTATTTTATTATTATCATCATTATTATTATTTTATTATTTATTATCACCATCATCATTATTATTATAATAAATTTTTTTTTTTGGCAAAGTAAAAATGTATTTAGTTAATGATCATTATATTATGTAACCACCACATAACAACCACGCACCAACAACCACCACAACAGCTCTTGCACAACACAACAACAACTTCTACATACATAGCAAGCAACACAGTTAAAAAAAAAAGCATCAGCCAGCTACCGATCTCAGCAGCTACATCCAGCATAGCAGCACCATAAGCACAACCATCACAGCACACCACAGACACTGCCATCACAAATCAGCCATTACAGCAGGTGGCCATCACAACAGCACCACGGCAGCAAATCTCAGCAGCACAGCAGCTCCACATCACAACTAACACTACACCCATGTCAAGAAAGCCACCTACAACCCAGGCCAGCCACCAAGAAAAGAAAAAAAAGCAAAGCAAACCAACGCTGCACCCGGACCAACCAAACCAGAAAAACACCAGTAGAAGACAAACCAGACCATCGTCCATATCATCAATTACCATCAAACCATTTTCCTTATTACAAGACCAAAAATATTACACACGCATCACATCTAAAATCGAATTATAGTAATCAAGGAAAATGAAAATGAGCATCAAATTAGTGAAGATAATTTCAGTAAAGGATGAAATATATAGGCCACCTCATATCAAAGTTTGACTTCATATATACACAGAGTAATATATAGAGGTTGTCTAATCTATGCAACAAATTAAAATATCAAATCTCAGTACCATCTATCCAAAACCATGTGCCTAATGTGTTCATACCAAAAAAAAAATGATAACTAGATTTAGTCATTCTTTATTTACGGCACGCTCGAACGCCATTCCATCATATCTTTGAGAACCATTAGCTCCATCTTGTACCTATACTCAAACATTAAAAATATATTCAAAAATTACCTTCCAAACTAATCAATAATGTTTTATTATGCAAGTTCTAAATCTGGTAGTTAAAATGAAGAGTGTCAACAAAACATTCTTTGAATTTTGAATACTACAAATCCTATAGTTACTTGATCAAGGCTTTTGAAATGTTCAAACTTATAATGATTAAAAAAAAATTGTGTGATGATATCTTTCGGTGTTCTACTCTACCCCTTTCTCTCACTTTAATTTCATTTCTCCATGAATTTTCACACTCTAACTCCGTCCCAATCTCAACAACCTAGTATGCAAAAGATGTAATAAAAATCAGAGTGCTCTACTAATCAAGAGTACAATAGACATTGACAAAGCCAATTTCAACCGATGTTCAGTAGGTCGTAGTGCGAGATTTTGTATTTTTGATAATGAAGGTTGATGGAGCATAATGCACCCATTAGCTGTTGGGCCAGCCACATACTAAGCTAAGGCCCAACCCAACAATCAGAAAACAACAGAAATCCATCACAAGGAAGGCCCACAAAAAGGATCAGGCCCAGGTATTGGCCAAAGTCTGTACAGGGGCCCTGATCACTTACATCCACGCTCAAGCACCTACATGGTCAAGATCACATCTACCAGGTCCTGAGAACAGTAGCCTGGTCCAAGTCTAGTCTACCAGGTCAAAGGAACGCCTACCAGCTACAGGGTTATTGACCAGGTCCAGCCCAGCCTGCCTGGTCCAGTTCAACCTACCAGGGGCAGTTTTCCTCACATATTCTCAAGGTATTATAAATAGTCCTCATCCATGCACATGCAAAGGTATCCAAAAAATACTAAACACACCTCAAACTTCTCCCTCACTTTCTCTCTCTACATTTCCCGACTCTTACACTTCACTGACTTGAGCGTCGGAGGGCCATTCCCCGGAACACCTCCGTGGGTAGCTCACGCTTGTTCATTGTGCAGATCAATGAGCATACTACGTGGAATTTGGACTAGCTCTCAAGCCCATCAACACATTTACATTGCTGTGACCACAAAATCACCTCAACAATTTGGCGCTAGAAGGAGGGTAACGAGTGTCATGTTCAGTTCATCTTCCACCTTCGAACTACCTTGACAATGTCTCAACACGGTGACTCCGGTGACCATCCGAGCAAGCAACCACAACGCTCAAACCAAAAGAAGAGCGGTAGCGTGCACACCCCAGAGGTATCGCGAAAGGACCGCAGTGCAAACGCACCCATAAAGTCTCAGGTAAAGGAAGCACTTCGAGTCCTTCGAGCAGCTTCCTTGCTGAACAAGGAATCAGAAGAGAGCGAGCCCAACGCAAGTGAACCATCGGAGGATGAGGGTGAGTCAACAGACGAGGACTACTCAGTGTCCCCACCTCGACCATCCTCCTCCGTCGGCACGAAGAGGCCATCTACTTCGAAGGCTCCATCCAAGGACGACCAAAGGCCAACCCGCGTGCATAGAAAGCTCAGCTACTCGCGGGGATCAGGCAGCCAAAGGGTCTCAACCAACCAACATAGATCCACTCCACCCACATCTCTTCCAGGGGAGTGGGAAGAAAGCGAATGGGATACGACGAGGGAAGCAAGAAACCACCCAAGTTGGTTCTCAACCGCAAACAAAACAAGGGCTTTGGACGACGTTGCCCAAACAACTCATGAGGTGGCAAAAAGGTCACCCAATGCTCGAGAGGCTAAGCGCCGTCACTAGCGATCTCCTTTGCCTCATACCACTGTCCGGGAGGAAGCTAACACGGGGTCTTCCTACCGGACCACAGTGTATGATAGGCTAGGCGAGAGAACGCCTGTACATCAAAGGCTGGGGGCTCCACCATCCATCCATGACAGACTGGGAGAGCCTAGATCTGTCAGGGATAGGTTAGGACCAACCTCAGTCACCCTACCTGGCCCGGAGCCAACCCAACGAGGGGCTCCAGGGCCGTCTACAGGTCTTCGAGCGACACGGCCGCCAAGGCCGGAAGTAAGAACCCCCACGAAGGCACCATTCCATGCTTCGGTGATATTCGAACCTTCTCAAAGGGTGAAACTACCTGGTCATATCAAATATGATGGGACGGGGGACCCCAACGACCACATTCAACTCTACGAAGGTCATATGTACTTGGGCCCCTACACGGATGCTACCTGGTGCAAATACTTCCCCACCACCCTGACGGGCCTGGCCCAGTCCTGGTTCCAGAGTCTGCCACCAGGTACCATCTACGATTTCAACCAACTCACTGAACAGTTCACTGGTCACTTCATCAGTGGACGAAGAAGAGAAAAAAGCTCTATGGAGCTCATGAGCGTTAAGCAAAGCAGGGAAGAAAGCCTGCGGGAGTACTTGGTGAGATTTAGCAGGGAGGCCATTGCTGTGTCTCCCCTTAAACCAGACATAGTAATGATGGCCCTGAAACATGGCCTGCAACCAGGGTCCTACAGGGATCACCTGGTCAGGGAAAATGTCTCCTCTCTCACAAAGGCAATGCAAGAGTCAGACAAGTTCATCAGGACAGAGGAGTTCAACAAAGCACTAAGAACTCCCCCTGGTGAGAGAAGAGGACAGCAGGAAAAGAAAGGAGACAAAGGTAAAAAGGAACAAAGGGATCCAAGGAAACGTGATTTTCCAACTTTTGATTCCTACACCCCCTTGACTGTATCGGTGGCAGAAATCTACGCCGTCCACAAGAACGAGGACAAGTGGCGAAGGCCACCCCCCATGAAAACAGCCGGTCGAGAAAGGGACCTGTATTGCGATTTCCATGACTGCCCTGGTCATGCAACGGAAAAGTGCAGATCCCTACGCGACAATATTGAAGACCTAATCAGCAGAGGGTACTTCAAACAATACAAAGACTGGAAGGCTGCCCGAGAAAAAGGTGGTCCTGCTCACGAGAAAAAACGTGACCAGGAATCACAAAAGAAAAAGGCCCCAGAAACACCCTACAACATCATAGTAGTCATCTTTGGGGACCAACCTTCCAGCAGCTCTTTAAGGGCAGACCTGCGAGCAATGGGATCAGGCAGGTCGTACTCAGTCAGAGACCTGCCGAATACCAGGCCCACAGTTCTGCCCACTATGTCATTCGGACCAGGGGATTGTGAGGGAGTGTCTTACCCCCACAATGACCCCCTGATCTGCTCTGTTCAGATTTCTCATAGCCTGGTGAGAAGAGCCCTGGTCGACGGGGGTAGTTCCATCAACATTCTATATGCGGAGTGCTTCCACAAAATGGGCCTAAAAGATAACACGCTGGTTCCTTCCCCTGGACCGATATCAGGCTTCATGGGCGAGTCAATAGTGCCCAGGGGGGAAATCAACCTTCCTGTCAAGCTGGGACAGGAGGATTCGGAGAGAATTTGCATGGTAAGATTCCATGTGATAGATGCACCTTCACCATACAACGCCATCCTGGGCAGGACATTCATGGACCAGTTCGAGGGTGTAGCATCCACCTTCCACCTATGTTTCAAGTATGTGACTGGTGCTGGGGGGGTTGCCACCCTGAGGGGATCTCAAGAGGCTGCTAGAAGCTGTAACCTGACCCAAATCAGGCAATCCAGGCTTGAGGAGGTGGCCAGGACCAGGAGGTTGGCTCAAGAATTGTCCGAGCTAGCTAAAAGCAGCCCCAACAAAGTTCGCTTAACAGGGGAAAAGCAGCCCCAACCAAACAAAATCTTCACCACCAGTCACAATACTCTCAACACGTCGACGGAAGCAAACCAATACCTGGACCCAGAGGCCAGGCCAACCGAAGAGCAAAGCAGGGACCAGGCTATCCAACCTGGTCAAACTACGGAAGAAATTTAGTTGGAAGAAGGGGCAGGCAAAACTGTCATTATAGGTACGGAGATGAATAGAGAGGAGAGGTGCAACCTGATCACCCTGCTCAGAACAAACTGTGACATCTTCGCCTATGAGGCAAGTGATATGCCTGGGATAGACCCTGGTATCATCTCCTATCACCTGAGTGTTCTCCCAGAAGCAAAACCCATCAAACAGAGGAGGAAAAACTTCTCTGCTGAGAAGAATAAGGCTATCGAGGCAGAGGTTAACAAATTGATCAAGGTAGGTTTCATCGAGCCCTGCGACTACCCCGAATGGTTAGCCAATGTGGTTTTGTTCAAGAAGTCCAACGGAGCATGGAGAATGTGTGTGGACTTCACAGACCTGAACAGGGCCTGCCCCAAAGATTTCTATCCTCTGCCAAGGATAGACCAGCTGGTAGACTCAACTAGTGGACATGCTATGCTGAGCTTCATGGACGCCTATTCTGGATACCACCAAATTTTCATGGACCCTGCAGACAAACACAAGACGACTTTCATCACCAGCTGTGGAGTGTTCAATTATGTCATGATGCCTTTTGGCCTGAAAAATGCAGGGGCCACATATCAGAGAATGGTAGACAGGGTCTTCAAAGACCAAAGAGGCAGAAACCTCGAAGTGTACGTGGATGACACCATAGTCAAAGATCACGTCAAGGATCTTCAAGAAACCTTTGCCAACCTGAGGAAGCACAATGTGAAGCTGAACCCCAAAAAATGTGTATTCGGGGTCAGATCAGGCAAGTTCTTGGGTTTCCTGGTAAGTCAACGAGGAATTGATGCGAACCCTGATAAGGTCAAAGCAGCCCTGGACCTGCCAGAGCCCAAGTCAGTCAAAGACATTCAAAGGCTGACTGGACGCATGGCAGCCCTGTCCAGGTTCATCGCCAAATCCTCGGAAAAAACCCAGCCTTTCTTCAAGGTCCTCAAAGGCAACAAGCAATTCGCCTGGGGTGAAGAACAACAGGAGGCCTTCAAACAGTTGAAGAGCCACCTCACAAAACTTCCCACCCTGGCCAGGCCTGTACCAGGTGAAGTTCTGTACCTGTACATAGCCGTGTGTCAGGCAGCCGTCAGTGCAGTGCTCCTTCGAGAAGAAGGGAAGATCCAACAGCCAATCTACTTTGTGAGTCATGCCCTGGTCTCGGCTGAGACCAGGTACCCCCTGATAGAGAAAGCAGCTTATGCAGTGGTCCTGGCAACCAGGAAGCTCAGGCCCTACTTCGATGCTCATGAAGTAGTGGTCCTCTCAGACATGCCCCTGGAGAAATCACTGGAAAAGCTGGACAGGTCAGGCCGAATATATAAATGGGCGTTAGAACTGACTTCCTTCGGCATCAAGTTCCAACCACGTCACGCCATCAAAGCACAAGCCCTGGCCGACTTTCTTGCTGAATGCTCTTACCACGAAGAAGCCATAGAAGCCCCTGGTCCATGGATTGTTTACTCAGACGGCTCGTCTCAACAACAAGGATCAGGGGCAGGGGTGGTCGTGATCTCACCTGAAGGAGATGTGATTGAATATGCTCTGAGATTTCAATTCACTACAACAAATAATAAGGCAGAGTATGAAGCAGCCCTAGCAGGTCTTCAATTGTGCTCAACGATGAAAGCCACCAAGGTCCACTTATTTACAGACTCACAGCTGGTTGCAAATCAATTCAATGGAGTATATGAGGCAAGGGAACCAGCCCTGATTGAATATCTAAAAATGATGAAGGACCGGTCTTCCAAGTTAGAGGAATTTGTGGTACAGCTAATCCCCAGAGAGGAAAACATGCAAGCTGATGCATTGATAAAGCTGGCCAACTCCACCCTTCAAGAGCTGACCAGGAAAGTTTTCGTGGAAATCCTGCCCACGAAGTCAATAGAGAAAACGAAGGAGTACACCTGCCAAGTGGACTCACCAACAAACTGGATGAATGAAATCATCCTCTTCAAAACAACAGGCCAGCTCCCAACTGAGAGGGGTCAGGCCAGAAAAGTTAAAAGAAAAGCTACCAGGTACACCCTAGTTGATGGGGAGTTGTACAGAAAATCATTCACAGACCAGCCCCTGCTAAAGTGCGTTGACACTGATGAGGGAAATTACATCTTAAGAGAGGTTCATGAGGGCATTTGTGGCCACCACATGGGAGGAAGAACCCTGGCCCACAAAGCCCTCAAAGCCGGGTATTACTGGCCAACCATGTTAGCAGACTCAAGGGCCCTAGTCAAGAAATGTTCAAAGTGCCAGAAGTTCTCACCAACCATATCTCAACCAGCAAATGACCTCTGTCCCATCCTCAACCCTATTCCATTTGCTCAATGGGGCATGGACCTGCTAGGTCCTTTCCCCACTGCCCGGGGGGGAAGAGGTGGTTAATAGTGAGCATTGATTACTTCAGCAAGTGGATAGAGGCAGAGGGATTAGCCACTATCACAGAGGGCAACGTCAGGCAGTTTATATGGAAAAACATTATAACCAGATATGGAGTGCCCAGGTGCATGGTTTTCGACCATGGGAAGCAGTTCGACAACGAACTCCTCAGAGATTACCTCACCAGTTTCACATCAAGTTCGCCTACTCTGCAGTGTGTCACCCCCAATCCATTGGCCAAGCTGAAGCAACCAATAAGCAAATCTTAAATGCTCTAAAAAAGAGGCTGGACGACAAAAAAGGAAGATGGCTAAGAGAACTTCCCAGCACATTGTGGTCACTGAGGACCACTTCCAAGGAATCCACAGGCAGGACACCATTCAATCTTGTCTTTGGTACTGAATCCCTGCTCCCAATAGAAGTGGGAAGCAGCTCTCTGAGGGTCCATCTCTATGAAGCAAAAGCTAATGACCAGGTCCTCTCCGAGAACCTGGACCTGCTCGACGAGGTCAGAGAAGAAGCTGCAATCAGGCTAGCTGCTTATCAAAACAGGATAAGAAGGTACTACAACAGAAAAGTTAAGAGCAGGCCCATCAGAACAGGTGACCTGGTCTTAAGGAAAGCTGCAGCTATCCAAAAGGATAAAATTCATGGCAAATTATCAGCAACCTGGGAGGGCCCCTACCAAGTCTATGAAGAGCTGTCCACATCAACATTTCGTCTCATGGACCTGGAAGGAAATCAACTCCCCAACATATGGAATGCTAACCAGCTCAAGAAATACTATGCCTAGGGTTTTATTTAAATTATTGCTCCCACTGAGTTATTGTAAAACAGACATGTACAAACAAAATTTGTAGTATCATTGAAAATTCAAGTTTGCTCCTACAAGTCTTTGTATAAAACAAAAATCAAAAGTTCTGGTCTGGTGGTCCAGGTGAAAAAGGCTTGCACAGCAGGCACAACTGGTTCCATTCCTAGCCCAGTCCATGTGTTTGTTGGCCCAAGGCCAAGGATGCATGTATCAAAAGTCCTGGTCTGGTGGGGGCAGGTGAAAAAGGCTTGCTCAGCAAGCACACCTGGTCCCATTCCTAGCCCAGTCCATGCACTTCTTTGACGCAAAGTCATACAAAAGTCCATGCCTTAAACGATCTGGTCCTGGGTAGGGTAGTGCAAAGAGTTTGCCTAGCAAACACACTTACCCAAATACCTTGTCCAGTCCATATTCCTATTTGACCTCAGGTCATGCAAAGGAATGTGCCTCAAATGCCCTGGTCCTGGGTAGGGTAGTGCAAAGAGTTTGCCTAGCAAACACACTTACCCAAATACCCTGGCCAGTCCATATTCCTATTTGGCCTCAGGTCATACAAAGGAATATGCCTCAAATGACCTGGTCCTAGGTAGGGTAGCGCAAAGAGTTTTGCCCAGCAAACACACTCACCCAAGCACCCTGGCCAGTCCACGTGTTCACTTGGCCCCTGGCCATACAAAAGCACATGCATTCATAAAAAGAGCAGCAAATACCAAGATTTACAAATCAAGCCAGCTTACTCAACCACCTGTTTGAACTTCTGCAACCTGTATATGGTCAGAAGGTCACTCTGTCACCTTCCAACCAGGGGGGGTAGAGAGTATACACAACATATAACACATATAAATATTTGCAAGGGCAAAAATTCTCGCAAAAATCACATTCATATAAGCAAAATGTAAAATTAAATATTCGAGAAGCAGCATAAGACACATCCACCCCATGGTGAATGGTAAAAATGTTGAGGAAATTATACAAGTTCTATGCTAACAGGGTCGACGACCACCTGGCTCTAATATGCCCAAGCAGAGGCCAAAAAGAAATTGTTCTTAAAACAACAGAAAAAGACAATTTAAATACAGAAGCAAAAGAGCTCGAAGGGCACAAGAGGATACCACCAGCATGCTCCAAAACAGGTCAGCTAAAAGCAAGACCAGATGTGCTAGAGCAGGAAGAGGCACTACCCTGATTGCCAGGTGATCGCCAAACTTCCTAAGCAGGGGGAGACCCCCTGCCATCCTGCTGAACAGGAGCACCCTGGTCACCCTCAGAAACCAACCTGTCCTGGTCAACAGCTCCACCACTCACCTCCACCTCAGCAGGGTGGACATTTGAACTATGAGCAGCACTGTGGTGGGCACCCCCTTGTGCAGGCTGGATGGCAGCTGGATCAGCAGTAGAAGGTTCAAGTTGAATAGGCTCCTCTGCAGCAACTGGCTGAGCAAGGGAAGGAACAGGAGCATCCTCGGGCGTCGGAGTGGCAGATGTCCCAGGAGTCAAAGGATGCAAATACTCCTGGATGGAAGAAGGAAGCACTTCACCAGCCAGGGGCACTGCACCCTGACCAGCTCTGTAACCTTCCTCCACCACCTCCCAGTCCACGTCAGGATATTTATGCTTAACGCACCTAAAGGCAGACAACCAGACATCAAAGAAATAATCATTGAAGTCCTGGTCTGTCCTGGTGAGATGAGCCCTGGACTCCAGTTCCCCCTCAAGTTCCACCAGCTGATTCTTCATTTTCTCAGTACTGCCCCTAAGGGCCTGGAGCTCCTCAGCCTGGACGTGGTTCTTCTCTTCAAGCTCAGCCACCTTCTCACTTTTACTCCTTCTAACCTCCTCTAGGTCCTCAACCCTGGACTGAAGGCCTTCCCTGGTCCGGTCAGCTCGAGTCTTTTCCTCAGCTGCATCAGCCATGACCTGATCCACCAGCTCTTTGGTCCCTGTAAGCTGGTCCTTGGCCTCTTTCAGCTTGCCCAGGGCCTCGTCCCTGGCCTTCTCAGTTATAACTATCTTCTCATGAAAGGCCTTAAAGGCCTCGGTTTGTTCACGGAGAACTGCCAGGTATTTTTGCTTTACAGAAACAACCTCCTCCTGCAGATTGTTGATCTTGTCCCCAGCATGAGTCAAGTAGGGCAAGCCAAAAGTCAAAAATTCATTGGCTAGCAGCCCGTACTTCACCATCTGCAAAGGAGCAACAAATTACAGACCCCAAATAAAAACACAGCAAGCTAACCAAAATAAAAGAAAACAGGAAAATTTCCCACCAGTCTAATCACCCATCTTAGGGTAATTCCAGGTTCTGCCACCGAGCTGGAGGGCCTGTCCTGAGGGCGCAGGGCGTTATGTAACATCCCCCTAATGTACCTATCAGAGGCCACACCAGGGGCAGCATCAAAGCTCCCCTCCTCAGGCGTAGGGAACTCAGAGTTGAACAGAGCTGCTAACTCAGGGGGAAGATTGTAATAAGGTAGTAGGTTTTGTGCTTTTGCTGCTGCTGCTGTTGGTGCTGTTGTTGCTGCTGCTTTGGTGGTAGTTGTTGGTGTCGTTGTTGTTGTTGTTCTTGTTGGTTCTGTTGTTGCTGTTGTTGTTGATACTGTTGTTGCTGCTGCTTGGTTGTTAGAGGTGGAGGCACCAGGTGCCTCCGGTATTAACTTCTCTGCCCCCACATGGGGGGCAGGGGTAACAGAGTTGACAGGCCCAGCCATCTCAGCAGACCTCCCACTCCAGTTAGAAAGCTGAGAGTAGGAGGGCATGCCAGAAAGCCCAGTCCTGTCAGAAGGATGGCTCCCCAGAAGAAGCTCATCTCCACCCATAGGAGAATCCAGGCCCGCCTGAGCCAGGTCATCCTCATGAATGGCCAGGGCAGTCCGAAGTCCAACATGCTCCCGGACCCTCCTCCTCCTCAGCCTCAAAGGCTCATCATCAACATCATCATCATCATTGTCATCATCATCATCGACGGTCACGATCTCCTTGCCCTTCCGGCTCCCCTCCTCACCACCTGCACACCTGGGCCTCTTACCTGCCAGGGCCCCACCTTCAGTAATAACCAGAGAAGACCCCTGGTGCCTAACCACTGCTGCCCTGGCACTCCCGGCCACAGGAGGAGTCAACCCAACACTCCTCTTGGACCTCCTACCTGGCCCAGTCACCAACCTGGAGGCAATGGAAGAAGGAGCCTCTGCATCAACCCTTGGCCTGGGGGGCAGCCTGCCCTGAACATTCCTGACAGCATCAGGGTTGAAAGGAACGAATCTGGGAGCAGATCTCAGAGGGAGACTCTTGTCATTTTCCAACAGGACAAATTTCATCCTAGTTGGAGGCTCCATGGGGATGGCCCTGGAAGGCCTCCTCTGGTCATCCACACCCAGTTTTTCCCAATCTACCCTCACCTGGGCCTCAGCTGCCAAAAAACAGGTCAAAAATGGTGAGACTAAAGCTACATTCAAGACAACCAGGATTGAAAAAGGCAAGATAAGTAAAAGAAAAAGTACCTCTGGTCATCTTACAGCTGAGGTTAGACAAGGCCAGATAAGCCTCGTTTCTAATCAGGTCCAGGTGAGGGAGCCACACCACGGGCGTGGCACTCCCAATGCTGCTGGTAGGGGGGTAGGCAGTAAACTCTCTGACCACTGCCTGGTCAGTAGCAGACAGCGTCTCAAACCCTACCCATTCTGTGTTCCTGGGCCTGGCCCACTCCGTCCTGGGCAGGTATACGTTAGGTTCACTGCTCTCCAGTGGAACCCTCAGCCACAGGAATTCATAGTACCAGTTCCCCATCTCCCTGGGCTTGGGGTAGGTGGTTGCATAGGTCTCATTGTCACGCCTAAAGACCGCCACAGTCCACCAGCCCTTCGGCACATTGGACCCCCGGTACGGCTTCAACCTGTACATCGTCCGGAAGACCCTCGAGCTCACAGGGAGGCCCCTGAACTCACAAACCCAAATAAACCCAATCAGCCTCTGGACAACGTTGGGCACCAACTGGGACAGACAGACATTCCACACCTCCAGCATCTCCACGATGAAAGGGTGCAGGGGAACCTTACCCCAGAATTCAGATGGGCAAGGAAGACAACAATGTGCCCTGGTTCAGGATCCCAGGCACAAGAGTTCAAAGAAGGCGGAAAAAACTGGTACACATCCAGGCCAGGTGCCAGGGCAAGGATGTTTGCCCTGGACGCCAAACTTAACTGATGAACCTTCCCCAAGAAAACTGTAGAGGGTCTGATCTGCATGACTCCATGGAGTGCCTCGGCGTCCTCCCACCTCACTGAGGTCCATCGCCCCTCAGCGTCCAGGTAGTGGTCACTGCCAATAGGACCACCTACCCTAACCTGGACCCTCCGGTCCTCGTTTCTAACCGCCAGAGCCCTGCTCTGCTCGGGCTCAGACTCCTCCGGAAGCTCCCCCTCCAGTTCTTGGAGCTATTTTACAATGAGAGCATCGCAACTGACGTCTGGTTCCTCTTGGAAAATCTCATCCCCAGGCTCGTTAGGGGTCAAAGAAAAGTCAGAGTTGCTGGTTCGATCGGCCATCCCTGGAAGGAAATTCAAAGTTTTTGAAGGAGAGGGAAGGGGAAGGAGCGAATTCTGAGAGCTGGAAGAAGAAAGAGAGAGAGTGAACAAAGAAATTGGGAGAGTGAGAAAATTTTTGAGAAATTGGGAGAGTGAGAAAATTCTCAAAAAACTCCTCAGCTCCTCCTTTAAATACACCTCTCTCGCTCTGTCAGCCCACTAAGCACAATGGTAGGTGGAGCAATTAAGGCGGCCATAACTGCTACTCCACGTTCCCCAACCACAGTTCATAAAAAAAAAAAAAATCTTCAAATTCAAAAGAAGAAGAAAACTGGTCATGACATCCTGCTACCAGGACCAGGGCCCACTCAGCAAAATCCATAAAAATTAGTACTTAATTTTTATGGACTTAGGGGGCAAATTGATGGGGCATAATGCACCCATTAGCTGTTGGGCTAGCCACATACTAAGCTAAGGCCCAACCCAACAATCAGCAAACAACAGAAATCCATCACAAGGAAGGCCCACAAAAAGGATCAGGCCCAGGTATGGGCCAAAGTCTTTACAGGGGCCCTGATCACCTAAATCCACGCTCAAGCACCTACCTGGTCAAGATCACATCTACCAGGTCCTGAGAACAGTAGCCCGGTCCAGGTCCAGCCTACCAGGTCAAAGGAACGCCTACCAGCTACAGGGTTACTGACCAGGTCCAGCCCAGCCTGCCTGGTCCAGTTCAACCTACCAGGGGCAGTTTTCCTCACATATTCTCAAGGTATTATAAATAGTCCTCATCCATGCACATGCAAAGGTATCCAAAAAATACTAAACACACCTCAAACTTCTCCCTCACTTTCTCTCTCTACATTTCCCGACTCTTACACTTCACTGACTTGAGCGTCAGAGGGCCATTCCCCGGAACACCTCCGGGGGTAGCTCACGCTTGTTCATTGTGCAGATCAACGAGCATACTACGTGGAATTTGGACTAGCTCTCAAGCCCATCAACACATTTACATTGTTGTGACCACAAAATCACCTCAACAAAGGTTATTAATTTCTTTTACAAATTGAAGGGGTTTAAAATTATAATTGGAGCCTTTTTTGGTTAATAAAAATTAGGCGGTAGTAGCTAATGCAACGGTTAGGACTTTTTTTTTTGGCATTTATTTCACCCTAATACAACGGTTTTGGATATGATTTATTTTTGGCATTTATATTATATTATATTGACCCTAATGCAATGATTTAGCATATCAGTTTTTTATTACCCTAATCAATGCCCTAATGCAACGGTTTATTAAGGTTTAATTTTTGGGTATACCTTATTGCAACGGTTTAATCAAAACTGTTGCAATAGACATTATAAGTGTTGCATATTTAAGTCTAATACAACACTTACTACTAATTTTTGCATAAAATCGTTGCACTAGCCTAAATTGTTGCATCTAACCGTTGCATTAGACAGAACTGTTGCAAATTAGCGTTGCATTAGATATAAGCGTTGCATTTAAAGCGTTGCATTAAGCTTTTATTGTAGTAGTGTAATTAACTTCTTTACTATTTTACCTTACTGATTACCAAATTCGTATTTTGTAAATTTGTTTGAAGATGCAATTCCCCTATTTGATAAATGATTTTTTCTAGTTTCAATGTACGTAGATGCAATTTAAATTGGATTTAATTTTATTTTGTAGTTTTTTTATATAAAAAATTCTATAAAATATTCAGGATAAAAATAATTAAAGCATGAGATAAAAATGTTCGTCCTTGTTATTATGTATTAATAAATAAATTATATAGGTTTTAAATTTTGAGAAAATATATTTGGCACCCTTAATATTCAAATATTGGTTTCACCCCTGGTCAACATCCTCCCATGTATCAGTACCCACAGTACATAATTGGGCAATATCTTGATTGCATAAATACTTCATGATTCGGATTAGATACAAGGCTGAAGCCCAACCCACAACTATCTATTGTGTAAGATTTCGGCAGACGGAGCTAGTTAATGATCCACCGTTCAGAAGTCAGGAAATTGACTATTATGAAGGAACTCTGTGTCACATCAATCATCATACATACAATCCCATTACACCCATTTATGAAAATTAAATCACTTAAGTTGAAGGGCAGTGCGGGATAACACATGATCTTAGCATCATTAGGAATGAGGAGTTCCACTTTGTCTCTAACACCCGCAACTCTATTGATAAATATTATAAATACGATTTAGAGAGTAACTTAGGAGTATTACTGCCACGTGATAACGTAAGGCAAAACAGAGTTTTCCAGCGGAAAAACAAACTTTTAACTTTTATTAATAAAATAGAAATGGTGACGTAATAGTTGTAGTACATAATTGAAATAATTACTTAGAATAAATGCATAATATTAAAACTTAGACTAACTGAGTTATTGCCTTCGCCCCAATGATTAATAGCGCCAAGCCAAAACAAAAAAGAAATACGTATTAGCGAAAATGCTAAATACATATACAAATATGTATTAGCGAAAATGCTAAGTACATATACAAATGCTAAATACGTAAAATCAATTTAGTTAAGCAAACATGCTTTTAAAAATCATTTATTTTGCAAACCATGAATATTCAAAGAAATTCCAGAATTTGGAAATGTAAACCAAACTAGTAACTCACAAAAATAGATTTCAAGATAAAGTTAATTTCAATTCATTTTCGAAATTCATTTTCCACCTAAGTGCGCACACCCCCCAAGCTAGTAAATCCTTTATATAACCTATACATGGGGAAAGACTAGATTATACAAAGTTCATAGTCTTATCAATTTATCTCCAACATAATGGAAGTCAAGAAACCTAGTCTCCACATAATGGGAGTCAAGAAACCTAGTCTCCACATAACGGGAGTAAAGAAACCTTCAAATAGTTGGAGCTAAGAACACAGTCTCCACATAGTGCGTGGGAGCTAAGAACCAGTCTCCACATAACGGGAGTAAATAAATGAATCTCCACATAATGAGAGTAAAGAAAACCAAAAATGTCCGATGAAACGGACTTCTGAATTCCTGTATAAGGGATATTCACAAACCCCATTCACTATGATGCTAACCTGTTTAAATTTATATTGTAATATACTTTGCAAATTGTGGAGGAGCGACCCGTCCAGATCTTGGATCGGGAAGAGAGGACCCTGCGGCGTAAGCAGGTACCGCTTGTCAAGGTGTTGTGGAGAAATCAACACCATGAAGAAGCGACTTGGGAGACGGAAGCGTCCATGCGGCAGAAGTACCCGGAGCTGTTCGATGGGGAGCGATCTCCTGCACCTTGAAATTTCGGGACGAAATTTCTTTAAAGAGGGGAGGTTGTAATGACCCTGATTTTTTGGTATTTTTGCCGATAATTATGTGTATTTATGTGTATTTTTGTGTTAGTTCAAATTTATTTTTGAACTATTTATTTTATTTTATGTGAATAATTTCGATTTAATTCGAATTATTTATTTTCAGTTTCTATTTATTTATGCTATTTATTATTTAATTAATTAGAATTTTTATTATTTAATTTTCTAATTAATTATTTAATATTTTGGGCTAAATCGATTATTGCATGATTAATCATGTAAATTATGTAAATTAGCCCAATGGATCACGAGAGCCCATTTTTAGGCCCATTTTACCCCCATGGCCGGTTTTCTTAAGTGGCATGGCAAGGCTTGCCACTAGCCTTGTGTTCACACCTTGACTAACTCTATAAATAGGAGGGTTAGTAAGGCCCTTGCTCATTTTGCCATCAAATTCAAACACAAATCCCTCCCATTTGCTCTCTAGTTCCACACGCCATTTTTGGCATTAATCACCATCAAAATTGTTCATCCATCTTGTAATCCCAAACTTAAAGATTCAACCACTATTGATCTTTAAGTACCAAAACACAATCCTAAACACAATTATTTCATCCAAGATCTTTAGTTCGGGTTTGGTTTTGGGTTCGTGTTCGTGTGCAATTGTGGGTGATCGAGTGAAGCCGTGTGGTGCTCGTGTGTGTGTAGTGGTGGTTCGTGTTTGAGCCGTGGCCGTGCCAAGGTGCCGTGGCTGGGTGCAGTAGCCGTGCCAAGGTGGTTCGTGGTGCTCGTGCAGTGGTGCCGTGTTGAAGGGCGTGGTGCTCGTGCTCGTGCTTGTGCCGTGTTGTGTGTCCGTGTGAGACGTGTTTCCGGGCTGCATTTCTTGTTTTGATTTTGTGTGTAATCCTCAATAAGGTAACATACTTTCTCAACCTTGTTGGTATACTATGTTTATAGTATAGATTAAATGCATGTATGGGTTGTTTGGTGATGATTATCCATGATTTCAAGTATTGTTTATATTCTGATTTTTATATGGTTTATATGATATTTTGATGATGGTTTTTATGATTTTATGATTGATTATATGTTGTTTTATGATCATGATTATTATGTTAAAGTTTGATGAATTTTGGATAAGTTGAAGAGTAATTTTCGTGTGATTCATTGAGTTCATGCGTGTGGATTAATTGGTGTTGCATGAGTTCTTGATTGAAGTTCTTGAATCTTGATTGAGTTCTTGATTGAAGATCTTGAATCTTGAATGAGTTCTTTATGAATCTTTAATGAGTTCTTTGAGTTCTTTATGAGTTCTTGATGAGTCTTTATGAGTTCTTGATTGAATCTTGAAAGTTAAAGAAAATGTTTAAAGTATTAAAGAAAGTTAAAGATTGTGTCTAAGATGTTTAAAGAATGGATATTAAGTAATGGATTATGGTTGGTTAGACTCAAGATCAAGGCGCAAAGGCAATCTTGAGTATAACTTCGTTGTTTAACTAGTTATTTTCGAGAATCAAGGCGCAAAGGCAATTCTTGAATTTAATTACGTTATGTTGAGTTGAATAAGATGATTAAATGATTAATAATAGTTAGCTTGATTTCATTTCTAGACGCCTAAAACTTAGAGTAAGATTCTTTGTTTTTGGGTTAAGACGTTGCCCCTATTCCATCCGCGGTATTGGGATAGTTGGAGTCTATCTATGTTATCCTTTGAATTTCCAGTAAGATTGGTTTCACGGGACATGGATTTCCAGTAAGATTGGTTTCATGGTATTTTTGGGAGTAAGATTCCCGGTCCTAACATAGTAGAAAGTTTGAATGCGTAAGATGCGTTCGTACGAGCGTAGTCCGGTCTAGAATATGAATGATTGCGCCAAAGATAGTTGGTTAGGTTGTTTGAGTCGAGTTCACGTTTTTGGGTTGTTCTCGTACTTTGATTATTGACGTTGATTATTTGGTTTATGCTATGTTCATGTGTATTCCCATTAGGGTGAGTCAGTTATGTTACTCGCCACTGATGGTGGACTATTCTCTGTTTTACAGGTAATTATGATGACGATGTACTTGCTTAGCTTTGGGTTAGGCGAGCGACGTATATTGTTTCTGTTTTGGATGTATTTTCTATTTTAGTTGTTTATAGATAGTATTGGACTGATGTATGGACTTTTATACGTTGTTTTTAGACTCTGACGTGTGGTTGGAGTTACTCGTATTTTAGTATTTCTAGTTTGACTTTTGGACTAGTTATGTACAAACTTGTGGGTATTTGTACTTTTATGGTTTAATAATAATAATTTAGGAATTAGTTTTTAATTCTTAAGTCTTTTGAGTTGTAGTTTATAACTATTCGACTCGTCGGTTTCTTCCGCGCCGATTAAAGCGAGTCGGGTCGTTACAGTTGGTATCAGAGCCGAATAGGTTTTAGGTGAAGTTTTTAGGATTTGAGTTAAACCCGGGAGTTGAGAGCTTTACTTTTCCCGAGCGAATAAACCAAATTCTAGGATTAAGTGAAGGGAGAAGAGTTGGGTAGAAAGACCGGGATAGGATTCTTTCTGTTTTCTTTCTTTCCTTATGTTGTTTACTTGACGTTGGTGGGGTATATGACTAACATTGTATGCTTATTATGTCTTTTGTCGTGATGTGTTGCAGCATGTCTACACCTCGCCGGTTGAGTACTGGACGACAGAGGTTGCGGGCACTCGAGGAAGCGATCCTTACGTTGGCGCACCATAGTCGTCATCCGCCGAGTACGCAATCGACGTTCGATCGGGTCGCACGTCATCGACCTCCTACTTACGACGGGGTTGCCGACCCCACTACTTTAGAGAGCTGGATCTGCGAGATGGGGAAGCTCTTCGACGCGACGTTTTGCCCCGAGCACGAGAAGGTGCAGATCGCCGCTTACTACTTACGTGGAGAGGCCGATAACTGGTGGGCGTTAGCTAAGGACGCGTACCAGCCGTTGCATGCGATGACTTGGACCGAGTTTATCGATAAGGTCCAGGAGCGTTTCTACCCCGACGAGTTGCGGTGGCAGAAACAGGAGGAGTTCCTTACTCTTACACAGGGTAAGATGTCTGTCCAGGCGTACACCGATCGATTCACGGAGTTGTCGAGGTTCGCTACGTCTGTGGTTCCATCGGAGAAGGATCGGGTCAAGCGCTACATCAAAAAGCTAGATCCGAGAATCCGAGTTCACGTGATCAGCAGTGGAGCGACGACGTTCCAGCAGGCCTACGAGGTAGCACTCGAGATACAGGCATCGACTACTGAGGAGGATTCGAACAAGAAGAGAGCTCCGGTTCCGACAACTACAACTTCATTTAAGAAGCCCCGTTTCAGCGCACCTAGCAGTACCCCTCCGACCACTAGTTCGCGTAAGGGTGGTGATGGCTCGAAGTGTAGAGGTTGCGGCTGAGACTTCCATCCAGGGAAGCGGTGCGACGGTTCTCCGATCACTTGTTTTATTTGTGCTAAGGTAGGCCATAAGGCGTCGACAAGCCTCGAGAGGAAGCCAGATTCAGAGGTTAAGCAGCTTCCAGCACCGACGAAGACTCCGGTGAAGAACCGAGTCTACTGTATGACCGAGGCGGAGGCCGAGGTTCAGCCTGACGTCGTATCAGGTAGATTTCTTGTCTCTGGTGTGTTAGCATTAGTATTGCTGGATTCTGGTGCTACTGTGTCTTTTGTGGCTAGTAGTTTTGCCTCGAGGTCTAATCTTCGTGGCAGCCTACCTATTAGTTCAGTTATTACTCTCCCTTCAGGAGAGGATTTTACTTGTCAGCGCGAGTTCCGAGGTGTGCCTATCGTGATAGCTGGGGAGCAAGCGATGGCTGATCTAAAGGAGTTTCCGTTGATGGAATTTGATGTTATACTGGGTATGGACTGGCTATCGAGGTATCAAGCGATCATTCGTTGCCGAGATCAGTCAGTGACATTCCAAGGACCTCAGGGCAACCGAGTTACCTACTCTGGGTTCATCCTTAAGAAAGGAGTAAAGGTAATCTCTGCCTTGAAGATGAGGAAGCATCGCCAGAAGGGCGATATGGTGTATCTTTGTCAGGTACGAGACTTGACTGAGGAGCATCTGTTGGACGATATACCTGTAGCGAGGGATTTCAGAGACGTATTTCCTGATGAGCTACCAGGCGTTCCACCTGAGCGTGATGTCGAGTTTCATATCGACTTAGTACCCGGGACAACGCCGATCTCGAAGGCACCGTACCGGATGGCACCATTTGAGTTATTAGAGTTAAAGACACAACTCCAGGATTTGATTGATAAGGGCTTCATTAGGCCAAGTGTTTCTCCATGGGGAGCACCTGTGCTCTTCGTGAAGAAGAAAGATGGTAGTATGCGTCTGTGCATAGACTACCGAGAGTTGAATCGGGTAACTATCAAGAATAAGTACCCGTTGCCTAGGATTGAGGACCTGTTCGATCAGTTACGGGGAGCAGGAGTGTTTTCGAAGATAGATCTTCGATCTGGATATCATCAGATTCCAGTCAAGAAAGAAGACATTCCGAACACTGCTTTTCGTACCCGATACGGCCACTACGAGTTTGAGGTGATGCCCTTTGGCCTCACTAATGTGCTAGCCGTGTTCATGGACCAGATGAACCGGACGTTTCACCACTTACTCGATAAATGTGTCGTAGTATTTATAGATGATATCTTAGTCTATTCGAGAGATGAGTCTGAGCACACGAAACATCTCCGGATGGTACTCGAGATGTTAAGGAGTCATAAGTGGTTCGCGAAACTTTCCAAGTGTGAGTTCTGGCTTCGCGAAGTAGCCTTTCTAGGTCACGTAATTAGTAAAGAGGGCATTAAGGTAGACCCAACTAAGATTAAGGCTGTAGTGGATTGGAGTAGCCCGAGAAATATGGCGGAGGTTCGTAGTTTTCTGGGTTTGGCCGAATACTACCGACGATTCGTCCAGGACTTCTCCAAGATTGCTAGGCCGATGTCTAGTCTCCTACAGAAGGAGGTCCGATTCGTTTGGACGGAGGCTTGCGAGCAAGCATTTCAGCAGTTGAAACAGAGATTAGTCTCTGCTCCGATTCTTACTCTTCCGAACGATGAGGAGGGCTTCGAGGTCTATAGTAATGCTTCGAAGAGTGGCCTAGGCTGTGTGCTCATGCAGGGTGGGAAGGTCATCGCTTATGCATCGAGAAAACTGAAGGTGCACGAGCCTAACTATCCTACGCATGACTTGGAGTTAGCGGCTGTAGTGTTCGCGCTCAAGATTTGGAGGCACTATCTCTATGGCGGTTCGTGTAAAGTTTTCACGGATCACAAGAGCCTCAAGTATATCTTCACTCAGAAAGACCTCAATATGAGGCAGAGGCGGTGGCTTGAGTTGATCAAGGACTATGACCTGACGCTCAACTATTGCAAGGGCAAGGTGAACTTGGTTGTGGATGCGCTGAGTCACAAACATCGCTTGAGATTCAGTAGAAGTCGTGGTTCCGTCAGACTTCGTCTGACATCGATGAGTGCCGAACCTGATTTAATTCAGGAACTGCGTGAGGGTCAGCAGAACGACCCACAGCTTGCTAGGATTCGAGAGGCTGTTCGGCAAGGTAAAGCTGTAGGTTTCGAGATCCCTTCTGATGGTGGTATGCGCTTTCGAGGGAGATGGTGTGTACCGGACTGTTCTGATCTTAGGAACAGGATCATGTCCGAGGCACATAACTCGCCTTATTCTGTTCATCCCGGTGGTAATAAGCTTTACCAGGATCTTAAAGGCCAATTCTGGTGGCCTAAGATGAAGAGGGATGTAGCGGAGTTTGTAGCTCGGTGTTTGACCTGTCAGAAGGTCAAGATTGAGCATCAGAGACCAGGAGGTCTGTTGCAGCCACTACCTATTCCGACCTGGAAATTTGAGTAGGTATCTATGAACTTCGTAGTGAGCTTACCCACTTGCAATGGCTTGAATGCTATTTGGGTCATAGTGGATAGGTTGACTAAGGTCGCTAGATTCATTCCGATGAAGATGACCTGGTCGATGGAGCGTCTAGCTGAGGCATACACTCAGGACATAATCCGACTTCATGGAGTTCCGAGGGAGATTGTTTCTGATCGGGATCCGAGATTTCTGTCTCGTTTCTGGAATTCAGTTCAGGAAGCCTTTGGGACGAAGCTGAAGTTGAACACCGCTTTTCATGCGGCGACTGATGGTCAGACCGAGAGTGTAACGACCCGACTCGCTTAAATCGGCGCGGAAGAAACCGACGAGTCGAGTAGTTAGGAACTACAACTTAAAATACTTAAGAAATAAAACTAATTCCTCAAATATTATTACCAAACCACAAAGTACAAATACCCACAAGTTTGTACATAAACTAATCCAAAAGTCAAACTAAAAATACTAAAATACGAGTTAACTCCAACTACATGTCAGAGTCCTTAAACAACATATAAAAGTCCAAAATCCAAAGAGTAGCATCTAAACAAACTATCACTACCAATACTACAAAATCAGTAAATACAACAGGTAACAAAAGAAAGAAACGTCGCTCGCCCAACCCAAAACTAGGCAAGAACATCATCATCTGAAGTACCTGAAAAATACAACAACAGTCCACCATCAGCGGCGAGTAACATGACTAACTCACCCTAATGGGAACACACATGTACATAGCATAAATCAAACGATCAACATCATTAAACAGAGTATGAGAACAACCCAAATGTGAACTCGACTCAAACCAACCTAATCAACTATCTTTGGCGCAATCATTCATATTCTAGACCGGACTGTGCTCGTACGAACGCATCTTACGCGCTCGAACTTTCTACTATGTTCGGATTTGAGAATCTTACTCTCAAACCCCATGAAACCAATCTTACTGGAAATCCATGTCCCGTGAAACCAATCTTACTGGAATTCACAAAGATCACATAGTATGACTCCAACTATCCCAATACCGCGGATGGGATAGGGGCAACGTCTTAACCCGAAAACCAAGAATCTTACTCTAAGTATCAGGCGTCTAAAAATGAAATCAAGCTAAGTAATTAATTAATTCATTTACTCATTTTAATCATATTATTCATTATTACCTCAACTTAACTAAACTAAGTTCAAGAATTGCCTAAAGCCTCGGTTCTCGAAATTAATCTAGCTAAAACATCGAAGTTATTCTCAAGAACTGCCTCTAGCCTTATTCTTGAGTCTAACCAATAATTATTCATCAGTCTTTATTCATTCTTTAATCGACTCAATCCTAATCTTTAACTTTCTTTACTATTTAAACCATTTTCTTTAACTTACAAGATTCAATCAAGAACTCATAAAGACTCATCAAGAACTCATAAAGAACCCAAAGAACTCATAAAGAACTTATAAAGAACTCATTCAAGATTCAAGATCTTCAATCAAGAACTCAATCAAGATTCAAGATCTTCAACCAAGAACTCATCCAATCATGCCAACTACACGCATATCACCATCATCTTTTCGAAAATTTAGCAACTTATACACATCCAAAACTCATCAAACCTTAACATAATATTCATGATCATGAAATAACATGGAATCAATCATAAAATTATAGAATTCATCATCAAAATATCATGAAAACCACATAGAAATTCAGATTAGAAACAACACATGAAATCATGAATAATCATTACTAATCAACCCAAACATGCATTTAATTCATACTATAAACATAGTATACCAATTAAGTTGAGTTAGTATGTTACCTTATTGAAGATTACACACAATCAACACACAAATATGCGGTCCAAGAACAAGCACTCAGCACGGCACTCACACGGCACAACACCACGAACTGCACGTCTTCAACACGGCACCACCACGCACGGTGCTGCTGCACACTTGCACCACCTTGTTCACACGGCCCACGAGCCTGCTGCACCACCACGGCACACGAACACGACCACCACCGTGCACCACCTCGAACCCACACACGAACAACAATACCCACACGAACACAACCCCAAAACAAAACCGAACTAGAGATCTTGAAAGAAATAAATGTGTTTAGGCTTGTGTTTGAACACCTAAAGATCAATTGAGGTTGAATCTTTAAGTTTTGGGCTAGGAAAGATGATGAACAATTGATAGCTTCAACTATTCAAAAAATGGCGTGAGAATAAGGAGGAAGTGGAGAGAATTTGGTGATTGATCTTTTGATTGCAAATGCATTAGATGGCAAATGAGCAAAACCTTAAGGCATCACTAACCACTCCTATATATAGAAGTTGGTTAAGTGTGAAAACAAAGCAAGTGGCAAGGCTTGCCTTCCTTGCTAAAAACCGGCCAAAAGAATGAATTGGGCCTAAAAATGGGCTCTCGTGATCCATTGGGCTAATTTACAAAATCTACATGACTAATCATGCAATAATCGATTTAGCCCAAAAATAATATTAAATAATTAATTAGAAAATTAGATAATAAAAATTCTAATTAATTAAATAATAATTAACATAAATAATAAAAACTAAGAAATAAACATTTCGAATTAAATCGAAATTATTCACATAAAATTAAAATAAATAGTTCAAAAATTAATTTGAACTAACACATAAACAATCATAAATACACATAAATACCGGCAAAAATACCGATAAAATCTGGGTCATTACAGAGAGGACCATCCAGACTTTGGAGGATATGCTTCGAGCATGTACTCTGGAGTATCACCAGTCTTGGGTACGTATGCTCTGCTTGATAGAGTTCTCCTATAATAATAGCTATCACTCCAGCATTAAGATGGCTCCGTACGAGGCCCTGTATGGCAGGAAATGTCAGAGTCCGATATGTTGGAATGATATCAGTGATACTGTGGCTTTAGGACCTGAGATGGTACGTGATACTATCGAGAAGGTTCGAGTCATTCGGTCTAAGATGCAGGCCGCTCAGAGTCGTTAGAAATCCTACGCCGATAATCGACGTAGACCGCTCGCTTTCGAGGTAGGTGACAAAGTCTTGCTTAAGGTTTCACCATTCAAAGGAGTGGCACGCTTCGGTCAGAAGGGGAAACTCCAACTGAAATATGTGGGACCTTACGAGATACTTGAACGAGTTGGGGAGGTGGCATATCGATTGACATTGTAACGACCCGACTTTTTGACTTGTCGATTTACGAAGGGAATCGACATTTGGATCATTACTTAAACAATTTAAACTATAAATGAAATTAATTAACTAAAGTTAAACAACTTTTATTAAAACACTGAACTATAATCCAAGAGTCAAATAAGGCATATGGGGCCTAAGCGT
The DNA here is from genome assembly GCA_951394345.1 of Salicornia ramosissima. NCBI lineage: Eukaryota > Viridiplantae > Streptophyta > Magnoliopsida > Caryophyllales > Amaranthaceae > Salicornia > Salicornia ramosissima. Next base: position 24,891,240 of record OX596235.1, read on the forward strand.
TACATGAACGAAGTAAATGTCTTCCCAACAGGCTGGGATTATAAATAAAAACTATAATATTGTCTTATAAGTCCTGGAATAACTAAAATAAATCTAAACTTCATCCACACTCAAACCCATCCAACGGAAGCCCGTTTTATGCTGCTGCATCGTCACCTGAAACTGAAGGGGGGTCCACCGTCAGTGGCGAGTAACTAGGCTGTCCCGCTTAATTGAGGGACCGCTAAACACATAATATCATAGAATATACACATGAAAACACGCATAGAACATAATATAATGTATACAAAAATTATACGAGATACGTATAAAAATACGTATACGAATACGTATAAGATACGTATACAAATACCTGCAGAAGTACGGTTAGAAATACGTATAAAATACGTATAAGGGTACGTATACCATACATATATTAATACCTGCAAAATACGGTTAGGAATACATACAAAATACGAATACAACACAAATATACATGTACACAATACACACGAATACAGATACATATAATCATACGAATACATATACATACACCATCACATCATACGAGTACATATATACATATAATGTACCTGCTCATAACATATATACTTCGAATCATACACAGCGGAAGACTTATACATTTAATCCTTAGCTTATACTATATGGTTTTCATACTCTCGTATTCATATCATATCTTAACATATCATATCTTATTCTTTCATTTCATCATATCATATCTTATAATTTATATCATATCATCTTTCATTGGACCGGTCACTATAACTCGTTGTGGATCTCGTGTTTCACCACAACTTTCCTAGAACATGCCGGGGTGAGCTCGTGTACTCAACCCGTAGCGGATCTCGTGTTTCACAACTAAGCCTAAGCTATGGCCATAACTCCTAATAGCAGCTCGTGTACTACTACTAGACGACTACATATCCTAAGACCCAGAACTACTCGGGGGAGCTCGTGTACTCGTCCCATTGAGCAGCGGCCTCGACTTAACCTAGTCTGACTACTCGAGTCATCAGGTAGGCGTCCTTATTTTATCTTATATCTTCATTATCATATCTTATCTTATATCGGGAAATACTAGGTGACCGTATTCGGAAATGAACCGTTCGAAGTCCCAGGAAAGAGAGGTGCGGCACGTATATTGGCCACCTTAAATACCAAGTCTTTCCTAGCCAGAGATCGAAACGATTCGTATTCCTTTTACTCTGTTTCCTTTCTTTCCCTATTAATATTTTATGTCCTCAAATCTTATATTATATACCTATCCTTAATGTTATATCTTATTCTATAAACTCTTAATAATTATCCCAATATAATTATAGGTCTAAAATAAACTAAAAATTATCAACCTATAAATGAGCCATTCGACATTCATAAAAATATTACCCAAAATTTATACTTTAAATTAAATAAATACAATTACTAAATATTAAATTAATTAGATTAAATAATCATCTATAATAGCAACAAACAACAATAATTACCTAAAAACATGATAAAGATCCTATTTTTCATAATTGGACCTACTCGACATTTTCCCATCAAAATACCAAAAATTATACTTTTGATCAATTAGATACAATTAACAACAATTAATCAAATAAACTTAATAATAAACAATTTAATTTACTTTAAACATTAAATCATAAAACATGGATTAAAACAAGATCAAAATCATTCCTTTATTTACATCACACCACACGGATATCATAGGGTTCAAACAAGATCAAGATTGAATTCAAGAATTCAAAATTACATGTTTTAATAATTTAATTACAATATTTTACACAATCTGATTTTTAAAGAATTAAATTACAAAAGACCTTTTAAAGGTCTCGATTACTCTCTAAATTTTAATGAAAGTTAAATATAGGTTCAAGGTTCAACATGCATAATTTTCGTCAAAAAATAACATCTTTTACTATTTTTAAGAAATTTTATAACTAACAAATCAGATTAGGATGAATTCAGTTTCAGATTTTTCTGCCATATCAAAAGAACTTTAAAAATTACGAAAATTTTACACAAGCTGTAAAACACTATTACTGACTTCCACCTAAAATTTCGTAGCATTCCGAATTGATTAAGTATCCTAATAAATTCGTAAACCAATTCTAAACAGTTTTACCGGTTTGATAGATTAAATTATTTCAAGCAATAAACGGACGAATTTTGTCACGAAAAAATTCATGATTCATAATAAAACAATAGAGAAACTGCCATAAAAATTTCATCAAGAAATAATACGATTTGATTAAGAAGTAAATTCATACAAGTAATTATTCAACAATTTCAGATTTAAAGAAACTACATAAAATAATCAAGAAAATTTCATAATAATTCATAAATATTACATACTATCATCAAGAATAATTACATAATAACATCATCATGGTGTTCGACTTTTCTTAGATGAACATGATACTAAATCCTAGCAATTTTCATGTTTTTAATCCTATTCAACTATATGATTAACTTGTTCCAAAATTAAACGAGATAGCGAAGTTACCTGATTACGCTAAAATTTCCAAAGGAAAATCACCTCCTTGGTGATATAATGCACGGACAAAGAGAGAAGAGAGGGGAAGGAGAAAGTTTATATTTTTTTAGGGTTTAAGTTTAATTTGCAATTAGGAATAAAAGAGTGAAGTGAGTCTTATTTATAGAAAAGGAGAGAAAAACAAACAAAGCCCTAAAATAACTAAGGTAGCCGTGTGGGATGCTAAAATAAGGGAAAGCATAGACTAGGTAAATGGGCTTGGTTGAATAAGTTTAGGGCTAATGAATTTAATTGATTAATTAACATAATTATTAATTAAATTAAAACAAAATACTCATTGGCCCAAATGAGGAAGGGAAACCGGCCAAAGAGAAAGAAGAAAAAAAAAAAGATTGGGTCTTTGGCCCAATTTGAGTAGAAAAGATTGGACAATAAAAGAAAACAGTCCAAATTAAATAGCCTATTTGGACTTAGAATGCATGAATAAAATTAATAACCGCGAAATTTTCTGGCCCTAAATTTCGGGGTATTACAGGCATTACCACCTAGTTTGGCTAATGTACATGATGTATTCCATGTTTCCCAACTAAGGAAATATGTACATGATCCTACTCACGTGATTACAACGGATCCGGTCGTGATTGAGCCGAATCTGACATACGAGGAGCGACCCGTCCAGATCTTGGATCGGGAAGAGAGGACCCTGCGGCGTAAGCAGGTACCGCTTGTCAAGGTGTTGTGGAGAAATCAACACCATGAAGAAGCGACTTGGGAGACGGAAGCGTCCATGCGGCAGAAGTACCCGGAGCTGTTCGATGGGGAGCGATCTCCTGCACCTTGAAATTTCGGGACGAAATTTCTTTAAAGAGGGGAGGTTGTAATGACCCTGATTTTTTGGTATTTTTGCCGATAATTATGTGTATTTATGTGTATTTTTGTGTTAGTTCAAATTTATTTTTGAACTATTTATTTTATTTTATGTGAATAATTTCGATTTAATTCGAATTATTTATTTTCAGTTTCTATTTATTTATGCTATTTATTATTTAATTAATTAGAATTTTTATTATTTAATTTTCTAATTAATTATTTAATATTTTGGGCTAAATCGATTATTGCATGATTAATCATGTAAATTATGTAAATTAGCCCAATGGATCACGAGAGCCCATTTTTAGGCCCATTTTACCCCCATGGCCGGTTTTCTTAAGTGGCATGGCAAGGCTTGCCACTAGCCTTGTGTTCACACCTTGACTAACTCTATAAATAGGAGGGTTAGTAAGGCCCTTGCTCATTTTGCCATCAAATTCAAACATAAATCCCTCCCATTTGCTCTCTAGTTCCACACGCCATTTTTGGCATTAATCACCATCAAAATTGTTCATCCATCTTGTAATCCCAAACTTAAAGATTCAACCACTATTGATCTTTAAGTACCAAAACACAATCCTAAACACAATTATTTCATCCAAGATCTTTAGTTCGGGTTTGGTTTTGGGTTCGTGTTCGTGTGCAATTGTGGGTGATCGAGTGAAGCCGTGTGGTGCTCGTGTGTGTGTAGTGGTGGTTCGTGTTTGAGCCGTGGCCGTGCCAAGGTGCCGTGGCTGGGTGCAGTAGCCGTGCCAAGGTGGTTCGTGGTGCTCGTGCAGTGGTGCCGTGTTGAAGGGCGTGGTGCTCGTGCTCGTGCTTGTGCCGTGTTGTGTGTCCGTGTGAGACGTGTTTCCGGGCTGCATTTCTTGTTTTGATTTTGTGTGTAATCCTCAATAAGGTAACATACTTTCTCAACCTTGTTGGTATACTATGTTTATAGTATAGATTAAATGCATGTATGGGTTGTTTGGTGATGATTATCCATGATTTCAAGTATTGTTTATATTCTGATTTTTATATGGTTTATATGATATTTTGATGATGGTTTTTATGATTTTATGATTGATTATATGTTGTTTTATGATCATGATTATTATGTTAAAGTTTGATGAATTTTGGATAAGTTGAAGAGTAATTTTCGTGTGATTCATTGAGTTCATGCGTGTGGATTAATTGGTGTTGCATGAGTTCTTGATTGAAGTTCTTGAATCTTGATTGAGTTCTTGATTGAAGATCTTGAATCTTGAATGAGTTCTTTATGAATCTTTAATGAGTTCTTTGAGTTCTTTATGAGTTCTTGATGAGTCTTTATGAGTTCTTGATTGAATCTTGAAAGTTAAAGAAAATGTTTAAAGTATTAAAGAAAGTTAAAGATTGTGTCTAAGATGTTTAAAGAATGGATATTAAGTAATGGATTATGGTTGGTTAGACTCAAGATCAAGGCGCAAAGGCAATCTTGAGTATAACTTCGTTGTTTAACTAGTTATTTTCGAGAATCAAGGCGCAAAGGCAATTCTTGAATTTAATTACGTTATGTTGAGTTGAATAAGATGATTAAATGATTAATAATAGTTAGCTTGATTTCATTTCTAGACGCCTAAAACTTAGAGTAAGATTCTTTGTTTTTGGGTTAAGACGTTGCCCCTATTCCATCCGCGGTATTGGGATAGTTGGAGTCTATCTATGTTATCCTTTGAATTTCCAGTAAGATTGGTTTCACGGGACATGGATTTCCAGTAAGATTGGTTTCATGGTATTTTTGGGAGTAAGATTCCCGGTCCTAACATAGTAGAAAGTTTGAATGCGTAAGATGCGTTCGTACGAGCGTAGTCCGGTCTAGAATATGAATGATTGCGCCAAAGATAGTTGGTTAGGTTGTTTGAGTCGAGTTCACGTTTTTGGGTTGTTCTCGTACTTTGATTATTGACGTTGATTATTTGGTTTATGCTATGTTCATGTGTATTCCCATTAGGGTGAGTCAGTTATGTTACTCGCCACTGATGGTGGACTATTCTCTGTTTTACAGGTAATTATGATGACGATGTACTTGCTTAGCTTTGGGTTAGGCGAGCGACGTATATTGTTTCTGTTTTGGATGTATTTTCTATTTTAGTTGTTTATAGATAGTATTGGACTGATGTATGGACTTTTATACGTTGTTTTTAGACTCTGACGTGTGGTTGGAGTTACTCGTATTTTAGTATTTCTAGTTTGACTTTTGGACTAGTTATGTACAAACTTGTGGGTATTTGTACTTTTATGGTTTAATAATAATAATTTAGGAATTAGTTTTTAATTCTTAAGTCTTTTGAGTTGTAGTTTATAACTATTCGACTCGTCGGTTTCTTCCGCGCCGATTAAAGCGAGTCGGGTCGTTACACAATATCCTTTTCGAAACATTTTATAATGAATCATTTTTAGAAATAATATTTTAAATACAATTATAAATAACCTTTTATTTCCCCAGGTACCCCTGGGGTTATGCCAAATATCCAGGATGTCCCCAATTTTTTTAACTTGCATTAGGTGCCCCTGAGGTCAGTATAAATGGCCAGAATGCCATTACTACAAATTCCGACCTCAAATAAGGCCTAATCTGTTTGTTTTTTGCAAATTCCGACCTCAAATCTGACCCTTAAGTGTTAAAATGGCTCGTAAACATTGAGATGACAATTTTTACGCACATATATCTACGTCTTGATTCGCCTCGATTTGCGTGCTTTAATCTACGTGTTTTAAAAAAATTGTCCTCTTAAGATTTTACGAGTCATTTTAACCCTAAAGGATCAGATTTGAGGTTGGAATTTGCAAAAAACGAACAAATTAGACATGATTTGAGGTTGAAATTTGCAGTAATGTCATTTTAGCCAATTATACTGATCTCAGGGGCACCTAATGCAAGTTAAAAAAAGTGGGGGCATTCTAGCTATTAGGCCTAACCCTAGGGGTACCTGGGAAAATATTCCAATAATCAAATATCCACAAACATATAGCACACAACTGTTTCATATTTCAACACCTTAAACATATTTACATCAAAAATCATTTTAGGAAAGATCTAGCCACTTTTACGTACCTTAACCCTTTCTCTCAACACAAAACTCCTAATTACGAGCTTAGGATCCCGAATCACAAACTTGGAAAATCCTCCTAAAATAACCAAATAATCCTAATTAAACATTTATCTATAAAACAAGAATACTAATACCAATTTTTGACTACTTGTGCATGAATAATCACTTTAGCCCTTTTTTTATCAATTAAGTTGGAAAATAATTTAAATATTAATAAAATGATATAAAAAATATAGATGGTCATAATATAATAGTACTAATAAAAAAAAATAAAAAATAAAAAATAATAATAATAATAATAATAATGATAATAATAATAATAATAATAATGACAAGTTAGTAAAGTTTGGGTTTATAGACCAAAGTTGGTCTTTTATGAACAACAACACAAGAATCAGAAGAAGAAGGTAGTAGAGGAAGGAGGAGGTGCATGGGCAGTGGTTGTAGGTGGTGCCGACAGGAGGGGCAGCGCCAAAGGGTCACCGGCGTTGGGGGTGGTGGTACTACAGGGCGGCCGTGGTGGTGGTGCAGCGGAGCAGAGGAGAGAATATAAGGAGAGAGAAAGTGGGTATTTGAAATTTTGCAAAATGGATGTATAAATTGATGGGATTCTTAGCAATTGATTTGAGATTGTATTTGTGTGATAAAATCAGAAGAAATAAAAGGGTATTTATAGGTGATTTAGTTGATTAAATTAATCAAGAACCCATTGTTGATTGGGCGAAAATGGAGGTGGGCAAGCTTGGAGCTCAAGCTTGATGATGGAAATGTTGATGTAAATTGGTGATGAATTTATGGTTGAAATTGGTGGTGATGATGTTTGGTTTGATTTCTTACAAGTGGAAGGATGAAGATGGGAGAAGCTTGGAGCCCAAACTTGAAGGTGATGATGGAGGTGGTGATGTAAGAGGATGATGGAGATGGTGATGTAATAGGATGATTGCGATGATAAATTATACATAGAATAAGATTTTATTTATTTATTTATTTTTCATTTATTTAAGAAAATAATTTAAATAAAATATTTATTTTAAGAAAATAACTCAAATAAAATATTTATTATAAGAAATACTTTAGTAAAATAGTTTTGAAATAAATAATTGAAGAATTTATTACTTAATTTACGCTTAATAAACATAATTAGTAATAAATAAAATGGTTAAAATATAGGGTATTACAGTCTACCCCCCTTAAAGAAGTTTCGACTTCGAAACTTAAGGTAAAATTTTTTTGACAAAATAATTTAAGTTAGATTAAATTGAAGCATGCACAACCTAAGATGACTCGTAATTACCCAAAAACTAACCAAAAAGACAAAAGCGCAAAACTCTATCGCATTCTACCCCCTTTAAAAGGAGTTACGCCCCGTAACTCGACCACTAATTCACTAATTTCATTAGATAACTCATCATTTCCCATGATGGAATAGTATAGATATAAACACGAGACTTTCCAATCAAGTTTTTGTAATAAAAGAGTGAGACGTCCTCGAATCCTATATGAATATAGTAAACTTAAAGCAAATAAGGAAATTGTCAATTACGAGGTTAATGCGGCCTCGTGACTATTCATCATGAACATGCAACCCTTGGGAGTAGTTCCAACGTTGTTACTGGGTCCGGGTTTGGAAGTGAAACCATTGTTCTGAGTTGGTTGAGGCGGCTTTCTATCATCGCGGGTCCTACCTGACTCCACATCAGATGCTTTCTTATAACATTCAGGCCTAATTTTTTTACAATAATGACACCTCACTAAACTTCCTTCACAATCTTTTCCAGGATGGTGTCTTCCACACCTAATACAACTATATGATCTCTTGTGTTCTACTCTATTATCTTGATTCTCATTAAAATTCTTGTTGAAATGTCCATTAGTTCTAAACCGATTTTCATTCCCATGAAAATCTCCGTTAGACTTCCTTTTCTCTCGAAAATTGTTTTCCTCTAATTCTCTCCCTTTAATCCCATAGAGATGGGCAGCCCTCCCATAAACTTCATCTAAAGTTTCGAATGTCACTCCTCCTAATTTTTCTTGAAGAGTCAAAGTCAAATCTTGTTCAAATGTTTGGGCTTGTAAGACTTCAGTCGGTACTAATTCAGGTGCAAACCGCATTAATTCTCTAAACTTGTTATAATACTCATCTATGGTTATGTTTCTCATTCTAAGGTTTCCAAATTCCGCGCATTTTTGTTTCCTTAAATATGGAGGTTAAAACTTTTCTCGCAAAGCTTCCTTAAACTTAACCATCCAAAAATAGGATTCTTCATTAAATTATCCAAAAGGAGGAACAGCGTGTGTATGCATTTGGTATTTCATTTGGGGGGCAAAAGCGGGTATGAATCTGAAGGTTACCTTTTTCTTGTTACTATCTTTGTATATCATGCTTCTTAATGGAAGAAACAAAGCAGCATATAAGCAAAGTCGCCAATGCTCATCCTGAGATTATTAAAACATGAATATCATTATATAGGCGGAAAGCCAAGAACACTGAAGAACTATTATTGGTAAGGAACCAGCAGCAATAAGAAAATATGAACACGCTAAATAATTTTTTAATAATTTTTTTGTCTTCAATTGATCAATGAATATCACCCAGTGCAACAGACTGAAATACTCTTCAGAAACATAGAACAGTGAGGAACAAAACATTAAAAATTGTCTAAATGAGAAAATTATCACAAGACATTTAATTATAAAGGTTGGGTGTGAGAAAATTCTGAGAGAATTTTTTTTTGTATTTTCAGTGAGGATAAGATAGAAGATAAAGAGAAGACTTTTAGGGAAGTCAGAGAAAAAAGTCACGAGTTCTGGAGGAAGAAGTGACAGGGGGAACCATTTCCTAGTGGAACAAGGAGAAAGGTCCTTTCATAGGTTGTACTGTGTCAATTGGCCTGTTATAAATAAAGAGAAGTGTTTGGGCCCTAAGCCTAATAAAGTCACAATGACCAAAATACCCCGAAATTCCCATTACCTCCTAAAACACCCTTCGGACAATTGTCACCATCTGGGCGCCCGAAGACACGTGTCACAAATCCCCCCATATCAGCTGATTGACAGCCCCCATTTATCTGTCAATCAACCCCAAAAAACCTCACCTATATATACCCCACATTTATGGCAAGTAAAAACAAGCTAAGCTTACATACACAATTCTCAATACAACAACTTTTCCTAAAAAGGGATGCTCTCTCTCTCTCTCTACATTCATACATCACTTTGCTGACTTAAGCATCTGAGGGGAATTCCTGGGTCCACCCCTCGGGTCAATCGCCCTTTTTCATTTTGCAGGACTCTAGGCCCGAGCCCGTTCGAGGGAGTCCAGTCAGCACCAACGATTAGCTCATCTACAACCAAGTCACCACTCAAAGATCTAGTCAGCATATATTGAGGCACTTCCCAAATCATCATTTTTACCTCTTTGTATCTAAGTTTCTAGAAGACAGAAACAGATTGGCGCCATCTGTGGGGAAGGCACATCGATCAGTCGATATATCAATGGCTAACACTAGATCTCATGCTGCTCGTCGCTCGGGGACTTCGCCTGGTCAGCCCCAAGTTAACGACCAGGAGCCTACGGGGGAAGCAGGGACGGCTCTCCTCCAGCAAGACCCACGCGGCTTAGAAGATGAGCCCGAGAGAGAAGCTGAGCTAGAACAAAGAGTGCCAGCTCAGAATGTTCCTAAACAACAGTTAGTCACAAGAAAGGGCCTTAACCAGGTCGTCACTCGGCTGTCAAGGACACTTCAGGCAAACCTACATGCCATATTCTCCAAGCGATGAGACCTTGCACTCAGCACCATCCAAGAGCAAGGCTCCATCCAAAGGTAAAGCCCCTCAAGAAAAACCGAGAGTCATGCTGAAGGGTGGACCTTCTCGGCCCCCTCCAGAAGGAACTCACCGAAGCTATTCAGCTCGAACGGCTCAAAGTCACACTCCCATCATAAGGAGTGCTGAGCCGCGACCCGTGATCAACCTAGAAGAACCGTAGACTGGGAAGAAGACTGAAAAGTCTCGACCTCCTGAGCATCGGCCATCCTACTGGGAGAGGTTGGCCGAGCTAAAGAATGACCGTACCATATTCCCCCCTTGGTCAGAAATTGAAGGGCCAACGGACGCAAGAACTCTCCTCAACAATAGAAGACTTCACAATGGATCTATGGACGCTCGGGAAGTCATAGATCAGAGACGTCATCAGGATGCTCGGCGGATAATAGAGCAAACAAAGGAGCCTCCACCCGAAAGCACTTAGCGGGATAACCAAAGGTACCGGAACTATCTTGGAACAGGCCAACTTCCCGAACTAAAGATCCAAGGGTGCTCCCATCATGGGTCCTCTCGCGAGCAACGGGCAAACTCGGCCATTCGGGACGAGGTCGGCACATCCCGAAGGAATGTTCCCCGAACAGATCCCTTGGTTGTACTTTCTTGCCAGACCTCGTTTAGTCGGGAGATCGTAGATTTATCTGACCCGAGTAAGGTCAAGGTGCCTCCCATTGAATCTTTCCAAGGAACTACAGACACCACTGACCACCTAGCGGCTTACAAAGCCCACATGGCAGTGCAAACTAGGTACGAGGCATCATGGTGCAAATTCTTCCCAACTACCCCCAAGGGGACAACGCTCAACTGGTTCAATGATCTGCCCTAGGGCATCATTACTAGCTTCTCAATCTTGGAGTAATTATTCATTCAGCACTTAATGGTAGCTAAGAAGCAAAAGAGAATAAGCATCCACTTAATGTCTTGCAAGTAAGGAGAAAATGAGGGGTTGGCCGAATACGGTTCAACTCTGAGTCGTTAGAGATCCTCAATTTGAAGGACTCTACGGCTTTCGCGGCATTAATGTTAGGACTTCGTCCGAGACGACTCAGATTCGACATCCTAAATGACGAAGTCTCTACCTTCCCCAAGGCTATGGCTCGAATACAAAAGTACATCAATGACTCCAACATCAATCATCTGAAGGAGGGCACTAAGAAAGAGAAACGCAAGGAAGCCCAAAGAGGCAAGCCCGACTCAAGTGCAAAAGATAGAGGCCCGAGGGACGACTCGCGATTCAATACTTCTAGGCGTGAGATATTCATCGAAATGAAAGGAAAGACTAACTTCCCAAAGCCTAGTCCGATAAAGACATCCAGCACTCGTAGGGACAAAAAACAATGGTGTGAGTACCACCAGGAATGTGGCCACACCAATCATGTAACGACTTGTATTTTATCAACATTATTTTCGAAGAAAACAACAATACCAATCAAAATTAATCTAGGTTATAATTCAAACATTTAATAATAAAAATGGAAGCACTAAACTTAATTCAATTTATTCAATTAAACCGTAAAATAGTTCATAATAATTATATACCAAAGTCCATTACTAATAACAATCTACGGGAAAATCTACTAAAATGTTATTAAAAAGGCTAGAAAAGACATATATGTAATTAAACTACTATCCTCGCTAGCTCACAATCCCAACCGTTGCGTAACCCAATTACTCTCCTTCTGTACCTGAAAAAGGGATTTAGGGGTCCACAGTCAGTGGGGAGTAATCAGATTGTTCTACTTAATCAGTAGAACGCAAATAGAAATATAATAATCTGAATAAGTCAACAGAACATTCACATTAGTCAACAGAATATAACATTAGTCAAAAACTCAAGTACGCAGCGGAAATAAGACACATTAAATTAGCCAAATCTAGACCTTCAGGACAAGCTAAAAATGACTCTAGACTCTAGACTTCTTTTATTAACTTTCAAGTTCTAGTTCATTTCCAGGGTTCTAATCCGTGACACAGTCATATGCTCGTAAGGGGTCAACCACAAAGGATCTACTTCCCCTAACTTTCCTTGCTCATGCCGGGTCTCGAGCATTGGGATCAAGAACTGTCTCCAAACCGCAGAGGGGATAGTGGCTTCGACTATACCCATGTTCATGACACTTTAGCCTTTGAAGCTCAATCGAGATGGAGATGGAGTCAAACTTCCACTTCGGTATCGGCAACGGCTGTAGTAGACCTCTTGGCCTTTGGTGCTCAATCTTAACCTTTTGACAAATAAGGCATCGAGCTACAAATTCTGCAATTTCCCGCTTCATTCCGGGCCACCAGAAATGTTCCTTCAAATCCTTATACAACTTTCCGCCCCCAGGATGCACTAAATAAGGGGTGTGGTGAGCTTCCTGCATAATCTTGTCCCTTAGAACCTTATCGTTCGGCACACACCACCTGTCTCGGAGTTTCAAACTCCCATCAGTCGCTATAACAAAGTCCTCCGCTTTCCCTTGAAGCTTGGCTTCGCGGATTTTCTCGAGTTGAGGATCCTGCTTCTGTTTGTCCCTAAGCTCTTGATATAGATCAGGTTCCACACTCATCGCATTGAGGTACACCCGGGTATGTCCTGGTGTCACAACTTCCACTTCCGATTTCTGAAGGTCTGCATGCACCTCCTTTGGTGACACCAGTACCCGGTTGAGAGAATGTCACTCCTTGCGGCTTAAAGCATCTGCTACCCGATTAGCTTTCCCCTCGTAGTAGTCCAGAGACAGATCATAGTCTTTGATGAGCTCTACCCACCTTCGCTGTCGCATGTTGAATTCTTTCTGTGTGAAGATATACTTGAGACTCTTGTGATCGGTGAACATCTTGTAAGTCGCTCCATACAAATAATGTTGCCAAATTTTAAGGGCGAACACTATAGCTGCCAACTCCAGGTCATGAGTAGGGTAGTTCTTCTCGTGAACGAGCTGCCTGGAAGCATACGCTATCACCTTTCTTTCCTACATCAACACACATCCTAGCCCGTTCTTCGACGCGTAGCTGTAGACTTCATACCTTATACCTTCATTAGGCAGGGTCAAGACTAGCGCTTCGAAAAGGCTCTGCTTCAAAGTCTGGAACGCCTTTTCACACTGCTCGGACCAGATGAACTTACTTTCCTTCTATAATAGCTTTGTTATAGGTTGGGCGACCTTTGAGAAGTCCTTTACGAACCTCCGATAATACCCTGCCATAGACAAACATGTTTTACAAGTCTCAATTAGTTAAGTATTAAACTTTAACATTCTTTAAATGAGCCAATTTAATTACTCGCTAAGCCGAGGAAACATCTGATTTCCGCCACACTTTTCGGGCTGCTCCATTCTACAATGGCCTTGACCTTTGCTGGGTCCACCTTGACACCGTCCTTGCTGATGACATGCCCTAGAAATGCCACTTCCTGAAGCCAGAATTCACACTTTGACAACTTCGCAAACCACTTCTAAGCACACAACACATCCATCACCATACGTAGATGTTTCTCGTTGTCCTGCTCACCCTTAAAATATATTAAAATATCGTCGATGAACATTACCATGTAAATGTCGAGTAAATAGTGGAAGGTACGGTTCATTTGATCCATGAGCATTACCGGAGCGTTTGTTAGACCAAATGGCATCACTTAAAACTCATAGTGCCCATATCTTGTCCGGAACGCTATCTTTGGAATGTCCTCGGCCTTAACCGGAATTTGATGATAACCTGTTCGAAGATCGATCTTAGAAAATATGCCCGCACCCTTCAACTGGTCGAAGAGATAATCAATTATGGGTAGAGGATACTTGTTCCTTATAGTCACCTTGTTGAGCTCTCGGTAATCAATGCGTAACCCCATGCTCCCATCCTTCTTCTTGACAAACAACACCGGAGCGCCCCACGGAGATACACTGGGTCTTATGAAACCCTTATCGATCAAGTCTTGCAACTGATTCTTCAACTCCTTAAGCTCTACTGGCGCAATTCTATACGGAGCCTTTGATAATGGTGCCATTCCCGGAACCAAGTCGATGTTGAACTCCACTTCTCTCTCTAGAGGTATTCCCGGTAGCTCCTCGGGAACTATGCGTAGTCTTTGACTACTGGGATTGCTTCTAGCTACTCTTCTTTAGAGACGTCCTTCACCTGACATAAGTACACCGCTTCTCCTTTCTGGTGAAGCCTCTGCATTTTCCTTGCTCACACGAACTTCACATCCTTCTTACTTGTGGTGCCAAAGTAGGTTACACGCTTTCCTTTAGGCCCACGCAACACGATCGCCTCATCTCGACATCTGATTGCTGCTTGATATTTAGATAGCCAATCCATTCCCAGAATCACATCGAACTCTATCATCGGAAATTCCTTTAAGTCAGCCGTTAATTGCTCACCGGCAATGACTATAGGAACGTCCTTAAATTCTCGATTACAAGAAAAGTCCTCCCCTGAAGGTAGAGTTACAATAGATCATACGGGAGACTCTCCCAGCAAATTAGCTTTAGACACAAAAGATTTCGCAACAAAGGAAATAGTAGCACCCGTATCCACAACACTAAAGCAGACAGATTATAAACATGAAATGTACTCGTAACTACATCGAGCTGCGCATCCGCTTCCTCTTGCGTCATGCAGAAGATACGGTTCTTCACCGATGCCTTTTTCTCAGTTGTTGTTGGCTTGCTCTTTGGACATACCCAAAACTTATGCCCCTCTTGACCACATATGTGGCAAACTACCGCAGGTCCATCACATTTCTTCCCTAGGTGAAGCTCCTTCTGGCAACCCTTGCAGACTCTGTTCCCCTGAAGTCTGGTCTCTGAGCTACCATGTTGTTGGGGCCTCTGGGACAGCTCGAACCGCGACTTCTTTACTGCTGCCGGTGGCTGACTCACAGTAACTCTCTTCTTGGAAGCTTCTTCCTCGGCCATAGATGCATGAATCTCTAAGGCCACTTCGTATGCCTTCTGGAAAGTTGCTGCTCCACTGCTGATGACGTGCACTCTTATGCGGGGATCCAGCTTCTTAATATACCTCTTCAGCCTCTCTGCTTCTGATGGTATCACTAGAGTGGCAAATCTCGATAGCTCTGTGAACTTGTCTGTGTAAACCTGTACTGACATGGTCCCTTGTGTGAGCATAAGGAACTCTTCTTGTTTTTGCAACCTAAGTTCGTCGGGGTAGAATCGCTCTTGTAGCTTAGCGATGAACTCTTCCCACGACATTCCCTTTACAGGTCTACCCTGTGGACGGACCGTCATCCACCAGTTTTTAGCCTCTAGTCGCAGATAGTAGCTGGCGATTTGAACTCGCTCTTCATTCGAGCAATTAATCGCATCAAATAATTTCCTCATCTCCCGTATCCAACTTTCGAGTACTACGGGATCTACTGTGCTGTCATAAGTGGGAGGTCGATTACGGGAAAAACGGTCAAATGTGGACTGACCACTAGACGACTGCCCTCCTCTCTTAGCTAAACTGATGATCGCACCTTCTAGCATGCGACGCCGTTCACGACTATTGAGTGATCGTCCCGGGCTTGCCATTCTACAAAACAGTACCCAAATTAAGAAAATAAGAAAGACAACTAAATTTTAAATGAATTAATCGCAAAAAGAATAAAATAAACTATCCCATAGCTCTAACCAGATCAACACTCACTTAAATTATTGTGGCAAAGCTAGTTAGGTCAAACTCTCGGAAAATAAAGCGCACAATCTCACGGGTTACTTATGGTGAAGTAAACTAAAAATTCAGCTCTGGTACCAACTGTAACGACCCGTATTTTATCAACGTTGTTTTCGAAGACAATACGAATCAAAATTAATCTAGGTTATAATTCAAACATTTAATAATAATAACAGAGGAAGCTCTAAACTTAATTCAATTTATTCAATTAAATCGTAAAATAGTTCATAATAATTATATTACCAAAGTCCATTACTAATAACAATCTACGGGAAAATCCACTAAAATGTTATTACAAAGGCTAGAAAAGACATATAAGTAATTAAACTACTATCCTCGCAAGCTCACAATCCCAACCCTTGCGTAACCCAATTACTCTCTTTCTGTACCTAAAAATGGGATTTAGGGGTCCACAGTCAGTGGGGAGTAATTAGATTGTTCTACTTAATCAGTAGAACGCAATTAGAAGTATAATAATCAGAATAAGTCAACAGAACATTCACATTAGTCAACAGAATATAACATTAGTCAAAAACTCAAGTACGCAGCGGAAATAAGACACATTAAATTACCCAAATCTAGACCTTCAGGACAAGCTAAAAACTGACTCTAGACTTCTTTTATTAACTTTCAAGTTCTAGTTCATTTCCAAGGTTCTAATCCGTGACACAGTCTTATGCACGTAAGGGGTCAACCACAAAGGATCTACTTCCCTTAATTTTCCTTGCTCATGCCGGGTCCCGAGCAATGGGATCAAGAAGTATCTCCAAACCGCAGAGGGGACAGTGGCTTTGACTATACCCATGTTCATGGCACTTTAGTCACTAGATGCAATGGGCGGTCACTTCATAGGTTATTATCATTTCAAGTTCAACTTTCTAGTTCACAATTTAACTTTCTTTTATTAAGACTCAACTCCTAATCAATTCTAGTTCAACTTTTATTGACCCAAGACTCTAGAATAAAACTCGAATGACTCGACTTTTGACAACATTAACACGAAATTTCTCCATGCAACAACATTAGTCAATTCAACAAGTTCAAACGTAAAGACATGCAATAACCATAATTCAACAATATAATTCATTCAAAAGTACATAATAGAATTCGAAAACTTACCCAAAACTTACCAAGGTACACGGTACATATTAATATTAATAATACAACATTTCAGTTTCATAATTCACATAATTAAACCAATCATCAATCCAAAATACAAGCTTATATTAATTAAAATAATTCCAAGAACGTAATAAAATTCCAATCTTTTACTTAATTGAACCATAAAAATCTAATCTTTTATTCATTCTTTTCACTCGGCAATTCGAACCTATGGATCAAGATATCAAGTTTTAATCTAATCTAAATACAAGCTTTAATTGATTAATTAAAATAGTTTCAAGAACAAGTTCAAGTCTAATCTTTTATTGTAAAAACAAGTAAAAATCAACCCTTTTTATTCTACATGCCACACGGCTTTTATACAATTTCTAAAGCAAAATCTAATCTTTTCTTTTTGGTTAAATCATTATGGTTAAAAACACTTAAATTAGACTAACTTAATAAAATCCATACTTGTTTTATAGTTCAATAATTTCCGAGTAGAACCCATCAAAACACTATGGTCACTAGACATCATCATCATCAAAAATTAATACTTAAATATCAAGAACTTAATTATTTTAGCAATTGTGTCAAGAAAATTATTAAAGAACATAATTAATACAAGATTATAATTAAAAGATTAATTCTTGAACATATAATTTGCTCAAAAAAAATAAGCTATCACTCGTCCAACACTCGACCAAACCAAGATACATGTTTCATCAAATAAATCCTCAAGATTATATGGCAAGAATTGTAGAACATGCATAAATTTACGTCAAAAATACAAAAGAATCCTCAAATCATCATAGAAACATTCGACAATCATGAATCAGCATCATCAAACCATTCCAACATAAAACTGATTAATTCTAAACAATTCTAAACTTATTCTAATAATTATAATACTAATATATCTTACAGATTAAATAAAGCAATCTAATTACCTTTCTTGAAGAACAAAAAGATTGGAAGGATCTAAAGTTTTGGGTTGGCCGAGTAGGGTTCCACGAGTCTCCTTTGGTTCTTTTTGTTCTTTTTGCTCCAATCTTTGTGTTGATCAATCTTTGGTAGAGTTTAGCAATTTTTGTGTTTCAATGAAATTTTTTAGAAAAGAGATCATGGAAGTTGTTTTCTTGTTGTTTCATTAGCTTAATGAGCAACAAGGAATTCTTCCTTTCCTAGTTTTTAGTAGCGAGTTTAGGATAAAAAGTTAGATTTTTAGGTGAGGTCAAAATAGATATAAATTGGTATTTTTGGTGCAAAACTAGGATAGAACAATTAAAGAAAAATAATGCTAAGGGGGCCGTGTGGTAATGGGTATGAGGGGAAACATTGGGCTTGGGTTTTGTCAAGATGAGGTAAAAGATTTGGGCTAAGTTAATAATTAGGCTTACTAAAGTGCTAACTTATTAATTAATTAAATAAAATTTAAAATAGCCAAAAATTTTGGGGTATTACAAATCAGGAGTGCCGTGAGTTGAAAAAAGGCATTAGATCAATTCGCGAATGAAGAAAAAATCAACCGCTACTTACAACATGACTCAGACAAGAAGACAAATAAGTCCAAGAGCTGTAACACTCAGTATATGATGTGTGTCATTTCAGGGGGCATCGCCTCCGGAGGAAGTAGTAACAAAGCGCGAAAGTCTCACGCTCGGCAGCTCAGATTTCCAGTGATGGCTGTCAAAGAACAACCGCCCTTCCCCACCATGGTCTTCGATCAGACCACGGTGCCTTCAGCTGAGTTCCCTCATGACGACCCCTTAGTGGTCGAAGCTAATATTTCCAATTCTCTAGTTAAAAGGGCACTCATTGACTGTGGAAGCTCAACCGATATCATCACACTCAGCTGCCTGACCAAATTAGGCATTCCAAGCACTAAGCTAACACAAGTCCAACATCCCTTAGTCGGATTCGGAGGTCAGACTACCGACTTCAAAGGAACAATCAAGCTCCCAGTCCGAATAGGGCAGAAGGGCGAAGGAAGAAACTTAATGGTGGATTTCATAGTGGTAGACGTGCCTCTACATTATAATGTCATCCTTGGAAGGCCCCTTCTCAATCGAGTCAAGGTGGTCGTATCCACCTATCAGCTACTCCTACAGTATGAGATGGACACAAGATCCGTCGGCAGGCTGTATGGAGATCAACACTCAGCTCGGGAATGCTATGTTAACAGCTTCCACTAGTGGAAAAAACCCCTTTTGCTGCGGTTTTTTTTATAACCGCAACCAATCAAGGGTGCAGCAAAAACCAATTTTTTCATTTGCTACAGTTCAACCGCAGCAAATAGCGTACCTTTTTGCTGCGGTTTTGATGGATAACCGCAGCAAATCGAACTTTTTTGCAGCAGATTTTTTGAATAACCGCAGCAAATGGCACTTAAAAACAAAGCATAATACCTAAATAACCACAGAAAAATGCAGGTTATTTTCAGGATTTTTTTTGGGATTTTGCAATTAATATATAAATCACATTAAATCTTAATAAATTAGAACGTTTTGGAATAAATACTAATAATCGAATACATACAACTTAATTTTTCCAATTGTACAAGAATACAATAAATGACTAAATTATTCATAAGACATTAATACTAAATGTTGAATTTTAATAAACTACTAAATTTGAAAAATTATTTGTACAAGTATTAATCACGGACCATACGTGTACAAGAATTTGGCAAGCTTGTCTCGAACCTCGCCAATTTCTTCAGAGGCGAATGATCCTTCTCGAACCGATGTGAATAAAACAAAATAATTAATATAAAAACGAATTAAATAAAATATCGTCGGATTATATAATTAACTTAGTATATATGGTAAGCTCGAAAAATAAACACACATACGCATATATAAACACACAAACGCATCAAGAGATAAATAAATTTATATATATATTAACCAAAAAAATTTAGAGAGTTTAGGAACAAAAACGAGCCAAATAGGTCATTTTTGGCTCGTTTTGGGTGTTCTCGATCCCATCTTCGCACTAATCAACCTAGATCATGTTTTTAAGGTTCATAGATGTCCTATAACATTCAAATAAAAATTCCATGACTTAATTGTGTGATTTCGAGCAAAGTTATACAGTTTTGGAACAAAAACGAGCCAAATAGCTCATTTTTGGCTCGTTTTGGGTGTTTTCATTCCCATCTTCGCACTAATAAACCTAGATCATGTTGTTAAGGTTCAAAGATGTCCTATAACATTCAAATAAACATTCTATAACTCACTTGTGTGATTTCGAAAAAAGTTAGAGAGTTTAGGAACAAAAACAAGCCAAATAGGTCATTTTTGGCTCGTTTTGGGGTGTTTTCAATCCCATCTTCGCACTAATAAACCTAGCTCATGTATTTAAGGTTCATAGATGTCCTATAACATTTAAATAAACATTATATGACTCACTTGTGTGATTTTGGGCAAAGTTATAGAGTTTAGGAACAAAAACGAGCCAAATAGGTCCATTGATGTCGTAGCCCTCGTAATTGGTAACAGTTTCCCGAGGTCCAAAAGCTAACCACTTCACCGTTTCAGAGACGCCCTCCAGATTTTCAAGAGTTACTTGCTTATGAAACCAATCAACAAATGTCTTTATGCTAGATAACATCAACTCTCCATCCAAGGTAACAAATCTTTTCATGTTAGAAGAATACCCTGATGGTAGCTTTATGCTGCACAATGATTCACAAAAAAGCTTTTTCTCTTGTTTTGACAATGTGTAGCCAGCAGGAGGTAAATAGTAAGTTTTTTCACTTCATTTCCACTATGTTGAACCTTTTGTTTCCCCTTACCCTTGTTGCCATGACCATCTTGCTCAGTTTTTTTTCCTTTTCCTAGTCTCCTTTACCTGAGGCCAGAGCTCTGGTCGAACTCCTCTCTTTTGCGAAAACTCTCGACTGGCCTCAGTGTCTTTATTCTTGTGAGGAATTTTAAAAAGGGTACCAAGTATGGCATCACAAACATTTTTCTCAATGTGCATGACATCAAAGCAATGTTTGACTTCTAAATCTTTCAAAGAAGGAAGCTGCCATAAGATAGATTCTTTTTTTCACAAACCAGAATATTCCATGTTCGGCTTACCAAAGACACACTGACAACCTTTACCCTTCGAATAAACCTCATGACCAGTTAAAGGACGACGAGCACCACGTTCTTCAATTTTCCCATTGAATGCCTTCTTCTTCCTATTTAAAGGGTGATGAGGTGGAAGGAATCTTCGATTGCACCAATCAACGTACTTACCCACCCATGTAGAATCCTGGTCGTCCATACAAATATGGCATGTCTTCATCCCTTTGTTCTTATACCCTGATAAGTTACCATAAGCAGGAAAATCATTAACAGTGCACAAAAGCAGTGCACGCAATGTGATAGTCTCCTTCGCATGAGAATCGTAGACTGACACCCCCTCATCCCACAACTTTATCAAGTCCTCTACAAGTGGTGCCAGATACATGTCAATGCCGTTACCCGGTTGCCTAGGACCAGAAATAAGTAGAGACATCATAAGGTACTTCCATTTAATGCACAACCAGGGGGGTAGATTATAGATGATAAGAATCACTGGACATGTACTATGTTTTGAACTAAGAGTACCGAAAGGGTTCATTCCATCGGTGCACAACCCTAGCCTCAAATTACGATTGTTATCCGCAAAAGCCTTATACTTCCTGTTAATAGTCTTTTATTCAGCACCATCAGCCGGATGTTGTAGCAAACCCTTCTTCTTCCTACCATCTGCATGCCACCTTAGATTCTTAGCATCCTTTCTAATTGCTCTTCAATCTAAGTATTATGGGGAGATACCACAATACCTTAGAAGGCGGGCCAGGTTTACCTTGTGCCCCTTCACGTTGGTACCGCGATACCCCGCACCTTGGACACTTGTCCAAGCATTCATAATCTTTTCGATACAACACACAATCATTGGGACACACATGTATTCTCTCATACCCTAACCCAAATGGACACATTAGCTTCTTAGCATAGTAGGTCGACTTAGGAAGCTCATTGCCATCTGGAAACATGGTACTCAGCTTCTCTAACAAAGTTGTGAAACTTATGTCAATCCAATTGAACAATGCTTTCATGTTAAACAATTCCAGCACAGTTGAAAGTATGGTCCATGTAGTGCACCCTGGGTACAAAGGCTTTTGAGAGGCCTCTGAAATGGATTCAAAACCACTTCTATCCTCAAGGCCCTCCATCATTTGTTCAACACCATGAACATCATCATTGTCTTCGCAGTCATCATTTGCAAGGACATCATCGTTGGTGGTATGAGTGAAGTCCTCGTGATGTTGATGACTACATTCATGATTACCCTCATTATTATCCTGATGGAGTCTCGTCTCACCTTGATGACTCCATGTAGGGGTCATTTTTACCCGACCGCCTACGTCTCACGAGCTGTTTTGAATGCTCGTTAACGCCGTACGTGAATACGAACTAGTAGGAGTCGCCATCGTGCGTTTATACGGTCCACGGACACCGAAGAAGTACCGAAGCCAGGAGCAATCGGTCCCATATGGTCGTGCACCAGAGTATGAGTTTGGGGACAGGTTACGAGCCAATCGTGCATTGGGCCCGCCCGCCTGCAAGCGGTCTCTACTAGGTCTCTTTTGTAAGATCATTATTCAATTTAAGAGCAACAGAGATAACTCAATTTTAGCCCTAATTTGCTAATTACTTAGTCGGTTCAGATTAATGCACAAATTAGCCTAAAATTGTTTTGTGACCACTTTGGAATTAGTCAATATTAAAATGCTAGAATGAAGCCAAAAAAACGGATGAGAAATCAAGATTTAAATCAAATAAATCATAAATAAACATAAAAAAAAAACAATTCAACATGATGGTGGCATGGAAAATGCGAACGTACCTCGAATCCCGTGCAACAAAATAAATAAATAAATAAATAAAAAGCTAAACGGAATGATGCGAATTAAAAAAATAAGCATGGAAAATATACATGGAGACGACATGAAATATGCGAAAATTAAGGCATGACATGACTTATGAATTAAAAAAAGAAAAACTACATGAAACAAAACATAGATCTGAGTGAACAAAACAACAAAAATTACATAATATCATGATGAACTGTAACGCCCCAGATTTTGGGCTAGTTTCGTGTTAGGTTGTTAGTATTTATTGTTGTTGCGGTGCATGGTCTAAAATTTATTTTAGACTATTTTTAATGTTTTAGTGTAACCATTATTTTTAATGGTTTATTATTTCTTAGTTTTATTTTATTTTAATTAATTAGAATTTTATTATTTAATTTTCTAATTAATTAATTAGTTTTGGGCCAAGTGCAAAATTATCCATGATTAGTCATGAATTAGTGCAAATGGCCCAAGTGTTCATTTTGGCCCTTGTTTAAGCCCATAGCCGGTTTCCTCTTGTTTGATGGCAAGTTTTTCCACTTGCTTCATGTTCACACCTACACTAACCTCTATAAATAGAGGAGTTAGTAAGGCCTTAAGAGTATTTTGTTCATTTGCTAAATCAATCATCCTTTGCCATCTCTTTTAAAGGCAAACTTTCTCTCCATTTTGCCTTACACTCTCACTCCATTTTTGATGTCTCAAACCCAAGTGTGTTCTTCATCTTTTCTAAACCGAAACTTAAAGATTCTATATCCTTTGATCTTTAAGTAATAAAACATGATTTAAACCCCAACAATTTCATTCAAGATCACTAGTTCGGAGTGGTTTTGGGTCCGTGTTATGGTGGTAGCGGTGTTCGTGGCTGGTTGGGGCAGCCTTGCGTGTGTGCTGACTGGACGTGTGTGCTGACTGGACGTGTGTGCTGGCTGGACGTGTGTGCTGACTGGGCAGCGTGTGTGCTGACTGGGACGTGTGTGCTGACTGGGCAGAACGTGGTGCTGACTGGGCAGGACGTGTAGTGCTGACTGGGCAGCGTGGTGGCATCTTGGCTGTCGTGTTGGTGTGCAAATGGAACCACGTTGCTAGGCCGTGTGTATGAGCGTTCCGGGCAGCAAGTTCTTGTAGGATTTTGTGTGTTGAATTTGTGTGCAATCTTCAAAAAGGTAACATACTAACTCAACTTAATTGGTACCCTATGTTTATAGTATAGATTAAATGCATGTTTAGGATGTTTGTTGATGATTGTTCATGATTTTATGTATGATTTCATAATCTGATTTTTATATGTTTGTATGGTGTTTTAGTGATGTTTTTCATGATTTTATGATTAGTTATACATTATTATATGATCATGATTTATGTATCAAAGTTTGATGAATTTTGGATAAGTTTATGTTGATGATTATGATGATATGCGTGTAGTTTGTGAGTTTGGATGAGTTCTTGGTTGAAGATCTTGAATCTTGATTGAGTTCTTGATTGAAGATCTTGAATCTTGAATGAGTTCTTTATGAGTTCTTTATGAGTTCTTTATGAGTTCTTGATGAGTCTTTATGAGTTCTTGATTGAATCTTGTAAGTTAAAGAAAATGGTTTAAATAGTAAAGAAAGTTAAAAATTAGGATTGAGTCGATTAAAGAATGAATAAAGATTAATGATTAATGATTGGTTAGACTCAAGAATAAGGCTAGAGGCAGTTCTTGAGAATAACTTCGATGTTTTAACTAGATTAAATTCGAGAATCGAGGCTTTAGGCAGTTCTTGAACTTAGTTTAGTTAAGTTGAGGTAATAATGAATAATAGGATTAAATTGAGTGATGAATTGATTAATTAAGATTAGCTTGATTTCATTTTTAGACGCCTGATACTTTGAGTAAGATTCATTGTATTCGGGTTAAGACGTTGCCCCTAACCCATCCGCGGTATTGGGTTAGTTGGAGTCAAACTATGTGATCTTCGTGAATTCCAGTAAGATTGGTTTCACGGGACATGGATTTCCAGTAAGATTGGTTTCATGGGGTTTGGGAGTAAGATTCTCAAATCCGAACATAGTAGAAAGTTCGAGCGCGTAAGATGCGTTCGTACGAGCACAGTCCGGTCTAGAATATGAATGATTGCGCCAAAGATAGTGATTAGGTTGGTTTGAGTCGAGTTCACGTCTTGGGTTGTTCTCGTAATGTGTTTAATGATGTTGATCGTTTGGTTTATGCTATGTACATGTGTGTTCCCATTAGGGTGAGTCAGTTATGTTACTCGCCACTGATGGTGGACCGTTGTTGTATTTTTCAGGTACTTCAGATGATGATGCTCTTGCCTAGTTTTGGGTTGGGCGAGCGACGTTGTTTCTTGTGTTGTCTGTTGTATTTACTGTTTTCTTAGCATTAGTTAGCGACAGTATTTGTTTAGATGTTATTTCTTTACTTTTGGACTTTTATATGTTGTTTTAAGACTCTGGCATGTAGTTGGAGTTGACTCGTATTATAGTATTTCTAGTTGACTTTTGGATTAGTTTATGTACAAACTTGTGGGTAATTGTACTTTTGGTGGTTTAATAACAGTATTTGAGGAATTAGTTTTATTTCTTAAGTATTTGAGTTGTAGTTTCTAACTACTCGACTCGTCGGTTTCTTCCGCGCCGATTTAAGCGAGTCGGGTCGTTACAGTTGGTATCAGAGCCGAATAGGTCTTAAGTGAAGTTTTAGGATTTGAGTTAAACCCGGGAGTTGAGAGTTTTATTTTCCCGAGTGATTAAACCAAATTCTAGGATTATGTGATGGGAGAAGAGTGACGGGTAGAATAATCCGGGATAAGACTCTTTTTCCTACCTTCTTTTGTGTGTATTCTTAACTTGAGTGTGGATTATTAATCCACATTATTTGTTTATTTGTGTCCTTATCGTGTTACGTTTCGACGTGTTCACACCTCGCTGGTCGAGTTCAGGACGACAGAGATTACGAGCGCTCGAGGAAGCGACTTTTACGCTAGCGCAATTTAGTCGTCAGCTATCGGGATCGCAGTCGACGTTCGATCGTATCGCTCGTCTTCGACCACCGACTTACGATAGGGTTGTCGACCCTACGATGTAGAAGAGTTGAAATCCACGAGATAGGGAGCTCTTCAACGTTACGTTTGGTCCGAGCACGAGAAGAACCAGTTCGTCACCTACCACTCGCGAGGAGATGTCGATAACTGGTGGAGCATAGCTAGGAACGCGCATTTACCCCGCATTCGATATCGTGGTACGAGTTCGTAGCTAAGGCCCAGAGGAGGTTCTACCCCGACGAGTTGCAGTGGCGGAAACCAGAGGAGTCTCTTACTCTCATCCAGGGTAAGATGATAGTTCAGGCATACCCCGATAGGTTCGCTGAATTATCGAGGTTCGCTACGTCAGTCGTTCCATCTGAGGAGGAGCGGGTCAAGCGTTACGTCAAGGACCTGAATACGAGGATTCGCGTTCGTATGATCAGCAGTGGAGCGAAGTCGTTACGGCAAGCTTACGAGGTAGCACTCGACTTTCAGGCGTCTGTTATCGAGGAGGATGCTAGCTAGAAGAAGACCCCCGACCCCGAGAATGTTGCTATCCTTTGGGAAGCTCGATTTAGTACTCTTAGCAGTACCCCTTCCGACCGCTTGATCGCATTAGGATTTCGACGGTTCGAGGTATAGAAGTTGCGCCAAGAACTTCCACCCAGGGAAGCGATGTGACGACACGCCTATGGCATGTTTCATCGGCAGGAGAGGAGCTTTCGACATCGGCTAAACCTCCAATGAAGGATCGAGTCCGTTGTTCGACCAAGGCAGAAGCAGAGGTGCAGTTCGATGGAGTCTCGGTTTTTCGTTAGTTCGTTTATAACTCTTCCTTTGGGAGAGGATCTTGTTTGTCAGCTCGAGTTCCGAGGTTTGCCTATCGTGTTAGCTGGTGACGCAGGCGACAACCGATTTGAAGAATTTCCCGCTGATAGAGTTCGATGTCATTATTGGCATGAATTGGCTGTTGAGGTGTCGAGCGATCATTCGATGCCGAGATCAGTCAGTGACTTTCCGAGGATCTCAGGGCAACCGAGTTACCTACTTTGGGTTCTTCCTTAAGAAAGGAGTGAAGGTAATCTCAGCCTTGAAGATGAGGAAGCTTCGCCAGAAGGGCGATATGGAGACTTTTCGAAGACCGCTTCTTCGTACGAATACGACCACTACGGGTTTTGAAGTGATGTTGCCAGTTTCGTTTACACTTTACCGTGTTCATAGATCGGATGAACCGGACTTTTCATCACTTACTCAATAAGTGCGTCGTAGTCTTCTTCGATAATATCTTAGTCTAAGCGAGAGACGAGTCTGAGCTTGCAGATCATCTCCGTATGGTACTAAGGATATTATGGAGCAGCAGATGATTCGCGAATATCTCCAGGTGGGAGCTTTGTCTTCGCGAATTTGTATTTCTGAGTCGCGTACTCAACAAAGGAAGGTGTTAAGGTAGACCAGACTAGAACTTATAGGGGTGTAATTGTGGTCAGGAAACAGCTTGACCAACCATATTCAACTTGAATCTAATTGAACCAAACCTATTTGATCACCCTTACAATTGATTTACGATTAACCTTATTTCCGTTGTTGAACTTATTTTTGTGAGTACTCTCATTGTTAACATAAGTAGCACTATCGATTCATTGTTACTTCTAATTGTTAACAATATCGTTATTACCTTGTTCTAGTCGATTCTTTAACGTCCATGATGCCTTCATTATCATTTAGGACAATCTGTTAAATTCATTGTCATTCCTTTATTCGACGTCATAAGTTCTTAACCCTTGATCATGAGCGTCGTAATCCATTGTCATCTTTTATGTCATCGTCACCGTTGATCATAGTCGATATTGTCATCTATGATCACCCATCTTCGATGTTTTCATCATCATACCTAATTGAGGCCATAATAAAATCATTAACGTTGTTCATGTTGGCCAACCTTGTGTTTAACATCATTTCACCTTGTGTCATCCACTGTGTTTTTGGCCATTGTTGTTGTGAATATCATCCATCATCACTAGGATTCATCGATGGATAAGTTATGCCATTTACACACCCTTGTATCATTATTTTTATTGTATCCATATATATATTTATGTATATATATATATATTTACTATTTTGTAATCATGGTTATCCTATTTCTCGTAAATCGATATACTTATCGAGACGTTCTTTAATTTCTATATAATATTCGATATTCATATCAGGCATTTATTCGCATCTTTGTTATTTTCATCATTCAAAGGTGGGCATTGTTTTGATCCCCGCATTCTAATCCAGATAATCTAAACCTGATATGGAATTTTGGAATTAATTGTTTGTTTTAGAATTTTATTCGATCGTCCAAGACAACTGGTTGTTTCCTTCTTTTACCTTGATCGACCCATTGTGTCTGCATTTCAATTTTGGCCAATCGATCATAACCCGTATTCCAGTTTTCGGTCATTTGATTGTTTTTACACCTCTAAGAGTTGAGTCTATAGTCTAGAGGAGTAGCTTGAGTATGTGACCGAGGTTCGTAGTTCTGGATTCGTAGTTGAATCAGAAGTTGGACCTTGCTCCTGTCTTGACCTTCCAAGTGAGGAGGAGGATCCCGAGGTCTTTAGTGGTGCGTCGATGAATGCTGGAGTTTGTTCAGGACTTCGACGAACGTTTTCGATCGTGCAGGCAAGACGAGCTGAGTGGCTGAAGCATCAAGTCGCGAGGATCAGTTGAACGTTGGTGGAAGCCGAAGTTCTGTCAGTTTTCGTCTCACTTTTTGTGTGTCGAGCCCAGTTTACTGATGGTGAATAATCTCCTTTGCTTGAATTTCGGGACGAAATTCTTTTAAGGAGGGGAGATTGTAACGCCCCAGATTTTGGGCTAGTTTCGTGTTAGGTTGTTAGTATTTATTGTTGTTGCGGTGCATGGTCTAAAATTTATTTTAGACTATTTTTAATGTTTTAGTGTAACCATTATTTTTAATGGTTTATTATTTCTTAGTTTTATTTTATTTTAATTAATTAGAATTTTATTATTTAATTTTCTAATTAATTAATTAGTTTTGGGCCAAGTGCAAAATTATCCATGATTAGTCATGAATTAGTGCAAATGGCCCAAGTGTTCATTTTGGCCCTTGTTTAAGCCCATAGCCGGTTTCCTCTTGTTTGATGGCAAGTTTTTCCACTTGCTTCATGTTCACACCTACACTAACCTCTATAAATAGAGGAGTTAGTAAGGCCTTAAGAGTATTTTGTTCATTTGCTAAATCAATCATCCTTTGTCATCTCTTTTAAAGGCAAACTTTCTCTCCATTTTTCCTTACACTCTCACTCCATTTTTGATGTCTCAAACCCAAGTGTGTTCTTCATCTTTTCTAAACCGAAACTTAAAGATTCTATATCCTTTGATCTTTAAGTAATAAAACATGATTTAAACCCCAACAATTTCATTCAAGATCACTAGTTCGGAGTGGTTTTGGGTCCGTGTTATGGTGGTAGCGGTGTTCGTGGCTGGTTGGGGCAGCCTTGCGTGTGTGCTGACTGGACGTGTGTGCTGGCTGGACGTGTGTGCTGACTGGGCAGCGTGTGTGCTGACTGGGACGTGTGTGCTGACTGGGCAGAACGTGGTGCTGACTGGGCAGGACGTGTAGTGCTGACTGGGCAGCGTGGTGGCATCTTGGCTGTCGTGTTGGTGTGCAAATGGAACCACGTTGCTAGGCCGTGTGTATGAGCGTTCCGGGCAGCAAGTTCTTGTAGGATTTTGTGTGTTGAATTTGTGTGCAATCTTCAAAAAGGTAACATACTAACTCAACTTAATTGGTACCCTATGTTTATAGTATAGATTAAATGCATGTTTAGGATGTTTGTTGATGATTGTTCATGATTTTATGTATGATTTCATAATCTGATTTTTATATGTTTGTATGGTGTTTTAGTGATGTTTTTCATGATTTTATGATTAGTTATACATTATTATATGATCATGATTTATGTATCAAAGTTTGATGAATTTTGGATAAGTTTATGTTGATGATTATGATGATATGCGTGTAGTTTGTGAGTTTGGATGAGTTCTTGGTTGAAGATCTTGAATCTTGATTGAGTTCTTGATTGAAGATCTTGAATCTTGAATGAGTTCTTTATGAGTTCTTTATGAGTTCTTTATGAGTTCTTGATGAGTCTTTATGAGTTCTTGATTGAATCTTGTAAGTTAAAGAAAATGGTTTAAATAGTAAAGAAAGTTAAAAATTAGGATTGAGTCGATTAAAGAATGAATAAAGATTAATGATTAATGATTGGTTAGACTCAAGAATAAGGCTAGAGGCAGTTCTTGAGAATAACTTCGATGTTTTAACTAGATTAAATTCGAGAATCGAGGCTTTAGGCAGTTCTTGAACTTAGTTTAGTTAAGTTGAGGTAATAATGAATAATAGGATTAAATTGAGTGATGAATTGATTAATTAAGATTAGCTTGATTTCATTTTTAGACGCCTGATACTTTGAGTAAGATTCATTGTATTCGGGTTAAGACGTTGCCCCTAACCCATCCGCGGTATTGGGTTAGTTGGAGTCAAACTATGTGATCTTCGTGAATTCCAGTAAGATTGGTTTCACGGGACATGGATTTCCAGTAAGATTGGTTTCATGGGGTTTGGGAGTAAGATTCTCAAATCCGAACATAGTAGAAAGTTCGAGCGCGTAAGATGCGTTCGTACGAGCACAGTCCGGTCTAGAATATGAATGATTGCGCCAAAGATAGTGATTAGGTTGGTTTGAGTCGAGTTCACGTCTTGGGTTGTTCTCGTAATGTGTTTAATGATGTTGATCGTTTGGTTTATGCTATGTACATGTGTGTTCCCATTAGGGTGAGTCAGTTATGTTACTCGCCACTGATGGTGGACCGTTGTTGTATTTTTCAGGTACTTCAGATGATGATGCTCTTGCCTAGTTTTGGGTTGGGCGAGCGACGTTGTTTCTTGTGTTGTCTGTTGTATTTACTGTTTTCTTAGCATTAGTTAGCGACAGTATTTGTTTAGATGTTATTTCTTTACTTTTGGACTTTTATATGTTGTTTTAAGACTCTGGCATGTAGTTGGAGTTGACTCGTATTATAGTATTTCTAGTTGACTTTTGGATTAGTTTATGTACAAACTTGTGGGTAATTGTACTTTTGGTGGTTTAATAACAGTATTTGAGGAATTAGTTTTATTTCTTAAGTATTTGAGTTGTAGTTTCTAACTACTCGACTCGTCGGTTTCTTCCGCGCCGATTTAAGCGAGTCGGGTCGTTACATGAACGCAAGTCATAAATCAAAATGAAAATTAAAACAAAATTAATCATATTGAAATTGAATAGAAAAAGGGTCTCAGAAATGTGTACCCGAGTGTGCGACGGTCGATTACGGCTTTGAAATTAGCGTGCCAAATACTGGGTTCGGTGATTGAAAATGACAGGAATGTGCTTTATATGTGCTTAGTATTGATTTTGACAGAGTTTTTGAATGATTTTTAGGGAGAGAATATGTATAGTAGAGAGGGAAGTAGAAGTTTTTTCGTGCTTTTATTGTCGTCATTTCAAAGGTCGAATGAAGGGTCGTATTTATAGGCGAGCAGTGGAAAAAATCGTCCCGGAATGGCACCAGACCTGCGCCTAGGAACAGGTCCAGTTACATGACCTACGTCTAGACGCAGGTCAGTATTTGTGACCTGCATCTAGGCGCAGGTCCTGTAATATGGACCTGCGTCTAGGCGCAGGTCCAGCTGTGTCCGGGTCGATTTTTTTTGCTTATTCTGCGCGTGAATCTCCGAGATATTATGCGACTATGATATGATTATGGGAATCATATGTAATATTATCATAATATTTGAGATTCCAGGAGATTTCGCGAGGTTCCGGAATAATCCGGGCTAATTTGGACTATTTTCGACTGTTTTCGGGATTTTCAGACTATTTTGAAAAATGTGCTAAAAATGCCAAAAATTTTGGAAAAATATGGGACAATTCTAGAAAAATATAAATGAGTGAAAAGTGGAGAAAAAGTTGACGATGCAAGTGTAAAATTACTAAAATACCCCTAAGAATGGAAAATGCTTCAAAAATTCATTGAAAATGGATAAAAAAAAACTCGGAAAATTATGGGAAAATTACCAAAAATTCTAGAAAAATGCTATTAACCTAGGAAAATTGTTTTATGCAATTTAAAATGACTAAAATGCCCTTAGAAAATAAATACGCATGAATAATAAAAATAAATTAATGAAAATCCTAAGAAATGTCCGAAAAATCCTAAAACGAGTTGTGAGCCTCTAAAACGCCTATAAACAGTGTGAGAGTGGTATGAGAGGGGTAAAGAGATGGCATTTTGGCATGCTAGCTCAAGACCGGACCAGTGCAACAGGGTACATGCATCATAGACCGTTGGGAGCTAACTGAGGTGCCAGAATTAGGTGTCTACAAGGTGAAAAGAAGGATGATGACACCAATGTTCAGGATATGGATGTAGAGATCACCGGTGTTGTACAAGGTGAAAAGGAACAAGGAAAAAGAACCAGGCCCTTGAGGACAAGGGTCTGTAAGGAAGAAATCAAGAAGGAACCTGCTGAAGTGGTTTCTGAAGAGAAGAAGGATGAAAAGAGAAAAAGGGTGAAAAGTGTTGCCAAGAAGGGCAAAGCCTCTGAGAGCCCCAAGCCTGCAACCAAACTGCCAGCAGAAAAGAAGAGGAAAGCTGCCTCTGCCTCTGACAAGAATCCTGCCAAGAAAAAAGGTAAGACCACTTCTGAACCACTGTATGAATTAAGTGGTAGGGGTGTCTTATTTGGTTTTTCATGTCCTATATCTTGGATGAGTCAACCATTTTTAGAGGAGTTTAAGGAGGCCATAGAGTTCCAGGGCTGGGAAGGGCTATTTGATAAGAGGCTTGATGTTTTTGAAACCTGTGTTGAAGAATTTTACTCTAAGTTGGGGAAGTTAGAGAAGGGGAAGGTCTGGAGTGAGGTCGAGGGGGTCGACATCACTCTTTCAAAGAAGAGTCTAGGGGAGGTACTGGATGTACCAAGGGGTGGATTCTGTGATTATTCCAAGGACAACTGGCCAACTATTCCTGAGGTCAGTACAGAACACATACAAACCACTCTCTTTACTGGTTCTCCAACTGATGGTGTTGGCTATGTTATTGGCCAATTAAGGGAACCAGTAATGAGGCTGTTCCATACAGTTGCCTCTAAGATAGTACTCCCCAGGGCTCAGGGCAGAATGGATGTCAGGAAGATGGATGCTGTGATTATTTACTGTCTATATGAGAAGATTAAGTTAAGTCTCCCTGGTCTAATGCTAGCTCACATGGTTAGCATTTTGGAAAGGTCCAACCACTCTCTACCTTATGGAGCCTGGCTTACTTTGGTTTTCCAAAGTAGAAAGGTTCATCTGAGTGGTGAGGTAAAGAAAATGTCTGTCCTCACCAACCAGATCCTAGGTCAGAAGGGGATGACCTTTGAGGGAGGTATGCTCAAAATGAGGGATGAAGACAGGGTCACAGGGGCCAGAAGGACAAGCAGTTCCAAGTCTGAGGAAGCTACTGAATCACTATCCAAACAGGTGCAGACACATGGGGAATTACTGCAACAGATGATGGCTAGTGTCAATGCTCTGTGCACCTCTCTGGATGGTTCTATAAAGAATATAACAGCACGACTGGACTCCCATGAAGAAAAGCTTGCCTCCTCTTCCAGCTTCAAGCCCAAGACCACCAAGAGACCAGTTCCCATCATAGCCCAAGTCAAGAAGAAGCAGCAGGAGCAGAGTGAAGAAGATGAGAATGAGGATTCTACTGAGGATTCTGATGATGATGATGCTGACTCCACTTCTTCTTAGCCTACCCCCTTCCCTACTAACATTGATCTCAAACTTTCTTTTCTCTAGTTTCTCTGAACAATTGCTACCTTTAGATTATTGACCATTTCTGCTAAACAATTTCTCTGCAGAATGGTCCTGGTCTGTATATCTTATTAACTTATGTGTGCATTTGAACAGGTTGGGATTGTGAGTTGCAGGTACTCACATTTGGGACAGCATCTCTAGAATGCTGTGTGTATATTATGCTTATGACTTTACTTGTTGCCTTCTCCTAATTTTTATGCTGTGATTGTTTTTGTCATTTGATGATGCCAAAAGGGGGAATAGGACAGGTGAAGTTCCTAGTATCAAGTGTAGCAACTTGAGCAAGGTTCAGACCTTGTTAAGAGATGGCCCAGCTTTTTGCCTAGGAGTATCTTGAATTCAGATCAAGTGCCCCTATCCATCCCAACTGGAAGAAATTCTTCTAAGTGAAATTGAAATTTCTCTTGCTACATTTGATAACTGATAAGTCTTGCAGGTTACAGGTCTAATGCTGAAACTCAATAATAAATTGAGTAATGTGATGAGTGACTGACCACTGTAATTAGTCTAATTGTGCTTTAGTCTGCTGTATATTTTTTTATTCTCTGAGATTACGAATCTGACTACAGGCACAGTGCAAGACCAGTTCCTCTGAACAGTTATTTTATTTTGAGATAATTGGATACTGTTCTCAGGGGGAACTTCATGGTTTGTCATCATCAAATAGGGGGAAATTGTTGAACCATGTTTGATTTGAATGATGACAAACCAGTCCTCTATACTTGATATCTATGTATAATTGTATATGAACAGGTTGAATCAAGTGAGGACTCATCAAGGCAATCATGAAGACCTTGAAATACTTGAAGATCAGAAGCCAAGAGCTTGGAGCCTTTTTATTTTTATATTTCTAGGATCTTCATGTAAAATAGGCTTAGGAAAATATTCTTATTGTTTTTAAGTAAAGAGCAAAAAGACCTTAAGTTTACATCTAGTAAAGAGAACAGCCCAAGAACAAGCTAAGAACAGGCACAGAACAAGCTTGGAACAGTTCCCTTTACCAGACGTAAACTTAGTAGTACTGAGACCACTGTGGGAACAGACCTCAGTATTACGCACGTGATCCGTACAGGTTTTCGAGCTCAAAATCATTTTTGAAAATTTATGTGAAAAATTTGGATCACTTGTACTTTGGAAATCTGCTAAACTGATTTGCAAAATCAGCTCATTAAATGCAATGTACTTGTTGGACTTTTGAGTATTAACCGCTGCAAACAGTGGTAGTATACAGAAGTCTGGAACAGTTAACTGTTCACTTGTGTCAGCTGATCCTTTTGCACAATTTAGGGGAGCTTCCAGCACACTTCTAGGGAACGGTTTTCCTTGTCTATAAAGACAATCTTTGCAAAAACCCTAGAAGACTTTTGCTCTCCAAAGAAAACCAAGTAATATTTTCTGAGAGTCTATCCTTAGTCCAAAACTATCTCCATATCCATCTTTAAGAGAAAAACTTACGGAGATTTAAGTTTGTAATATCTGAACCACTTAGAGGGAAGTGGTTGGGGAGTGTTCTGTGAACACTGAGTGAACTGTTAGAGTTAACAGTTGGGGAATTAAGTGTTACATAGTTGTAGCACTTGATTGAGTGTGTAACCTTGTTATTATTCTGAGTTGATTAATAATATTGGTGAGAGAGTGGAGGACGTAGGCTTGTTTAGAAGCCGAACCTCGTTAAATCTTTGTGTCCTTACTCTTTGCTTACTGTTCTCTCGCTGTTCTCACAAAAGCACAAACAAAACTTGAAAACGATTGAAAAAACACACATACTCAATTCAACCCCCCCTTCTTGAGTATACATTGAACTAACAATGTTCAAAAGCCAATTGATTTGACAATCGAACGAGCATGCAAGAAGTAAACACACAAACATCTAATCACACAACAAGAAAATGCAATGAAGTGTAAACAATGAGAAATGTCAATAGTGAAAAGGAGTGGCAAGGTTAGAATTATACCACGCAATCCTGTGAAGGTCAGGTTTATCACAGGGAAAGAGTCTGAGTCGGCGTCGGTGAGTGCAAAGGTCAGATTTATCGCACGAAAAAGAGTGGCAAGGTCAGACTTATGCCACGTAATCTTGTGAAGGTCAGGTTTATCACAGGAAAAGAGTCTGATTCGGCGTCAGTGAGTGCGAAGGTCAGATTTATCGCAAGAAGAAGAGTGGCAAGGTCAGATTTATGCCACGCAGCCCTGTGAAGGTCGGGATTATCACAGGTAAAGAGTCTGGATCGGTGTCTGAGTCGGCGTCTGAGTCGGTTAGTGCGAAGGTCAGATTTATCGCACGAAAAAGAGTGGCAAGGTCAGATTTATGCCACGCAATCCTGTAAAGGTCAGGTTTATCACAGGTAAAGGGTTCTGAGTCAACGTCGGTGTCGGTGAGTGCGAAAGTCAGATTTATTGCACGGAAAAGAGTGGCAAGGTTAGACTTATGCCGCGCAATCCTGTGAAGGTCAGGTTTATCACAGGTAAAGTAAATTGAGTCTGAGTCGGTGTCTGAGTGAGTGCGAAGGTCGGGTTTATCGCACAAAGGAGTGGCAATTTCAGATTTATGCCACGCAATCCTGTGAAGGTCAGGTTTATTACAGGAAAAGTAAACTGAGTCTGAGTTTGAACTGGAAATTGTAGTTGTATGAATTTTGACAGTGATCTGGGGTAGTAAGAGTACTTTGGTTCAGTGTAGGTCTGGGCAAGATTGACTTACAAAGGTCTGGGATTATTACAAGTTAGGATGATGTCCATGCAGTGGAGGAGACAGGATAACTCAATGTCTTCTCACGGGGTGTTGATGGGAATGACATGTGGGCGACTTGTGATCAAAGGTTGTCCTAAATACGGTGTTTGACCTAGACACGGAGTTTGACTCAATTTGAACTAAGATGTGAAGAAGACATGGGGTCCATGGACGGAGTTCCTTGATTTCAGCTTGATAAGATAGACATGAGACGGTCAGATCATAGAAACGGAGGAGCCCCCAAGTGAAGAATGAGGATGATGTTGTGAAGAGACAGGAGCAGGGACAACATGGTGATGAGCCCCAAAATATAATGTGCTAACCCTCAGTAGAGTTAGGTGGCTTTACCTCCTAGAGAGTTAGTCAAAGAGTCTTTGAAGGTGACCAAAGAATGGG
Source organism: Salicornia ramosissima (assembly GCA_951394345.1). NCBI lineage: Eukaryota > Viridiplantae > Streptophyta > Magnoliopsida > Caryophyllales > Amaranthaceae > Salicornia > Salicornia ramosissima. The sequence continues at coordinate 24,928,230 of OX596235.1, forward strand.
ATAGGGTTCGAAGAATAGAAAGGCCAAACATTTATGACTCGAGGTTGAAAATGGATGTGGCTAAGATGTAGGGTTGGCTAGAAATGCGGGTTCAAGTTTGAGTCTATGCACGGGTCAAAGATTAGCAAATGTTATTGTCGAACTCTTGGCAAGTAGAATCATTCGGCAGCTAGGCTTCGTTTGATTTTTTATTAATGTGGTCGGACCTCGAGTAGAGGCTTCCTACGTATCCTTGTGGAATCAGACCATCGTAGTTCTGTAGGCCTGATTTTGAATTTATTTTATTTTTTTTTCCTTTTTTTTTGTTTTTTTTGTTTTTTTTTTTGCCTCGACTTTTGCTTAAATGAGGTTGCTGTTTTTTGTTGCTCTGGACAATGCTTTCAAATGATCTTTGGCGTTTAACCCCCTTAGGTGCGAATGAGCCTTGATTATGAGTGCTGCCATTTAATTTCTTGTACTCCGTTATGAATTGTAATTGAGTTGGGCCTGGGCTTTGATTTGTTTATTTTGAGGCCATTGCATCGTTCTCCCAATATGACTTGCCATTGACCGTTTGAAAGCATGACCTCGTGAGGTCTTGTGTGAAAGTGATTGTTGATATTGCTTGTGAGGTCAGTGTGTGGAAGTGTAGTGAGGTCAGTGTGTGAAGGTGCTAGTTTTATTAATTGATCAATTGAAGCCGTGTAAGTGATTGGACCTGCATAGAGTTGGAAAATGACATTGGAGGATATGGAAATGTGGCGGGCCATTCGGTAGAAAGTGGAAAGGTCAAAGTGTGTATGACATAGACTCGAGATGGGAAGTGAAAGGGTCAGTGGGCTAGGATGAAGACTCATTGATTTGACTCACAGGAAGGCCGCATGGTTCATTGAACCATGCTTTGGGGTGACTCATAGGGTTGGAGATGGACTGGACTGGATGTTCGGGCTATCTGTATGTGGTGTTGGGCCTTTGTGATTGTGGTGCTCAGTCATTCTTCACTTGGGTCAAGGTGTCATTGATCTTTTTTTCTTGTGGCTATGGAAGATGATGAAGGGTCAATGGACATGGTCTTTTGTGATGTGGATGGGTTTTGTGGAGATGGGCTTAAGAATTCTCATTGCATTTTTGGGCCAATCGAAGGAGCTTATGATTATTGAAGCTGAAACCAAAAGAACCCTGTTCTAGAATGTGAATGTGGAGGAGCTGACACTGGACTGTTTGACTGTGAACTGGATGGACCTAAGCCTGAACCTAGTTCTTTCTTAGGTATAAGGCTTTTGGTTTGTGACTGACACTGAAGAGAGCTAAAGTGAACCTATGTCTAGTTAGGAGCACTTGTGAACGGGACGAGTCTAAGTTGGACCTATGTCTAATTAGGACTATCTAGACTTGATGGACTAGACTGAGATGAGACCTGCAGTAAACTGTGCTAAGACTGAATTGTGCTGAGACTGTGAGTTGAACTGAACCTATGGCAAACTAAAGTGTGTCTGGACTCTGGAAAGCTGGACTGGGCTAGGACATGGACCCCATTTTGAGAACTGGACTAAGGACTTGGACTGGGGAAATGGACTGCGGACTGTGAGCTGGACTTAAACTAAAGAACTTGACTGGGGAATGGGCTAAAGAGATGAGACTTATTGAACTGGACTAGTGATTTGGACTGTGGGCTTGACATTGAGTTATCCTTGAGGTTGATGAGTGAAGTAAATAGGGCTGGGCTAGACTAATGGGCCAAATGCACACATAACACACTAGTCCTAGAATATGCAAATGATGGGTCTTTTAAGGTCAATCCTAGGTGGTCAAAAGGTACCATGGCTAAAGAAAAATGAACCGATATGATCATTCTTCATTTTGAATGACACACGGTTAATAGATTCCTTATTATGATCTCATCGGGCATGATGATCACGCGCCATGGCTGGGATAGGCCGGCTATGATCATTGTGGTCGGGCACCACAACTAACCATAATCAAACCCCCCGGGATCGGTCTCGAGCATAGAACATGCCCATATGAGACGTGGGCCTAAGTGTGACCTTATGCGGAAGGTCACTATGTAACATGCTCAAAAATTGAATAATGATCTTACGAGACTTTTCAAGTTTGTCCACACCACTAAGGAGTGATATTCCCCAGTGGAGTCGCCAAACTGTAGGGGTCGTTTTTACCCGGCCGCCTACATCTCACGAGTTGTTTAGAATGCTCGTTAACGCCGTACGTGAATATGGACTAGTAGGAGTCGCCACCGTGCGTTTATACGGTCCACGGACACCGAAGAAATACCGAAGCCAGGAGCAATCGGTTCCATATGTTCGTGCACCAGAGTATGGGTTCAGGAACAGGTTACGAGCCAATCATGCATTGGGCCCGCCCGCCTGCAAGCGGTCTCTACTAGGTCTCTTTTGTAAGATCATTGTTCAATTTAAGAGCAACAGAGATAACTCAATTTTAGCCCTAATTTGCGAATTACTAAGTCGATTCAGATTAATGCACAAATTAGCCTAAAATTGTTTTGTGACCACTTTGAAATTACTCAATATTAAAATGCTAGAATGAAGCCAAAAAAAAACGGATGAGAAATCAAGATTCAAATCAAATAAATCATAAATAAACATTAAAAAAAAAAAAAAACAATTCAACATGATGGTGGCATGGAAAATGCGAACGTACCTCGAATCCCGTGCAACAAAATAAATAAATAAATAAAAATCTAAACGGAATGATGCGAATTAAAAAAATAAGCATGGAAAATATACATGGAGACGACATGAAATATGCAAAAATTAAGACATGACATGACTTATGAATTAAAAAAAGAAAAACTACATGAAACGAAACATAGATCTGAGTGAACAGAACAAGAAAAATTACATATTATCATGATGAACGCAAGTCATAAATCAAAATGAAAATTAAAAAAAAATTAATCATATTGAAATTAAATAGAAAAAGGGTCTTAGAAATGTGTACCCGAGTGTGCGACGGTCGATTACGGTTTTGAAATTAGCGAGCCAAATACTGGGTTCGGTGATTGAAAATGACTGGAATGTGTTTTATATGTGCTTAGTATTGATTTTGACAGAGTTTTTGAATGATTTTTAGAGAGAGAATATGTATAGTAGAGAGGGAAGTAGAAGTTTTTTCGTGCTTTTATTGTCGTCGTTTCAAAGGTCGAATGAAGGGTCGTATTTATAGGCGAGCAGAGGAAAAAATCGTCCCGGAATGGAACCAGACCTGCGCCTAGGCGCAGGTCCAGTTACATGACCTGCATCTAGTCGCAGGTCAGTATTTGTGACTTGCGTCTAGGTGCAGGTCTTGTAATATGGACCTGCGTCTAGGCGCAGGTCCAGCTGTGTCCGGGTCGATTTTTTTTGCTTATTCTGCGCGTGAATCTCCGAGATATTATGCGATTATGATACGATTACGGGAATCATACGTAATATTATCATAATATTTGAGATTCCGGGAGATTTCGCGAGGTTCCGGAATAATCCGGGCTAATTTGGACTGTTTTCGACTATTTTCGGGATTTTCGGACTATTTTGAAAAATGTGCTAAAAAATGCCAAAAATTATGGGAAAATATGGGAAAATTCTAGAAAATGATAAATGAGTGAAAAGTGGAGAAAAAGTTGATGATGCAGGTGTAAAATCACTAAAATACCCTTAAGAATGGAAAATGCTTCAAAAATTCATAGAAAATGGAAAAAAAAATCGGAAAATTATGGGAAAATTACCAAAAATTCTAGAAGAATGCTATTAACCTAGGAAAATTATTTTATGCAATTTAACATGACTAAAATTCCCTTAGAAAATAAATACGCATGAATAATAAAAATAAATTAATGAAAATCCTAAGAAATGTCCGAAAAATCCTAAAACGAGTTGTGAGCCTCTAAAATGCCTATAAACAGTGTGAGAGTGGTATGAGAGGGGTAAAGAGATGGCATTTTGGCATGCTAGCTTAAGACCGGACCAGTGCAACAGGGTACATGCATCATAGACCGTTGGGAGCTAACTGAGGTGGCAGAATTAGGTGTCTACACTCCACACTTGGTAATCAAGTCGAAATCCATTACAAAGTAGGTGCACCCTTACCTCATTAATATTTTCAAATCTATGATCGTTCGCACACTTGGAACAAGGACAGTAAAAAAACCCCTGTTTTGTTTCTTTCTTCATAAGCGACAGCGCATTCGCCGAACTCAAACACCCCATCAACAAATTTTGATTTGTCCGTGCAATTATACATCCAAGAACGGTCTTTTGAAATCCTTTTTAACTAATAAGAGATGATATAACTTATTTCTAATCACAGTTGTAATTTCATACAAACTAGCACGGTATGAATTGTACAAAGAACACCAAAACTGCTCTAAATATTTATAATTCAAAGACAAAAGAACCAATCAAAAAAAGATTATAATTATATTCATTTTAAAAATAAATATGATCTCAAATTTTCATATTCATATACTAGATAGTTAATATCTAATCTTCTTATATCATCAATAGTCATAAATGTTTTCACCTAATTTTATATTCTAGATTTGTTTATCAAGTATTTATTCTTGAATCTACAAATGTTTATCATCTAATCATTCTTTTCAAGATTATAATTAATTTTAAGTATAAAATGCAATAAACAAATCATCCAAGAACAATGAAATGCAATGTCCAATCTCAAATATATTTCATGTATGTTTATCGTCTAATCTAATAAATCACAAACTATAAAAATAAAATGTAATTAATGTCTTAACATCACCAAAACTAGCTTACAAACATTCTAATTTCATCTAATCAAGCCATCAACTCAAAAATCCAATTTTATTTAAGAACTCATGAACCCTAAGGTTAATAAAAATCAAATTAATTAAGAAAGAGTTCAAACAATCAACTAAATAAACTTATACACAATGATTTAGACTTAAAACAAAAACAAAATTAGTTAAAAGAACAAGGAAAATACCACGTTTAAAAATATCAGAAAAAACAATCTACCCATTTATATATCTAGGGCTAACAAAAAACTCAGAAAAAAATTTAAAAAAATAAAGAAGAGGGTTACCTTGGGTGTGGTGGTGGTGGTGGTGACTAGAAGAAGCAGAAACCTCGTCGCAGACCGGGCTTTGTGGATCTTTGCAGCAGGAATTCACGGGTTTGGCAGGGCGAGTTACTGGTGGTGTTGCAGGCCGAGCTAGTGGTCATCGACTAACTGGTTGGCTTCGTCGTGGTGTTGCAGGACAGGCTGGTGGTGCTACAGCAGGTGAGGCCGAGATTTGAAGGGTTCGAAGGTGAGGGCAATTAGGGTTCGCAGGTGAGGGCGCGGGGGAAAACAGAGTTTTTTCTTTTTAGATTTGAATTTGAAGTGAAAGAGAGTGACTGAGTGAGAGTGACCGTGTCATTTTATTTAGTTTTTTAGTAATTTGTTGTAGTTTTTTGGGCTTACCCCAATAACCGCAGCAAATGAGCAGTAGCAAATACGTAGTCCATTTTTTTGCTGTGGTTATTGGGATAAGCCCAAAAAACCGCAGCAAAATGCATTTTTTCCACTAGTGTTCAAATTGTCGAGCCAAAAGGTCAGAGAGAAACGAAAGGAGCCAACCGTGACAGGGGCAATAGACAATGTCACAGAGAAAAAAATGTTTGTCACGGACTCCCCCAAATGTTACTCCCGGCCACTGTAATAACCCAAAAAATCCGGGTTAGAAAATTTCGTGGATAATTGTTATTATTATTATAATCTAAGCCCGAATCTTGTATTTTGGGTTGGGTTATCTTATTCTGAACTTGTCTCATTAAGGCCCAAATGCCCATTTTGTTCCCATCATGGTCGGCCACCCTAAGGAAGTCAAGGCTAGGGACTTTGCTTTTATCTTAGGTCCATAAGCCTAATTATCTTTGATTAATCTAAAAAGCTCATTTTTATATCTATTCCAATTATCCCTCTTACGATTCCATCAACCCTCCTATATTTCCTCAACAAATTACTCTCTACTACCCTCTCTATACCCCCACGGCCCTCTCTCTCCTTTTCTTTAAATTTTGCACTTGTTCTATTATAATTCCTTATGTGAACAAGCTCTTAAAACTTAAACACTTCTATTCTCTCAATCATAAAATTTCAAGAGGTTGTTCAAGATTGAGTTTGTGTGTGTGCCGTGTGTTGGACGAGTGAAGTAGGGAAAGTTTTCGAACACTTTCTTCCTAGTTCAAGGTAACTAGACTAGCCTACTTAGATTTGTGTTAATTAATTCATATAATCTAGCATAGAATTTGCATGTTTGATGTGGAATTGATCCTTGTTTTGGTCCTTTAGTTTTCGAACTATGTTAGTATCATAACCTATGATTTCTTTTGATGTTCTTGATTAAATTTTATAGATCTTTGATTAATCTTGGGTAATTTAGTTATAGTTATCAATTAAAGCATGATTTGTAATTGTAAATTGCTGGTTTAATTTATTATTTTGCAAGTCAATTGTTGTCAACTTTATTTATAATTTTCGAACCATGTGTATTCTATGCAAGAATGAATTTCTTTGTATTTCATGATAATTTTATGATTAAAGCATGTCTTTTGATTAATTTAATTGTATGATTTAATCTTCAATTAATTAATTTTTGTTCTTGAATTGTCTTGAAATTGTTGTATGGTTTTAGTAATAATATGAGTTTAAAGTTTCGATTTTTCTTGCAAGATCATGTTCATAATGTAATTCTTGATTTAATTTTGATAATTAAATTTTATTAGTTAAAATAGTATCATCAATTAATATTCATAAGTAAAATCTTGAAAATTATTTTCTTGTTCTTGTTGTTCATAATAGCCGAGTATTATTAAGGAATAAAGAATGATTTTCATCGCCGGAAAAGTCGACCGAATAATCACCGCCGAAAAAGTCAGTCAGAAAACCGTTGTCGGAAAAGTCATCCCGAAAACCGTGGCCGGAAACTCGTCCCGAAAATCATCGCCGGAAAAGTCTATCGAATAATCAACATTGAAAAAGTCAGTACGAAAACCATCGTCGGAAAAATTTCGAGCGGAAAAACGATGCCCGATAATAATAATAATAATAATAATAATAATAATAATAATAATAATAATAATAATAATAATAATAATAATAATAATAATAATTTAAGATTGTGTAATATTAATAACAATAAAAATGAGATTGTCTAATAATACTAATAATAATAATAATACTAATACTAATAATAATACTAATAATAATAATACTAATAATACTAATAATAATAATACTAATAATAATAATCAGCGGAAAAATTTCGAGCGGAAAAACGATGCCCGATAATAATACTAATAATAATAATAATAATAATAATAATAATAATAATAATAATAATAATAATAATAATAATAATAATAATAATAATAATAATAATAATAATAATAATAATAATAATTTAAGATTGTGTAATAATAATAATAAAAATAAAAATGAGATTGTCTAATAATAATTTAAGATTGTGGTTCTAGGGTTCAGACGGCAGTTTGGGCGGCAGTTCCGGCAGGTTTTTCAGGCAGTTCCGGCAGATTTTCAGGCAGATTTTGGATTTACTCTGCTGTTCTTGTGGTTCTGCTGCGGTTACGGGCTTGCGAGGGTTGTTCGTGTTATTGGTGTTTTGGTGCGTCTGCATCTGGTGTCTTGGTGGTTCGTTTGGTGGTTCCTCTTTGGTGGCGTTTTGGTGGTTCCTGTTTGTTGGTTGTTCATCAGCTACTGATCTTCCTCTTTGGTGGTTCATTTGATTCTTTGGCTTGGTGTATTGGGGTGTGTTGCTGCACTTTTTGGTTTTTGGACTATTATAAAACAATGTGTTGGCGCCGGTGTACCCAATGTCCACTCCTATTGTAAGGTTTCATTGTCCTTTTGTGGGTCTGAGTGGATGTCGAGATGGTGGTGGTAATGGCCTTACGCGGAGTTCCTTGATCACTCATCTACGCGATCGGCATTGTAATGGTGATGCCCGGGAAATTACCAAACAAACTCTTACTTCTAACTTGGATGTTTTTACGGAGACTGAGGTGACCTTTCGTCGTATGGGAATTTGGCTTTGCGGTGTGTGTTTTAGGACTCATGCTCTTCATTCTAAATGTAAACATGGTCCAGGTTCAGTGTTTGTGGACCCTCCGGATGTTGGGGATGGGGTAGTTCGATATGTGCTATACGGTTTTCCTAAACCACGAGCACCCACTATTGAATTATCCAGACTTGTTGTTAGTATGGGGCAAGATCAGGTCTTTACTGTTGCGCAACTAGACCGTTTGCTCTCCAAGCGTTTGCGTACTGTTAAGTCTATTCCGCCCAAATGTCGGTTGGGCTTTTCTCGGGTATTCAAAGGAGCTCTTGATAAGGTTTCTAGTAGGCCTTCTGACATCTCTGCTTGAGTTGCTTTGCTTGTGTTACCACTTTGTATTCTTAGGACCTTCATTCCGAGGAGCAATGTGGAGCGACGGTCTGGAACCCGACGTCAGCGACAGGAGGAGAGTATCACTGCGGCGATTCATTCTTGGGGAGAGCCCGGGGGTGGGTTACAACTTCTTAAGGAGGCTTTAGCTGAGGACTCCCCTTCTTGGGTGGATGTTGACAAGGATATAGAGTCCAGTGATCGTAACATTAAGCATTGCAAGAGGAAGATCCATGATGGCCATTATACTGCGGCTGTTCGTGTTCTTTCGTCTTCTGGTGTTGCTCCTTATAATGAGGCTACTCTTGCTGATTTACAGGCTAAGCACCCGTATTCTTCACCACCCTCTTTGCCTGATAGCATTACTGATCACCATCCAGTTCTTGCTACTCCTGCTGTTGTTTTGGTTCAGATTAAAAGTTTTCCACGTGGTACATCATGTGGTAGGGATGGTTTGCGTGCTCAACATCTCATGGATTGTTTGAGTGGTGCTGCTTTGGCTGTCTCTGATGATTTGGTTGGCTCTATCTCTCAGGTGGTCAATCTTTTCTTATGTGGGAAGTGCCCGGAGGAATTGGTGGCTACATTGCTAGTGCGCCTCTTACACCTCTTGTGAAGCCTGGAGGTGGTGTTCGTCCTATAGCTGTGGCAACTGTTTGGAGGTGACTGGTTTCTAAGGTTTGTGCTGCGTCAGCAGGTCCGTTGCTGAGTGGCTATTTTGATGGTTTACAGTTCGGTGTTGGAATCCCTGGGGGTAGTGAGGCTATTCTTCATGCAGTTAATCGGCTGGTTGAGGATCGTGTGGACACTGTTGGTCTTTCTATGCTTCTGGTTGATTTCAAGGATGCTTTCAACTTGGTGGATCGAGAAGTTATGTTACGAGAGGTGCGCCTCCAATGTCCGGCTATTTCGCGATGGGTTGAGTTCTGTTACTCTAGCCCGGCTAGGTTGTATTATGGTGAGCACGTCTTATGGTCATGTCAGGGAGTGCAACAGGGGGATCCACTAGGCCCTTTGCTTTTTTCTTTGGTTTTACACCCCTTAGTGTGTAAGATTCGTGCCTCTTTTGATTTATGTCTCCATGCATGGTATTTGGATGACGGGACTATCATTGGTGACACATTGGAGGTCGGTAAGGTTTTGGATCTGATTATGGAGGACGGGCCCGCTTTCGGTCTCCATCTCAATGTTGATAAAACTGAGGTTTTTTGGCCAGCAGAGGACCCTCGGAGTAGGTTAGTTGGGGTTTTCCCGCCCAACATTGCTCGGCCTCTTCGGGGTGTTAAACTGCTTGGTGGGCCAGTTAGTGCAGATTCTGATTTCAGCAGTGAGCTTGTGGTGGGTCGGGTGGATAAGACTATTGAGCTTATGAATGCGGTTGCTCGGCTTGAGGATTCGCAGTGTGAGTTATTACTTCTTCGTGCTTGCACTGGGGTTTCGAAGCTTTACTTTGAGATGTGGACTTGTCCTCCTCGCCTCTTTGAGGCTGCTCGGCAGAAGTTCGATGTTGCACTTCGTTCATCTTTGGAGCGTATTGTCACTGCGTCTGGCCCTGGCTTCGGAGATTGGCAATGGAGGCTCGCCACCTTACCCTTTGCTTTTGGTGGGTTAGGTGTCTATTCTGTTGCGGATGTTCTGCACTATGCATTTGTAGCATCACGGCTGCAGTCTGCTGGGTTGCAGCTTAAGCTTCTCCGTTGTGCTGGTGTTGTGGATCCTGGGCCTGCCTTTGCTGATGCTTTATGTCGGCTTAATGCTTTTGTGAATGTTGACATTCTTGGTAATCCTAGTGAGAACGCTGCCCCCAAACTCATGAAGAAACTGGCAGATAAATATTTCACAAAGGTTACTCAGACTGTTGAAACCACATTTTCTTTATCTCCACGACTGGTTGCTCTTTGGAAATCGCAACAACGGGATCATACTTCTGATTGGATTAGGGTGGTTCCGATTTCAGGGATGGGTCAGACTATGAATGGTAAAACGTATCGGTGTGTGCTATGTTACAGGTTGGGTGTTCCTTTGTTTTCTGCTTCCGCGCCTTGTTCCGCTTGTTTGAGGGTTTTTGAGGGTGACATATTTGGTGATCATGCAGTGTCGTGTGCCGGGATTGTGGGTGTCAAGCATCGCCATAATATTGTACGGGACACTCTTGTTGATATCTGCACTCGCTCGGGGACATCTGTTGAAAAAGAGGTTGATATTGGATTGGGCACAAAGTTCGGGGCTCTACGTCCGGCGGACTTGCTGCTTTATTCTAGGGTTCGTGGTCGCGATGTCTGTGTTGATTTGACAGGATCCTCGCCTTTGACTCATTCTGGTATGGCTGATTTTGTTCCTGGTCGTGCTGTGTTGGATGCGGCTTCTCGAAAACGGGGTAAGTATGCGGATCGGTGTGCTACTCTTGGGTATGGTTTCCTACCTTTCTCTTTTTCTACTTTTGGCGAATTCGAGGAGGATGTTGTTACACTTCTTAAGCGGATTCAGAGTTTTTCAAGAGCACATGCTATTGGTGCGCGGGTTGCTGCTCACATCTTCTCTCGTATTGGCTTTGCAATAGCTAGGGGTTTGGGGGCCCAGATTGTATCTAGGGTTCCCACTAACTTCTTATAGACATTTTGTGTTTTCGTGTATAACAAATTATAATAATAATACTAAAAATAAATAGATAATAATAAAGAGTACTAATGTCTGATCTGATCTGATCTGATTACTGTAGCTTTTAAGTCCTAAAGAACAGGGCCTAATTAATTATATGTTTTTAATTTTTGTATTTTAAGGGATAAAATATATCAAGTCCCTTAAAATATATTTTTTTGTATCCATTTACTAATTAATTATAAAAACAAAATTAATTACTTAAAATATACTGTTATTTTTTATATTTTTTTTGAAAGAAAGTAAGAGATTTTATAGCCACAAAGAAAATATACACAGATGCTACTAAGCACCTCAGGGCCACAACCAAATTTATTGATTATATACAGTAACAAAATATTAATTTTTGTCTTTTTTGTCCCTTAAAAATTTTATCAAGTTCAGTTATTACTTCAGTAATAGGTAAAATAAACCAATGAATAATGAGGTTTACAAAAAAAAAAGAGACAAAAAAAAAACTTAAAATAACAACATATACAGTCCCTTTGCCAAATATAAAAAAAAAAAAAAAAAAAAAAAAATCAACAACAACATATACAGCAACATTTATTTTTGTATCCATTAGACACACTGTTTTTTTTCATCTGATCAATTGGGCCTCGCCACGCTTATGTTCTTTTACATTATATACAAAAAACACGATATATATCCTTTTATAGATGTCAAATTTTTTTTTCTTAAATGCCGACAAATCAGGTTGTTTTTTCGAGAGCATCACAACCTAACTTTGTATCATTATAAAATTCTTGTGGCGTATTATTTTTATTGTCGACTAAGATAAAAAAAAATTTGGGGGCAAATAAGGAGAAAAAATTACGGAGTAATGTTTTCATAAAGGATATGATGAGATATAAATCCAATATTTTTGAACGGATGGTAAAAGTACAAAGTCAAACTACATGCCTATATAGGGAGGGCAATAAAACCCATACCCGGTTCCCGATTCGGTTTTGAAAACCGGGTCGGGTGCCCGGTTATACAAATCGGGTATCGGGTCGGATCCGAATCGGGATTTTTTAAAACCGGGAACCCAGTATCCTGATTTAATTTTTTAAAAATAGTTTTTTATTATTAAAAAAAGTTTTTTACTTTGATTTAAAATTAATTTATTATTATTATTATTATAAATACTTTATTAAAATTTATAAAAAAAAAAATTTTGATTAAAAAATTTAAAAAAAAAAACAGTTTTTTAACAAAATAATTCAAAAAACATTTTTTTTTTAAAATAAACAATTTTTTAATATAAAAAAATAAAACATTTTTTTATATAGCTACTAGCCTTTTTTTCCATAGGATAATGTGTGGGATACTAGACCTTGGAACTGGGCCCTACTACAGGTCACCCGACCCAATCCTCACAAATGTGTGCGGTGAGAATCGAACCCAGGACCTCGTGCCTGAAATTCTAAAGCCCTAACCATTGGGCTATGACTTCATCCTCATATAGCTACTAGCCTACGAGTGTAAAATATACTTTGCCAAAATAAAGAACTACTCCGTATTTTGTAAAAAAAAAATGAGTACTCCGTATATAACTATACAAGTGCGTACTGTACTCAGGGCCGTGCCAATCATTATGGAGGCCCTGTGCAATTTGTACATCATTGATCGATATATGGGCCCCTAAATTTATAGTATAATTTTTCACAATTGTTGTATCAATTAACGTGCAATTTTAGTATCCATTCCAAAACTAAAGTCATTTTAGAAGTTTATTGATTGTCTAATAATGTTTTTAAGTAAGATTCATACATAAATATATATACTCCCTCTGTTTTATATGTTCTCCCCAATTCAATTCTAAGGAATTTTACAGAGGTGGGTATTAAAGTGGAATATTGATTGAATCTTGAATAAACATACTATATTTTTTTGTGAGAAAAAAATGGTAATATAAGTCACAAGGGGAATGAGATTCAAAATTTTTAGAAGAGATATTTAAATAAAGTATGATACATACATATGTGGATTAAGGTATAAGATGAGAGTTAAATTATAGACAATAAACTAGGTAAAACCCGAACAAATGCTCAGTTTTTAGCAGGTAGAAGAGATTTTTTTAGTGGTTAATTACTATATTAGTATAAAAATATTAATATATTATACCAACTGTATATATAGGGTGCGTTGTATTTATCTTATAGGAATATTTGCTTTTAATAATCCAACCTTTTGCGTTTTAGCAACCAATAATCCAACCTTTGGATTATTAGCAAATAATCCAAATTTTGCACCAAAATCCAACTAATGAACCTGAACCGCTCATTTTAGAGTTTTAACAGGTGTATAAGTAAGTTAATGTTAGACTTTTAATGTGTAGTTGATTAAAAAACCCAAGAAAACAATAGATCAACATATAATTGACCTCTTATTTACATTTTTCTTGTGTAATTGTTTGTCAATTATTATGTCATAATTTTTCTTACTTATTTATATAATCTATATATTATTGGTATAAAAAAAATTATTTAGGAATTTGTATTTATTGTTAAGAAAATTTATTTAGGAAATTGTATTTATTGTTAGGATATTAATGATGGTATTAAATAAAGAGAGAGGTAGAAATGTTGGTTTAGGAGGGAAAAAAGAAAGTGGAAGGGAAATTAGTGGTAAGAGTTTTAGTAGTATAGATAGAAGATAGATAGAAAGATAGAAATGAACATTTAATAAAAATATTCAAAATGTGAAGTTTTATGAATGTTTTAATTTTTTAAAATCAAAATTCGGAAGAACGTTTAAAACATGTGAATATTTTCATAGCCAAAATTCTTGGCCCACTTGATTACGTAAGGCCCAAAGAAGAGCCCAAGCACATCAGCCCAAGAGAGAAGCCTAACAGAAGCCCTTAAAGCAACGTGGCAGCATCTTATTGGTCCACGTGTGATGGCATTATAGGGTCACGTGGCGATACCCTAGGAAGACACTTGGCTAGTTAGAGTTCAGCATAGAAAGTTGTGAAAAACATCAAAAGTGGGAAAAAACTTGTATCCCACATTGATAGTTTATAAGAGAAAGTAAGAAGATTCTTGTATAAAAGTATTAATGCAATGATTGCAACACAGATCCCAATATTGGCTGATTTGACAACACATACTTGTAATTGTCAATTAACCTTAATCAATCTTGATTAACAGCTATTTGAGTTATTATTATCTTTTGCACATTTAATCGTTTATTTCTACATTTTATTATTATTGCTTTGGAAAAGTGTGTAGCATAGAAGTGTTAGTCCTCTCCTTAATTTCAAAAAACCCTAAAACATTTGGCGCCGTCTGTGGGGAGGACACGGTTCTATGGTAGAATTAGGAGAAAAAACTCCCGAATTTCCAAAAACCACCTTAGTAACGGTCGAAAACGACCATGAGTCGGACGAGAGAGAAACAGATCATAACCGACCTCCTCGAAGGGAGAAGACCGCACAACGTGCGAGTTAGGTTGAGTCCCACTCTCCTGAGGAGGATCAGCTGATCTCTCTCTCCCAACTAAAACACATAATGGTCAACCTACGGAATTCGCTTGTCACACAAGTGAAGGACATGATAGGCCAGGCCAACAAGACTGAAGTAGTGACCATGATTTCAGGAGGGCTCGCCTCGGGGGGCCCGACTATCAGGGGTGCGAAGGATCACCTTCGTAATCTCTCACAGGACATGAATACCGAGGGAAAGCAAGACAAGTTACCAGAGGTGTTGATTGGTGAGAAGGATCGACCAATCATCCAAACCCCTCATGACGACCCATTGGTTGTCGAGTTTAAGGTGGCAAATTTAAGAGTTAAGAGGATCCTGATCGATACTGGCAGTTCAACAGATATCATCAGCTTTGCTTGCCTTGAGAAGCTGAGGTTCCAGGACAATGCACTCCAGCCTCTAAAGTACCCCATTATAGGGTTCAGAGGAGGTGTTATTCACCCAGTAGGCGTTGTCACATTGCCTATCCGGATGGGGAGCAAGGAGATGCCACGACATATGTTCGTGAAGTTCTTGGTGGTTAAAGAACTGACGGCCTATAATATCATCATAGGCCGACCAACATTAAAAGTATCAAAAGCCGTTATCGTCCCACATCTCATGCTAATGAAGTTCATATGTAATGATGGAAGTGTGGGGGCGTTATACGGTGATCAGCAGACTGCACGAGAGTGCTACCTCGCCACTATAAAGTCCTCATCCACACTAGACCAACAAAACAAGGTCCAACCATCATCCAAGAGAAGAAAGAAAGAGATCGAGGGGTCGCACCAAGAAGTCTGTATGATTGGGTCAGCAAACCCAGATGAGCTGCGGCCCCAGCCTGTTGGTGAATTTCGTGACGTTATACTCGACGCCGATCGACCAAAACGAGTTGTGCAAATAGGATCGTCCTTGGAGGAAAATCAGAGCCGAATGTTGGAAGCACTCCTTGTAACGACTCGACTCGCTTAAATCGGCGCGGAAGAAACCGACGAGTCGAATTGTTATAAACTACAACTCGAAAACTTAAGATTTAAAAACTAATTCCTCGAAATATTATCTGTAAAACAAACAACAGTCCACCATTAGTGGTGAGTAACATAAGTGACTCACCCTAATGGGAATACACATGAACATAGCATAAACCAAATAATCAACAACAATAATCCAATATACAAGAACAACCCAAAACGTGAACTCGACTCAAACCAACCTAACCAACTATCTTTGGCGCAATCATTCATATACTAGACCGGACTATGCTCGTCGAACGCATCTTACGCGATCGAACTTTCTACTATGTTCGGATTTGAGAATCTTACTCCCAAACCCCATGAAACCAATCTTACTGGAAATCCATGTCCCGTGAAACCAATCTTACTGGAAATTCAAAGGATAACATAGTATGACTCCAACTATCCCGATACCGTGGATGGAATAGGGGCAACGTCTTAACCCAAAAACAAAGAATCTTACTCTAAGTTTTAGGCGTCTAGAAATGAAATCAAGCTAATCATTAATTAAATCTTTTATCATTTTAATCAATTCATTCATAACATAATTATATTCAAGAATTGCCTTTGCGCCTTGATTCTCGAAAATAATTAGTTAAACAACGAAGTTATCCTCAAGATTGCCTTTGCGCCTTAATCTTGAGTATAACCAACCATAATCCATCATTTAAAAACCATTCTTTAATCAACTTAGACTCAATCTCTAACTTTCTTTAATTAACAACCCACTTTCTTTAACTTTCAAGATTCAATCAAGAACTCATCAAGACTCATCAAGAACCTATAAAGAACTCAAAGAACTCATAAAGAACTCATTCAAGATTCAAGATCTTCAATCAAGAACTCAATCAAGATTCAAGAACTTCAATCAAGAACTCATCCAAACAATCATACCACACGCATAATATCACAATCTATTCGAAAATTCCACTTTAACTTATCCAAAATTCATCAAACTTTAACATAATTATCATGATCATAAAACAACATAAGTTCAATCATAAAATCATCATCAAAATATCATGAAAACCACATAAAAATCAGATTAGAAACAATACATAAAATCATGATTAAACATCACCAAACAACCCATACATGCATTTAATCTATACTATAATCATAGTATACCAACAAGGTTGAGTAAGTATGTTACCTTAACCAAGATTAAACATGTAAAGAACCCCAAAACCCGCTGCCCGGAACGAGTCTTGCACGGCAAAAACCCACGCAGCAACACGCACACGGCACGGCACACGAACAAGGCTTGCACCTCCACGAACCACCTTGGCATAGCTGCCCCACGACCCTACTGCCCTACTGCACACACGGCTGCCAACAGCATCTACACGGCTGCCCCATGGTTGCACGGACACCCTGCTGCCCACATGGCCACCACTTCCACGCAAGACCCAAACCCAAACCGAAACCAACCCAAGACATGATCAAGGCAATGAAGGCTACTTGTTTTTTTGTCACTTAAAGACCAATGAATGTTGAATCTTTAAGTTTGGATTTGGAATTGAAGATGAACAAAACTTGGGTTCATGACACCCAAAATAGGCGTGTGGCAAGAGGTAGAAATGGAGGGAGAGTTTGGCTTTTAAAAGTGATGGCAAGGGTGATTAAATGAGCAAATGAACAAAAGATCCTAAGGCCTTACTAACTCCTCTATTTATAGAGGTTAATCAAGGTGTGAACATGAAGCAAGTGGCAAAACTTGCCATCAATCACAAGGAGGGCCGGTTGGGCTTAGAAGAAAAAGGCCAAAATGATCACTTGGGCCATTTGCACTAATTCATGACTAATCATGATTAATTTTGCACTTGGCCCAAAACTAATTAATTAATTAGAAAATTAAATAATAAAATTCTAATTAATTAAAATAAAATAAAATCAAGAAATAATAATCCATTAAATAATAATGGTTACACTCAAGCATTAAAAATAGTCTAAAATAAATTTAGACCATGCACCGCAGCAAAAATAATTATAAGCTAGCAATACGAAAATAGCCCAAAATCTGGGGCGTTACACTCCTAAGGGAGTATCAGGATGTATTCGCCTTCACTGTTCAAGAGATGCCGGGCATTGACCCGAGCATCGTATGTCATGAATTGAATATCCTACCGGGCATGAAGCCGGTCAGACAAAAAAAGAGGAATCACGGGGAACTCCGGGACAAAACAGCAGCTAAGGAGGTCAAAAAGCTTTTGGAGGCTCGATTTATTCGCCCTTGTTACTACCCTAAATGGGTGGCCAATGTTGTATTGGTCCCCAAACCTAACAAGGGTTGGCCGATGTGTGTCGATTACACAGATTTGAATCGGGCCTGTCCCAAGGATGGATTCCCCTTACCAAAGATTGACCAATTGGTCGACTCCACAGCAGGACACGCTCTCATGAGTTTCATGGATGCCAACTTAGGCTTCCATCAAATTCCAATGAACCCTGATGATCAAGAAAAAACGGCCTTCATCACTTCTCAAGGTCTATATTGCTATACAGTGATGCGTTTCGGTTTGAAAAATGCCCAAGCCACCTTTCAAAGGTTGGTAAACATGGTGTTTCAACACCAGTTAGGGCGAAACCTAGAAGCTTACATAGATGACATAATCGTCAAAAGCAAGGAGCCGGTTGATCACTTGGCCGACCTAAGGGAAACATTCGATTCCCTTAGAAAATATAACATGAAGTTAAACCCTAAGAAGTGCGTCTTCGGGGTTGGCTCAGGCAAGTTCCTAGGTTGCATGATTGATCAGCGGGGTATAGAGGCGAATCCTGACAAAGTAAAGGCGGTAAGTGACATGGCTTCCCCTAGGACGATCAAGGAAACTCAAAGGCTGACCGGATGTTTGGCTGCTCTAGGCCGATTCCTGTCCCGGTCAGGGGATAAATGTCACTACTCCTTTGATGCTATAAAGAAGAAGTCCAAGTTTGAATGGATAGAAGAGGCCGAGTTGGCCCTTACCAAGCTAAAGGAGCATATGCACACTTTGCCTAGGCTGATAAGCCCTATCCCAGGCAAAGTATTGTATATGTACCTAGCTGTTTCAAAATTTTGTCTAAGTGCGGTTCTGGTAGCCGTTCGAGAGGGTGTCCAACACCCAGTCTACTTTGTAAGCCATATTCTGAGGAATGTCGAGCTATGATATCCTCCTATAGAGAAGTTTGGGCTCACATTGTATATGGCTTCCAAGAAACTCCGGCCTTATTTCAAGGCACATCCTCTTGTGGTTTATACTGATCAGTCATTGAAACAAACTTTCACTAAGTTAGAGTCCTCCGGCCGAATGTTAAAATGGGCGGTGGAACTCAACGCTTTTGACATCTCTTTTGAGCCTAGAAAAGCAATCAAAGGCCAAGCACTTGCAGATTTTGTTGTGGAAATGACCAAGCCAGTGTTGGCTCCAATGGTTGGAAGTTGTTCGTTGATGGGTCATCAACTCAAAACGGGTGTGGAGCTGGCATCTTGTGTATCTCGTCTGAGGGTGACGTGTATGAATATGCCCTCCTATTCAAGTTTCAAGCCTCCAACAATGAGTCGGAGTATGAAGCACTCCTTACTGGGCTGAGGATGTGCATCGCTGCAGGAGTAGATGAAATCGAGGCCTCGTCCGACTCACAACTTGTGGTGAGTCAGGTCAATGGGGACTATGAAGCCCGAGAGCCAGCCATTAAAAAATACTTGCAACTAGTTAAAGAGGTCAGTGCTTCCCTCAAAACGTTAAGTTTCAAGCCTCCAACAATGAGTCGGAGTATGAAGCACTCCTTACTGGGCTGAGGATGTGCATCGCTGCAGGAGTAGATGAAATCGAGGCCTCGTCCGACTCACAACTTGTGGTGAGTCAGGTCAATGGGGACTATGAAGCCCGAGAGCCAGCCATTAAAAAATACTTGCAACTAGTTAAAGAGGTCAGTGCTTCCCTCAAAACGTTAGTCGTTCAGCATGTGCCTCGTTCAGACAACAGCCAGGCCGATGCATTGTCTAAGCTGGCCTCCTCGGCAGTCAATGAAACCCCACGGATTGTGTTTTGGGAAGTGAAGGAAAGAAGAAGTATAGATGAGCAAGAAATCCTAACTTTAGATCGAAGCAGTACGTGGATGGATTCCATCCTAGACTATAAGGTGAATGGCATTTTGCCCGCCGATAAGAAAGAAGCAAAAGCTACCGAGCGAAGGGCTGCTTGGTTTGAAGTCTTTAATGGAAAGTTGTATAAGAAGGCTTATTTCAAGCCATTCCTTAAGTGTATTACGCTAGAAAAAGGACAGGAAGTACTGGATGATTTACATCAGGGTTTGTGCAGTTCCCATATTGGGGGACGGGCCCTTGCGGAAAAGGCCATTCGGACCGGTTACTATTGGCCCACACTGAAAGAGGATGCTATGTGGAAAGTAAGAAAGTGCAAAAAATGCCAAAGGTTTGCCAAGCTTATACATCGCCCTTCCAATACTCTGGTCCCTATTACTTGTCCACTTCCCTTTGCTAAATGGGGAATAGACATCCTCGGTCCATACACTCCGGCAACTGGCCAGCGACGCTATGTATTTGTGGCAGTCGACTATTTCTCTAAATGGGTTGAGGCCGAGGCAGTCAAGGGTATCAAAACAAGTGATGTCAAGTGTTTCATCTGGAAAAACATAATCACAAGATTTGGTGTGCCGCAGGCTATGGTGTTTGATAATGGTCCACAGTTCGAGACTCCTCAGCTCAAGATTTGGTTACGAGACCAAGGCATTGCACACTGCTTTGCCTCAGTGGGTCATCCCCAAACTAATGGCCAAGTTGAATCCTTCAACAAAACCATCTCGGATGGGATTAAGAAAAAGCTTGAAAAAGCTTAGGGTTTGTGGGCAGATGAACTTCCAAATGTACTTTGGTCTATCCGAACTACAAGTAAGTCTTCAACTGGCGAAACCCCTTTCATGATGGTATATGGGGCAGAGGCGGTTCTTCCCATCGAAATGTACGAGCCCACTCTTCGAGTCATGCTCTATGACGAAAATGCAAATTGGGAAGCAATAAAGTTGAATCTGGATTTTTTACCAGAAACAAGGGGCAATGCCCTGCTAAGACAAGAAGTCTACAAATTAAGGATGGCTCGGGAGTACAACAAGAGGGTCAAGAATCGTCCACTGAGAATTGGCGACTATGTGCTCAGAAAGATGGAGGCACAAGGCCGAGCCAATAAAGAGGGTAAACTTACTCCAACCTGGGAGGGTCCCTAAAAAGGCATTGAAGCAGTGCACGATGGTACCATACATACCGACTTGAAACAATGCAAGGAACGGCTATGCCACGTTCATGGAATATGGATCACCTGAGGAAGTATTATTTTTAATATCTCAATGAAAGATCTCGGTTAAAGACAATGTAATCAAATTCCATATTAATGAAAAGGGCAGGACTAGGTCCCGAAAGGCCCCATCACTTTCAAAGTGAATATTTTAAAGGCTAGTCTCCACTATTTTGTTTATAGTAATAAGACCAAATGCCTGTGGTGCTCATCTAAGCACCAAGTTTCCATTCCCCATTAATTGACCCCCAAAAAAGGGGCAATAGTGACCAGGTTCACGAGGATGAAGGGTGGCCACCCATGCCCCCTAATACTTTCCAAGTGTTTTCATTGAGGGGGTGTCTCGGCTGAAATTAGCCGAGCCACTCGAAAATCTAAAATGATTCACTAAGCAGTGCCTCGGCTGTAATTAGCCGAGCCACTCGAAAATCTAAAATGATTCACTAAGTGGTGCTTCGGCTGTAATTAGTCAAGCCATTCGAAAATCTTAAATGATTCACTACGGGGTGTTTCGGCCAGAACTGGCCGAGCCATTCGAAAAACCTATGTTATTAACAAACACGGGTCTCGGCTTTTTAAGACTGAGCCATTATGCAAATAATCAAATTGGCAACGACTTAAATAAACCATAAAATAAAGCCTTTTATAAATTAAGTACCGTGCAATACAAAATGGGCAAGGCTCAACACTTGCCATGGCTAAAAGGCTAACAAAAAAAAAAAGCACTTCTAAGTGCAGCTAAGCCTAATCACTCTCATCTGGGTCAGGTGCCACAGGAGTCGAAGGACGGGGCCGACCAGTTTGCTCACACCAGTTCTTCTCGTCAGCCCAGTCCAGAAATTCACGAAAGTACCCAAAGTCCTTGAATGGATACGCTTTATTCCAGGCCTCTTCGACTATGTGCCTGTAATCCGCCTCATTCGAGACCGGCCGAATCACAACCCCTCGGTTATTCTTATCCCGCGGCTGTCTCTCACCTTTCTTGGAGCACCTCTTCCCTTTCTCAGCTCGAGCCGAACCCTCTCCATCCGGAGGGCACTTCTTCATCTCTTCCCATTCCTTCAGCCGCGCATTATACTTCATATTCAGGAAGCGCTCTTCATCCATGAAACCTTCATATTTTTCGACAGGCAGCTTGCCCGTGTGAGTTGAGCCCTCGCCCTCCTGGGCACGCTTCTCCCCCTCATCCCACAATTTCACCTTCCAGGCATATTTGGTGAAATCGTCACCATCTGTAGTGCCCTCATGCTTCTCCCTTGGAAGTTTGCTGTTGTTAGACATTCTTTCTCACAAAGTTGGGAAGATTTTTAAACCTCTCTCACTTCTTTCCCTCTCAAGGAATTGTAAAATGCGTTGTGAAGAATGGAAGGGAAGCAAGTGGTATTTATAGGAGCTCCACAAAATCCCACTATTCCAGTTTCACCCCTATAGCATTTATTGCTCCTAAAATCAAGTTGGGGGCCCAATATAAGTGGTTTTCTATAAAAACTCCTAAAAATTTGCTTTATTACTTTAGGCCCAAAACAAAGACCCATTTTTGGAATTAAATTCCACGTGGCAGTTCTTGTTGCAAACTGTTTAGGGCTTAATAAAGGACAATTTCATAATTGCTTCCCAAGCTAAACGATAACTCGACCAGGTAGGGCCGAGCCCTAAATGCGTACATATCACATTGAGCAATAAACTTGGTTTAAGGGCAATCAGGTATCTGATTGATTGCCCCCCAACTTATTTGGCAAAGAACAATTGCCAGGATAAATTGCCGAGCAATCAATCAGACTTTGTAAACCGACTGCATTGCTCAGGGGCATAATATACTACTAAAAGTAAATTCAAAGTGCTGAAATAATTTTAAAAGTCGAGAGATGATGAAAGTAAAGACTCGTTTTATTCATGATAAGTTTAACTATTACAAAGTATGGCGGACTAGCCGCCTACAGAAACTAAAAACTAAATTAAAACTAAACTAATCTCATTCTATCAGACCTCAGCACCATCGTCGTCATTGTCTTGGCCCTCGTTTTCTTCCTCCTCCTCTTCTCCTTCGTCTTCAGTATCAGACGGGTAGGGATTAGGGGGGCGACCAGCTTTCTCGGCCAAGCCCTTCATATCCACCCAGTCTATGGCACGACTGAGATGGTTAAAGGACGAACCTGCGTAGGCCACTTCCCAAGCCTCGGCCACTTTGTCCTTGTAGGCTTGTTCGACCTCTAAGATCTTTTGCACCAACCCCTTTTTGAAGGAGGAAACTTCTTCCTCCAACTCCTTCTTTCCAGCCTGGAGCAGGGTGACCTAAGCCTCGGCCGCAGTAAGGGTCGCTTTGGCAGAAGAGCTTGCCTTCTCGGCCTGCTTCTCCACCTGCTCCTTCTCCTTCTTTAACTCATCGCGCTCGGCGATGAGGGCGTTGATCTTGGTCAGGTGATTGGCACACTCGGCCTTGAGGCTGACGATGGTGTCGGCCTGTGATTCCACAGTAGCACCATTTAGTTGGTCTTGTCGAAGTGTAGTGAACATAGCAGCATCTTTTGTTTCACTAACCTCGACCCTAGACTGCTTAACTTCGTTTACCATCGCAGTGCGCCACTGTCTGGCGCCGTCCAGTCTCAACATGGCCTGAAATAAGAATATTAGCTTCGAACAAAAATTAACTCAACGATAAAAAACTGAAACAAGTACTTAAAGCATACCTCGGCCAAGTTGTATAAAATGGGCATGATGTGCCCATCATGAAAGACCTTCATATTGTGGGCTACCTCCTTGGGAGCTCCCTTGAGCATCCCTCGGACAATGTCAAGCTTTTCTTTCCCGGAGTAGCCGGGAAGATAAGAGCCGCCAGGCATGCTCTCGGCCTCTTCATTAGTAGGCCCTCCTGAAGGGTCAGAAATGGGAAGCACTATTGAGTCTGGATGAGAAGGCGAAGATGAGATAGTTTTACCTGAAACAGTCCGCAGGGGTCTAACGCGATGAGAGTAGTATTTACCTCCCATTTTGTTCGCCAAGTCCCTGATGGATGGCGGGATATTCTTAGAAACCGACTGAGAAAGGTCGGCTAAGACATCTGGCGAAGCCATGACGCCGGGTGTCTCAATAACCCCTGGTTGATAGACCAACATTGCAGCAGTCGGTCCCTTCCCCAGAATGGGTGTAATAACCCGGATTTTTAGCATATAAATTAATATATTTATATGCTACATTTTATGCCATAATATCTAAACTTACGAAAATAATGAATTTTATAACGTATTCCGATTTATTTTTATATTTTAATTCAATTCAATAAATATCGTTTATCTCGTAGTTGAAAAAAAAAAGATGATTTTATACTTCTATCGTTTAGGGCCGACTTTGATAAAAAAAAAATAAAAGGGATTTTTGAGTGGTTGCAGTCCCGTAGGGAAAATTTACAACAGCTCCTTCATATAGCCCTAGAGTTCATTTAAACCCTAAAAGCTGTCAAAAGGAAAAACTCACATACTCATAAATTCTCTCTCTCTCTTCCCTGTCACTCAACACAGCCAGAAAAAAAAAAAATTATTCGAATACCAGCGACAACCCAGCCGGACCACCGCAGGACCAGCCGAGCCGTCGCTGGTCTGCCAAGGAGCCACCGCCAGCCTATTCGTCCACCGTGGCCTCTTGCCGTTCGAACGGTACTTAAAAAAAAAAAAATTCTCTGTAAATTTTCTTCTATTTTGGATTTCGATTTAATCTGATTTTATTGTTATCTTGTGCTTAGATTATAGTTTTAAGGATGATTCTTGAATGATTTTAACATAAGTTTATAGTTATAAGTTCTGATTTTTGAGGTTGTATTTTCAGATTTCTTTATATGTATTTTTACATAGTTTAAACATTGTTCAAACCTTAAGCCTTGGATTGACATATGTATTTATGCATAATTTAAAAGTTTGGGTTGGTTTAAATGTAGAAATTGATTTCACAAAAAAAAAAAAAAAAATTCGAGGCTTTTATAAATGGCAGAATTGCCGAAGGAGGAAGAAGAGGAAAAAATAAACAGGGGGAAAAAGAAAAGGAAAAAAACAAAAAAAAAATAATAATAAAATTATTAATAAAATAGCAAAATTAGTCAACAGAGGCCCTGGTACTTTTGGCTTGGTTCGTGAAGGAAAGAAAATATATATATAAAATAATAACTACTTATTTTTGGCTTGGATCTTGTTTAAATCTTGCGTTGTGTATATTAGGGGTTAATCGTAATGTCTTACGACTTAAAAATAATATTTCGATCTTTAAGGAATGTTTTAAACGAAAAATAATATTCTGGAATTTTTATTGAAAATATCATATGTATGGTTTTCGTGATGTTTTTGGGTATAAACGTATTCTGCGCATTATATGATCTTGGTCTGCGAATTTTGAGACTTCAAACGTAGGTTTTTTATGGATTTAAAAACGTTTTATGTTGCTGTTTTTTTTCGGACAAAAGTTCAGTTCTAAAGGTTTTATCATTAGTAGTGTATAAGGTTCCCGGGAATATAACAACTTGCTGATTTTTATTAGAACGTTGAAATTTGTCTTTTAGAACCTATTAAGCATGTTCAAATTAATTAATAAAGGATGAAAATTTACCTAACACGCTTAAAATATTATTATAGTCATCTACCTCACCGGTTGCCGGATATTTTAAGCAGAGGGCACACTAGTGTAATTTTTATAATTTTATAGGAGCTGGAAATCTTGTAGTAGTTATGCTTAGATAAATGTTGCATTTGGGGAAAATTAATTGGTTCCCCGTTTGATTGTAGGAGATTTTGAATTTCGTGAATTTGAGTAACTGTGGCTAGTCGGATCTATTATACCAGGTACACGTGTACACAGAACTTATCCCTGATATAGCAGCATGATTAGGGGATTGTGTGACTATGATGAAATGTCGTGCATGTATATGTATGGATGCATGTAGCTTGAAAAAAAAGGGGGTTGTTTGTCTATATAATGCTCCATGTTGTGAAAAACTATCAAGTAGTGTGAATTCCCCAGTGTGGGTTGTTGTTTATGATTATGGAAAAGAAAGGATATATATGTTGCAAGTTAGGCAAGGGGTTTATGATAACTCACCTGTTGAGTCTAGAGGTATTTTTACTCGCTCCCTCTGGGAGATTGAGACTCGGTAGTATTTTGTTTTACTCGCTCCCTCTGGGAGTTTGAGACTCGGTAGTATTTTTACTCGCTCCCTCTGGGAGAATGAGACTCGGTAGAAAGATTGACTAAATAAAATTTGTTATGTGATCACCTAGACCTAGAGGATTTAAAAACGGAAAGTATATTGCGTGTTGCATTGATGTTGAGTAATGTCTTGTGTGGGGTGAGTCTTCACAATTACTAATTAAATATGATAAACCACGTAAAGTGAAAGAGGATTCACACCAAAACTCTTGAAACGTATACACCTTGAGTATGAACACATGGGGGAAGCTAAATAGCTTCCTACGAGGGGTACAAGACGTTGTTCACCCTTATTTATTTTTATTATTTTGGCCTGGGATCCCGCCACTCTTAAGTGGCATCGTTTTTACCACTCGACTTGCAACCGAGTGGGGCTCTAGTGGGCATGGTTACTTATCTTTGAAAACCCGTTCGATGTTGAATCCAAACTCTCTCATAAATCTAACAGAGTCTAGGAATGTGTGGGAAGTCGGTCTTGTAGAATGATAGTAGGTTTCCATTTGCTTTTCTTAGTCTTGTCATTATATATGTATATATGCATGTTTTGTTATATTCCGTACTCAGCTTTGGCTGACGCTACACTTGTTTGTGCATTTGGCCTTGCCTTTATCTCGGCCCTACGACGACCCATTTTTAATGGTGAGTAGTAGGACAGAAATAAAGGTATGCTACAGGTGGGAACATGAAGCATGCCGGGATTGAGTGGAGAGTGTTCTTGAATTTCTAGTTGTTTTGAGTTTATTTATTTTGACTAACCACTACGAATTATTTGTTTGGTTTTGGACGGGCCGTAAGGTTCCAATTTGTAATAAGTAAATTTTCACATCTAGATTTCCGTGATGGATTTATCTTGGTTTTTAATAAAATGTCGAGGACTGTATACTCGGCTAGTTTAAACATTCCAAATTTTCTATTTTTCGCTGTGCAACTTTGAAAACAAATGTCGTAGTCGTTTGAACACGATGGCGGTAATACTTTGGGTTTTCCTTGCAGGTTTACTTTTATTGATACTAAATAGTTTTAAGGGAGGTTTGAAATAGGGAAAATTCCAGGGTATTACAATGGGGGTAAACTTGGTCTCCAACTCCTTAAGCTCCCCAGGAGTCATCGACTGCTTCCCTTTATCAGCAGGAAACAAGGGAGTCTTAGCTTTCTTCTTGGTGCCAGAAGTGTTGATACCCTTCCTCTTGTTCCCCTTTGATGGGGCATCACTTGCCTGCAAAAGTTACATACATTAGGCAAGCTTTCTAAGCCCAACAACAATCCCCTCGGCACACGTAGCGGCCGAGCAGGGCAAGATTTTGAAGTTGTTCACAACACCCTCTCTCGGCTTCCAAAAGAGCCGAGGGGGGCTGCTACAAACAACCTACCATGTACGACCCCCTCGGCACACGTAGTGGCCGAGTGGCGCAATATTTTGAAGTTGTTCACAACACCCCCTCCCGGCCTCCAAAAGAGCCGAGGGGGGCTGCAGCAAACAACCTACCATGTGAGACCCACTCGGCACACGTAGTGGCCGAGTGGGGCAAGATTTTAAAGTTGTTCACAACACGCCTTCTCGGCTTCCAAAAGAGCCGAGGGGGGCTACTGCAAACAATCTACCATATAAGACCCCCTCGGCACACGTAGTGGCTGAGTGGGGCAAGATTTTGAAGTTGCTTACAACACCCCCTCTCGGCTTCCAAAAGAACCGAGGGAGGCTGCTGCAAGCAACTTCCAAAAAACGGCCTTCTCGGCCCATATAACTGTCGAATGAAATAAATATGGGGTGAGAGAGGGTATTGCAAATCATATAGAAAAAATGACCTACTCGGCCACTATATGTAAAAAAAAAAAAAAAAGGGGAGGGGGGGGGGGGGGGAAGAGAGAACATATATATATGTACCTTTGCTTCTTCCTTCCTCTCTGCCCAAGCCTTAGCCTTGGCGTGGTACAGTTCGTCGAGATAGGCGTCGTCCGTGGCCTCTCCCGTTTTCTCCTTAGTAAGCTTCGACATAGCTCTCTTTAAAAAAAAGAGAGAGAGAAAAAGGGAAGAGTTAGAAATAAAGCAAGTTAGAACGCAGAGAAATAAAGAATTACAAGTTACCTCTATCAATAGCCTGACTCAGGCCAGTTGCGGACAAGAAGTTATTGTCCTTAAAAAATGTCCAATCCGACACCCAAGGCACCGGGAACCGGCATTTTTTGCCAGTTGTATAAACAACTCTTGTTTTAAAGTGGTCTCCTTTGAGTACCACGTCGTCCTCATAATGGGTTGGGGGCAAATCAACGTCACGACCACAAAGATAGGGGTCGGTATTCATACGACTCAGCCTCTCGGCCAGGTCCTCGTCACCAGCTATTACATACAGGAATCTATTCCTCCAGTTCCTCCACTTGTTATTTTTTGAAACAGTCATTTGATAGGAAGGCCGGGTGCTAAGGATATACCACGCATCACAGCTGTTTTTAGCCTTGTTCAAATGATGCATATGAGAAAAAATGCCGAAGGACATCCTATAACCCCTCAGCCTACAGGTGGCCATGTAACCAAAAATATTCGCCCAGGAGTTGGGAGTGAGCTACTAGATGCCGAGCTCATACCCCTCTAATACCTCCAGTATGAAGGGATGAAGATGGAATCGGAGCCCGAGCTCAAACACAACCTCATAGACCGGGAAAGCATTCTTAGGTAATGTTCTCACGGTCGCCTCTTGTTCTAGCACGATGATCTCAAAACCTTCACAATGAACGAAGGCCTCCCTTGTTTGGAGCAAATTAGAAGCATATAAGTCATGACAGACCTTTAGCATACCACTCATGCTCGGGTCGTAAAACTTATCTACTCTCTTCCTAGATGACCCAGGAATTGCGGGTATCTCTTCCTCGTCCAATTTGGACTCGGTTATCTCGACCTCTGGCCGCTCAGAACTTTTAGGTCCTGGACCGGTTGTTCCTTCCTCATACTCTTCCTGGTTCGATGTCCCAACCGAATCCTCTAGAGGAGGGTTGTATCGCATTTTCTGCTTCAACCTCGCCATAGTACTCTGCATAGGTACAAAGGGAGGAATATTCAGAGAATGGGTTTTAGAGCTCGACCAAGAGAAGACGGGTCCGGACACCCTGGATTCCTTGCTACTCGAGGATTCGGCCATACTATTGGGTTTAGAAGGCCGAATGCAAAAGATAAAACACAAAGAAAGGGAAGGAGGAATAAACGAATACCTGATTGAAGAATCGACGACTCGGGTTAAGTAAGGTCGAAAGGGTTCCTGCAAATAACAACTTCGGATCAAACTAAGGTTCTTCAAAGATTCAACTTAGTTCTTGCAGCAATCCTAAAGTTCAATCCAAAATCCACAGAAAGGTTCAAAGTTTTGAAGTTCTTACCCAGAGGATCTCTCTCTAACGTCTCTCTAAGATTTGGGAAATGATTTTGGAAAATGATTAGGGGGTATTTATAGACCCCCAATCATTTCAAAGTCCATAAACTTTTCTTATTTTCCCTCCAGAAGCAGGTTAGGAATCTTAATCAAAAAGAAATTGTTCAAAAGGGGAAAAATTATGCTAATTCTCCCCTTTTTGAGGGGCAAATGTTATAGCCAAAATTCTTGGCCCACTTGATTACGTAAGGCCCAAAGAAGAGCCCAAGCACATCAGCCCAAGAGAGAAGCCCAATAGAAGCCCTTAAAGAAACGTGGCAGCATCTTATTGTTCCACGTGTCATGGCATTATAGGGCCACGTGGCGGTACCCTAGGAAGACACCTGGCTAGTTAGAGTTCAGCATAGAAAGTTGTGAAAAACATCAAAAGTGGGAAAAAACTTGTATCCCACATTGATAGTTTATAAGAGAAAGTAGGAAGATTCTTGCATAAAAGTATTAATGCAATGATTGCAACACAGATCCTAATATTGGCTGATTTGACAACACATACTTGTAATTGTCAATTAACCTTAATCAATCTTGATTAGCAGCTATTTGAGTTATTATTATCTTTTGCACATTTAATCGTTTATTTCTACATTTTATTATTATTACTTTGGAAAAGTGTGTAGCATAGAAGTGTTAGTCCTCTCCTTAATTTCAAAAAACCCTAAAACAAATATGATACAAAAAAAAAAAAAGACATGTGTAGCTATCATTGTCATTTACTTTAATGCTAATAGGGAAAATGGAAATAGAAAAAGGCCACTTTGCAATCAGTGGGACCTGAACTTGTGTCACTCAATAAAATGCAACAATTGTGCTTCATGCTCAACGACTCCACCAAACTCTTTTTCATTTCTTCTCATGTACATCATTAGTATATATAATAAAATAGAAATATGATTAAAAGGCCCATTCAAATGGGGCCCTGTGCAACAGATCTATTTGCACAGGCTTAGGGGCGGGCCTAACTGTATTTATTGTTAGAATATTGCTCCCTCCATTTTTTTAGATATAACACTTTCACTTTGCCACTATTCATCATATTCGCTTTGACCGTTAATTGTTACTTATGTATAAAGAAAAACATATTCATGTGAGATCTTATTGGATTCACCTCGGAATACACTTTCTAAATAGATAATTTTTATAATTTTTACACTTATATATTTATAGATATTAGGAGTCCAAGTTGTGTCTCGGCAAGTGTGAAAAGTGAAGTGTTACATCTAAAAAAAAACAAAGGGAATATGTGGTAAATAAAAAGAACGACTTATCTGAGATGATCGTGACTAGCACTGCCAATTCAGGTCAACAGTTTAGTTTTGGTTTTAACCAATCAGTTTGGGTCGTTTCAGTTCAATTAATTTCAGATAATTTTTTTCTAGTTCAGTTCAGTTAATTTTGATTTCAGTTCAGTTCAGTTTTTGTACGGATATATTTTAGTTCAGTTCAGTTAATTGTTCAGTTTAACCAATCAGTTAAAAATTCGAACGGGTGCAATTCAGTTCAGTTGAAAATGTCGACAGTTCAGTTCAGTTTTGGTTATAGTTTTTTTTTTGGTTCGGTTAGCTTTAGTTCAGGTCAATTGAGATTATAATTTTGTAACTCCAAAACAGCTTTAAGATAGACATTCACTAGGAAATTCCCTACCACTAGTCGGTCGCATGCAAATGTGTAAATCCGTCGCAAATCACCTACCCATATTTTCAGTAGGAAATTACCTACCGCATTTTCGGTTGAAAAGGTTGAGAACTGTGGTACCAAATCACCTACCAATATTTTTTATTTTTAGGTAGGAAATTACCTACCGCTAAAAGTCAGTAGGAAATGTTGTAAAATGTGGTAGGTAATTTTTCCGACCGAAAATTGCTCGGAAATGTACAATTAGCGACCAACGTATTTCTTTCCGCTCAATATATACCGACCGATTTTTCTTTCCAGTTATCATCTTTTCAGTTCAGTTTCAGTTAGCTTCAGTTATCCTCTTTTCAGTTCAGTTTCAGTTCAGTTATTTTCAAATACCCAATTTTCAGTTCAGTTATTTTCAGATACCCAATTTTTAGTTCAGTTCAGTTATTTTCAGATACCCAATTTTCAGTTAAGTTAAGTTATTTTGAGATATTTAGCAATTAACTTCAGTTTCAGTTGGTTTCAGATTCAGTTCAGTTCATTCAGTTCAGTTCACTTTCAGTTTCAGGTAATTTCAAATCGACCAAAAACAGTTCAGTTTCAGTTAAAACAGTTTTGTTTCAGTTGGTTTCAGATTCAGTTTAGTTCAGTTCCGTTTGATATTTTTCAGTTGACTTTCAGTTATCAGTTCATTCAGTTCAGTTCACTTTCAGTTTCAGGTAATTTCAGATCGACCCAAAACAGTTCAGTTTCTTTTAGTTCAGTTCAGTTAAATCAGTTCTAACCCAATCTGACAGCACTAATCGTGACGTAATCTAATCACCCCCCCAAAACAGAAATTCTCCCGCAACGATATATAAACTCCAGGGCCCTAGGCAATCAATTTTCAAGAATACACGATCGTTATTTATTTCACCGGTGTCTGTAAGGAAATAGATTTATATTCTCAAGACCAAAGGCCCGGTCCAACGCAGGAGGTGTGTGTGGTGAAAACAAATATTATCGCTAACCTACTAAAATCTCCAAGGCATACAATTCAACTCAAAACATATTTAAAAAAAAAAAAAAAAAAAAGCTGAAACACTCCTAAAAGCATATGATAAGATAACTCAAACACTCAATCCATACAACATTCATGGGATTAAGTACATTATCATTTTAAAGTTGAGCTACAATTAATACTACCGAGTACAGTAGCACAAGTACTTAAACCATAGAGCTAACATAAGAAAATATCCACATTCGTCAATTTTGATTGATATTATTCCTTCCCGTTAAACCAAAGAATCAATTTAAATAGATGAGAGCAAAAAATCTTTACCACATACTGTAATAAAAACAAAAATAATTAGGAGATAAAAACCTATATTCAGAGAATAATAATACAGTACAGTAATACGGAGTATGTGAAATCCCAGAACTAGCCTCGCCACTTGCTACACTGACCAGTAGGACGTGTCTTCTCTCGTCCAGCTTTCAACGGGCAAGCTGACTGTGCAGGTGGGACCATACAATTATATTGCAAACACAACACACTGCTTAATGGAATCTCAGCCGTCGGATTAATCTGGAACCCTGTTAGATAATTATGCTGCAAATACAACGTCTGTATCGTACCATCCATCAAACGGTCCACATAGCTCCTCGGAATTGAACCCATGAACCGGTTATTATTCAAGTACAAATTCTCCACCGTTGATAACAGCGGCGACACTTGCCCTGATAATCTGTTGTAGCTGAAATCAACGGTTGTGATTTTGACCTCCTTACTGGGAAAAACCGACCCAAAGAACTGGTTTCGTTGCAGATGAAGGTTGGACAGTGGGAAGTTGAATATCTGAGAAGGGATTATGCCGGTAAACTGGTTCATACTCAAGTCCAGGTAGTTTAATTTGTTGAGTTTTGGGAGCAGAGTGTACAGAGGACCTGATAATTTGTTCCACCCTAACGAAAGGTACTGTACGTTGGGCTTGAAGTTGTCTTGATGTAACATTCCGGTGAAGTTGTTATGCATCAGGTCGACACGTGTCAGTGAGTCCGACACGAATGGTGGGAGAAACCCGGTTAAGTGGTTGTGGCAGAGGATGAGGTTTGATAGGACAGGGAGTGACCCTAGTGGGTGAGGGATTGACCCACTGAGTTGATTGTAACTCAAGTCTAGAGTCCGTAAGTTTCGTAACTCGCCCAAACCCGCTGGGATTGACCCGCTGAGGTAGTTCTTGCTGACCGCGAAGAAGCGGAGGTTGGTGAGTTCGGAAACGGTGTCGGGTATTTGACCCATGACCCGACCTGGAACGATGGTGAACTCGGCTAAGGAGGAGAGCTTTCCGATAGCGGGATCAATTCGACCCGCTAAACCAGAGGATCCGGCTCGCGGGTCGCCGAGGTTGAGGGCGATGACCCGGTCGGAGTTGCAGTAGACACCGGGGAAGTTACAGGGGTCAGAGGTGAAGTCCCATGACTGGAAGAAACTGGAACCGGGGGCGTCGCGGAGGGACTTGTGAATGGATTGGAGTGCCAGGAAATCAAGCGGGTCTAGAATTGCAAACGATTGAAAGCAGCATTGCAGCAATAAAACAAATAAAACCCAGATAAACACCATCATATGATATAATATATATAATAATCTGAATGAATGAATGCAATAGTACCAATAATGTTGAATTAAATTTATAGATGACAATGTATGTATGTATGTAGTATAATTATGTGCAAGTGTATATATAAGAAAGAAGGGGAAGTTGGGTGGATTTTAATTTTAATTTGATGCTTTTTCCGTGAGGGAGTCAGGGAGGTGTTACCAAACTTTCTCGTGTGAGCTTTAATGGTGGATGGTGGTGGTCAATATACAATGGGGAGACAACCAAGAAGAAAGAGAAAGATTATACAGTAGATGGATGAGATTAACTTGAGAAAGAAGCAAAGCAAGAAAAAAATTGTGTGGATAATTTTGGGGAGATGTTCTTGCTATGCAAGACTGCAAGCTTTTGATGAGAGAGAGAGAGAGATGGCTTGAAAGAGAAGGAGAAATGACTGCTTTACTAGTGAAGTGTAGTCTAACAACTGATACTTACAACAAACAGCAAAAGAACCAAAGTAGGTAGCTAGGCATGCTTTTTTTTTTATTGTTTGATTTTTTAATAATTTTACAGTAATATTTTTTTAATGGGTTCGAGGGGGTTAATATTTGGGAATGTGAGCAGGGGACCAAACGGTTGTACGAACCTACGTGGCAAGACGTTTATTTTTGGTTCGGATAAGAGGTCGCACTCAGGAGTCAGGAAGGGTTTGGTTTGAGTTTGGGTTTGGTTGTTTGGGAAGAAATTGCAGGTAACGAGGACCACGTGACATGGCGGTTGGGGTACTAAACACACACCTCATGAGTCGAGACCATCTTCTTCATTAAGCTTTTCAGGATTATATTGACTATTGTGCCACCTTTCTTTCGTTTCCATTTAACAACTCTCTTTGTTTTCTTCCCACTTTTTTCTAACCTCCTTTGCATGTTTGTTTCTCGTACGGAATACAATTCTTCAATTTTATTTTATTTTCTTTTTTTTGAGGGAATACAATTCTTCAACTTTTTTTCCCTTATACTCTCTGTCCCAAATTACTTGCTACAATTTTCTTATTTGGATGTTCCAAAATACTTGCTACATTTTCTTTTATAGTCTATGGGCCTACATATATTTTAAATTTTTACCATCTTTAGTGTCATTTTTATCATCTTCAAGCCAATAAATTTCTTCCACTTAAATTTACAAATGGTGGGCCCACATTAAAATTAGTTTGCATAAAAATTTGTTCCAAAATGCAATGTAGCATATAAAATCGGACGGAGGGAGTACTCCCCTCTATGGTAATTTAGTGGTTATATCTTGAGTTGTAGCACTGTTTACATATGGTGTTTGATTAGTTCCAGTTTTATAAGCATAAGGAAAAAATAATCATGATAGATCTAGTTTAATCCGTCTCAACATGTACCTTTCAAATATATAATTTTTTATAATTTTTAATTATGTGTATTTTAAGATTTTTTTATTTAAAGTCGTGTCTCGGGGGTATAAAAAGTGAATATAGCAACTAAATTTGGACGGAAAGAGTATGAATTTAGTGACATTTATTAGTAGATCAGTATATTTTTATACTACATCCGATCGAAATTAATCGTAACAAATTTGATGCACAAAATTTTAGGTAAAATTTCTTTGAGGTGATTAGAAAAAAATGCGGGGCATGTAGATATTATGGAGTATTTTTGTAATATTGCAATTTGTGTTATTTTTTATTTGTGTAATAATATATGAAAATATGAATATAAGGCCACTAAAAATTTACTTTAATAAATTATAATGTGGACGAAAAAAGAAAGTTATAATTTATATTATAAGTTACAACTTACAAATTACAAGTATCCAAGTCTAAAACTTACAAACTTACAACTTATAAGTTTCAAGTATACAACTTAAAAGTATAACTAATATACTACAAATTTATTATAAAAAAATTAAAAAACTACAACAACTCAACTATTGAAAAAGAAAATTCCAAATGTAATTAGTTAATTATAAAATATATAAGTAAAATTAACTTTTTAAAGCATGTGGACACTTTCGAGAGGGGATCGGACTTGGATTTACTTTGATGATAACTAAAATTTAATTTTTCAATTCAATTTTAATTTTCAAAATAAAGTGCCTACGTATCTTTAAGTATGCATATGGAATCAAAGCCCTCGGGTTATTTACATATCTGGATAGTGGCAGTGATGTCGTGGTGAAGAATCATTAAGTGGTAGTTTCATTCCCGCCATCTCTGTCCGAGGAACCCATGATCATCCACGGGTCATCTTCCTTCGATCCTTGTATCCTTTACTCTTCTTGATCATAACCTTTCTTACTGACGCACATTTCTTTGCTTTCGGGGTGTAGACTAGACCGTTTTTCGTCTAATACTCTTTTACGTGCACTAAAAGCACAGTTGGACGCAACGGTTGAAGCCGAAATTTCTAGGATATTTTTAGCAATTCTAACTAGAATAGGAAAGTGCATATAATGATTTTTCCGCCATTTATAATGTGGAAATCCTCGTTATTTCAAATTGATATGACAAATAATCATCCATACCTGAACCTTCAACTACCGAGGTTGGCCCAATTAAAGCTAACGATGATAATGCAGATGATGTTGTTCCTCGCGATTTCTTTAAGATAGAGGCTAAAAAAGGATCTCTACCTCTCGGCTTAGGTTGTGAAGCCGATTCGAGTTGATAGATAATGTGCATAAAGTGTATTTAAAATTGTTTTATATTGTGTAGATGATCCGAATTGTGCTTTGTGTGGTTTGGCTGTAGAGTTTATTTCCCATTTATTTTTCGATTGCAGTGTTTCCATGCAGGTTTGGAGGAGATTGGTAGATGTGGTGAAGCCAAGAACCCGACTCTTTTCATTCTTAGAGCTGGTAATTAGGTGGTTGTGCTTCACCATGAAGCGGGGTAGATGTAAGGCTAAGATTTTAGCTGTTGTTTTTACAGAGGCTGTGTATATTATCTGACTTTATAGAAATAATGTAATTTTTAGAGGATCTGTAAGGTCTGTTGATAGCATTGTTAGGGAGGCTGTTTTCCTAGCAGCTTGTAGATGTGATGATTCAGATAGAAGGTTACTACTGATGTAAGTGTAATTGGTTGTGTTCTCCCTATATGCTGCCAGTGATTTGTTGAGGCTATGGGACCCTTTCTAGAAGGTGGCCATGGTCTTATTGTGAGGCGTTAGCATCTGGGATAGGTGCAGTTTTGTGGTGTATTGGGGGTCCATACCTTTATTCTTTTTTGGTAAATTGTGTTACATATGAATCGATATCATAATCAATTAAACTTTCTATATTGTTCTATATTGTGTTACATA
Organism: Salicornia ramosissima; assembly: GCA_951394345.1. NCBI lineage: Eukaryota > Viridiplantae > Streptophyta > Magnoliopsida > Caryophyllales > Amaranthaceae > Salicornia > Salicornia ramosissima. The sequence continues at coordinate 24,965,203 of OX596235.1, forward strand.
TGAATCGATATCATAATCAAAACCTAAACATTTATAATAGAAGTTCAACAAATTAAACTTCTAAACCATAGAACTGGATTATAAATTACTGCAATACCATAAATGTAAGGGAATTCACTGAAACAGGATTCCCATTTTGCCTTCATTCTATCGAGGATGTTCGAGATGGTAGCAATTTCAGTGATCTTGATGGCTTCGCTTATAGCATGAACAATTTTTTTTTTCTTGTATGAAAATCATTAAACTACCAAGTATGCTTCGTCCTTTGCATGTCTGTTTCTCGTACGGAATACAATTTTGCAACTTTTTTTCCTTATACTCCATTTATCATAATTTAGTTGCTACATTTTGAGTTGTATCACTGTTTACATGTGGTTTTTGATTGCTTCTAGTTTTTTCTATAAGAGTAAGGAAAAACATAATCATGATAGATCTAGTTTAATTCATCTCAATATTTACTTTTCAAATATATAATTTTTGTAATTTTTCATTATGTGTATTTTAGGATATTTTTTATTTAAAGTCGTGACTCGGGAGATATGGAAAAGTGAACGTAGTAATTAAATTGGGATTGAGAGAATATGATTTTAGTGACATATATTAGTAGAGTATATTTTTAAACTACATCTGATCGAAATTAATTGCAATAAATTTGATGGCACAAAATTTTAGGCAAAATTTCTTTGAGGCGATTATAAAAAAATGGGAGCATGTAGACATTATGGAGTATTTTTGTAATATTGCAATTTTTGTTATTTTTTATTTGTGTAATAATATATGAAATATACGAATATAAGGCAACTAAAAAATTTACTTTAATAAATCATAATGTGGACGAAAAAAGAAAGTTATATTTTGTATTTAATTTATATTATAAACAACTTACAAATTACAAGTATGCAAATCTAAAACTTATAAAGTTACCTAGTATATTACAAATTTATTATAAAAAAACTTAAAAAACTACAACAAGTCAACAACTGAAAAAGAAAATTCCAAATGATATTAGTTAATTATAAAACATATAAGAAAAATTAACATTTAAAGCATGTGAACCTCCCGGGGGGGGGGAGGGGACTTGGATTTACATTGACAACTAAAATTTAATTTTTCAATTCAATTTTAATTTTCAAAATGAGATACTTACGTATCCTTAAGTATACTTATGGAATCAAAGCCCACGTTGCTCTTTAACGTACCTGGATATAGTGGCAGTGATGCCGTGGTGAAGAATCATTAAGTGGTTGTTTCATTCCCGCCATCTCTGTCCGAGGAATCCATGATCATCCACAGGTCATCTTCGTTATCTCCGATCCCGTCAATCCTTGTATCCTTTAATCAGCTTTTTTTATAATATGAACTAGTAATCTTTAAAATTTAAATTGAGAAATTGAATTTTTTTGTACTGGAGAGTAAGAGAGTAAGAGTAGAGAAGATGAAAGTTGTGAATTGTGAAGAGTTTGAGTTAAATTGGATGAATATTTATAGGGATGAAATTGAGGGGAAAAGTAAAAATTTAAAAACATAATCCAAGCTAGTCGTTACTTAGTTGATGTACCAGACGGGTGGGTCACAGGGCGTGGTTTCAAAACTCTACCCATAGCCCAACCCGTTCGTAACCCAGCCCGGACCGTGACCTAGCCTAAACCCAGCCCTGCCCGCAACCCCAGCCCAACCCAGACCCGGTCCAGACCGTGACCCAGCCCTACTCGTAACCCGGCCCGCCCGACGAATTATTAGTGGTTCCACGCATAATGACTAGTTGGCAACTTGCTGGATGTGGTTTGTTTTTTTTTGAATTTTACTTTCCCCCCCTTTTTTATTCCTATAAATAACCCTCATCTTTCATCCAAATTCCTCACAATTCTCATCTTTTCTACTCATTCTCTCAATTCTCATCTGTCAAGTCTCAAGCTCTCATTCTCTTGTTAATTCTAAGTTTATAACTTTCATTTATCTTGTTTAGTTTTGTACGATTTTAAATAAAAAAAAACTTCTACTTTATATTCTAAGAAAAAAATGGCTTCAAGAGGGTATGGTAGGCAAAGTGGTGGCCTTAATGGTGGAGCTAGTGGTAGCTGTTGTGGGATTTTCCTCGATTACTTGAGAGATTAATAACTTAAGATTTGAGTGAAGATATCTAGAGTTTAATGATAGATTATCTTAGATGGAGCCTTTCTTTAGAGAGTAGTTTTTGTGGATATTGATCTAGAGAGTAGTTTTTGTGGTAATTGATATCACTTTTTCCTGATTCTATTTCTTTTTTGTGTGTTTCTTTATGTAACTTAGGGGATATTTATAGACAATGCTCCCCTATCAGAATATGACACCTCCTTATTTCTTAAAGTATTGAGATAACTTGCTTCTAGGCTAAGTAAAATCCTCTCCCATCCACTTGCTTTCCTAAACCTTTATAGGAGTAGGGCAGGTTGCCTACTTGCCAACTTGCCCTTATCTTATCTTCTGATTCTGATCTCTTTGATAGATATTTAACTTAGGTTAAGATAGATCAGATTGCCCGCTTGCTAACTTGCCCTTCTCTCATCTTATCTTATCATTTGTGATCTTGTTGTTTTTATAGATATTTACCTTAGGTTAAAGTAGATATAATAAATTAATTGTTAATATCTGGCCAGGAGTCACTTAATAATTAGGCATTATAACCATTCATCATCTGCCAAGTGGCAGTATGTGAAGTGACCACATCATTTGCCCTTCAAAAGCTGGGCCATATGTTCCAAGTGACATACAATTTGGGCCAAAGAACATTGGGCCAGGTTTTGAGAAGTAAAAAAAAATGAAGTTGGTTTCTAAAGAAAAAACAAGAAATGGCCCAAGGAGTAAAGCTAAAAAATTTGGCCCAAACCAAATTTTACTAGCCTTTTGAAATTTGAACTTAAAATTATTAATTATTTTTATTAGTATTACGGTTTTTTTTAATTAATTTTTTTTAAAAGAAAATATTTTTGCATGTACTAACTATATCATGCCACGTGGCAATTGGGGGGGGGGGGATAGGGTAGAAAAAGGTAATGATGAGTTGTAAAAAATTTGAAATCTTTTCACCTTCCTTCACTCTTTATAAATAGAGAGTTTGAAGGAGAAGTGCAGTAGACCTGAGCTTTCATCCCTGTCCTGCAGCACCTGCTTCTCCAACAGATTAGCTCATTCATATTCTGAAAGGATCTGCTGTACCCCAGCCATGATTGCAGCTGATCCCAGGCCTGTATAACATAACAGCAACCAAAGAAAAGATGGTCATGAGACTCTATACCCAGTGAGCAAATGCAGCACAGATCATCTGCACTAATCCCATGTTGATGCAGCCTACTCTTCACCTGTAACCTCTCCTGCACAGCCAACCACCAAATCACCTGATGCTTAGGTAGTGAGACTTTGTTCCAAACAATAGTGTCCCACCTCACCCTCACATCCTACTCCTTGATCCATTAATAAGCTCTCCTGATAGGGTAGCATTGCCCTTCATCAGGCAACCAATGTTGTCTCTGCAACTGGTCTAAGTTGCTTCTCACATCACATATGCTCTTCCAAATCCAACTAGATTGCATTGATGGAACATAGTCCCACCATCCCCCCTGCTTGATGTAGATATTATGAATCCATTTGACCCATAAGGTATTTTTATTGTATTCAATTTGCCATATAATATTCCCTACAGCCACAGAGTTCCACAAGAGCAGGTCTCTCACCCCTAGATCCCCCGTTTTCTTCAAGGAGCACACCTGATCCCAATTCACTGGCCCTGCTTTGACACCATTATGATTGTCAGCCCACAAGTAGTTCCTGCAAATCTAATTCACCCTCTTGATGACAGCTTTGGGAAGGATCATTATCTGCATCCAGAAAGAGCAAATGCTCATAAGGACAGAGTTCACTAGTTGGAGCCTCCCAGCATAGGAAATGTTCCTGGACTACCACCCTCTAATTCTAGCAGTTAACCTGGTCACCAATTGCTCACAGTCACCTACCTTGATCTTCTTATTGCAAATGGGTATACCCAAATACCTGAAAGGCCACTCCCCCTTCAGTGCATATCTCATCAACCTCATTCTCTTCCATATAGACATGATAGACCTTTGATTGGCTTTATTGGCCTGCAGCCCAGAAACACTCTCAAAGTGCCTCAACCCTTTCAACATCAGCCTGACACTACCCTTTTCCCCCTTGCAGAACAACATCAGGTCATCTGCAAAGCACAAACTGTTTAACCCAAGCCCCCTACACCTAGGATGGAATTTGAAAGCTTCCTTCTTCCCAATATATTTCATTGTTCTGTGTAAGTACTCCATATACATGACAAACAGCAGTGGGGACATAGGATCCCCTACACCTAGGATGTGGACAAAATTTCCCTAACAACTGATTTGTGGCGTTCAAAACATCAGAAAATAGAGTATATGGTTCTCACGGGTCACTTCGTTGATAAAAATTAGAAGCTGCAAAAACGAGTACTAAGCTTTGTGCACCTTCCTCCTCTACGAAAGGGAGAGACATAGCCAATTGTATATTTAAATGTCTAAAGGAATGGGACATTGAGAACAAAGTAAGTCACTATGTTATCTCTACATTATTATTTCAATATCTTGTATGTTTTTATTATCTCTTGCTTTTTTAATAATATCAAACATTTTTTTAATAGGTTTTCACAGTTTCAGTGGATAACGCCACGCGAAAAATTATTCTTGCATAGAGATTATGAAAGAGACATTCTCTTTATCTAAGAGGCTATGTTGTGTTGGAAAATTGTTTCACGTTAGATGTTGTGCACATATCTTGAACATTATGGTTCAACATGGTCTCAAACAAGTTAAAACAATTGTTCAAAATGTGCATAGCACTGTTGATTATCTTAATGGAATTGACATTCGATTAAAGAAGTTTGCGGAGCTCGTTCAACAATTCAACTTGAAAGAAAGGAGATTGGTTCTGGAAAGCAAGACAAGATGGAATTCAACCTATGATATGATAGTTTGTGCTCTCAAGTTTAAAGAGGTATTTCCTAGACTTGCTTTAGAAGATCGTGATTATGTTTTTTGTCCAAGTAGTGAAGATTAGGGTAAACTTGAAAAATTATTTAAGATTTTGGAAGTGTTTTATGATGCTACTATGATTATTTCTGGATCAGAATACCCCACTTCAAATTTGTTTCTTGCCGAGGTTAGAAGAGTTAAAACGTTGTTGGATAATAAGAGTCAGTTTACAGATGTGTTTGTTAGAGATATGGTAGCCAACATGAAACAAAGATTTGATAAGTATTAGGGTGAATGTAATTTGTTGATGTCCATAGTTGTTGTGTTGGACCCTCAAATTAAAAAGCGAAGTGCTGAGATAATTTTCCCTAAAATGTATTCTCCCGATGGTGCTAGAGATAATATTCAAAAAGTTAAAGCTACTTTAGGTGAACTTTATGATGAGTATGTTGCTATATATTCGTCTTCTACTTTCCGTCAATGTGAAAGTACAACCAACACTATGAGTACTGGTAGTAGTGTTGGTGTAAAAAGAAAAACAGGATTGAGTGAACTCATAGAAGAAGCAAGTTTCGAAGAAGAAACTAATACTAGAAAATCTGAAATTGACTCGTATCTTGAGGAACGACCTGTAATTGTTGGTGAGAATACCCGATTTGATGTATTGGAATGGTGGAGGGACAAAGCTTGTGAGTTTCCCATTTTATCTAGGGTAGCAGCGGACATTTTAGCTGTTCCTATTACCACGGTAGCATCTGAGGCTACATTTAATGCTGGTAGTCAAGTGATTGATCCATATAGGGCTTCACTGAGTCCTGAAACCGTACAAATGCTAATCTGCACCGGAGATTGGTGTAGATCACTCCATGGGATAAAGAGAAAGAACAAGGTAATAAAGCTTTTACTAATTAAATATTTTATTTTCATAAAGATTAATTAAATTGTTTTGATTATAATATATCTTAGCTAACTTTGTCATATATGATTTCAGGACAAGGAAGCACAATCAAAGGAAATAGTTATTCCAATAGAATAGGTAATTACAAGTTTTTTCTTTTCAATGTGATTTGAGTTCACAATTTAAACCAAAGATTGTATTTATAGGTGGTGGAATTGGATGGAACATGGAGCATATGGAAAACTAATTTTTTTTGTTTTTGTTGATGATGTATTGTTATGGAATTATGGGATAAAATGGTTGTATTGGATTTGATTTCAAATTTTTGTATTAGATTTCTTTAAAATTGATGTAGGTTGTAAAATTGGATTTCTTTGAAATTGCTGTTGATTGTAAAATTAGATTTCTTCTAAAATTGGTTGATGATGTATGTAAAATTATAAAGGATCTTGAGCTCACAAGCCTGAGACGAGCTCACAAGTCTGAGACGAGCTCACGAGCCTGAACGAGCTCAAGAGCCTGAGCCGAGCTCGAAATAGGGTTTTTTGTCACGAGCTCGAGCCGAGCTTCGAAATCCCAAACTCGCCGAGCTCACGAGCCGAGCTGAGCCGAACCAAAAACTCAATCGAGCCGAGCCGAGCCTAGGGGTGTTCGGTCTCGGTTCGTGCAATAAGCACCCCTAGTCATGCCCTTCGGTCTAAAGAATGCAGGAGCCACATACCAACATTTAGTCAACAAGGTCTTCGAAAAGCAGATTGGAAAAAACGTTGAGGTATATGTGGATGACATGATCATCAAAAGTGAGCTGTCCTCATATCCTGTCCAGGACATGAGGGAAACTTTGGAAACGCTCAAGAAATTCAACATGAAGTTAAACCCCAAGAAATGTGACTTTGGGGTCAAAGGAGGAAAATGCCTCGGATTCTTGGTAGACGAAAGGGGCATGGAGGCCAATCCTCATAAAATCAAGGTCATTTAAGACATGCAGTCACCAAGGACGGTTAAGGAAGTACAAAGATTGGCCGGCTGCATCGCAGCACTCGGCCGCTTCCTGTCTCGGTCAGCCGATAATAGCTTGCCCTTCTTACAGGCATTGAAAAAGGCAACATTCAGCTGGAGCGTTGAGGTGGAGGAAGCCTTTCAGAGGCTAAAGGAACATCTCTCTCAGATTCCAAAAACTAGTTTCTCCTTTACCAGGAGAAATGTTGATCCTCTATCTGGCTATCTCCGACTACGCGCTCAGCGCAGTTTTAGTGGCCGAGAGGGAACATTTTCAGTACCAGTCTACTTCATCAGCCACGCATACCAAGGTGCAGAACCAAAGTACTCTCAAATTGAGAAGATGGTCTTCGCACTAGTCATGTCTAGCAGGAAATTGAAGCCATAATTTCAGGCTCATTAAATCAAAGTCCTAACCGAACAATCCATCCAGAAGAAAATAGAAGGAAGGAACAACACAACTAGGATGACAGATTGGACCGATCAGCTCTTAGATTTTGGCCTTCAGTACGAGCCCCACAAAGCCATCAAAGCTCAGGAATTAGCTTATTTCATTGTGGAATGCACGAATAGACCGTCCACTCAGGACAATGGTTAGCCATGGGAATTGTATATCGACGGCTTAGCCACCAAAGGAGGGAGCGGAGCCGGTCAGCTCATCAAAACAAGCATGGGCGAACAAATAGAGTACACCGTGAGATTCGGATTCACAACATCCAACAATGAGTCTGAATACGAGGCACTCATCTTCGGGATGAAGCTATGCCAAGCCGGTGGAGCTACCTCGCTGAAAGTGGTCTCAGATTCCCAGTTGGTAGTAAGGCAAATATCCGGGAAGTACGAGGCAAAGGAAGAAGCTACGAAGATGTATTTAAAAAAGTGTAAAACGCTCATAGCTCAGTTCGAACACTTCACCCTCGATCACATCCCCAGGTCAGAAAACACGCAGGCACTTGCCCTTGCCAGACTTGCCAGCTCAGCCCAAGGAACACACCCTCGGATTATTACTTGGGACGTGTTGCCTGAGCTCAACATCAATGAATTTAGCGTTAAACCGTGTCTCAACAGGCCGACTGGCGAACCAACATTATCTCTTACCTAAGAGACCATCAGCTACCCCCGGAGGAAAGGGAGCAAGCTCGGGTCAAGGCCCTCAGTCGGAACTACCTTTGGTATGATCAACAGCTGTACAAGCTATCCTACACTCATCCGCTGCTAAAGTGTGTCACCCCCGAAGAAGGAAATAACATCTTACAAGAAATACATGAAGGGGTATGCGGTAGCCATTAGGGAGCACGTACCATTGCAAGCAAGGCACTCAAGACAGGATATAAGCAATGTCAGTTACAAGGGGACATACCGAGAAGGCCCTCGCAAGACTTAGCAACCATCACACCCACGTTGCCATTCGACAAATGGGGGATGGACATACCCGACCCCTTCCCTCCAGCGGTAGCCTAGAAAAAGTTTCTCTTGGTGGTCGTAGGCTACTTCACTAAGTGGATCGAGGCTGAAGCACTTGCAAGCATCATTGACAGGCAGGTCAGGCAGTTCATATGGAAAAACATCATAACTCGGTTTGGTATTCCCCGAATGCTTATCTCAGATAATGGTCGACAATTTGATAGTGGACCCACTCGAGAATATTTTCTAAATTCGGCATTCAGAAAAGGTTTACATCAGTGGCCCGTCCATAGACGAATAGCCAAGTCGAGGCTGCCAACAAGATCATACTCAAGGGAATCAAAATCCAGTTAGAAGGGGCCAAAGGTTCATGGGTTGACGAGATTCCAGGAGTCCTCTGGTCAGCTCGGACAACCACTAAGGAAGCAACAGGACATACCCCATTCTCCTTAGTATACAGCAGTGAAGCCATCCTTCTAGTGGAAGTAGGGATACCTTCACCAAGGATCTAATACTATGAGTACAAGGAAAATGAAAGAAAAAGGAATGATGCTCAACCTTCTTTGGTACCCTCTTGTTGAAGGATCTCAACCTTCTTCTCGAGACAAGGAATGATGCTCTACTCAGATCAATCACCTACAAACAAAAGATAACTCGATACTTCAACAAGAGGGTGGCCCCTCGGCCAATTGAGAAAGGTGATTGGGTACTCAAAAAGTTCGAGGCCACTAGAAGAAGACCCACTGAAGGCAAGTTAACCCCAAATTGGGAAGGACCATATCAAGTGGAAGAGGTTATCAGGCCAGGATCCTACAGACTACAAGACGAAGAAGTCGGTCGATACCTCGGCCATGGAACACTAATAACTTGAAAAAGTTCTACATCTAATTTGCTTTTGAGTAGTAACTTCAAAGTTTTCAACAAAACATGTAATTAGGGGCATAGAGTATGTAAGCAACTAGCAATGAAAAGAATTACATCTTTTGTTAAAATGCTTCCTCAAAATATCATGTACTCAGAAAGGTGGAAAACAGCAACAAGCATTATATTAGCATTATATTAATTAATTCATAATTACAAAAAGTGGCTCACAACTCAGGCATACAACCCTCAGCTAGTCTTAATTACAAAAAGTTAGCTAAATTGTTCTACAACAACAATGTGCAAAACTACACTATTACAACAACAAAGTGGCTGAGACTCGGCATGAGGATTGGTGGGGGAAGGATCAGCCTTTCTCTTCGACCGACGCTCTCTCTCAGGGTCCCCCACCTCTCGGTCAACATCATTATCATCATTATCATCATCCTCATCATCACCAGAGCTCGCCTCAACAAGCTTCGCAGCTAAACGATCAATTGTTGCGGCATCAACCTCACCATGACCTTCTAGGTGATCTACAACATCGAACTCCTTCTCAAGTTCCTGCATCATGAGTTGATCCTTGTATCAAGCCTCATCCTCCTGACGTAGACGCTCATACTCAGCCTCAAATTCTTCCTTCTTCTCGGCACATAAACTGCTGAGCACTTTGAGCATCCTCTCCTTTATTGTTTGGCCCTCTATCTCAGCGGCCTCCAGGATCAGGTCAGCAATATAATCTGAAGCTACCTCGGTTCCCTTCCAACTCCCAATGAGGGCATCTCGGCAAAGCACGAACTACATCTCAGCCCATCGCTCGTCATAAAAATCATGAGTCATCTCATCCAAGGTCTAGAGGAGGGTAATTACCCGCTCTTTTTCCTCCGCGGCCATATTTTGGCTCTCAGTTAAAGCCTTATCCAATTGGGCCCTCTCCTTGGTCAGCTTGCTCAGAATCTCGTTATGATGAACCGAGGCATCAGACGCCTCCTTCCTAGCGACTTCAAGCTCTGCCTGAACCGAAGCCAGTTTGGCTCACACAACGGTCAACTCGGATCTCACACCCCTAACTCAGCTTGTGCAGATGATAGCTCGACACCTAGAGTCACCTTTCTTTTCTCGTCTCAAGCAATGCCAACTTCTCGGCCTTTAGGGTACTCAGCTCAGCCGAGAGACCATCCACATTCTTAGAGTCGATAGCACAGAAGTGTTTAGACAAAGCACGCAGCCGCACAGACATCTACAAAAGAAAATCCAGTCAGATATGCACAAGAAAGTTAAAGAAAAGACAAGTGAGAAAGTTTACCTCTAGTCAATTCTCATGAAGATAGTCAACCTGCTCTGAACCCAGGCGTCTCAACTCCTTCTTATCCTCGGACAAACAAATCAACTTCATACTTTGATTTATCCGACAGGACTTCTCAGCCAAAAACAGTTGAGAGAAGGGAACATCATGTCCAGCAGGATGCGGTAAATCCACCTTCGTCCTTCCCTTGTCTGGCCCTGTGACATAGGCCTCAGCCTCAATAAGCTTAGGACCCTCAAGACCTATGTAAGAAGATGCCTCAGCATCAATAGGTCGACCTTCCCCAGCCTTGGCAACATCCTCAACATGATGCTCACCCATCAACTCAGATAAGTTGAAGAGATCATTGTTGTCTTGAATCTCGAGAGGCTCACCTATATTTTTAGGAGCAACCTCGGGACGAGGAGCCCGAGGCTGGCTGACCTGAGTAGACATCAAAACAGTCCTCGAAGCAGGTCTCTTCCTCTTCCTGGACTGACCAGGGTCCTAATCAACAAAGAAAAAGTTAGTTATACCCAAAATAAATTACCTCTCCGAAGCATTAAACAAAGAAGTAATACCAGTGGGGCAGGCGAAACTTTTGTGCTCCCATCCTTCAGGGCCCTGCGCAGCCTCGCACCCTCTAGGGCTGTCGTAGTCATCCTCTTCGACATTTCTCCACCACGCAACCTCCTTAGGACGTCCTTTGCAAGCAAACAACAATGAATGTAAGAAAAAGGACTTAAAATAATGCAAAGCGTTCAATGTCAGAAGTATACCCCTCGGGTAGTATCGACTCAGCCCTAGAGCCGAGAGAAAGAATTCATCCGAGAAGAACTCCTCATTCGGAACCCAACACTCGAGAAATTGGATATAAGTCCCATTCCGTTGAATTTTCTTATAAGCTTGTAGGTAATAAGCAACTACAGCTTCCTCCTGATTCAGCTCAGGGACCCCCAAGTTGAGGCTAACATTCGGCTCAGATATCGGTTCGAGAGAAATCTCCCACCTGGCATCTCCTCTGTGGACAAACACAAAGTCATGCCTGGAGAATTTATGGCTACTCGGCAGCTTTGAGTATACTCAGTAAGACTATCTTGTCCCAAAGCGTCACCAGCCTCTCCCATGAAACTTGGGTTCACTCATCATCAGTTTGAAAACATTCCGGAACAAATTCAAAGTCAGGGTAACTTTCAACATACTACACACAACCATCAAGAAAGAGATGACGTACACGGTATTCGACACCAGTTGGGATAAAGACAGGTTATACGCCCGAAGGATCATCACCTAGGGTGGGGATAACGGGAACCTGATCCCAGCTTTCAGTTGAGCCTCATACACGGCCATACAACCGACTGACCGGTTAATGATTGTGCTTTCCTCCACGGGCCTGATAAACTGGTACGGTGCCTTCAGATCGTACCATGTATGAAAATGCTCAAACTCAGCATCTAACAATCTCTAGAACTTGGCCCTTATAAAGTAGGCCCTAGGTCCATATAACAAGCCCTCTCGGCCACTAGTGCTCTATAACTTGGCATCATTCAGCTCAACTACATTATTCAGTTGTCTTTCTTCATCCGGCCTTTCTCCATTGGCATTGATCTGGTCATCCTCGGCAGCCATCCTCACTGCCCCCGTTTCCAACATACGGTCCAAGTAACCACGTTTAGGACCACGCATGGCTAAGGAAACCTCCCAAGGAAAAGGTAACCTCTCATAACCATCCTCGGACTCGGCTTCTCCACATTCCGAGGAGGATAGAGGAAGGGCCTCAGCCAGATCAGAACACTTAGGCAACCATGCATGGGCTTTCACCACTGCAAGGCCACACACTCTTATTTCCCTCCCTAGAATAAGGGGAGGAGAGGGAGGAGGAGTACTTTGCTCAGATAAAGAGTCATACATGTCCATGGCTCGGACTTATTACAATACTGAGCAGACTCACTTATTGCCTTATTGCGAAAAGAAATAAAATAAAAGAAAAGGAAAGAAGAATACCTGAAGAAAAGCTCCTTATGGGATGATATTGACTTCTGGGAAGAAAGGAAGATCCTCTGTCACTTTCTCGAGAACTAGGCCCACCAATAATAAACAATTAAAAATGACAAATGGAGAAAAAGTCCAGCCATTTATAGTAAACAAAGGGGCCATGAATCGGCACCTAATGAAACGATGCGACTCCTCAGCGAGAACGAACCGCTTCACAAAGAGGTCAGGGTCATCGCTTCAACCAAGAAGCACCCTCGGCCACAAAGTCCCAACCCTCCACTCGGCCAAATAGAGGGATGCCCACCATCCTGGCCGAGTGTCGAGTGCAGCCTAAACCTTCACTTGGCCAAAAAGTGTTGTCCACCATCCTAGCCAAGTGTCGAGTGAAACATACCCTCCACTCGGCCAAAAGAGGGATGTCTACCATCCTGGCCGAATGTCGAGTGAAACATAACCTCCACTCGGCCAAAAAAGGGAGGTCCACCATCCTGGTCGAGTGTCGAGCGAAGCATGTCCCTCCACTCAGCCAAAAAGGGATGTCCACCACCCTGGACGAGTGTTGAGCGAAACATGTCAATATGGTTAAGTCCAGGGTCTCACTCTACCAAGGGAGCATCCTCGGATGGTTGGCCAAGCCAGGTAACAAAATCCTCACATCGGCACAAAAGAGATGCACTCCATCCTAGCCGAATGTCGAGCACACCATACAAATACGGGAAAGCTCAGTGTCAACACTCCTTCAGAAGTGCACACTTGGGCGGACGGCCAAGCTAGGCCACAAAACCCCAGCCCTCCACTCAACTAAAAAGGGATGCCCACCATCCTGGTCAGGTGTCGAGTGAAATATACCCTCCACTCGGCCAAAAAGGGAGGCCGACCATCCTGGCCGAGTGTCGAGTGAAATATGCCCTCCACTCGGCTAAAAAGGGATGCCCACCATCCTGGCCGGGTGTTGAGTGAAATATACCCTCCACTCGGCCAAAAAGGGATGCCCACCATCTTGGCCGAGTGTCGAGTGCAATATACCCTCCACTCGGCTACAAAGGGATGCCCACCATCCTGGCCGAGTGTCGAGTGAAATATACCCTCCATTTGGCTAAAAAGGGATGCCCACCATCCTCGCCAAGTGTCGAGTGAAATATACCCTCCACTCGCCTAAAAACGGATGCCCACCATCCTGGTCGAGTGTTGAGTGAAATATACCCTCCACTCGGCTAAAAAGGGATGCCCACCATCCTAACCGAGTATCGAGTGAAACATACCCTACACTTTACCAAAAAGGAATGTCTACACCCTGCCCAAGTGTCGAGCAAAGCATGACCTCCACTCAGCCAAAGGGGATGTCTATCACCCCGACCGAGTGTCGAGCAAACCACTCACGTCAAAGGAAGACCATGAAACACCTCATCAGGGTAATCCTTAAAACAAGTAGCCAAACCAGGCTACATGAAACTACCCTTGGCCAAAAGAGAATTCAATACACTCTCCGGCCGAGTGTCGAGCAGGCCACGCCAAGATACAGGAAATTAAAGCAACCTTCGGCCGAGTAGCCGAACTATGGTACAGCATCTTCCACTCGGCACAAAAAGGCAGAACCCATCCTGGCCGAGTGTCAAGACGAGACACGCCCACTCAACATGCAATGCTAAAACTGAGCCGTCAAGTGAGATATCATTCTTCCCGAGCAGAGTGTTTAAACTCAACCCCGGATGAATGGGGGCAACACAAAATAGCCGAGCCGAGTGGGACGAAAAGACCGCATTTAATGCCATTTAATGCGGAGGAGCAAAACATGCCTATAAAAGGAAGTAAATCCTTAAGACAAAACCATAACAAAAATTACCACAAAAAAACACAATTGCTACAAAAAATCTCTTTCCTCCTTTCCTTTCCTCTTTCCCCTTTCCCTCTCTAAAAATTACCATGGGTGCTAAAACTTACCCCCATGGTTCCACAAACAAAAAGTTGCTGAGTGCAACTGTAATGACCCAGATTTTATTGGTATTTTTGCCGATAATTATGTGTATTTATGTGTTAGTTCAAATTTATTTTTGAACTATTTATTTCATTTTATGTGAATAATTTCGATTTAATTCGAAATATTTGTTTCAGTTTTTATTATTTATGTTATTTATTATTTAATTAATTAGAATTTTTATTATTTAATTTTCTAATTAATTATTTAATATTTTGGGCTAAATCGATTTATGCATGATTAATCATACAATTTATGTAATTAGCCCAATTGGTCACGAGAGCCCAATTTTAGGCCCAATTGCCCTTGATGGCCGGCCCTCTCCTTGGTGCATGGCAAGTTTTGCCACTTGCTTTGCTTTCACACTTAACTAACTTCTATAAATAGAAGTAGTTAGTAAGCCATGAGACCATTTTTGCTCATTTGCCTTTAATCACACTTGCCATCTCTTGCCATCCAAGTTCAATCACAAAACTCCCTCCCAATTGCTCTCTTGCTTCACGCCATTTTTGGCTTCAATCACCATCAAATTATTCATCTATCTTTTTAATCCTAATCTTAAAGATTCAACTTCTATTGATCTTTAAGTACTAAAACACAATCCAAAACCCAATTATTTCATCCAAGATCATTAGTTCGGGTTTGGTTCGGGAATCTCGATCGTGAGGGTTTGATCGTGTGGGTGTCCGTGTGTGGGGCCGTGCAGTGGCAGCCGTGCAGTTGGTGGTGTCGTGGCCGTGCAGTAGGTCCGTGGCAGTGGTGCTCGTGTGGGTCGTGGCAGGCAGCCGTGCTGGGTGGCAGTGGTGCTCGGGTGGTGCGTGGTGGTGTTCGTGCCAAAACCGTGCCATGCGTGGTGGTCCGTGTTGCTTGGACGTGGGTTTAGCATTCCGGGCAGCGGGTTTTGTGTTGAATTGGTGTGTTAATCTTCAATAAGGTAACATACTTTCTCAACCTTGTTGGTATACTATGTTTATAGTATAGATTAAATGCATGTTTGGGTTGTTTGATGTTGATTATCTATGATTTTATGTATGGTTTATATTCTGATTTTTATGTGTTTATATGATGTTTTGATGAAGGTTTTTTCATGATTTTATGATTGGTTATATGTTGTTTTATGATCATGATAATTATGTTGAAGTTTGATGAATTTTGGATAAGTTAAAGTGGAATTTTCGAATGGATTGTGATGTTATGCGTGTAGTATGAATATGTTGGATGAGTTCTTGATTGAAGTTCTTGAATCTTGATTAAGTTCTTGATTGAAGATCTTGAATCTTGAATGAGTTCTTTATGAGTTCTTTGAGTTCTTTATGAGTTCTTGATGAGTCTTTATGAGTTCTTGGTTGAATCTTGAAAGTTAAAGAAAGGGTTTAAAAGTTAAAGATTGAGTCTAAATTGGTTAAAGAATGGTTAATGAATGATGGATTAAGGTTGGTTAGGCTCAAGATCAAGGCGCAAAGGCAATCTTGAGTATAACTTCGATATTTTAACTAGTTATTTTCAAGAATCAAGGCATTGAGGCAATTCTTGAATATAATTTAGTTAGGTTGAGATAATAAGAGGATTAAATGATTAATTAATAAAGTTAGCTTGATTTCATTTCTAGACGCCTAAAACTTAGAGTAAGATTCTTTGTTTTTGGGTTAAGACGTTGCCCCTATTCCATCCGCGGTATTGGGATAGTTGGAGTCATACTATGTGATCCTTTGAATTTCCAGTAAGATTGGTTTCACGGGACATGGATTTCCAGTAAGATTGGTTTCATAGGGTTTGGGAGTAAGATTCTCAAATCCGAACATAGTAGAAAGTTCGATCGCGTAAGATGCGTTCGTACGAGCACAGTCCGGTCTAGAATATGAATGATTGCGCCAAAGATAGTTGATTAAGTTGGTTTGAGTCGAGTTCACGTTTGGGTTGATCTTGTACTCTGGATTATTGATTTGATGTTGTTTATTTGATTTATGCTATGTGCATGTGTATTCCCATTAGGGTGAGTCAGTTATGTTACTCGCCACTGATGGTGGACTGTTGTATGTTTTTCAAGTATTTCTGATGACGATACTCTTGTTTAGCTTTGGGTTGGGCGAGCGACGTTTATTGTTTCTGTTATTTGATGTATTTTCTATTTCTGTTGTTTATAGATAGTATTGGCGTATTGTATAGACTTTATACGTTATTGTTGGACTCTTTATACGTGGTTTAGACTCTGACGTGTGGTTGGAGTTACTTGTATTTTTAGTATTTTTAGTTTGACTTTTGGACTAGTTATGTACAAACTTGTGGGTATTTGTACTTTTATGGTTTATTAATAATATTTCGAGGAATTAGTTTTAATTTCTTAAGTATTTGAGTTGTAGTTTATAATTATTCGACTCGTCGATTTCTTCCGCGCCGATTTAAGTGAGTCGGGTCGTTACAGCAACCAACCGACCTCCTGACCAAAGAAGGAGGGCAAACAAAGTTACTCAAGACTGAGTTCGACAAGAAATAGAGGCATCAGGACCGAGTTCGACAGGAATGCGGGAAAGGATTGACATCAACACCGTCACATCTCACCCCGTGCCTCTCAGTCCCTGAAATTGGTAAGGGTGCCGAGTCCCACAACACAAAAACTTGCCAAGCCCTTACCAGCTGAGCCTCAGCAAGTGCCAGTGGCTGAGAATGGGGAACCTTTTTAAAGAACAGAGTCCCTCGATCTGGGCTGAGGATGTGGCGCCCCCACCAAATGCATTTGGGATCCGAGTTGATCCTCAAAGACATTAGTGGCAATCCACGTATCTCGCCCTGGCCACCCAACTCAGGGGCAGTCAGGATTAGAACTTACCAACATAGTTCTAATCCAACCAATGGATTGACCCTGAATCAGCCCAGCAACAAGCAAGGGGAAACCATCCATATGTTCCCTCCTCTTTTGCTTTCTTGACTGAGCCGAGGCAAACTGGTCGTCCTCATGAAAAGATGTGAAAAGAAACCCCAAAAATGGGTAACCAAGGAGCTGACCAACAGAGGAGGACCCCCTAATTCGAATATGGGGATACCTCAAAGTCAGGAAAGGGTTTGAGCCAAACTCAGCTGAAGCTGAAGAGGGTTTGAGCTCCCCCAATTTTTGAGGCCGAGCCACTGAAACCGTCCTTGGCATTCAACAGATATTCCCAAAAAAGGGGCACAAAGGTGGAAACAAATGACAAGCTAAGGCTGAGAATCATCTGCAACCAACCAATAACAACAACACGCTGAGCCGACTACACAGATCAAGATTTGTAGCAATACAAAATGTAAAATACTTGTGTTTGATATAATTCAATATAAAGAGTATTTTCTACATTGTCTTTCTATAATATTATAGCAAAAACCTAAGGATGACGATCACCCTCCATCCTAAACCTTTAGTGCCAGGGGCTTCCCCCCTTGGCCAAAGGATGAGGTTCATCCTCCGTCCTAAACACCGAGTGCCAGGGCTTTCCCCTCGGCCAAAGGACGAGGATCACCCTCCGTCTTAAACACTGAGTGCCAGGGGCTTCCCCCCTCGACCAAAGGACGAGGATCACCCTCCATCTTAAACCCCGAGTGCCAGGGGATTTCCCCCTCGGCCAAAGAACGAGGATCACCCTCCGTACGAAACACCGAGTGCCAGGGGCTTCCCCCTCGGCCAAAGGATGAGGATCATCCTCCGTCCGAGCAATAATCGCCAAGGGCTCACCCCTCGACTACACAACAATTGAGACCACTCTCCTGAGCCATGGACTACCAAGGGTCCTTCCCTTAGTCTAGGAATAGCAATCACCTTTACTTCATAAATGAAGGAACAAGGAACACAATTTAGCCTCCCGGGGCCAAACCGAAGGCATAACATCTTCGCATGACACGCACTCTCCCAGTGGATTCGAGCAACATATCATGCGAGGGGCTAAATGTTTGGGCCCTAAGCCCAATAAAAGTCACAATGACCAAAATACCCCCGGAATTCCTATTATCTCCTAAAACACCCTTCGGACAGGTGTCGCCATCTGGACATCCGAAGACACGTATCACGAATCCCCCCATCTCAGCTGATTGACAGCCCCCAAATACCTGTCAATCAGCCCCCAAAAACCTCACCTATAAATACCCCCATTTATGGTAGGTGAGGAGGATTTCTCCTTTTCCAACAACTTTCCACAGAGAGCTTTTTGGGCAAACACACAATTCCCAATACAACAACCTTTCCTAAAAGGGAAACTCTATCTCTCTCTCTCTCTCTCTTTCTCTCTACATTTCCACATTAAATACTTTGCTGACTTAAGCATCGGAGGGGAATTTCCGGGTCCATCCCCTGGGTCAGTCACCCCTTGTTCATTTTGCAGGACTCACTCAGCCAGGCCCGAGCCCGTTCGAGGGAGTCCAGTCAGCATCAAGTGTCTGCTCATCCACAACTCAACCAAGTCACCATCAAGAGATCTAGTCAGCATACACTGAGGCACTCCCCAACTCATCCTATTATTTCACCTCTTTGTATCTTAAGTTTCCAGAGAATTGAAACAATTATTATTATTATTATTATTATTATTATTATTATTATTATTATTTTAGTAAATATAATCATGTATTACCTTTCTCATAAAAAAATAATTATTACAATTATAATAATGAAAATAATAATTACAATTATAATAATCTTCTATACTATCTACTAAAGTAAAAGCCACTAAAAACAAAATTTTCCTCCTAAACTCCTAATTTCCCCCCTTCTAATTATTTACAACATATTTAATGCTCCCCTTTTTCAAGGAAGCATTTTGTTTTTTCCCCCCTAAAACAACTATGTACATATATTTATTTCCCCTTATTATTTAATGCTTACTCATCTAAAACTTTTACCAATAAAAAAAAATTCATCTCAAACTTCAAATTTGTCTTCCTGAATGCACATTCAAGTGAACAAAAAAAAATGCTGCTCCTATCTTTCTAATATGGGAAAAAACATACATTGGAAAAAAAATCAATTAAATGAAGAAGGTTTATAGCCTTATTTTTTTTAAAAAAAAATAGTTTACAACCAAAATTTAATGTCATGGATTTGGAAAATAAAAATTTATAACTCAACTGTCTAATACTGAAATATACTTTTATTTCTCAAAAAAAAAATACCTTTTAAATGAAAAGCCTAATTTTTTTCCCTTTCGCACATAAAACAATTTTTAATCTTTCTCCTACATTTTGTCTTCAAATTGTACATTGTCGCCCAACCTTTTTTAGAAGGTAAGCAAATTAAATTTTAGAGGATTAATGATGGCATAGAACAATCTAAATTTTAAAATATAAATCCAAATACTAATTATTTATTCATTATATCGATTTAGACATGTATTTTTCTCCATAAAATTTTAAAGTTTAAATACATACCTAATGACTAGACTATATATGACATAATCCAATCATAGTTTAGGTCTTATTGAAAATTTACTGAATGTAAATCAATTGAATTTTATCCTAAGCTGTACACTGAAGAGAAAAATGATTATTTAAATTTGACACCAAATTATTTCGTTTAGGGGTGAATGTCCTCCTTATTGTTATAGAATATCTTAATTGTCATATTTAAATAGTTAATAAATATGTCTTAATTGATTTTTTTAATTATTCAATAATATAATGTCTTAATTGCTATATAACTTCACGCCAAAGCAATTTGAAATTCTTATATAATGTCTTAAATATTAAATAAATATCAATTACATTATTTATGCAAATTAAATATTTAATTTAGTTAGATCTTCATCAAGATATTTTTATCCTATATATTAACTTAAAAAAAATTAAGCCGTGCATTGCACGGGCATTACCAGTAAAATTAATAGTTATTATTAATATTATCATTATTTTAAATAATTCAAATTAGATTAGATCAGATCAGTCCTAAAGAACAGGGCCTTAGTATATACACATATTAGCATATTAAAAATGAAATTGTTAGCATATATACACATATTAGTATATACATAAATCTGTTAGCATATATACCCAAATTAGTAACAAACTAGCATAGCACCCGTGCGATGCACGGCTTAAAATTTTTAATATTAACTTTGTAAATAGTTTCGTAAAGATTTACATAATTCACTAATTATGTGAAATATTTCATTTTTTATAAAAAAAAAAAGTTATACATGATTTAAATCTTAGACAATACGATATTATCAATAATATAGTTGTACATTAAAATCTTACTCTATCACTAAAACTGCATATACATAAAAGTAAATGTAGGTTCGTACACGTGTTTTCAATCATAACAAAATACGAGGAAAAAAAAAGCCACGTTTAATTTTTTTAAAAGGTATTTTTCACAATTTTTTCTAATATACAATAAACTTCATATAATCTGTATATATATTTCATAAAAGCAATAGAAGTTCCTTTATACCCGTGGTCATAAAAGATAGATTGTTTTAAATAACAACGACTATATATTACATATTTTCGTAAAAAGTGGAAATTAAAAAAATTCTTATCAACTGCCTACTATGTCATACTCTAGTAGTTTTCCATCTCCCACCCTATTCTTTTAGAAATTCATTGTGAATTTTGACATATAATAAGGTAAGTATATTCTTTTACTTCACCCTACTTTTTTTAAGTGTCAAACTTTTTAATCTTCATCTTTACCAATCTCCCGTAAAAACACAGTATGACCCCCCCCCCATTTTATAAGTGGGTAGTTCATAACTTACTGACTCACACTTTCAATCATATATAATTAAACTTCTAAGACTTTTGGTATTCATGGTTATAATTTAATATAAGTGCTCATGCACTAATATAGTATACAATTCTTGGAAACGATGATCGTAACAAAATTTTAAAAGAGTAATGATATTTTTATAGTAATATTGTGATTGAAATTCAATTCAATAATAGTTATGCTTAATATAATTTTAAAAATAAAGATAAATGATAAATAATGTATAAAAAATTATTAATTTTTTTCTTCGAATCATTGTAATATATGGATAAGAATAAAAAAATTTGTGCGAAAGTCAATGAAATCAACAACAAAAAAATTGTGTAAGGTGGTACATTAAATTTAATATTAATTACTCAAATTTATGGTAACATGAGAAAATTTTAGGGTAACTTAAATAATTTTATAAATACTTTAACCTGTAATGGTAGTCATCAAATATTAGTCATTAATTTTTAAAGAATAGTTTTCATGTACAATAATAAAATTACTTTTATATACATTATGAGTGTTTTTTTGAATGAAATAGTTCTATCACTAAACATGAAAAATTCACGAATAATAAACAATAAGTTTTAGGTTGTAGTTTTGTTTCTAAATGGTTCTCTTTTAGTACTTTTTATATATAGATTAATTATGTCATGCAAGTGTTCTAAATACACATATAATTATAATATAGATTCGATTTTATAAATTTAGCATTTAGCATATAATTTTTTCTCGTTTATTTTCTCAGAAATTTATATTCTTATATAAAAATAAAAAAAAATTATAATACACTCAAAATTAAAACATACAAAATAATTACTTTAAGCTAAAACTTATTTTATCACAATTGTTAGGGAAAAATATAACAAAAATGTTGGTTGTTTGATAATTTCACAATTAAATTAGAATCCTAAGAAAATGTAGGGGACATTTTATTATGAGAATATGTATAGACAATAAATGTATAATGGAGAGTAAATTTTGAGTATAAGAATATGTAGTAAATAAATACATGATCAAAACTAAATTACAATTAAGATACAAGTATTATCTAAAGGAATTAAATCACATAATAGTTTTAAAGGCAAAAATATTTTAAGATAGAATATAAAAATTGCTTTTTTAGGATCCAATGAAAAGGGCGGGAAATTTTTTAATAAGAAATTGACACGTGGCAAGATATTGCTTTAGTGTCTTCTCTTATAGTATATATATTGATATTGATGATTTGTGTATATATACTAATTTAGCATACTAGAAATGAAAATTAGTATATAAACAGATCTGTTAGTATATACACAAATAAATATTAATCTTTGAAATTTCAGATTTGTGTTAGTATACCAATCTTTTTCATTTCCATGTTTTTTTTTTGAGTTGTTTCCAACACCCCAAATCTCCCTCTAAGGAAATCGTAGTATAAAATATCGTAGGGATAGATTTGGGCGTATTATAGCCACATGATAATGTATGACTATACTAAAATAATTTAAGTCTAACTTTGCAGTGGAATCTCAAAACTTTATTAATACAAAATAACTAAATAATTAAATTGTAATTCTCCAAAATCAAGCAACAAAGAAAATAAACCCTAAGCTAAGTGGATGACACCATACTCCCCTTGCTGCAACACATAGTCCTCTTCATTTATCATCATCAATCTACTTATCATAATGATAAGTACGGCCAAATTAAACCAAAACAAAAGAAAAATAATGATTAACAAAATATGCTAAGTACATTTAAGTGTAGGATAAAATACTTCATGAAAGGAATTATAAATAATAAAAGAAATCTCATAATAAAATTTCCAACTCATTCTTAATTCCCAAGTACTCAAATTTCCAATTTAATAACACAAGTATCTTTCAAAAGAATTATTGAAAATAATGTTCCTCTATCCCAAAATCATCCTCTAAGCGTGCACACCCCTAAAATATTAACTTTCTATATAAAGTCTATTCTTGAGGAAATACTAGGTCATACAAAGTCCATAACCTTATCAACCAAATCCACATTACAGAATTACATACAAATAAGTTTGTAAAGCTTTATGGGATTATTCCAATATAAATTAAAAAGGTAGTATAAAATATTCTTCATAAAATTCTTTCCAAATATTCCTCAACCCTTTTAAATCAATATAAGCATAACAAAGAAATTTAATCTTTTAAATATTTCCATAAAGTATTTCCATTAAAACATCATTTATAAATTATTAAAGCAGATATATTTTATGAAAAATATATTGTAGCTAAAGTATTAAATTATCGTGACAAAATAAAATGTCGTCATAAAAATTTTAAACCATTGTAATTAATAATGCTGAATGTAAAATTTTAATTCACCAAATCATACATTCACACAACACAACAAAATTATGAAACACTTTATAAGGTATCAAGCCACCTAAAAGTACCGTTATCGAATCGCAATTAACCTTGATCGGAAATACCAAAGAACTTCATCTACAAGAACACCGTACATACAAATATTATAACCTTAATTAATATAAGGTCATTCAAACATTCCAAATCACTAAAATAGGACCCTAATATGTGCATGATCTTTATAAAACGTTTTATATCAAAAACTTGTGTTTTTATAAAAAGATCGCTTGAATATTAATTCATAAATAAAACCATAATATCATTGATAATAAAATATTTATTACTTATACTACATAATTGAAACAATCCTAACATAAAAAATAATTTTATGAATTTATTGTTTATAAAGTTTATGAGTGATTAATATATTAAAATGTGATACTTAAAAGTAATTATTTTCTAAAATAAAATATGAATGCAAAAAGAGAGGAAGAGAAGAAAACCAAATAAGAGGAGTAGCGGCACGGCTGCCTGGGATGGCGCACGGTGGTGGTGGTGCACAATGGTGGAGAGAGAGATAGAGTGAGAGAGAGAAGAGAGGAGAAAATTATGTTTTGGTGTGAGTTTGTATTCAAATGAAGGGGGTATTTATAGGCTCAAGTATGTAAGAATTTAGGTTGCATGAAAATTATGGTAAGTTGAAATATTGTGGTGCTTCGTGATCAAGCAATTTGATCATGAAATCAAAAGATGGCAAAAATATAATTTGTGGAATAATCGATGATCATATATTTGCTAGAGGAAAGTTTAGGAAAATACTTACTCCCTCCGTTTTTTTTAGATGTAACACTTTGACTTTGACACTATTCATCCGACTCACTTTGACAGTTAATTGTTACTTATATATAAAGAAAAATATAGTCATGTAGGATCTTGTTGGATTCACCTCAGAATACACTTTTCAATTATATAATTTTTACACTTACATATTTCAAGATATCATGAGTCCAAATTGTGTCTCGACAAGTGTGAAAAGTGAAATATTATATCTAAAAAAACAGAAGGAGTATATAAAGTTTTAAGCCATATCTTCCTAATGATTCCTAGTTGGTCGTGTACTATGGGCCTTTAGTTTTTTATTTTTTTATTTTTGTTTTCCTTTTGAATCGGTTTACCTATTTGGTCTATTGAGTTTAGTTAGGGTTTGTGCTAATTTAAGAATAGTATTTGGGCTAAAATCCCCTTTTCAATTAAATTATTTTATTCACAAAATCCTAATAATTTTTGAAAATAAAACTTATTTTAAAATACCAGAAATCATGTATATGTATATAAAATTTTGGTTTTTATAATTTAAAATAATAATTTTACTTGAAAGTGACGTTTGTCTAAAATTCAAATAATAAAATTTATAATTTATTACTTATAGAATATTTAACCAAAATTACAAGTTATTACAATCTACCCCTTAAAACAAGTTTCGTCCCGAAACTTTAAGAAATTATTAACTTTTTAGTTATTACTTTTCAGATTCATGCACATCCTAAAAAAATACGAAGACTCAATTTATTCAAAAGGCTTATAAAGTCCTAAAAAATAATTTGGAATACAAATGCGTGAAATTCTATCGCACTCTATCCCTTTGGAGTTACGCCTTCGTAACTCGATTAATACAAAACCAAAAGGTTAAGACTTAAGTATTTTTTCATAACTTTGATAACTCTTTCGACCATGACAATAATAAAGATTGTTTTCTATATCTCGACTCCTTACAAAACAAGGTTCATAATCCTATAGCCTCAATCAACTAATAATAACATAGTGATTCTCATCATTTTGATCTCATACTCTGACCAAAATCTCAAAAATATCTCAACTCTTAGAAGGCAATAATGCTAGTATCCACATATGTACTCAATCCATCTCAAAATAATATTATTAACTCAAAGACCTCAATATATGCTTCATAAAGTAACAATACCCTTATGGCCCAATGGAAAAAATATTTTTTCATAAATTAAAGTAACAAGTTGTTGGTAATGGATTGTGATAATGGTAATGGATTGTAAGTGTAATTTGTTAAAGAAAAACGTCAAAATCCCAATGGAAAAAATATTTTTCATTCCAAAACTTGAAATTTTTTCTTATTTTCCATTACCATCCATTACCATGTGGAAGGGTGCCATTAGATAGGAATGAATATTTATGAAGAAAATTTGATAAATTGGAGTTAAGCTAGCACAACCATGGGAATGAATTTTGATTTTCCTTCCAAATTTAGTTATAAATTCATTCCCATTACATCCATTTATAATCGGCTACCAAACGGGCCGTTAAAACCCTAGCAAGATCGTATGGTTACTTATATACAACAAAAGTAATGCCATACTCAATTCCAAACAAATTATATACTCCCTCCGTCCCAAAATAAATGTTCCATTTTTTTTTCACTTCACCCGAGACATATCGTTAAATATAAATATCTATCTTTAGTTGTATATACGAAGAAAAATTATAAAAATTATATATTTAGAAAGTACATGTCCAGACGAATCCAAAGAGATCCCACATGATTATGTTTTTTCTTGTATATATAAAATTAAAGGGAGTCAAATTTATAAAATGAACAGTGCTAAAAGTCAAAATGTATCATTTAATTTGGGACAGAGGGAGTAATAATTAACATTCATACAAGAATAACATGTAAATCATATAATTCCATATATATTAATAGGAAATATCATACAAACAACTCTAAATACTAGTGTGATTACGTACACAAAACATTGTCGTCTCATACTCTCATTAATTCAACCATTTACACTTTTTATTAATTAGTAAACTAAGTAAGAAGATCAATAATTTTATAACGAATTACTCCTTATTCAATTATTTAAAAGAGTTTATAAACAAAATTTATTTGAAAAGACACTCATTTGAAATATCTTTAGAATACTTAAATTTAGATAAACACTTAAAATAACTTAAAATTTTTGGCTTTTTCCAGTTGACACGACTTACTTTGAGCTTTTCTATTTGTTATCCAATTTTTTAGAACCATATGAATGGTATATTGTAGTTTGGATTTAATCTCTAACATAACATTACATTTAATAAAATAATTAATTCTGGGTTGAATTGGGGTAGAGATTAACACCATTTGCATTAGTCTTGTTCAGAAGGATGGGTAAGGGACTGAGAGGGCCCGATGTTTAATAGGCCGACTTGGATTAGGCCATATTTATTTTATGATGGTTGGTTTGGGTCAGGCCAAACCCATTTAACCCGGCCCGGTCAAGCATATGCATAGCTGCATTCTTAAAGAAGCATATTGCAGACAAAGACAGGGAAAAGATCTTCCCATATTGATCTGCCAGTATTAAGCATCATCTATTGGTCAAAAGTCTTAAAAAGTTTAGTTGTACCAATACTGATTTGTTGTTCAGGGCCATCTCACTAAAATTATCTCAAAGCTCAGCATCCCTAACTTCTATCAAATAAACTAATAATTTTTAATATGACACCATTAAAAGAGAAGGATGAAATTTGGAATAAGTTCAATCTTCTCTACTAACCTGCAATAAACAGGTTTCATTTGCTGAAATCATTGGTTTTTTTATGTTCAGATCAGATAAAAGTAGATAGAAAAGAAATGACCGTGTTCCTGATCTAAAACTTCTCTATATAATTGAATCTGTTTAATGTGTTTGATAAAATCTGTCGTGCTCCTCCTCGGAATTTAATTTGCAAAATAAGGAAAGGTCACTAATCCAAAGGTGGATTCCATGAACGCCCTTCCAATACTTAACTAAGAGACCGGATCAAAAAATATACCAAAGAGTGTATAGGATAAAGAGATACTTGACATAATGGACAAACAAATCCTTTTATAGGTGTACTTTACTCAATTAAGGTATTACATGAGTAATCGAATGTTGTCATATAGGTTTGGCCCGTGACACGTGTAGTCTATTTATTTGTGTGTATATATTTATTGTATACCGAACTAGCACGATGCAGTTTGGTGCAGCTTCAAAATTTTCGAAAATCGCACCGCACCGTAAAATTACGGTTTTGTAAAAATGCAAACCAAACCACACTTTTCAAACCGCAAACCAAACCAAACCACACAATGGTGGTTTGATTTGCGGTTTGGTGCGGTTTAAACCGCACTCTACTTAGCCCTATACCTAAACCTAATAATTTTGGACTTGCCACTTTGTCGGGCCAAAACAGTATGTATATTTGATTCTTTTTTTTGGTCCCTTCGAAGGATTTCCCCAACCCACTTATACCCATTTATTTGTTTACCCTATCATGACCCGTCACATTTAAGAAAAGAGTTGGTCACATATTTTTTAATGGGATGGGTTAGGGTTTTAAACGGACCTCCAACCCATTGAACAAAAGAATTCCTATAGTAACCACTAAGTTATTAGATTGATGGATAGGTCTATATTTCTATGCATAAAGAAATGAGTATAGTTAATAGCATAGAAGTTTCTTACAGTTTTGAGGGATAAGGATCAAAGGACAATGGGATAAAAATAGAAAATTGATGGCTTACTTATAATCACCATCCTATGTTTAGTATTTGAGGGGATTAAGAAAATATATTAATCCATTCTTATAATAAATGTCCTCTTAGGTATTACGGAGTACTATGGTGGGATTAAAGGGGTTTTAATCCCCATGTGTCCATGTCATTCTTTATTAAAAATGACATGTTCTATAAATAATCCTTATGTGTGTCCTTTATCTCTCAAAACAAACTTCCGGTTATTCTACTTCCAAAAAAAAGCAGAGATAAAATGTAATTCATTTAGAAAATTATTAATAAAATATTTTCTCAAATATGAGGGTACAATTACCATGTTTGTACCCATCAGTGATCACAAAGAACCTACAAATATACATAAACACAACTGACATGAGTGGAACAAGAGAAAAAAATGTGAAACTAAAATGCTTCAAGAATGTTAAGTCGATGATTGACATAATAATGTGTCACCCCACTTGGTAACATATAAATGCCCTAAAAAACCATCACACAGGAAATTTGTACCTAACGCAACAGATTTAAGAACGGTTATTCACAATGGCTATCATAATCGTTTACATGACCATCCAACGCAATCTACTAACTTTTTCTCAGTTTAGTTTAGCTATATAAATCATACAGTTTGCAAGACTTGATCAATCCATGGTGGGAATTGTTCCGCCATTTTTCAAAATCTCTTGCTCTAGCTGCAATGATCCCATTACTCATTTGTTAGTTACTATTTGAAACAGGTTGCGACGAAATTACATGTAGAGTAAAAAAAAAAGAGCTAGGGTAATATTTGTTTAAACAAAGTAACAAAGGAGATTCGAGATAAAGAGATGGAGAGTAAAAAAAAAATCAAGTATATGGACAATGGCATGCTGGAAAGTATCATATGAATGTATTGCAAATGAATCAATGTTGCTCTTTATTGAAGAAGATGGTATAAAGGATTCTGCCAATCGACACCCAAATATTTGTGCACAAGAGAAACGGGCTTTCATCTTAAAATAAGACTTACCTCGAAAAGATACTCAAATTTTCTTTTCAAAACAATATATTCCTGCTGGAGTTCTTGCAGACAATTCATACACCTACACCAAACAGAAATCATATTATCTTAAAGCGAGTGATAATGCAGTTGACCCCTGCTGCTTCTGCTCTTTATTTTAAGAAAAACCAATGAACAATTTGCAATAGTAGAAGACAACCCTATCACATGAATATGCATAAAAACTTACACAACCACATTGATATGCAAGAGATGTTGGATCATTACTAGAGAGTTCAAAGTTCACTTAAGGACTTGTATTATTAATCAAATTTCAATGTGTTAAAAAGCTTATACATATATAGTCATATATATATATAGATAGATATGTATAATAGGTTACTTTTGTTAATTATGCTTGGAATCACCATGAAAATAGAATTATAAAAAAAACTATAGCGACCAAAATGTGTGACCAGTAACATAAGTCCCATATAAAAGACAGGTACTCCCTTTTTTTTGGTATTATTAGAGACAAATCAGACAATTAATACTAGTAATTGTCACCTACAAGGTTTCAACTTTCAAGTTGTCATACAACAAGTGTCAAGTGAAAAGAGAAGTGGCTTTATACCAGGATATAGTTGGTGAACTGAGCACAGAGGGATGACTTTAGTAGGAAATAAGAATATAGGGCATGTTTTGGGATCATTGTGGTTGCTTGGACTATCTTACTGTACAAACGGGTTTTAATTTAGAAACTGCTTCAGACCAAAACATTTTCAGTCTTTCATGTAGCACATGTATATATAAATCATCAGTAATCATAATCAGATACCAATAATAATGATTGCCTCAATGCTTTTGCATATAGAAACAGTCAACTATAGTTTATCTAGTGAAAGAAGATATATCACATATTTACTATAATCCACCAACAAATTCACTCAATGTTTTGGATGGCAAGTATGATTTAATCATTACCGGGTTTAGTAGTTGATTTCCACTCATGGAAAAAGAGTAGATATTTAAAAGCTCTTAACTATTCAACTAATTGCCAACCCAACTACGTAGTTTCCATTGCATTATGTAATAAAATTTGGAGGGAAAAGGAGGGATCTATTTTCCATAGGTTGGATAAGATTAAGGGTAGTTATGATGCAAGTCGAGTTTATGTAGGGGGTTGCTCAACTCAACTCAACTCATTTACATTTCGAGTTGAGCTCATGTTGAATCAAGCTTAAATGACTCAAGTTTTGACCGATTCAAGTTTTGACTGAGTTACTATCAAGTAGCTCGCAATTTTTCTTGTCTAAGTAGCATCTCAAAGATAGACATTATGTCATAACATTAATTTTAAACAATTTCTTTTCAATCTAAAAGTACTTGATAGTCAACTTTTCGAGCTTTTCGTGAGTTTTTGAGTGAAGTACTGATTTGGTCGACTCAACTCATTAATCTTTCGAGTCGAGTTAAATTGATTTAAGTTTTGAGCTAGTATTGACTGAGCCGAGCTCAAGTAAATCTTGAGTTGTCTCATCTCATAAAAACCCCTAGACTAGACATGGGGTAAGGGGATCAAGAGGTGAAAATATTAGATGATCCACAACAAGATTGCTAATTTGATGGTCAAAGTGTACTAATTCATACACTTAATATATTAAGAATCCTAATTTGATGGTCAAAGTAAACTTGGTGAAGAATGACAAAGTAAAAGGTTCCTTTGTATAACCATGTTCATGGATTATTTGGGGCCTTTAAAATTCCCTTTAATTAGAAAAGATATGAAGCAGATGAATTTACAGGAGATTGAAGCTGTCCATCATAGGAGGGTGGAGGAGGAAAATCTTTGTGGATGACTACCACAAATAATTACTTTGGTTCATGTGACCGACTCAACTTATGGGAATAAGGCTTTGATTGATTGATTGATTTAAAATCCCATTTAGTCTCCCAATCACACAACCCAACCCATCTTGGGATTGTATTTCAATTATTGTTGCTAATTTATCCTCTTTCTGGTTTAGTTGGAGAGTGAGAGGAGGAAGCACCCTCTTCCAACACTACAATCTTGTTCCATGGACAGAAAGTAAAACGGACATGAAGAATCTCTACTTTATAGCGTCAACAAAATTTTTGCAGCATACTACGAAGTTACAATCATTATTTTCATTACAAAAAACTATCACACTGCAGTACTGCACATCAAGTTCTACTCGTTGAAAAAGCTTAATACAACTTCTCTATGAAACTAAGGCAGCAAGTTAAGTCTCTGAAATAATGGTATTTTGATTTTCCTATGTATCTTAGATTATGCTCTTGACTCTTGAGTGAATTGCTGCTGAATCAACACATATTTTAAGATGGGATGATAATATAAGACATTATAATACCACTGAAACCCAAAAAAAAAAAAAAAACTCCTTATTTATGGACTTGTTAGGTCATCGGGAACTAAAAGGTCAGGCAATTAGTAAAGATACAATGGACTTGTTAAAACCTTTATTTATGCATCATTGGAAGAGTGACACACCAAATGCCATGGACACATATAATCCCTACACATGAATAACAAAACAAATAACTTTTTCAAACACAGGAGAGGAGGGAGACCAGAATCTTAAAAATCATTCATAGATCTTACCCTTCAATGTTTTTTTCTTCGCAAAAAGCTCGAAACTTAATGCATTGGTTCTTAACCCTATGTGCCCCGATACTGTCAAATACACCAAAACCCAGCATCAAACATCCCGAAAAATAAACAAATCAAGCATATAAGATATTTAATGACCTATCCAGTACTTAACATGAAACATCCCTAAGCAATTAAGCAAATATAAGATTGAAATATGAAACAGTAGCAATTAAGGTGAAGTGTAACATTTTAGCATAAAACCATAACTCTTATTGTAAAACTAAACTAGTTGCAAAATTTTTAGTTAGAATTCTGTGGCACAAGAAATGGTAATTTTGAAAACTTAATTCACCTCCCCCCCACCCCACCCCCACCCCCCCCCCCCCCAACCCCCCAAAAATCTTAATCTTAAGGTGTTACAAAAACAGTCCTAACCATATAATATACAGTATATCTTCTCTTAAATTGAAATTGATTTTAGAAGAAAGTCAAACCCCCCCCCCCCCCCCAACCCCCCAAAAATCTTAATCTTAAGGTGTATTTTACAAAAACAGTCCTAACCATATAATATACAGTATATCTTCTCTTAAATTGAAATTGATTTTAGAAGAAAGTCAATAGCAATCTTAAATTGATTTTAATTCGCCCCTCCACCCCCCCCCCCAACACCCAACCCCAAAAAAAATTATGAATGCTCATATATATATATATATATGGAAAAATCTCATAACAATCTTAATTTTAAGGAGTATTATACAAAGACAGTCCTAAGCATATAATATATCTTGTAAAATCACTCTTAAATTGAAATTGTTTTTAGAAGAAAGTCAATAGCAATCTTAATTTTAAGGTGTATTTTACAAAAACAGTCCTAACCATATAATATGTCTTCTAAAATCACTCTTAATATGAAATTGTTTTTAGAAGATAGTCAATAATTGGGACTGTTTTTGTACAACACCTCCTAAAGTTTGGGACTGTTATGATATAATGGCACTCTTTTTGCACTGTTTTTTTTTAAAAACAAAAATAGTTGGGACTGTTGTTATCATCAAGTTATTCTGTGCGCAGATCAGAAATAAAAAATAAAAAAAATATTAAAAAGCAGTAAATCAAGCAATTCAGTTAAAAACTATATAAATCCTAGAGATTCAAAACCCAAAAAAGAAGAGCGATGGGAATCACCTAGAACTACTACCCTTAAACTGATGAGCATGATTTGCCACTTGGTTGAAATCTACAACTGGCTGCTCACTGCGTAACATACATACATACCACTCATTCAATTAGTAATTTCAAAACATCAAATAGCAATAGTACGCCTTTATAAATTAACAAAAAAAACGCTCAAAAAACTCACAGCGCTTTGCTCAAATTATCAATAAGCTTCTCGGAATCTTGAAAAAACAGAGTTACAACTTCATAAACAAAATCTGGAGTGCTCTCATCAGCCAATTTCTGCAACTGTGTGAACTGATCATCCAAATAATTCTGCCAAATAAAAAAAAAACATTCAGAAAAGAAAATTAGAAGCTAATCTCATCGATATATTTTTATCAAAATCAGCCAAACCCAGAGATCTGGACTTACTTCAATATACATAGACTTCATGAAATCGACGAATTGCCCCTGTCGCATCTGCACGATATCCATTACTTCCCTTCTTGGGTTTAACAAAGAAAGTGTTGAATGATTGAGTTATCACTGTAACAAGTTAAATCTGTGGAGTTCAGCAAATTTGGAAAAGTTTAACAGAAGAATTGATCCTTGTTTTTTGTGTCGAAAGAATAAGTGAGAAGTTGATTGAAAAGCCGATTTATCTTATGGCCCCTTTTTATATTTTGGGTATTATTTAATACTCCCTCCCTTTCATTTTGTATTAGCAGAGTATTGTTTCGTCTCATTTAAAAAATATTCCAAATATAATAATTTTTTGAAAGGAAATTTGACTATGTGAGGGCACTAATTAGTGATGGGACATTGATGAATTTTATGGCTGATTCTGATTCTCTTATTAGGTGTCTTACAACAACTTTTGCTTTGGGTGGATGGTGGATATCCTTTCTATTGCATAAATTCTCATATATATATATATATATATATATATATATATATATATGCTACCTCCGTAACATAATTCTGGCAACAAGTTATTTTTCACGCATTTTAAGGAAGCAATTTAAGGGTGTAAACGAACAAATTAATCAAAATGGTTTTAATACAAGTAAGATTGAGATCATAAATTACTAATCTTAAAATTTTTTTTGATCAATTTATTCGTTTACACCCTTAAATCGCTTCCTTGAAATGCGTGAAAAAAAAACTTGTTGCCAGAATTATGTTACGGAGGGAGTATATATATATACACATGCTGGTGAATGGTACATCTATTGATAATTTTGCTCATTTTATACTTTATTTTGCTTATTTTAAAAATTAAAATAAGCAAAATTATTTAAAATGAGTAATAAAATAGATTGGATATATATCCTTAATGTAACGACCTGACTTTTCATATGTTGTCGATTTTGACATTATCGACAATCAGTTCGTTACCAATTGCTTATAAGTTATAAATTAAGAATTAATCAACTAAATTAAGTTTAAAGGTCTGACTTTTATTAATGACAAGAATTAAGGAATCCGCTAAACAAACCAAAATGAAAAAAGATCCAAACTTAACATTATTAAGGGAGTCTTAGCCCAACAAGCTGGGCAAAATATAAAAAATACTGAAAGTAAAAGAATAAAAGGTGACGAAGTAAATCCAAAATCCTCGCCACGACCCACAACCCAACACACGCTAAAGCCCAATCAAGCTCCATCTTCATTACCTGAAATGGGGTCCACAATCAGTGGGGAGTAACTAGGCTGTTCCACTTAGTGATGTGCACTGGTCCAGAACCAGACTGGACGACCGAAACCGGAACCGGTTGGACCGGTGGACCGGAATCCACATTTTTGTGGACCGAGACCGAACCGGTTCAATTCCGATCTGGAACTGGACCGGGCCGGTCCGAACTGATCCGGACCTGGACAGGACCGGTTTGGACCGGTTTCTAACTTTAAAAAAAAAACTTTTTTCCTCTAACCGGTCCGGGTTTGGACCGGACCGGACCGGAATTTAAATACACTTTTTTATTAAAAAAATTATACACTAATTTTTTTTAGATTCTTGTTCGAACCGAAATTTACCGGTTTGGACCGGACCAGACCGGTGGACTGGAATCACTATTTTCATGGATTGGGGACCGGTGGACCGGACCGGTTTGTGAACACCCCTAGTTCCACTTAAAAGTAGAACCATAAAACACATAACAAGAGAGAATGAAGAGGACATAGCATAATAATCATGACAATAGGAGAAAACAACATTCATATCAAATTAACTCATGAATCAGATTACGCAGCGAAAAACAACAATCAATCATGCAATAGTAAAGTCATCAAATACAACGGAAGTCTTATCATGAAATATCAACTCTCATATTATCACTTCATAACATGCATATCATTACTCAACTGAAGTCAATACTCTTGCAATAATGTAACTTTAAAAAATCTAAACATGCAATTGGCACGACCGAAGTCAATAACAGACAATCGCCACAACCGAAGTCGATAACACACAATCGCCACGACCGAAGTCGATAACATATAATCGCCACGACCGAAGTCGATAACACATAATCGCCACGACCAAGTCGATAACACATAATTAAATATATAAACGAAATAAAACACGTAAATTATCCACGTAAAATATATTGCGACATAATCGAATGATAAGTATTTTATTAACTTAACATTCGGTTCATTTGCAAAGCAAGCAAGATTGACAGTGTGACACTTTCATATAATTAATCCAAACAAAGCTTAAAACAAATAATAAACCATCAAATTATCATGTAAACAAATAATTATCATGTAATCATGCTTAAATCATTCGAACAAGAGATAAAAATACTAGCTTTCATCAACCAAACAATTCGGCCATGCAAGAATTATAAGCAAACAAGTAGCAACTTCAAGATTATCATGAATTCATTAAGTGATTGTAAATCATGAACTTAAACAACAATGCAATTACACTTTCATAATAAAGATTCGATTTTGCACTTAAATTCAACAATAAAAAATTGAAACTTTAATTCATAATCATCATGGGTCACACGACTTTTCAACCAAAAGAACAAGAAATGAAATTAATTCAAGATTAGCATTCTAATTTCAATTAAAAGTACATAATCATGCTTAAAGATTAAAGATTCAAATCAAGAACTCAATAAAAATTCATGCTTTCATATTCATATGGTTCGCACTTTTCAACACTCAAAACAGTAGAAGTAGGACCACATTACATAAAATAAAAGGGTTAGCAAGCACGAAAACAACAATGTTCACAGATTCAACCAGTTCAACATCAGAGTTAGCAGCAGAAACATAACAATCATCAACAACAACAGCAATCCATTCAAGCTAGTGCAAATAATTCCAAGCACAACACGCACAATTTACAAGTTCAATAACAAGACAATGCTCGGTCTACAACCAATAACATGACTAACAATAAAAGGACTTTCCCCGCACGATTCATCACTAATGAACTGCTAGACGCTCGGTCTTTAACCGCTCGACGCACGATCTTTAACCGCTCGACACGACTCTGAATCACAATCAATCACACAAAACTTGCCTCGCACGATTCATCACAGATGAACCGATAAACGCTCGGTCTTCAACCGCTCGACGCACGGGCTTTAACCACTCGACACTACACGACTCGATAAAGACTCAAAAGACACCAAACAAATCATCAAACAAGACAAATACACGCATGAAATATAACAAGAGGAAAAATCCAACATTTATCACTACCACATGTAAAACTCAAGGAAACAAAGGAGACCCAAGATAGCTATTAACATAACAAGATTATCAAGATTCAAGATTAAAAAATCAAGCTTTAACAAATCATCATGAATGATTAACCAAGGTTAAACAAGATTCAAGAAAATAAAGTTTCATACTTTAACCATAAAAAATATATGGCAAGAACCAAGAAAACTCGTGCTTTAA
Source organism: Salicornia ramosissima (assembly GCA_951394345.1). Lineage (NCBI taxonomy): Eukaryota > Viridiplantae > Streptophyta > Magnoliopsida > Caryophyllales > Amaranthaceae > Salicornia > Salicornia ramosissima. Next base: position 25,001,901 of record OX596235.1, read on the forward strand.
CAAAGGCTTCACACGCACAAATTAAAGCTAGCAAGATAATAACTTCAAGATTTCATCTTGCATCAAGTTTCATATGGGACTATTAGTCAAAGATTGGGAATGCTTAATTATACAAAGGTTCATCATGTTATAATTGTAAACAAAACAAGAGTCTAAGCTTTCACCACCTACTAACACGCATGAGAATATTCAAAGCAATGGTCAAGTATATGACAAATTGCATCAAGATCATATAAATTCATCAATTAAGGAATAAGAATTGTATGACATGTTAATATAGTCAAGATCATAGTACAGCAAGTAAAGGAAATCAGAAGTTACAACCTAAACTACTCGGCCAACACGCATGGAACATTCAACAATCAAAATTTTTTTATTATCTAATCCTATTGTCTTATATAATCTAATCCTAATCCTAAGTAGAAGGTCTAGTTACCTAGTTTGATCAAGCCAAAACTCACGCACGCCCAAACACGAGCCGCCCTCGATACCACGCACGGCCACGAGCAACACATCCAAACAAGGGTTCTTGGTTCTTGTTGATAATGGGTTGAAGGTTTGATGGTGTTGATTGATTTATGAAGGTGAAGGATGGATTTTGGAGTGGTGTTAATGGAGGATGTCGTGGAAAAGAAAGCAAGAGGAAAGAAAGATTTTTTGAGTGTAGTTTAGTTCATATGATAAATGAGGGAAAGAGTGGATTTTTAGGAGTATTTACAAAATAAGGCTTACTAGTTTTTAGGAGATGGTTACTAAATAATAGGAGGGATTTTAGGAGTTAGTTTAGGATTGAGATAAAGGGAAAAATAGGGGGAAAGGTCCGGCTAGGAGGGAGTCAAAGCAAGATTTGGGATTGATCAATTAAATAAAAATTAAATCTTTGGGCCCAAATCGGATGATTCAGACTTTAAGGCTTAATTTTACACGAAATTTTACGGCCCAAAAATCCGGGTCATTACAAACAATCACAACAACAATCACAAGTTGATATCTCTAATACAACATCGACCCTAACCCTGAAGGATACTACTCATCGAAGCTCATTCAGGACCATGTCTTGTTCAACCCAAGTTCATACACCTACTCCAGTGCCGAGAGATTCTTTCAATGAAAAGCCTTTCAAGGAGGCCAAACCCTTGAGTACTTAAATTCAGCAACAACACACTTTATACCGTCCTAGAGGGGTGGCTTGGAAGTCTTCATTTTCCGTCGCTATACTGACAGCCCCTAGGGCCTCAAAAGTTAAAGCACTCCACATCGAGCCTTATGATGGCACGGGTGACCCGGCTCCCCGAGGGGGTAGCCTTTGAAAATTTCGTCAAAGGACTTCACCAGTCAAGATTTAAGTTTGAAATGGTACAGAAGAAGGTCCAAACCTTGCCAGAGATCCTGATGAAGGCCGATTCCTACATTCATGCTACAGAGATTTGTTCAGCAACAAAACCGGAAAATAAGGTTTCTCCCAAACATGGTTTGTTATGAATTGATCCGAAAGAGGGAGAGCACTCACAAGAGGGAGGACCGAAAGAGAGAGGGCGAGAATTGATCCGAGCATCGTTTGTTATGAATTAAATATAATACACGGCATGAAGCCGGTCAGACAGAAAAAGAGAAACCATGGGGAACTGAGAGAAAAAGCTGCTGTCGAAGAGGTAAAGAAGCTCTTAGAGGCTCGTTTCATTCGCCCTTGTTACTACCCTAAATGGGTAGAAAATGTTGTTCAATTTCCAAAGCCCAACAACACTTGGCGGATGTGTGTAGATTACACAGACCTTAACTGAGCTTATCCCGAAAATGGGTTCCCTCTGCCAAAAATTGACTAATTGGTCGACTCTACAATAGGGCACGCCCTTATGAACTTCATGGATGCAACTATGGCTTCCACTAGATCCCTATGCACCCCGACGATAAGGAGAAGATAACCTTCATTACCTCACAAGGCCTATAATGCTACACTATAATGCCTTTCGGTTTGAAAAATTCCCCCGCCACCTTTCAAAGGTTGGTAAACATGGTATTCCAACACCAGTTAGGGCGAAACCTTGAAGCATACATAGACGACATCATTATAAAAAGCAAAGAGCCAATCAAGGCCCGTGTGTCTGCCCAAATTGTAAGAAGAATTAGCACCCAGGAAAGAGGTGTAATGGATCCCCGATTGTGTGCTTCAACTGTGGACAAGGTCATAAGTCTATGTTCTGTCCTAAGAAGCAACCAGCTGCAACAACCAATCAAGCTCCAGCGAAGAACAAAGTTTTCTGCATGACGCAAGAGGAGACGGACGCCCAACCAGATGCGGTTACAGGTACTTCCTTGATCTGTAACACATCTACATTCTGTTTGCTTGTTTTGAGTGCTATGTGTGCTTTCTTGAGCAAATTTCGAGGACGAAATTTATTTAAGGAGGAGTGATTGTAATAACTCGAATTTTTGGGTTAGAAAATTTCGTTGAATTATTGCTTTCTCCTTTCCAATCTTAGCCCAAACTTAGGAATTTGGGCTGGGTTCTCTTATTCTTATTCCTAATCCTAATCCAACTTGGGCCCAAAGCCCAATTTTGGGATGTGTTGGCCGTCCCTCTATGGCCACATCCCCTTTATGGCTATTAATTTTCATTAAGTTAAAAGCCCACAAGCTTAATTAATCTTTTACCCTTTAAGCTTATCCCTATTTATATCCTTCTAAGCTTAAACCAATTGATCAACTCATTCATTATTTTCCCCTCATCACCGTCCCGTTCATCTCTCTCCCCTCTAAAAATCTTTCTTTCCTCTTCTCATATTTTCAAAGGTTCTTAAAGATTGAAGAATCCTTTAGAATCTTTAATCATGATTTCTTTTATCTATCCCTGATCCTAACTAATTCATCTTGCTCTTTGTAGGTATCTTAGCCAAATAGTAGCCGTGTAGAAAGGGCCAATTTTCGAAATTCTTTTACTTGGATTAGGTAATTAGACTTACCACTTAGAATTAGGATAATTAAATTGCATAATTTGATAGAATAGATTGCTAGTTATAGAATTTTGATCATGAAAACTTGGTGAAACTTTCGAACCATGCGTGTGATTATATGAATTTGTTCTTGATGATTTCTTGAATTTTTGCATCTTTTTGAAATTTAGTTAATTGTTTATGGATTAATTTTTGATTTATGATATTAAATTGCTTGTTTTGATAAAGAATTGCATAAAACTATTGTCCTTGCTTTTTTTTAGTGTTATGCAGGTATTGATTTTTATTATGTTCTTGATGAATTTTTATGATGTCATGTAAATCTTTAAAGTTTATTCCTTTTAATTCTTTATTTTTTATTCGAATTTGCACGTTTCTTTAAATCTTGATCATGGAATTTTGATGTCTTTATATTCTTAAATTTTCGAACCAAGTGATCATGAAAGCATGGATTTTTATTGAGTTCTTGATTTAATTCTTTAACTTTAAAGCATGATTATTTGATTTAATTGATAATAGAATGCTAATCTTGAATTATGTTTTGTACCTTGTGCTTTCTTGAACTTGCCGTGAATTTGATGATTTTTATAATGTTTCTATTTTTATTGTTGATCTAAGGATAAAATCGAATCTTTATTTTATTAGTTTAATTGCATGATCGTTTGGAGCTATGATTTATATTGCATGATTATTTTCTTGATGAACTTGCAAGATCTTCTTGTAGCTTACTTTATCGTGCATGGTCGAGTGTTTCATGTGTTTAAAGATGGGATTTTTATTTCTTAATTGTATTGCTAAGCATGATTACATGATGATTTGAATACATGATTACTAAATGATTTATTATGTGTCTTTGAGTATTACCTGAACTATTTACGTGGTTGAGTCAATTACGTGACTTGCATGGGTTCGAATGATAAGTTTCACAAATACTTATAATTCGTCTCTGAAGCAGTATATTTTATGTGAACAATTTATGTGATTAGATTTTAGCAAGAGTCTATTATGTGATATCGACTTCGGTCGTGGCGATTATGTGTTATCGACTTCGGTCGTGGCGATTATGTGTTATCGACTTCGGTCGTGGCGATTATGTGTTATAGACTTCGGTCGTGGCGATTGTTTGATTAGATTACAGTTGAGTCGAATGTATGATTAGAATTCAGTTGAGTCGGTTGATTGTTGGGAATTTGATTGAGTTATCGTATGATTATTATTTTTTTGTCGAGTATTGTTAAGCATGTTATGTTATGATGTTATGATTATTAGTATGTCTTGTTTGTTAAGTCTTCCGCTGTTCTTCAAATGATTTGATTGAAGCATGTTTGGTTGATGTTTTCCGCTGCGTGATTCTGACTTATGAGTTGAATTGTTATGATTGTTGGAATTCCCTTTTATCATGATTGTTATGCTATGATTGCTCTATTCTCTCTTATTATGTATTTTATGGTTCCATTTCTAAGTGGAACAACCTAGTTACTCCCACTGGCTGTGGACCCCCCATTCCCTTTTACTTGTAATGAAGAAGACTGATTAGGTTGTTGCGAGGGTTGGGATTCGTGAGCTTCCAAGTTTAGCAACTTTGAGCTACCTAATCTTTTAGTAGTCCTAACCTTAACTTGTTCCCTTTAGTTTTGTAGTAGGAATTAGTAGCTTTAATGAACTTGGGTTAATTTCTTTTGTATGGATTTATTATTATTCCAGTAATAAAAGGCTAGTTTTTTATAGAGCTTGCACTATTAATCTAAGTCCTGTTTTATAAGTTTTGGAACGATAACGATTCGTTTTGTTGATTTCTCCGAAATCAACGTTGCTTAAATGCGGGTCGTTACAAAAGGGGTGTCTCGATTGTAATTGGTCGAACCACTCAAAAAATTAAAATGATTCACTAAGGGCCATCTCAGCTGTAATTGGTCGGGACACTCGAAAAATTAAAATGATTCATTAAAGGGGTGTCTCGGCTGTAATTGGTCAAGCCACTCAAAAAATTAAAATGATTCACTAAGGGGTGTCTCGGCTGTAATTGGTCGGGACACTCGAAAAATTAAAAAGATTCATTAAAGGGGTGTCTCAGTTGTAAATGGTTGAGCCACTCATAAAAAATTAAAACGATTAATTAAAGGGGTGTCTCGGCTGTAATTGGTCGAGCCACTTGAAAAATTAAAATGATTCACTAAGAGGTGTCTCGGCTATAATTGGCCACGTCACCTGAAAAATCAAAATGATTCACAAAGGGGTGTCTCGGCTGTAATAGGCCGAGCCATTAGAAAAAATTAAATAGTTTTCAAATATATGTGTCCAAATCTTGAACAACCCACTCGGTCTGGGGGAAAAATGTGAGACCAAGTGTCTTGTTCAGGGGGGCAAAAAATCATTCAATAAGCACAAATAAGAATGTTATAAATAAGACCTTTGTTATATTAAGTACATTTAGAAACAAGGGAAAGTGCAGTACAAAAGAGGCAAGGCTTGACACTTGCCCCAGAATAAAACGCTTACAAATAAAATAGAAAAAGCTCTCCTAAGTTTTAATAGTCTTATCACTATCCTCGTCTAGAACAGGCTTAGCAGGTGAGGGAGGTATGGGTCGACCAGATTGCTCACACAAACGCTTCATATCAACCCAGTTTAAGAATCAACTAAATTGATCGAACCCTTGTTTGAATAAGCTTTATTCCAAGCTGTAGGGGTCGTTTTTACTCGCCCGCCTACGTCTCACGAGTTGTTTTGAATGCTCGTTAAAACCGTAAGTGAATACGGTCTAGTAGGAGTCGCCACCGTGCGTTTTATACGGTTCACGGACACCGAAGAAGTACCGAAAGCCAGGAGCAATCAGCCCCATATATGTGGTCGTGCACCAGAGTATGGGTTTGGGGACAGGTTACGGGCCAATCGTGCATTGGGCCCGCCCGCCTGTAAGCGGTCTCTACTAGGTCTCTTTTTGTAGTCAAATTATTATTAATCCCGAATACATAGATATCTCAGTTTTATCCTAAATAACGCATATTACTAGGTGGGTTTGAATTATTTGCACATTAAGACTAATTATTGTGACCACTTTAATTTAGTCCATATTAAACGGTCCCTAATTTCACAATTGTCCAAGGTTACAAAATATATACATGAGATAAAATAAAAATATGTACATGAGATCATGAAATAATAAAAAGATCAAATGAGATAACAAGTGACACAATTATATCATATCAAATAAGATCAGGTACTATCAAATAAGATCAAGTACTATCAAATAAGATCAAGTAATATCAAATAAAATCATATCAAATAAGATCAAGTACTATCAAATAAAAAACTAACAAAAATAAAACAAAAGAAACTAAGAAAATCAAGTCATATGCAACCAGCACTGACCAATCTGACTTCGGACTAGAAAATAACCTGCAAGAATATTTTTCAAATTTTTTCTAATATGTTTCCATAAAACTAGATACAATAAGCTTCAAAAAGACTACTCACACGACCACTAATTCGTTTCGACCAATCCTGTAAAATTCAGCAAAGTCAGACAAACGAAACTGAAAACAGCAAGACTGACCATCCTCTGTTCGAACCCAGAAAACATCTAAAAGACAATTTTATAAAATTTATTTGATATTTTTCAGTACAAGTAGACATAATAAGCTTTAAAATGGTTATTCAAAAGACTCCTAATTCAATCCCAATTGTCCTGCAAAATTCGGCAAAGTTAGACAAACAAAACTGGAAATGCAAAATCTGAACAGCGTGTTCATGACCAAGTTGCGTTCGATCCCATAAAATGCCCAGAAGGAATTTTCTTAAATTTTTTGAAATATTTTTCTGTAAAACTAGACATAATAGGTTTCAAAACGAGTATACGCACGACTCGTAATTCTTTCTGAGCAATGTAGGAAAATTCGTCAAAGTTGCAGCAATGAACACAAAACCGAGAAGAAACATAATAGAATCATCAAATCAAATCTTGATACAAACCATGGGTAATGTAATTAACAATTAAATGATTAATGAAATAAAAAAATATATATATGATTATAATGAGTTAGGGTCCTCAGAAATAATACCGAAATCGTCGCGGTCGAAACGGATTCACAAAGGCCTTCGAATCGCTCGTTTTATGACTGTTTTGAGGGTTGTTTTTATGTGTTATTGCTGCTGCATTTGCTGTAGTTTATAGGGGAGTTCGAGAGGGTTTTTTGTGTGTTTCCTTGGTGATGAAGAGGGCTGGTATATATAGTGGGCTTGGAAGGTTCAAGAAGAAAATCAACAAGGATATGGGGGGATGTGATGAGATAGAATAAGGTAAGAGCTTGATATGGAGATGATATGGTGTGATATGGTATGATATGGGTGATATTATTATTATTGTTGTTGTTGTTGTTATTATTATTATTGTTATTATTATTAAAAAGTTAGTAATGCTAGTTTTGGTTTATTTGGGCTAAAAGGTTTGGGCTTGGTTAAAAGGTCTAAATTTGGGTCTAGCCACGCACAAGCAATTCTCGGGCATTTTCAGAAATCCGGACCAATTGACCATGGGTATATTAAAATCATTGGACCCTTAATTGGGGAGACACTTTTAGGTGTCTACACAAGCCTCCTCGACCTTACTCCTATATGCTTCCTCGGTATCTATTTTCGACCAGGGGGCCTTCTTCTTCAGCTTTTGAAGCAGGTCTTCCTTCGAGGCCAGCAGATTGACCATCTCTTAATTCTCCTACTGAAGGATGTCACGTTCAAGCCTTAGTTGATTAATAATGGTCAGATGTTGAGTATAGTCAGTGTAATACCCCGAAATTTAGGGCCAGAAAATTTCGCGGTTATTAATTTTATTTATGCATTCTAAGTCCAAATAGGCCATTTAATTTGGACTGTTTTCTTTTATTGTCCAATCTTTTCTACTCAAATTGGGCCAAAGACCCAATCTTTTTTTTTTTTTTTCTTCTTTCTCTTTGGCCGGTTTCCCTTCCTCATTTGGGCCAATGAGTATTTTGTTTTAATTTAATTAATAATTATGTTAATTAATCAATTAAATTCATTAGCCCTAAACTTATTCAACCAAGCCCATTTACCTAGTCTATGCTTTCCCTTATTTTAGCATCCCACACGGCTACCTTAGTTATTTTAGGGCTTTGTTTGTTTTTCTCTCCTTTTCTATAAATAAGACTCACTTCACTCTTTTATTCCTAATTGCAAATTAAACTTGAACCCTAAAAAAAATATAAACTTTCTCCTTCCCCTCTCTTCTCTCTTTGGCCGTGCATTATATCACCAAGGAGGTGATTTTCCTTTGGAAATTTTAGCGTAATCAGGTAACTTCGCTATCTCGTTTAATTTTGGAACAAAGTTAATCATATAGTTGAATAGGATTAAAACATGAAAATTGCTAGGATTTAGTATCATGTTCATCTAGGAAAAGTCGAACACCATGATGATGTTATTATGTAATTATTCTTGATGATAGTATGTAATATTTATGAATTATTATGAAATTTTCTTGATTATTTTATGTAGTTTCTTGAAATCTGAAATTGTTGAATAATTACTTTTATGAATTTATTTCTTAATCAAATCGTATTATTTCTTGATGAAATTTTTATGGCAGTTTCTTTATTGTTTTATTATGAATCATGAATTGTTTCGTGACAAAATTCGTCCTTTTATTGCTTGAAATAATTTAATCTATCAAACTGGTAAAACTGTCCAGAATCGGTTTACGAATTTATTAGGATACTTAATCAACTAGGAATGCTATGAAGTTTTAGTTGGAAGTCAGTAATAGTGTTTTACAGCTTGTGTAAAATTTTCGTAATTTTTAAAGTTCGTTTGACATGGCAGAAAAATCTGAAACTGAATTCAGCCTAATCTGATTTGTTAGTTATAAAATTCCTTCAAAATAGTAAAAGATGTTATTTTTGGACGAAAATTATGCACGTTAAACCTTGAACCTATATTTAACTTTCATTAAAATTTCGAGAGTAATCGAGACCTTTAAAAGGTCGTTCGTAATTTAATTCTTAAAAAAATCAGATTGTGTAAAATATTGTAATTAAATTATTAAAACATGTTATTTTGAATTCTTGAATTCAATCTTGATCTTGTTTAAACCCTATGATAGCCGTGTGGTGTGATGTAAATAAAGGAATGATTTTGATCTTGTTTTAATCCATGTTTTATGATTTAATGTTTAAGGTAAATTAAATTGTTTATTATTAAGTTTATTTGATTAATTGTTGTTAATTGTATTTAATTGATCAAAGTATAATTTTTGGTATTTTGATGGGAAAATGTCGAGTAGGTCCAATTATGAAAAATAGGATCTTTATCATGTTTTTAGGTAATTATTGTTGTTTGTTGCTATTATAGATGATTATTTAATCTAATTAATTTAATATTTAGTAATTGTATTTATTTAATTTAAAGTATAAATTTTGGGTAATATTTTTATGAATGTCGAATGGCTCATTTATAGGTTGATAATTTTTAGTTTATTTTAGACCTATAATTATATTTGGATAATTATTAAGAGTTTATAAAATAAGATATAACTTTAAGGATAGGTTATAATATAAGATTTGAGGACATAAAATATTAATAGGGAAAGAAAGGAAACAGAGTAAAAGGAATACGAATCGTTTCGATCTCTAGCTAGGAAAGACTTGGTATTTAAGGTGGCCAATATACGTGCCGCACCTCTCTTTCCTGGGACTTCGAACGGTTCATTTCCGAATACGGTCACCTAGTATTTCCCGATATAAGATAAGATATGATAATGAAGATATAAGATAAAATAAGGACGCCTACCTGATGACTCGAGTAGTCAGACTAGGTTAAGTCGAGGCCGCTGCTCAATGGGACGAGTACACGAGCTCCCCCGAGTAGTTCTGGGTCTTAGGATATGTAGTCGTCTAGTAGTAGTACACGAGCTGCTATTAGGAGTTATGGCCATAGCTTAGGCTTAGTGGTGAAACACGAGATCCGCTACGGGTTGAGTACACGAGCTCACCCCGGCATGTTCTAGGAATGTTGTGGTGAAACACGAGATCCACAATGAGTTATAGCGACCGGTCCAATGAAAGATGATATGATATAAATTATAAGATATGATATGATGAAATGAAAGAATAAGATATGATATGTTAAGATATGATATGATTACGGAATTATGGAAACCATATAGTATAAGTTAGGGATTAATTGTATAGGTCTTCCGCTGTGTATGATTTGATGTACGTATTTGTACAGGTACGTTATACGTATTTATACTCGTATGATGTAATGATATATGTATTTGTAATCGTATGTTTTGTGTACATGTATACCTGTGTTGTATTCGTATTTGTACGTATTCCTAACCGTATTTTGCAGGCATAATTATACGTATGGTATACGTACCTTTATACGTATTTTATACGTATTTCTAACTGTATTTCTGCAGGTATTTTATACGTATTCGTATACGTATTTTGTACGTATTTTTATACGTATCTCGTATATTTTGTAGACATTATATTAGGTTTTATGTGTGTTTTCATGTGTATATTCTATGATATTATGTGTTTAGCGGTCCCTCAATTAAGCGGGACAGCCTAGTTACTCGCCACTGACGGTGGACCCCCCCTCAGTTTCAGGTGACGATGCGGTAGCATAGAGCGGGCTTCCGTTGGATGGGCTTGAGTAGTTTAGATTTATTTTAGTTATTCCAGAACTTTTGAGACAATAATATGGTTATATTTATAATCCCAGTCTGTTGGGAAGACATTTACTTTGTTCATGTAACGCTTAGGCCCCATATGCCTTATTTGACTCTTGGATTATAGTTCAGTATTTTAATAAAAGTTGTTTAATTTTAGTTAATTAATTTCATTTATAGTTTAAATTGTTTAAGTAATGATCCGAATGTCGATTCACTTCGTAAATCGACAAGTCAAAAAGTCGGGTCGTTACAGTCAGGTTCAACTAACTTACCCTTCTTCTTCGATTCAGAGGGCTCGACATTTTTCCTTTTTCCTAAAGAGGCTGAATCCTCACCATCAAGAGAGCACCCCATCCTCTCTTCCCAACGCTTCATCTTCATCTCATACTTCATATTCAAGTAGGCTTCGTCCTGAAACTCACCCAATTTTTCCCTTGGAAGCCTGACTGTTGGGGTCTTGTCTTCCTCCCATCGCTGCATCTTCCACTCATACTTCTTGTTTAAAAGAGTCGCGTCTTCCTTTTCTTTGGGAAGTTGGCTGGTGAATGGCACCTCTTTCACTTTGGGTAGGTGAGACATGTTCACTATAGCCAAAGGAAAACATTGACACTATAATAATAATAACAAAAATAAAACTAAAAAAGAAAGAGAAGAGAAATTACCTTCTTAAAAAAAAAGAGCTATATAATTCTTCAGAGCTTCTCTCTCTTCTTTCTCTCTCAAGAATGGTAATTGAGTTGTGAAAAATGCTACTCCCTCTATCCCTAAAAGATTGCCCAATTTACTTTTTTTCGTCTTTCGAGACATATCTTTAAATAAAAATATCTTGACATACGTATAATAAAAAATTATGAGCATTGCATATTAAAAAAGCACACATTGAGCCGAATCAAACGAGATCCCATTTGACTATACTTTTCCTTACATGTTTAAAATTATAGAGAGTCAAAGTTACCAAATGAACAGTAGCAAAAGTCAATATGGGGCAACCTTTAAGGGACAGAGGGAGTATGAATCAAGTGGTATTTATAGAATTTCAAACTAAAAATAGTTCCAATTTTACCCCTATAAGTTGGTTGGAAGCATTAATTACTCCCTAAACACTAGTTGGGGGCCCAAGTTAAGACTTTTGCTATAAAAATCCATAAAATCTGCTTAATTATCACTTTAGGCCCAAATAAAGGCCCCTTTTTGGAATGAAATATTCCACCTCGCAATGTTTAATAAGGACAACTTTAGGCCTAGTAAGAGGCCCATTTTAGTCCATGTAGTAGCCCTTAAACATAGCTAAAATATTTGGCACCTACGTCCAAAGTGTTAGACAGTAGATGAACAATACAAGAGGGGGGGTGAATTGTATTGTAAGGAACTTGAGCAAATTTTCAAAATATGTAAAGGAACTGAACAGAATAAAGATTGCAAAAGAGATTCTCAAACACAGAAACCTCCTTGTCACTCAACAAGAGGAAAACTGTGACCCTCCTCAGGGATTTACTCTTTTATTGATTTGGAACTCACCTAATACAATCTACTCAACTCACTCTATCAAGTTCCTCAACGAACTTGAACTACCCTTGCAATCAATTCCCCAATCGATTGCACTCCCAACTCTACTGTCTTGCTCTCTTTCTCTGATAATCTTCACTCTAAGATTATACACTCAAACTCAAGCTCACTCCCTTTTCAACTCAATTAAGAACTCTATGAATCAAGGTAAAGTAGGATTAAGTGGATTATGAATATATCAGTGTTTCTTTTTCTCAATGCTCAAGTGTGTTTTGAAAAACCAGAAGAGTGGAATATTTATAATGCATTCACCCATTGTCAGTCACTTCCTCCACTTCCTAAAGTATAGGAGAAAATGGCAGTTAGTGACTTGAACCTCAAGAATTTTTAGAACGTGCAACAAAAATATTTTTCTTCTCCTCCACTAAATAGATCGTGGTTTTTGGAAAAACCTTTGCTCAAGAAAACGTGTAGATATATATCAGTTTCCCTCAAAAGCTCCTGATTTTTCTCAACTGAATAAACCAAGTCAATCAGACTTATTTTTCTTTCAAAAACTGCTAAAAGAAATAAAAATTATTTTAATCTCTTTTTTTAGTTAATTTGAAAAAGATACTTTATTTATTCCTAAAATAATGCCAAAAAGATATTTACAGTTACTTGTTTTATTTAAAAAAACAGAAACTAATAAAAGATAGAATTTTTAATTAAATCTTTTTCAAATAAACAAAACAGATTTTGGAAAGAAAATCTTTTTGGAAAAATATATTCACTGATAATTTTTATCCACTTAATAAAATTACTTAAGCCAAGATTCTTTACAAGATGTACCTATACATCGACATTAAGTCTGGTGCTTTACTCCAAGCAACCAGTTCCTCTGATAAGATCAAGTTTCTCTTCAAGTTCCTCTACTTGAGATCTGAGACTTCAAGTTCCTCCAGCAACTCTACTGGAATTAAGATTGCAGTTGTTGATTTCCTTTATTTACTTCTATGCTGCTTCTTCATTAACTTGAAATTAATGCTTCAATCATCTTTGAATCATCCATGCTTAGTTCTTATTGAAACCTGATCATCAAAGCACTTACAAACACACATTAGCAACATAATATAGTTTGACTAAGTTTAAGTCATCATCAAAACCTAAAAGGATCAACAATTTCCCCCTTTTTGATGAATGACAAACTTAGGCAAACTCTCAAATAAAGTATTAGGAAATCAATAACTAGAAATGCAAAAACTACACTAGATGTAAAAATGTAAAACAATACTATAATGCTATTATACTACTATAATGCTATATGATACTAAAACTAAGCTAAAAGAAACTAAATGTCAAAAATATAAAGTAAAACTAAAGTAAACCATTACAACCTTTAATTTTCTCAAAGTGACCAAGTCAAGATCAAGACATCATCCATCGTCATTTGGAGTTTGCTCATGCTCTTCCCCCTTTTGTCTTTCATCAAAGATTGAAACAAATATAGCAATATTCACATACACACCACCCAAGGACATAGTAACGAAGACTATGAGGCTTAGGTATGAACCTTTGGTAATGCAATATCCATACACACATATATATAAATAAGTCATGCAATAAATTGAACACAAACACAAACACTTGCCATAAAACACAAAAGGGTCCATAAGTTCCAAACACAAAAGAAAATCAAATATCCAAGTTCAACAAAAGTAAGGCAAAGCAAAATAAATGATCCAATTACAGACCAAGATTAAATTGAGAATCAAATTAAGTGTTTAAAGGCTAAAGGAACTGGTAAGAAAAGAGGGATCAGGATTCATCATCATCATGGGACTTCTCTTCTTCATGAGTCTGGACCTCCACAGCTAGACTATCAATCTTCTCAACCAAGTTCTGCTGTTCCTTGGATAAGGAGCTCAATCCTGTGGTCATCCTCTGATCCAGTTTCTTCAAAGAAAGCTCCTGAGCCTCCAGTTTCTCCATAATGACATTTTGTTTCTCCAAAATAGTAGTCTGCTTTTCTTCAATGCCAACCAACACATCTTTGAGTTTAACCATCTCACTGTGCAAAGAAGAAGAACTGAAAGCACCAAAACCAAGAGAAGAAGAAACAAATCCAGTGAATTTAGGTTGCTCACTCTTCACTTCCTTTTCCTCAGCATCATCCTCATCGTCAACTTCCACAGCAACCTCTTTTTCTTATTGCTTAGGCTTATATGCAAGCCTAAGACTCTTTCTTTTTGTTCCTACAACAGCACCACCTCCAGTTCCTCCACCCCTCTTCTTCACAGGTCCAGTTCCTCTCTGGACAGTTTCTTTCTTTTCATCCTTCTTAGCCACTGCCACTGTTTTCCTCACCTTCTTTGGAGGGTCCAACTCCTCTTCTTTGTCTTCTAAAATAGGCTCAACCTCTTTCACACCACGTCCTTCCTCTTCTGCATCCAATTTCTCCTCAACTTTAGCACCCTTTTTCTTTTTATCAATAAACACAGTTTTTCCATCAACTACACCAAGACTTAGGCCTTCAAGAGTTTTAGGTTGAACAAAGTGGTTAGTTTGAAGTTTGAGGAATTCACAAGTTCCTAAGGAAATGTCAAAACTCTCAAAAGAGTCATAAGCAATGTACCATATCCTCTATAAAGCTTAGGAAAACAATGGTTCATATGTTGGATCATGAGAGAAGGGAAGTTGATTCGGATTTTGTTTTCAAGGCAATAAATAAGTAAAGCATCCATATGATTTGCCGCACTTCTCTTTTGAGGCCGAGGGATAATATTATGCCAAACAAAATTAAAGAGCAATTTTTGTAGTGGTGAAAGATTGTGGTGATTAGTGAGAACATGCCCTTTCTTTCCTCCAATAGATTTAACAATTTCATCCATTCCAACACCATTCACCTCACCAACATACTCCTTCTTAATATATTTATCAAAACCAATATTTGGAACACCAAAAGCATCACTCAAAAACTCAGCATCAAATTCAATTTCTTTCTTCTTAATTTGACTCTTGCATGTGGTACCATCACATTCAAAATTATCAACAAATGCATTCAATAACTCATATGCTATCACATTATTGAAGTGAGAACTAAAGAGGCTTACCCAACCTTGAGCATTCAAAATATCAAGCAATTCGACATACTCAATTGCATTACACCAATCCAAGTTAATGCAAAGAGGTGGAATGTACTTCTCACACCTATTTTCAATCCTCTTTTGAGATGCAGACTTGTTCTTGAGGATTGGAGCACCAAGTTCCACCCAATTTTCTTCTTGTTTCACCTCCTTCAATTCGGCATCAAGTTCCTCAGTTTCTTTGGATGGTTCAACTTCCATTGGTTTAATTGAGGAAGGTGAGGAAGAAGGAATAATTTCAGTGGGGTTTTGAGGGTTAATTGAAGCAATTGGTGTGATATCCATGGGAGTAATGTCGGTTGGGGTTGAATTTTTGTGGGGGTTTGAGTGAGTTTTTTGGAGAAGAAGGAAGAGTAGTAGTTGTGTTTGGTGAAGTGGGAGTAATATCTTCCATTGGAAGATTAAAGAAGGACGGTTAATGGGAGTAGGTGGGGCCGGTTTTTGGGGGTAAATTAGGAGAGTTTTGTGTGGTTGGGGTGAAAAGTAAAATACTTGGTCTACAATTTTACTTATTTACCTTGCTTATATAGAAAAGGATTCCTTGGATAAAAAGAAAAAAAATATCTAGTAACTGATTTGAGAGATTTTAGGAGAGTTAGGTTTTAGGAAATCAGTTACTTTTATTTGATAGAAAATCTAGAAACAAAAGATAAAATTTAAATTTCAAATTTTAAATATTAAAAGAAAAAAAATTGTTGGCCATATTAATAATACAGCCGAAAAAAAGAAAAAAAAATTGTAACTGAAGAATAATAAAGGAACTCATCAACAAAGCAAATTGGACCTTTCATGCTTTATAACAGGTATTAATATGGTGCTAAATTAATTTCATGAAATAAATACACATTGCATGCAAAAGATATCACAAAACTACTTATGATCAATGCTTTTCACACCATGGTTGTGTATGAAATATTGTACAGTTATTTCAAAATTTAAGGAAATACCTGGGTTGGAGCATGAGTTCCTCTTTAATGAAGCTGAATCATGCCAAGTTCCATCCTCAGTCTTTCATGTTTCTCCCTATTTAAAGGCTTTGTAAGTATATCTGCAATTTGATTGTCAGTATCACAAAATTCTAACTTTACTAAACCCTTTTCCACATGATCTTTTAAAAAATGATGCCTAATATGAATATGCTTAACTCTTGAATGGTGAACTGGATCTTTAGAGATGTGAATAGCACTAGTATTGTCACAATATATAGGAACACAATCAAATTTCATACCATAATCTCTCAATTGTTGTTTGATCCATAATAATTGTGAGCAACAACTTGCAGCAGCAACATATTCAGCTTCTGCAGTAGATAAAGCAACAGTATTTTGTTTCTTGGATGCCCAAGAGACTAGACATGACCCAAGGAACTGGATAGTTCCAGAAGTACTTTTCCTGTTAACTAAATCACCTGCATAATCAGCATCTGTAAAACCTTTCAAATCAAATGTATCACTTCTAGGATAGAAGAGACACAAACATTCAGTTCCCTTGAGATATCTAAAGATCCTTTTGATTGCTGTCAAGTGAGATTCCTTAGGATTAGATTGAAACCTTGCACACAGACCAACACTATAAGAAATGTCAGGCCTACTTGCAGTTAAATAAAGCAAAGAACCAATCATTCCCCTATATAATTTTTGATCCACAGAAGTTCCTTGAGGATCATCATCCAATCTAGTTCCCACTCCCATAGGTGTATGATTAGTTTTAGCTTGATCCAAGTTATATTTCTTAAGGAGTTCCTTGACATATTTTTGCTGATGAATAAAATTCCCCCTCTCAGTTTGTTTTATTTGCAAACCAAGAAAGAAATTTAATTCACCCATCATACTCATTTCAAATTCACCACTCATTAAGTTAGCAAAATATTTGCAGAGATTATCATTTGTGGCACCAAAAATTATGTCATCAACATAGATTTGAACAATTAGCAGATCAGTTCCTTCAGATTTCAAAAACAAAGTTTTATCTACTTTTCCTCTGACAAAATCATTTTGTAACAGAAACTTTGAAAGCCTTTCATACCATGCCCTAGGTGCCTGTTTTAGACCATAAAGGGCCTTGTCCAACTTGAAAACATGATTTGGAAATTTTGGATTTTCAAAACCAGGAGGTTGTTCAACATAAACATCCTCTTCAAGAAAACCATTTAAAAAGGCACATTTCACATCCATTTGATACAGTTTAAAACCCATAAAAGAAGCAAAAGCAATCAAGATCCTTATAGCTTCTAATCTTGCAACAGGTGCAAAAGTTTCTTCAAAATCAATACCCTCTTGCTGATTGTAACCTTTTACTACTAATCTTGCCTTATTTCTTATTATAGTTCCATGTTCATCTAGTTTATTCCTAAAAACCCATTTAAGACCAATAACTCTTTTTGATTTAGGAATAGGTTCAAGATGCCATACCTTGTTTCTTTCAAATTCATTCAGTTCCTCTTGCATGGCATTTATCCAATCAGCATCCTTGAATGCTTCTTCATGATTCTTGGGTTCAATAATGGACAGAAATGAATAAAAGGCACAGAAGTTTCTCAACTGAGATCTTGTTTGAATTCCCTTGTGGATGTCACTGATTATTTTATCAATGGGATGAGATTTCTGATGTTTCCATGGTTTAGGTTGGAAACCTCTCAAAGGAACTTCCACTTGTGTTGTCTCAGCTTGAGTTCCCCCTGTGTCTATTGCCTCCTCTTCAGGTTCCTCTTTTGCACCTTCTTCATTTTGAGGAACTTCAATTTCAGCTTCTTGTTCCTCATCTTGAGTTGGTGTGAGTTCCTTGGTTTTTCTAGGAATTTCTTCATCTGGATCTTCTTTCCTAATAAGACCAATTTCAAAATCATAGTCATCAAGTTCCTGCACACTAGAATGAGAGTTAGTTTCATCAAAGATTACATGAATACTCTCTTCTACACACATGGTATTCTTGTTATAGACTCTGAATGCCTTGCTATGAGATGCATAACCAAGGAATACAGCCTCATCACTTCTTTCATCAAATTTTCCTAAGTTTCTTTTACCATTATTATGTACAAAGCACTTACAACCAAAAGCCCTAAAATGAGATATGTTAGGTTTCCTTCCTTTAAACAATTCATATGGAGTTTTGTTGAGAATAGGTCTCATCATAACTCTATTAATGATATAGCATGCAGTTTTAACAGCTTCTGCCCAAAAGTTCCTTGCAAGACCACTTGAGATTAACATAGTTCTAGCCATATCCTCAAGTGTCCTGTTCTTCCTTTCAACAACTCCATTTTGTTGTGGAGTTCTTGGGGCCGAGAAATTATGATCTATACCATTTACCTTGCAAAACTCATCAAACTTTGAGTTATCGAATTCAGTTCCATGATCAGACCTAATATGAATCACTTGAAATCCACTGGATTTTTGTGTCTTAGCTACAAAGTCAACAAACTCATCATATGTTTCATCTTTAGTAGCTAAGAAAATAACCCATGTGAATCTAGAATAATCATCAACAATATCTAGAACATATCTTTTACCATTTCTACTAGGAATTCTCATAGGGCCACATAAATCTATATGAATTAATTCCAATGGTTTAGAAGTGCTTACAAAATTTTTGCTTTTGAATGAACACCTGACATGCTTTCCTTTCACACATGCATCACACACATGATAAGCAGGGAACTTGACCTTTGGCAAGCCAATGACCAGTTCCTTTGACAATAATTTATTCATGAGTGAAAAGCTAGCATGTCCAAATCGATTGTGCCATAATAAAGGATCAGCATTAATAACACTTAAGCAAGTCAGATTATTTCTAGGAACTGAATTGAGATCAACAGTGTAAGTATTCCCCTTTCTAGTTCCTTCTAAAACAACCTTTCCACTATTGTTATTAGTGATTTTGCAGAAATTAGAAGTGAAACTAACAGAATTTCCTTTATCACAAAATTGAGATATACTTAACAAATTATGTCTCAAACCCTCGACTAAAAATACATTATCAATGCAGTAGGAACTCGACTTACCAACCTTACCTTTGGCAATGATCTCACCTTTCTTGTTGTCTCCAAAAGTCACAGTTCCTCCGGGATAGGACTCTAGTGAGAGAAATCTTGATTTATCTCCTGTCATGTGCTTGGAACAACCACTGTCGAGGTACCATGTGTTGTTCCCCCTCACTAGATCCTGCAAAAGAACTTAAGGGTTAGGTGGAGGAACCCAGGTTTCCTTGGGTTCCTTTGATAAAGGGATAGAAACAGTTTTCTTTACCCATACTTGTTTCAAGTTCTTCTTCAAAGAAAGTTCCTTCTTAGTACAAGTTTTGTTATAATGACCAGTGTTACCACAAAAAGAACAAACTTTGTTACTAGGTAAGTCAACATATTTCTTTTGTTTCCCTTTTCTTTTGTTAAGAACATAGCCTAATCCTTCTGTTCTTTTCACTTGAGCATTTTCAATCCACTTAGGTATAACATACTGACTTTTCATTTTATAACCATCAAGTTCCTTTTCCAACAGAGATTTTTCAAGCTTTAAGTCCTCAAGATCTTTCTTGAGTTTTTCAAAATCTTTGTTAAAAACATTTGTGGAGGAACTTGAGCCATTAAAGTCAGTATTCATTAACCTGTACTGAGTCAATTCTACATTAGCCATGATATTTTCATATTTCAATTTTTCAACATGTTCCTTGAGAATGAGATTCTTATCATAAAGTTCAAAAAATCTGCCTTGAACATCAATTCGATGGTTCTCAATCTAACTACTATGTTCCTTGGTGATCTTAAGAGCTCTTTCAGTTTCTTTTAATTGAACTTGAACTTTTTCAAAAGTCTTATTCAAATCAGTTAATTGTTTAACTAGAGATTCTTTAGGAAGATTATTGAGTTCCTTAGGGTCAAGGAGTACCTTATGTTGAGTTTCTTCAGTTTGTGCCATCAAGCACAAATTGGCAGTTTCTTCCTCTGGTTGCTCAACATCTTCTTCCTCACTATCAGAATCTCCCCAAGCTGCTATCATGGCCCTTCTCAAGTCAGTTTTATTAAATAGAGCTCGATTTCCTCTGCCTTGTTCCTTGGCCTTGCCTTTGCCTTTCTCAATATCCCACTGAGGACATTCTCTGATGAAGTGATCCGGAGCACCACACTTGTGACATCCAGAAGTTGCAGTCTTCTTGTTCTTGAATGGATTTTGCTTGTTCTTTCTGAACATATTCTTGAGTTTCTTCACCATAAGTGCAGCATCATCTCCATCATCTTCAGATTCTTCCAGTTCCTCAGTTTTCAGAGCTAAGTTCCTTGGCTTAAAAGCTTCACTACTGCTTGTTCCCAAGTGTAACTCATGAGTCATGAGGGAACCAGCAAGTTGTTCAATATTGAACTTAGTGAAGTCCTTTGTTTCTTGTAAGGCTGTAACTTTGGCCCTCCATCTTTCATCTTGAGGAAGACTACGAAGAACTTTTCTCACTTGCTCATCTGTAGGAATATTCTTACCAAGAGAAACAAGCTCATTTATAATGTTAGTAAAACGAGTAAGCATTTCCTGAATTGTTTCTTTTGGTTGCATTTCAAATCTTTCATATTTTGACATCAGTAAGTCAATTTTAGATCTTTTTACTTCATTAGTTCCTTCATGAGTGATTTGAAGTAAATCCCATATTTCCTTTGCATTCTTGCATCCCATGACTCGATTATGTTCATGGGGTCCAAGACCACAATGGAGCAATTTAACAGCAAGTGCATTAAGTTCCATTTTATCAAAATCCTCTTTTTCATACTCAGTTATAGGTTTAGAGACTACCTCATTGTTGGCAGTTGTTTTGGTGATTTCAAAGTCACCGACTTCTATTACTCTCCATACCTGATAATTTTCAGCTTTGATGAAAATTTCCATCCGGTTCTTCCAGTAGGTATAGAACTTGCCATTGAACATAGGTGGCCTCTGAGTAGAATAGCCTTCTTCAAGTTTCTCATGGTTGTTCATCTTTCCTTCCAGGTTCCTTGCTCAACAGGGTTTCCTGTTCTATGTGAGTAACCTGCTCTGATACCAACTGTTAGACAGTAGATGAACAATACAAGAGGGGGGGTGAATTGTATTGTAAGGAACTTGAGCAAATTTTCAAAATATGTAAAGGAACTGAACAGAATAAAGATTGCAAAAGAGATTCTCAAACACAGAAACCTCCTTGTCACTCAACAAGAGGAAAACTGTGACCCTCCTCAGGGATTTACTCTTTTATTGATTTGGAACTCACCTAATACAATCTACTCAACTCACTCTATCAAGTTCCTCAACGAACTTGAACTACCCTTGCAATCAATTCCCCAATCGATTGCACTCCCAACTCTACTGTCTTGCTCTCTTTCTCTGATAATCTTCACTCTAAGATTATACACTCAAACTCAAGCTCACTCCCTTTTCAACTCAATTAAGAACTCTATGAATCAAGGTAAAGTAGGATTAAGTGGATTATGAATATATCAGTGTTTCTTTTTCTCAATGCTCAAGTGTGTTTTGAAAAACCAGAAGAGTGGAATATTTATAATGCATTCACCCATTTTCAGTCACTTCCTCCACTTCCTAAAGTATAGGAGAAAATGGCAGTTAGTGACTTGAACCTCAAGAATTTTTAGAACGTGCAACAAAAATATTTTTCTTCTCCTCCACTAAATAGATCGTGGTTTTTGGAAAAACCTTTGCTCAAGAAAACGTGTAGATATATATCAGTTTCCCTCAAAAGCTCCTGATTTTTCTCAACTGAATAAACCAAGTCAATCAGACTTATTTTTCTTTCAAAAACTGCTAAAAGAAATAAAAATTATTTTAATCTCTTTTTTTAGTTAATTTGAAAAAGATACTTTATTTATTCCTAAAATAATGCCAAAAAGATATTTACAGTTACTTGTTTTATTTAAAAAAACAGAAACTAATAAAAGATAGAATTTTTAATTAAATCTTTTTCAAATAAACAAAACAGATTTTGGAAAGAAAATCTTTTTGGAAAAATATATTCACTGATAATTTTTATCCACTTAATAAAATTACTTAAGCCAAGATTCTTTACAAGATGTACCTATACATCGACATTAAGTCTGGTGCTTTACTCCA
Source organism: Salicornia ramosissima (assembly GCA_951394345.1). NCBI lineage: Eukaryota > Viridiplantae > Streptophyta > Magnoliopsida > Caryophyllales > Amaranthaceae > Salicornia > Salicornia ramosissima. Next base: position 25,024,255 of record OX596235.1, read on the forward strand.
AGCAACCAGTTCCTCTGATAAGATCAAGTTTCTCTTCAAGTTCCTCTACTTGAGATCTGAGACTTCAAGTTCCTCCAGCAACTCTACTGGAATTAAGATTGCAGTTGTTGATTTCCTTTATTTACTTCTATGCTGCTTCTTCATTAACTTGAAATTAATGCTTCAATCATCTTTGAATCATCCATGCTTAGTTCTTATTGAAACCTGATCATCAAAGCACTTACAAACACACATTAGCAACATAATATAGTTTGACTAAGTTTAAGTCATCATCAAAACCTAAAAGGATCAACACAAAGGTACCTCGCCCATGGCTGGTCGAGGCCCTCAATTCAAGTACAAATTGTCTCGGCCCTAATACTTCATTGGGCTTGATGGAAAATAACTTAAACAATACACTTAGTCAAATTCTTGACTAACTATATTGTTCAAGGGGCTAAAAGTCAATCATTAACCACAATACCATAACTTTGAGCAATCCATTCGGTTTAAGGGCAATCAGGCACACTACCCATATTTTTAAAAAATCGACTGCATTGCTTAGGGGCATAACATAATATAAGAAATAAAAGCAAAGTACGAAACAAAGAATTCGATGAATGAAAAGAACTCGTCATATTAATAAAGTTTGTTAAATATTACAAATAATGGAGGACCAGCCGCCTACAACTAAAAACAAAAAACAAACTAAACTAAACTAAAAACTCAAAAAATATCTATGTCTCGGCCCCATCATCATCTTCATTTTGGCCATCATTGTAATAACCCGAAATTTGGGGCCAGAAAATTTCGCGGTTATTAATGTTGTTTATTAAATTCAAAGTCCAAATAGGCCATTTAATTTGGACTGTTTACATTTTTAGTCCAAACTTTTTCCTCAACATTGGGCCAAAGACCCAATCTTTCTTTTCTTTTTCTACTTGGTCGGCTCCCCTTATGTTGTTTGGGCCAAGTATTATTTTCATTTGCTTATTTTGATTAATTATTTAAATTGATTAATTAAATAATTAATTTAATTAAAATAGATTTTAAAACCCTAAACCTATTCAAACCTAGCTAACAACCTAACTATTTTTCCCCCTATTCTTCCCCTCTCCTCACGGCACCCTTGTATTTTTGTTAGGGTTTGTTTTCTTTTCCTTCTTTTCCTATAAATATATTAGGTTTGACCTAATTATATTATTTTAGCAATTGTTCCTAAACTCTAAAATCTATACAAATTCTCTTCCTTTCTCTCTCAAATAGCCGTGCCCTATAGATCACCAAAGGGGTGATTTTTCCTTGGAATTTTAGCGATTAAAGGTAACTTTGCTTTCTCTTTTAATTTTGGGATAGATAATCACATAGTTAATTAGGATTGATCATGAAAATTGTAGGATTTTATGTTTGTATTGATTCGAAAATGTCGAGTACATGATCATTTGATTTTTGATTTGTTTTATGTATTTTCTTGATTATTTTATGTAGTTTCTTGAAATCTTTAATTGTTGAATAATTACTTGTATGAATTTATTTATTAATCAAATCTCGTTATTTCTTGATGAATTTTTCGTGGCAGTTTCTTTACTATTTGATTATGAATCATGATTTATTTCGTGGCAAAATTCGTCCTTTTATTGCTTATAAAAATTTAATCTTTTAAACCGGTAAAACTGTCCAGATTTAGTTTACGAATTTATTAATATACTTAATCAAATCGAATGGATACTAAATTTTAGGTGGAATTCAGTAATACTGGTTTAAAGCTTTTGTAAATTTTTCGTAATTTTTAAAGATCGTTTGCTATGGCAGAAAAATCTGAAACTGAATTCTTTCTAATCTGATCTGTTAATTATAAAATCACTTAAAATTAGTAAATGATGTTATTTTTAAACGAAATTTATGTACGTTAAACCTTGAATCTATATTTAGCTCCCATAAAAATTTCCAGATTATTAGAGACCTTTAGATGGTCGTTCTTAATTTAATTCTTTAAAAATCAGATTGTGTAAAATAGGGTAATTGAATTATTAAAATATGTTATTATTAGTTTCTTGAATTTTTTTTCGAGTAACCTAGTATTAAAAGGGAACTAAAAATATGATTTTTATGATGTATTTTGATGATTCTTGATTTATCATTGCTAATCTTTAATTTAATCTTTATGTTAATCTTTAATTACATCATGTTAATTTGAATCCTTGAAATAAACCTTGTTCTTGTTTATGCTTTGAATATGTCGAGTGAAATAGGAATAAAAAGATGAACTTTGATCTTGTTTTGTATTCAATCTTGATGATTTTATGTTAAAAGTATGATTTTTACTATTATTGTTTAGTTAATTTATTTAATCTTGTTGATTGAAATTATTTAAATTAATTGACAAAATTTGTGTTCTTGAGTAGAAAATGTCGAGTGGGCAAGATTAAGAAAAATAGAATTTTTATCATATTCTAAGTAATTTTAGTGGTTAAATAATTAATTGAAGTAATTTACGAATTTAATTAATTATTGTTGCAAAATCCGAAATTGTCGAGAGACACAGTTTATTTAGTCAAATTTAGTTAATTTTGACTTATTATATTTTAGGAATAATTAATTATAAAAGTTACAATTAAAGGGATTATCAAGGATAAGTTGTAACAAGAAGGGTGGATAATAATGTTATTAGTAATATTATTAGTATTCGGATATTTTAATAATATTATTAATATTACGGTTATTATTAGTATTATTATTAATATTAGGAATCAGTAGGGATAAGTTATAAGAGTTACGATAAGATATTAATAGGGAAAGAAAGGAAACAGAGTAGGAGGAATACAAATCGTTTCGATTTCTGGCTAGGAAAGACTTGGTATTTAAGGTGGCCAATATACGTGCCGCACCTCTCTTTCCTAGGACTTCGAACGGTTCATTTCCGAATACAGCCACCTAGTATTTCCCGATATAAGATAAGATATAAGATTTGAAAGATATAAGATAAGATAAGGACGCCCACCTGATGACCCGAGTAGTCAGACTGGGTTAAGTCGAAGCCACTGCTCAATGGGACGAACACACGAGTTCCCCCGAGTAGTTCTGGGTCTTAGGATATGTAGTCGTCTAAGTAGTAGTACACGAGCTGCTATTTAGGGGTTATGGCCATAGCTTAGGCTTAGTGGTGCACACGAGATCCACTACGGGTTGAGTACACGAGCTCACCCCGGCATGTTCTAGGAAAGTTGTGGTGCACACGGGATCCACAACGAGTTATAGTGACCGGTCCATTGAAAGATGAAAATGATATGATATGAATGGTATGAATGATAAGATATAATATAAAGTTAATGGATAATATAGATTATGATGTTTATATCACGTGATGATATAATTAGGATATAGGACTATAATAAAATAAGTTTATGTATCGTAAACAATATGAGTCTTCCGCTGTGTATGTTTTGTTATACGTATCTATGTATGATTTGTTATACGTATTTGTGTTGTACGTATTTGTGCTTGTATTGTTATACGTATTTGTACTCGTATGATGTATGTATATGTATCTGTACCATATACGTATTTTGTATGTATCCCTAACCGTATTTTGCAGGTATAATTATACGTATTTTATACGTACCTTTATACGTATTTTGTACGTATTTCTAACCGTATTTCTGCAGGTATTTTTATACGTATTTCATACGTATTCATATGCGTATTTTTGTACGTATTTTTATACGTATCTTGTATAATTTTTGTATACTTGTACCATATTTTATGTGTGTTTTCATGTGAAAAATTCTATGATATTATGTGTTTAGCGGTCCCTCAATTAAGCGGGATAGCCTAGTTACTCGCCACTGACGGTGGACCCCCCCCTCAGTTTCAGGTGACGATGCAGCAGCATAGAACGGGCTTCCGTTGGATGGGCTTGAGTGTGGCAGAAGTTTAGTTTTATCCTAGTTATTCCAGAGTTTATAAGACAATATTAGTTTATTTATAATCCCAGTCTGTTGGGAAGACATTTTCTTTAGTTCATGTAACACTTAAGGTATTTTTACGCCTTATTTGACTTTTGGGGTATATTTTCAGATATTTGGGTTAATAAAAGATGATCTATTTTTAATTATATTTATCTGGTGTTTAATTATCTGGTGTTTAATTATGTGCTTAAGTCCAAAAAGTCGGGTCGTTACAATCATCCCCCCCCCCCCTTCATCTTCAGTATCAGATGGATAAGGAGGGGAGGAGCACCCCGTCTTCTCGGCCAGAGTCTTCATGTCCACCCAGTCTATGGCTCGACTAAGATGGTTGAAGCTTGCCCCGACATAGGCATAGCCCCAGGCCTTGGCCACTTTCTATTTGAAAGCCTCCTCTGCTTCTAGGACTCTCTTCACCATCCCCTTCTTCAGGGAAGAGACCTCTTATTCTTGCTCCCTCTTCTCGTTTTGGTGCTTGGTGACATGGGCCTTGGCCTCAGTAACGGGCGCCTTGGAGTCAGAATTCTCCTTTGCCGACTTCTTGGCTTGCTTCTCAGCCTTCTTCTTCTACTTCTTTAGATTCTCGTGCTCAGCAATAAGCGCGTTAATTTTGGAGAGGTGGGTGGCACACTCGTCCTTAAGATTGATGATGGTGTCGGCCTGTGATTCCATAGTAGCACCAATTAGTTGATATTGTCGAAGTGTAGTGAACATAGTAGCATCCTTAGTTTCAATAACTTCGACCCTAGACTGTTTAACGGCCTGTACCTGTTCGGTTCGCCATTGTCTGGCACCATCCAATCTCAACATGGCCTAAAATAGAAACAGTAGTATTGAACACGAACTATTTAATCAAAATAAACACAAGTATGGGAAAATACCTCAGCCAAGTTGTATAGAATGGACATGATATGGCCATCATGAAAGCCCTTCAAGTTGTGGGCTACTTCCTTTGGAGCTACCTTAAGCATCCCTCGATGGTGTCGATCTGTGATTCCACAGTAGCACCAGTTAGTTGATTTTGTCGAAGTGTAGTGAACATGGCAGCATCCTTACTTTCACTAACCTCGACCCTAGACTATTTAACAGCCTGTACCTGTTCGGTTCTCCATTTCCTGGCACTATCCAATCTCAACATGGGCTTAAATAGAAATATTAGTATTGAACAAGAAATATTTAATAAAAATAAACACAAGTATGGGAAAATACCTCTGCCAAGTTGTATAGAATTGGCATGAAATGCCCATTATGAAAGCCCTCCAAGTTGTGGGCCACTTCCTTGGGAGCTCCCTTGAGCATCCCTCGGACGACATCAAGCTTTTCCTTCCCAAAATACTCGGGAAGGGAAGTGCCAGCAGGCATGCTCTCGGCCACTTCCTCAGTTGGCCCTCTTGAAGGGTGTGAAATAGGAAGAACTATTGAGTCTCGATGAGAGGGAGAGGACGAGATAGTTTTACCTGATATAGACCGAATGGTTATAACACGGTCAGAATAGTATTTACCTCCCATTGTGTTTTCCAGATCCTTGATGACTGGCGGAATGTTCTTAGAGACCGACTTATTAATGTCGATCAATGCGTCTGGGGCAGCAAAGAATCCTAGGGTATCAACAACCCCTGGTTGATAGACCGACTTAGCAGCAGTCGGTCCCTTCCCCAGAATGGGGGTAAACTTAGTTTCGACTGCCGCTAATTCATTGGCGGTCATATGCTCCTTTCCTTTGTCAGTCAGGGCAATGGAGGGTCTACTCTTTTTTCTGGTGCCAGAAGCACTGGCACCCTTCCTCTTACCCCCTTGAGATGGGCCATCACTTGCCTGCAAATAAGAAATTTGTAAGAACTCTAAAAAGACGAGGATGGCAAACATTTTAAGTTACTTATAACATTCCCCCTCGGCCCATAGAATGGCCGTGTGGGGCAATGAGTATAAGCCACTTACAACATTCCCCCTCGTCCCATAGAATGGCCGAGTTGGCTAATGAGTACAAGCTTCTTACAACATCCCCCTTGGCCCATAGAATGGCCGAGTGAGGTAATAAGTACAAGTTACTTACAACATCCCCCCTCGGCCCATAGAATTGCCGAGCGAGGCAATAAGTTCAAGTTGCTTGCAACGCGCCCCCTCCCCCAGGCCCCCAACAGGACTGAGAGGGGTTATTGCAAGCAACCTACCAAATACGACACACTTGGCCTATAGAATGGCCGAGTAGGGCAATAAGTCCAAGTTGCTTACAACACCCCCCTTGGCCTCCAAATGGGCCGAGGGGGTGATTGCAAGAAACCTTCCAAATACCATCCCCTCGGCCTATGAATGGCCGAGTAGGGTAAAATTTAGAAATGACTTACAACACCCCTTCTTAGCCTCCATGAGGACCGAGGGGGATGTTGCAAGCAATTTACAAAAAACGACTCACTCGGCCCTTAAAGGGAGCGAGTGGGTCAAGTAAAAAAAAAAAGAGAAGTATACCTTTGTTTCCTCTTTCCTCTCTGCCCAAGCCTTCATTTTGGCTTGGTACATATCGTCTAAGTAATCGTCGTTGGTTACCTCATCGGCCTTTTCTTTCGAAAGCTTCGACATGGCGCTTTCTAAAATAAAAGAAAAAAAAAGAGAAAGGAGTTAGGCATGATGATAAACCAAATTATGACAAAAAGGACATCAGTCATCTACCTCGATCAATGGTTTGACTCAACCCTGCAGTAGATAAAAAATTATTGTCCTTTAAAAAGGTCTAGTCCGGTACCCAAATTACCGGGACTTAGTGCTTTTTACTAGCAAAATAAATAGTTTTCGTTTTGAAATGGTTTCCTTTGAGAATCACATCATCTTCATAGTGGGTTGGGGGAAAATCCACGTCTCGACCGCACAAGTAGGGGGCAGTATTCAGTCGACTCAGCCTCTCAGCAAGTTCTTCATCCTCAAGTACCACATAAAGGAACCTATTTCTCCAATCCTTCCATTTATTATTTTTTGGAGAAGGTCATCTGATAGGAAGGCCGAGTAATAAGAAGGTACCAGGCATCACAACTGTTCTCGGCTTTGTTTTTAGGTGATGCATACGGGAAAAAATGTTAAAAGACATCATGTAGCCTTTCAGCTGACAGGTGGCCATGTAACCAAAAATGTTAGCCCAGGAGTTGGGGGTGAGCTCGTATCCCTCCAACACTTCCAATATGAAAGGGTGAAGTGGGAAACGGAGCCCGAGCTCTAAAACAACCTCATAGACAGGGAAGGCATTCCTGGGTAATACCCTCACGGTCTTTCCTGGCTTAGGCATAATGATGTCATAGCCCTCACCATGGATGGAGGCTTTCTTTGTTTGGGGAAATCTTCATTCATACAAGTCATTGCAGGACTTTAACATCCTGCACATGCTTAGGTCATAAAACTTCTCTGCCCTTTTCTTAGAAGACCTAGGAACATCCGGCCCTCTTTCGCCTTCACTTTGGACTCGGTCATTTCGACCTCTGGCCGCTCAAAACTTAAGTGTTCTGGGACGGTCGTGTCTTCCTCATGATCTTCCTGATTAGGTGTCCCAATGATGAAGGGATTTTTTGGGCTCTTTCACAAAACAAATAAAACCCCCGTTGTAGTATGAGTGGGGGTGTCGAACACGAAGAACAAGTCGTGAATTGTGTTGTGCGATTTAGGTCGATTGAGGATCTTGGTTTTGTTGTTGAAAAGGAAGCTAAAACTATTGCACAAAATAAATGTGAAAAATAATAAACTAAATTCTAGGGTTGTCGGATCCGGGTTCAATTGATTTCGGGGGAATTACTTCAAAAAGTCTAAAGAACGAACTAAATCAAGGAAGGGGAATTAAACTCTAATAAAGTACCTCAACCTCCTCCCGGAGTGGTTTAGGAGTTAACGCATGAATATAACAATAACGACTTCTCCCGAATGGACGTTATCAATACATTCAATGATCATAATTATACTAAGGTTTCACTAGAAGTAAATTCCTAGTTCGACTACCAACTCTCGTTGTAATAGTCTCACTAACAACGTACCTAAAGTGCATTCCTAGCTCGACCACCGACTCCCGTTGTAATGGTCTCACTAGCAACATTGGGCAATGAAAATCAAAGCATAATTAACTCATAGACAAAGCCTTATTATACTTCAAAAATATCAAGAAATCAACTATGGCCTTTAGCTAATCTCTAAGCTCATTGACACCAATATTAACCAACCATGAACACAATTCAACCAACAACTAGATGAAAACCCCCAATTTCAAGTCATGAACCCATCACCTTCAAACCCTAGAAATTAACTACTCAAAAATCATGAACAAGAGCATTACACTAATAAACAAGCATAAAAACATGAAATTAAACACTAAATCTACCAACAAGAAAGAAAATAAGCCAAGCAAACTTGAAATTGCATAATTTAAACATTAATCTACAAGAAAACTATGAAAAAACAAGATTTAAAGCAATGAAAAACATGAACAAGTAAAGAAGAGAAAGAACATATTGAATTTTGATGAAAACGTTGGATTGGCCATGTCACTTGAACAAACCTTCAATTTCATTCATCATCTTCAACAAACTATTGAAATTTAAAGCTAAAACTACACCTAAAACTATGGAAGAAGAAACTATGCATAAACCCTAACCATGGGAAGAGGAAGAGAGGGTTTCTCTCTCCTCAAACCCTAAGAAAATCTGATTTTTGTGGACTTAAATCTAGTTTAAAGTGTTGTTCTTTTGTTAGGGACCTTAGAATATATATATATACTAGGTTTGGAAGCAAGGGCCCAAGCACAATAAGAGGCACGAGCTGAATTAAAACACCACGAGCCTGCAGCAAACACGGCCTAGAAACAGAGTTGCAGCTCCCAACTCCGGCGCGCACGCGCGGTGAGGTCGGGGCGGCTGCGTAGCTGACGGCGCGGGAGCGAAGATGGTGGTGGCGCGGCCGCGAGTGAGGCCTCGAGCAGTTCTCTAGTGCTGCATGAAGACATGCTGTCGCGGGTAGCTTTCATTTGTCGTGGGCGCGTCTATACCTCTGTCCGCGACCATGACTTGACCCCAAATGCTTCCAAATTTTGCTCGGGTTTCTCGGGACGTGACAGGACGCCTCCCGAGACATCGGACCTCGGGCCCGACAAGCCTTAAAAATTACAAAAATGCCCTTTTGGGGGTACTTTGCCTTGTCTTGTGGCATGCTTCTCTAAGATTCTTGGGACCTCTCACGACCCTTGACATCTTTCGAGAATCGCTTGAAAACCCACAAAACACCTGCATTAAAGAACAAAAGGCATAAGTAACACAAAATAGCTCAATTATTGATGAAAACAACTATAAATTAACATTATTCAACGCAAACCCTAAATAAACTAAAACTAAGCTAAAAAGGCTTAAAACATGGAAAACTAAGCCTAAAATGTACGAAAAACAAGCGAAAAGAGCCGGGAAAATTGGTCCCAAAATGGAATGATCAAACTCCCCCAAACTTGCCTTTTGCTTGTCCTCAAGCAAACAAGAATAAGAAAAACTAAAAAGTAAAAATCTAACTCACTTTCGTAGGAATTACGGTTGCTTATAGTGAAAGCAACAAGCCATTTAAACCTCAAAGTCGCCAAAGAGGACGATTGTGCTCTCGTAAGGGTTTCCATACAGTTTAGCCCATAACTCTTCCAAAAATAAATCAAGACAAAGATTCACAAAAACAAAGAAAGGAAAAAAAAAACAATAAGAGAGAAAATAAAACCAAAAATCCCTAGATGGACTTGTAAATGGACCGCATCAGTGAATGCAAACCTTTCTAAGCACTAGTGGAAAACATGCTCAAAGATGTCAAAGGTGGATAGTCAAATAAAACATGCTAGATAGAAGATCTAGAGAGGAACAATTTCTTTCACTCCACAACCAAATAACCACAAGCTATGCTAGTTTCGTATCCACCCTGAAAGGTAGCTCCACAAACAAAAAGGAGAAACAATTTAGGCTACCCGACATCTCATCATAACAAAACCGCTCAATATGCTTGAACTATGACTTCCTCCATCGAATATGACTTAACTGTCTAGGATCAAGAGGACTTGAGGGTTGTAATGTAGGGCTAGGGGTAAGGTAGGAATCAATTTGGCTTGTGGTGCTCAAAACCTAAATAGTGAAGCAAATAAGCACCAATGAGCAATAAAAAGCAAACAAACTCCTAATATGCCACACACATACACACAAAATCCCCCAAGCTTATTCAAAGAAATAAACAAAAATTGAAAAATTTTACACAATTTTTCGCATTACTCCTCCTCCCCAAAGCTTAAAGGACACAATGTCCTCATTGTAAAAAAGAAAGGAATAAGTGCTCAGGTTTTTCAACTTTTCATTTTTTTTTCAGATTTTTTTTTTCAATTATTTAACATGACCTTGCCTTTTTCAACTTTGGTCAGCTTTTGCTTGCAACATGCAAATCAACACACTTTAGCTTGATAAACCTCCCTACTCAACAAATTTCCATTACAAAACAAATACAAACCACAATGCTCCAATTGCTTCACTATACCTAATGGGGTATAAAACAAAACAATGGGCATATAAGGCTAGTAATGTGGCTAGAAGAATAGAAAGGCTAAGATCAAAGGGTTCCAAAGGATAAATGCAAAGCAAAAGCCTAGAAAAGTGAAAAAAAGCAAAATGCTTGAACAAAAAGGGAAATGAAAAAGAAAAAAAGGAAAATAACTAAGAAATGAATGCCTCTGCCCTCCCTAGAGTAGGTCGGTCGCGGTCTTGGCGAGTCATGAATCAAGTTCTTGATCAAGCTAAGCTATGACAAGGATCCCATCGCCACTCAAACAAAACAAGGTTGAAGGCTTGAAAGATTTGACAGTTCCTCACATGTTAAGGGTAGTGGGTTGCAAATACTACCTCTAGGGATTCAACTAGCTAGAAAAGAATCACCAATCATACCCCAACCCAGAGTTTAAGTTTCATGAACGCTAAAGCTCTAAAACCTAGCATATAATATTTGAAAATCAACCCCAACATCTCAAACCATGTGGACCTCTAACAATTAGGAAGGAATGCATTCAAAGTCAAAGATTCTAAAACGATCAAGTCCAAACAAAAAAAAAACAAAACCAAAAATACACTTTGCCTTGAAAAGAAAAGAAAAGAAAAAAAAAAGCGGAAAAAAGGAAAAACAAAAGAAGAAAACTATACAAAAGTGAGGAAAACAAAATACAAGCATGGATGACTCTCAAATAAGAAATCAAGCATCAAACAAATAAATAAATCGAGGCCCAACGCCATCGATATCCAAATGCTCTCAAGGGCTTAAAAGCCAAAATTAAAAGCCAAACATCCTCGAACAATCATTTCCTCCTAGACCTAATCCTAAAACTAAGCAAACAAAGAAAAAAAAAAAAAAGAGAGTTCGGAAATATCTCACCAAAGCAGGCTTCAAAATAAGCCAAACAACCTCTATTTTGCATTTTAGCACCATACGTGAGCCATTTGAGTTGTCTAATCATCAAACCTATAAAAGAAGAGAAAGCAAGCACCAAGCTCCAAAAATAAAAAATTACAGCTAAAAGAAAAGAGGAGCAAGCTAAGGAAAATGATGTACAAGGGAGAGAAGGATGCCATCTAGTAAATAGCATCGTAGAGCTCATAGTAGCGTGTCATGGACATCGCCACTAAATCGAGAGAGAACCACGTAAGCAAAGAGAATTAGATAGGGAAAATGACAAAGGAATGTCACCATTTGCTTACGTGGGGGAAGGGGAATAAAATTGAAAGAAAAAGAAAAATCAACAAAATAAGAAAAAAATTCGAAATCAAAATAAGAAAAAGAGGAAAAACTATCGTTACCATACATCTTTTCCGATTTGGTTTCAGAAGAGTAGTCATGAAGCTCAAGATGGGGTAAAGACACATCAAAGGGTGGACAACACACAAAATGTGGAAGAGAAACGGGTGATGAAGGAAAAAGGATATACGCCCTAGGTGAGGTGGGGCAAGAAAAAGACTCGATGAAAATAGAATAGGGAGGGTTAACAACATCATTCTCAAAGAGAGGATTTTGATACTCACAAATTCCATCCTCATCCTCAAAAAGAGGATTTAGAAACTCGCAAGTGTCATCATCAATCTCAAAGAGAGGGTTATCAAATCCAAAACAAAACTCCTCATCCTCACTATCACTCAAAACCCTAAGAGTTTCTCCATAGTCAACATCGTTGTCATCAAGAAATGCAAAAACCTCATCAACTAAAAGCAACAAATCCTCTTCCTCCACAATGGAAACATGGGGCTTGGATGATTTAGGTGAAGAAAGGAAGTAATGAGTGGTCGACTCAAGAGGAGAGGGAGATGTAAAAACTAGTTCAAAGGAATCATCATCATCCTTTTGAGCGACATCCAACTCTTCTTGAATCGGATCCCTCAAAGAAAAGCTCGGGTCATCCTTGCCAGAACCACCCTCACAATCAACCATAAATCCAAAATCATCCATCTCATCCTCTAAGCAAGATTCTAATATCTCAAGTCTTTTTATTAATTTACTTATCTGCACTTTGATGACTCGCCTTCTCTCACTTTCTAATGGGAAAAATTTAAGGATCTTAAAACACATGTCAATCAAGTCATTATACCCCTTAATCGCTTGAGGAGTACAAACACTTGTGTGAACAAAGTTAGAAGGTCTTAGAAACTCATCAAGAAGGGAAGGGTCATAGCTAATTTTATCACTAGAAGCATGAGAATCTTGATTGTAATGTGTGCAATCAAGTGAAGAATTAAAAGTGGGGTGCACATGTAATGGCCCAGATTTTTCGGTATTTTTGCCGTTGATTTATTTGTTATTTATGATTATTTTATGTATGGTCCAAAATTTATTTGGACTATTTATTTTTATATTATGTGAATAATTTCGATTATTTTTATTTTCGGTTAATTATTATTTATTTTATTATTGTTTAATTAATTAGAATTTTATTATTTAATTTTCTGATTAGTTAGTTAATATTTTTGGGCCAAATGCGATTTAAGTATGATTAATCATGCATAAGTGCAATTAGCCCAATTAATCCAAAAAGCCCATTTAAGCCTTATGGTAGCCGGCCCCCCTTGTGATTAGTGGCTTAATTTTGCCACTTGCTTCATGTTCACACCTTAACCACTTCTATAAATAGAAGGGTTAGTAAGGCTTTTGAACCCATTTTCCATCATTTGCATCATTGCTCATCATTTTGCCACAATTAAAAAGCCAAACACTCTCCCTTGCCATAATAGTCCACACGCCATTTTTGATAATTAAACACCCAACCATTGTTCATCATCCGATCTCTTCCAAAACTTAGAGGTTTAATTACTATTGATCTTTAAGTAACTTTTAACACCATAGTCTCAATAATTTCCAATCAAGATTTCTAGTTCAGGTTTGGATTTTGGGGTTGTTCGTTTGGGTCGAGTTCGTGATAAGGCCGTGTGGTTCGTGTTGAAGACGTTGGTTCGTGGTGGTGGTTCGTGCAAGCCGTGGTGGTGGTTCGTGCAGGCCGTGGTGGTGGTTCGTGCATAGTCGTGCCCAAGTTCGTGCAAGCCGTGTAGTGCCGTGTGGGTGCATGGTTTTGGCCGTGTATTTGGGTTATTTCGGGCTGCAAGTTTGTGTGTTTGTGTGCTTGTTCTTCAATAAGGTAACATAACTTCTTACCTTAGTATGAATACTATGATTATAGGGTGGATTAAATATGTATGTTAGATGAATTTCCGATGTTTGTTTATCATGATTTGCGTGATTTTAAGTAAGGATTTGGGTAATGTTTTCATGCATGTTTGATGAGGATTTCCGTATGATTTTGGTATGATTTTCGTGTGGTTTTGTATGGTTTTCGAGTTCTTGTTGAGTTGTGATGAGTTGTTGATGAGTTCTTGATGGGTTCTTGATGAGTTCTTTGAGTTCTTTATGAGTTCTTGGTTGAGTCTTGAAAATCTTGAAAGTTAGTTTGTGTTCTTTTAAAGTGCAAGATTGTTGATGATTTTAAAGTATTGTTTAAAGATAAGTAAAGATTTATAAAGATTTTGAAAGAAAGGTTTAAAGAATTTAAAGAACGGTTTAAAGATTTGTTAAAGATTCGATAAAGATTGGTCATGAAGTAGTGTTGATTATGGTTAAACTCAAGAAAAGGCGAAAGAAGCGATCTTGAGTATAACTTCGATTTTTGTAAGTAGGATTAGCTTAAGTTTACTTTTAGACGCCTAATCTTGGAGTAAGATTCTAAGTTTTAGGTTAAGACGTTGCCCCTATCCTGACTGGGGTATTGGGATAGTGTATACTTGTTATGTTGTCTGTTTAATATGAATTTCCGTAAGATGGGGTTCATGGGTTTGGGAGTAAGATTCTCATTCCTGGCTTAGTAAGAAAGTTCATTCGCGTAAGAAGCGTTTGTACGTGCATAGTCCGGTCTAAAATGTAGATAGTAGCAACAAAGATGTTTTTATGGTTTTTAAGTTGTAATTATTTAAGATTGATCAGTTTTACGGTTTTGATGTTTTGGACGTTTTTATCACATGTTGGTTGGTAGTCTGATGTGTGTTGTTTGATTTGTTCTATGAATATATGTATCCATGTTATGGCGGGACTGTTATGTTGCTCGCCACTGACAGTGGATTGTTGCTATTTTTCAAGTAATTCTGATGATGATTGTGCTGCTTAGCTATTGGTTGGGCGAGTGTCGTTATAGTATTTCTTTTGTACTAGCTTACGTTATGTTGATTGTAACGACCAGGATTTTTGGGCAGTAAAATTTCGTGAGAAATTAAGCCTTAAAGCCCAACATTCTAAAATTGGGCCGGCAGACTTAATTTGATATTTGATGAAGCAAGCCCAAAACCCATATTCATTTCCCTCATGGCCGACCCTCATCATATTTTTCCCCTTATTTTATTTCTATTTTTCTACCTTAATTATCTAAATAGATCTATTCATATTAATTAACTTAAAAATCCTATTTTTATTCTCCTATTTTCTCTCCTACATTTTAGGAGATCATAAACTCCCTACAACCATCTACCCTAGCCAGCCCCCTATGATTAATTCCCACTAATTTCCTTCCTAAACTACAAATAAAAACTAAACTACAAATAAAAACTCCTTTTCCCACACAAATACTTCCTTCACTTCATCAATTCAAACACCTTCAACAAAGAAAGTTCAACCTTTAGCCTTTGAAGATCAAAGCTTGCCTTGCTCATGGTCGTGCGTTGGTGGTCAAAGGTGGCGTGTTTGGGCGTGATTTATGCGTGTGTTTTGTTTTTCTTCTAAGGTAACTAGATTATTCTACTTAGGAATAGTATTAGATTGCATAGGATAATAGGATTAGAACGTTGTAGTTATTGTCCTTGTTCTACGTGTTTTGGCCGAGTAGTTTAAGATTGTCGTTCAAATTCTTTGATTGATCTTTGATGAATTTTGATTGAATATTTTCATGTCTTAACGTTTTATGACCTTTCTTTATGAATCTTGAATAATCTTGTGAAGCCATGAAGTTCTTGATTGATTCTTGTTACTAGTGTTATGCGTGTGTACATGATGCCAAAGTATGGATTTTTATGTCATTCTTGATCAATATTTGGATTCTTGATTTTGTTTTTGGCCTTTGTCTCATGCGTGGTTATGATGAACTAAAGCTTTGATTTTTATTTCGTTTTATGATCTTACTTTATAATCTTGGTGCTTGTTTCAAGTTATTTTGTTGATGAAAGTTATTGTGATGATTCGAGTAGCATGATATGCGTGATGTTGAATTCATGTGATGATCTTATATGGAGTCTTTAGAGTCTTGTTGAGTCGTGTCGTGTTGAGCGGTTGAAGATCGCGCGTCTATCGGTTGTGCGGGTCTATCGGTTCATCTGTGATGAATCGTGCGGGGCAAGTCTTGTGTGTTTGATTGCGAGTCAGAGTCATGTCGAACGGTTTAAGATCGTGCGTCTATCGGTTTATCGGTGATAAACCGTGCGAGTCTATCGATTCATCAGTGATGAATCGTGCGGGGCAAGTCCTTTGTTGTTAGTCTTGTTATCGGTTGTAGACCGAGCGTCGTCTTGATATTGAACTTGTGATTGTGCATGTTAAACTTGGAAGTATTTGTACTAGCTTGAATTGATTGATGATGCTGTTGACTGTAATGTTTTCCGCTGCTAACTCTGATGATGATTATTTTGTAACCTGTGATCGCTGTTGTTCCTGTGTTCTAACCCTATTATTATATGTAATGTGGTCCTACTTCTAAGTGGACAGTCTAGTTACTCGCCACTGATGGTGGACCCCCAAATCTATTTTGCAGGTAAACAGGATAGAGGCTAGAAGCGGGATGAGTTGTTGAGTGTCTAGGCCCTTATTTTTATTTCCTGCTTTTGCAATAGGTTTTATTTTTAGTTTTTAAGACTTGTTTTGGGTTTAGTTTAACCTTTTGTAATTTGGGAATTCCATTATTAATAATAAAAGTACTACTTCCATAATTGTTGTTATATTTTTGTATTATAAATCGATTGGTAACTGCCTGTTTACGACGTTATCACTAATAACGTCGTTGTTAAAATGCGGGGTGTTACAGTTGGTACTAGAGCTCTAGGTTAATCCTTAAGTTTACTTCTTCATAAGTAAACTGTGAGTTGAGTGCTTTATGAATCCAAGAGTGGAATTTAGATTAAAAAACCCTGAAACAGTAGTGTGAGCAACTTTGGGTAGTAACCTGGGTTAGGAATAATTTTATTCTTTAGTTCTTAAGTATCTTGTGTTGTTGTGATTATTGTTTATTTGCTTATGTGTGCTTCTTTATGAAATTTCGAGGACGAAATTTTCTTAAGGAGGGGAGATTGTAACGACTCGGATTTTTGGGCCGTAAAATTTCGTGAGAAATTAAGCGTTAAAGCCCAACATTCTAAAATTGGGCCAGCAGACTTAATTTGATATTTGATGAATCAAGCCCAAAACCCATATTCATTCCCTTCATGGTCGGCCCTCATCATATTTTCCCCCTTATTTTATTTCTATTTTTCTACCTTAATTATCTAAATAGATCTATTCATATTAATTAATTTCAAAATCCTATTTTTATTCTCCTATTTTCTCCCCTACATTTTAGGAGATCATAAACTCCCTACAACCATCTACCCTAGCCAGCCCCCCTATGATTAATTCCCACTAATTTCCTTCCTAAACTACAAATAAAAACTAAACTACAAATAAAAACTCCTCCTTTTCCCACACAAATATTTCCTTCACTTCATCAATTCAAACACCTTCATCAAACAAAGTTCAACCTTTAGCCTTTGAAGATCAAAGCTTGCCTTGCTCATGGTCGTGCGTTGGTGGTCGAAGGTGGCGTGTTTGGGCGTGATTTATGTGTGTGTTTTGTTGTTCTTCTAAGGTAACTAGATTATTCTACTTAGGAATAGTATTAGATTGCATAGGATAATAGGATTAGAACATTGTAGTTATTGTCCTTGTTGTGCGTGTTTTGGCCGAGTAGTTTAGGATTGTGGTTCGAATTCTTTGATTGATCTTTGATGAATTTGATTGAATATTTTCATGTCTTAACGTTTTATGACCTTTTTTTATAAATCTTGAATAATCTTGTGAAGCCATGAAGTTCTTGATTGATTCTTGTTACTAGTGTTATGCGTGTGTACATGATGCCAAAGTATGGATTTTTATGTCATTCTTGATCAATATTTGGATTCTTGATTTTGTTTTTGGCCTTTGTCTCATTCGTGGTTTTGGTGAACTAAAGCTTTGATTTTTATTTCGTTTTATGATCTTACATTATAATCTTGATGCTTGTTTCAAGTTATTTTGTTGATGAAAGTTATTGTGATGATTCGAGTAGCATCATATGCGTAATGTTGAATTCGTGTGATGATCTTGTATGGAGTCTTTAGAGTCTTGTTGAGTCGTGTCGTGTTGAGCGGTTGAAGATCGCGCGTCTATCGGTTTATCGGTGATAAACCGTGCGGGTCTATCGGTTCATCTGTGATGAATCATGCGGGGTAAGTCTTGTGTGTTTGATTGCGAGTCAGAGTCATGTCGAACGGTTTAAGATCGTGCGTCTATCGGTTTATCGGTGATAAACCGTACGGGTCTATCGATTCATCAGTGATGAATCGTGCGGGGCAAGTCCTTTGTTGTTAGTCTTGTTATCGGTTGTAGACCGAGCGTCGTCTTGATATTGAACTTGTGATTATGCATGTTAAACTTGGAAGTATTTGTACTAGCTTGAATTGATTGATGATGCTGTTGACTGTAATGTTTTCCGCTGCTAACTCTGATGATGATTATTTTGTAACCTGTGATCGCTGTTGTTCCTGTGTTCTAACCCTATTATTGTATGTAATGTGGTCCTACTTCTAAGTAGGACAGTCTAGTTACTCACCACTGATGGTGGACCCCCAAATCTATTTTGCAGGTAAACAGGATAGAGGCTAGAAGCGGGATGAGTTGTTGAGCGTCTAGGCCCCTATTTTTATTTCCTGCTTTTGCAATAGGTTTTATTTCTAGTTTTTAAGACTTGTTTTGGGTTTAGTTTAACCTTTTGTAATTTGGGAATTCCATTATTAATAATAAAAGTAATACTTCCACAATTTTTGTTATATTTTTGTATTATAAATCGATTGGTAACTGCCTGTTTACAACGTTATCACTAATAACGTCATTGCTAAAATGGGGGGTGTTACATTTTTGGTTTGGACGTTTAGTTTTATCTTTAGTGTATTTTGACTCTGATAGTATTTGGAGTTTTTTGCTAGTATTGATACTTTTGGATTTAGTGTTGTACAAACTTGTGGGTATTGTACGTTTTGGGATATAGTAAAAATATTTTCGAGGTTTTGTTTTAATTTTTAGTTAAGTTTGTTTGTTAGATCGACAATTCGACTCGTCGGTTTGTTCCGCGCCGGTTTAAGCGAGTCGGGTCGTCACAGCACATCATTACAATTAGGAGAAATAGGAGGAAATGTGTGACGACCCGACTCGCTTAAATCGGCGCGGAAGAAACAGACGAGTCGAATAGTCGATCTAACATACAAACATACTTAAAATTTAAAACAAAACCTCAAAAATTGTTATTACTAAATCCCAAAAGTACAAAACCCGCAAGTTTGTACAATACTAAACCCAAAATAGTCAATACTAGGAATTAACTCCAAACCATTATCGGATTTAGAATATACTAATTACAACTACTAAGCGTCCGAACTAAAAACAAAATACAAACTAAGCAAATAATAGTGCAACGGCACTCGCCCAACCCAAAGCTAAGCAACACCGTCATCATCGGAGTTACCTGAAAGTAAACAACTGTGACGACCCGACTCGCCTAAATCGGCGCGGAAGAAACCGACCAGTCGAATAGTCAGTTCTAACATACTAACATCCTTAAAAATTAAGACAAACCTCAAAATATTACTTTACTAAATCCAAAAGTACAACACGCACAAGATTGTACAAAACTAAACCCAAATATCATTACCACTAAGAACAGTATTAACTCCAAAATAATGTCGGAGTTAGAAATTACAAAATACTACTAATGTCCATACTAGAAACATAGAACAAATTAACAAGCAAAAACTATCTCGGCGCTCGCTCAACCCAAACCTAGGCAAGAACCTCATCATCAGAGTTACCTAAAAAATGAACAACAGTCCACCGTCAGTGGCGAGTAACATAACTGTCACACCCTAACGGGGATACACATGATCATAGCATAAATCAAACAACCAAATCAAACACTCAATCATACCATCATGCGACATACAAACACAACCATAACGATAATGACACTATACCAATGGACAACAATATTAACTTGACTAACTTCAGTTATTATCTTAATATTACTTAATCTTTGGCGCAATCATTTACATACTAGACCGGACTATGCACGTACGAACGCATCTTATGCGAACGAACTTTCTACTATGCCAGGATTGAGAATCTTACTCCCAACCCCATGAAACCCATCTTACGGGAAATCCATATCAAGAGACGATATAGTAGGATCTCCAACTATCCCAATACCGCGGATAGGATAGGGGCAACGTCTTAACCCAATTCTTAGAATCTTACTCTAAGATTAGGCGTCTAATAGTAAAATCAAGCTAATCTTTAATCTTTTATTTACATTCTTATTTAATCTTAAGTTGCATCTTACGCCTTGACTTAAGACTAACATGTAAATCATCATTCTTGGAACCTCATAAATCATTCTTTATACTTTCTTTATCTTTTCTTTGAACCTCTTTCAATTTTCTTTAATCTCAACTAAATTTCTTTAATCAAGACTCGACCCAGAACTCATAATGACTCATAAAGAACTCAACAAGATTCATAAAGAAATCATAAAGAACTCATCCTCATAATCATCAAAATCACGCAAGTCATCAACAAAATTCAACATCAAATCTTCAACTTATATGCATCAAAAACATCATGAAACTTGAACATGATCATCAACAAACATGAAATTATCATAAGTAATCATAATGTACATAGAGTCATGGCAAGAATATCATAAAACAACCACCCAAAATCAGCCCAAGTTCACGCATAAACAAAAGGTCATATTCATCAATTTCGGTCTAATCTAATCATCTAATATACCCTATGAATCATATTATACCAACTAGGATTAGGATAGCATGTTACCTTATTGAAGATTAACAAATTATTACACAAAACTTGCTGCCCGGAAAAGTATTCACACGGCCAAAACCCACGCAGCAACACGCCACAGCACGGCTTCAACCCACTCGAACACGGGCTCCACGTACGGCCACTGAACCCACCGTGCAACTCTTGATCACCACGCAGCACCACCACGTGAGGCACCACCCTTGATCACGAACACCCACTCGAGCAACCCTCACGAACCAAGCCCAAAAATCAACCTAAACTAATGATCTTGATTGAAGTGATTGGGTTTTAGTTTGTGTTTTAATACTTAAAGATCAATGGAAGTTGAATCTTTAAGTTCGGTTTTGAATTGATGGATTAACAAATGATGGTGTTTTAGAGCCAAAAATGGCGTGAGGATCAAATGGGCAAGGAGAGAAAGTGTTTGGCTTGAATGTGGCAAAAGATGATCAAATGAGCAAAATAATGTTTAAGCCTTACTAGCAACCTCTATTTATAGAAGTTAGTTAGGTGTGAAAACAAGGCAAGTGGCAAAACAAGCCACCAAAGAAGAGAGGGGCCGGTTATGGGCTAAAGGAAATGGGCCAAATTGATCACTTGGGCCATTTGCACTAATCCATGACTAATCATGATTAAATTTGTACTAGGCCCAAAACTAAATTAATTAATTAGAAAATTAAATAATAAAATTCTAATTAATTAAATAATAATAAAATAAGTAATAAACATTAAATCATCAAATAAAACAAATCAAATCCAGCAAATAATCAATAAATAATAGTCCAAATAAATTCGGACTATACATAAAATCACATAAATACAAATAAATCGATGACAGAAAAACCGATAAATCTGGGTCGTTACAATAACAATCCACCGTCAGTGGCGAGTAACATAACAATCCCACCCTAACGTGGATACACATGACCATAGAATAAGTCAAATAAGCAAATCAGGTATACAATCATGCAATACACATCATAACGATAACATTAGAATAATAACGATAATAATAATAATAAAACTTGCTTAACTTCAATTGACTCAATCTTATCATTACTTACACTTTGTCGCTATCATTTACATATTAGACCGGACTATGCTCGTACGAACGCATGTTACGCGAACGAACTTTCCTACTATGCCAGGATTGAGAATCTTACTCCCAAACCCATGAACCCCATCTTACGGAAATTCATATCATATAGACGACATAGCAAGTATAAACTATCCCAATACCGTGGTTAGGATAGGGGCAACGTCTTAACCCAAGTCTTAGAATCTTACTCTAACGTTAGGCGTCTAAAAACAAATTCAAGCTAATCTTTATCTTTCTTTACAATCTTGGTTAATCTTAAGTTGCATCTTACGCCTTTACTTAAGACCAACTATGAAAACCATAATCTTGGAACCTCTTAATTCAATCTTTATACTTTTCTTTAACTTTCTTTAATTATCTTAATAATCTTTAATTAAACTATACTTTAAAGAATACATGACTTAATCAAAGAACTTCAAGAATCATTAAATAATCATCAAGAACACAATCTTTAACCAAAATTCATCAATTCAAGATTCACGAACCATGTAAAACCCATCAAAATTAATCAAGAACCATCATCAAAATCAAGACTACCATACATGAATATCACACGAAAATTCCAGCCATACCTTCATCAATTTGCACCAATTCTAAACATCAAAACTTTATAAAAATTGAACATTAACATAGCCAAACATAAACCCATCATAATCAATCATAACATACATGAAATCAAGGGAAAAACATCATGAAAACAACTTCCAAAACTGCCCAAAAATCACGCATGAAACTCGTGTAATCAACACCCAATTCTATCAAACTTTGGCTCTAATTTGATCATCTAATCTACCCTATGAATCAAGGTATACAAATTAAGATGAAAAAGTATGTTACCTTATTGAACTCGAGCGCAAAAACAATAGAAAACTTGCTGCCCGGAAATCGTGCTTCACGGCCCAACAACACGCACAACACGGTGTACCACCACGACCATGCACACGAGCACCTTTGCACGACTTCCACCCACACGGCTGCCTCACACGGTTGGCCACCAACACAAGCACCACCGTGCATGTCCACCCTACGAGCCACACGAACACCCACATACAACCCACACGAACCAAGCCCAAAAACCAAACCCGAACTAGTGATCTTGAATGAAACTATTGGGGTTAAAATTGTGTTTTGATAGTTAAAGATCAATGGAGGTTGAATCTTTAAGTTTGGGTTTGAAAAGATGGATGAACAATGGTTAGTGGCGAACAAGTCAAATAGGCTTGTGGAATGGGAGAAAATGGAGGGAGTGTTTAGCTTTTGATTTGTGAGCAAGGGTGATTAAATGGGCAAATGATCATCAAGCCTTACTAACACTTCTATTTATAGAAGTTAGTTAAGGTGTGAACATGAGGCAAGTGGCAAAACCAAGCCACTCAACACAAGGGGCCGGTTGGGCTTGCTCAAAATGGGCTAAAAAGTTCATTTGGGCTAATTAAACTTAAGCATGACTAATCATGTCTAAATTGCACTTGGCCCAAAATTGATTAATTAATTAGAAAATTAAAAATAAAATTCTAATTAATTAAAATAGAATAAAATAAATAATAAAACAATTAATCATCAAATAAAATAAAAACAAATAGTCCAAATAAATTTGGACCATACATAAAATAACATAAATACAAACAAATAAACATAGCAGAAAATACCGAAAAACTGGGGCGTTACAAAATGAATCGAAGTTGGGTTGAACTTGGCTAGAATGGGTACCCATGTCCCATTGATTAGTGTCTTGGGCTAGCGAACAATAAAAATTCCAAGCATTTCATAGGGTCAAAGCTCGAAACTCACTGTTATGCATAGACTCAACAACATCCAAAGTAAAAGCATTCAAACCCATGTAAATCACCTCACAAATATTCAACAAATTATCATCCCAATTAAATGGGACTATACCTTGAATTCTATTGAAATATTTCCAAAATGACTCACCTTCGATTTGAGGAATAGATAAGCTTGCCATCATGAAACCAAAATTCGACAAAAATGCAAACAATTATTAATAAATAAATAAATAGCCAAAATAAAACAAAATAAAACAACCCTTTTTTGTTTTGTTTTTTTTAAATTTTTGGGAAAGAAGAAAACAAAATAAAATCAAAAGAAAACAAAATCAAAAGAAAAGAAAAATAAAACAATTAACTCAATCAAGAAAAATTACACAACACTTTTCAACCATTGTTCCCCGGCAAAGGCGCTATTTTGATGAAGGGATTTTTTGGGCTCTTTCACCAAACAAATAAAACCCCCGTTGTAGTATGAGTGGGGGTGTCGAACACGGGGAACAAGTCGTGAATCGGGTTGTGCGATTTAGGTCGATTGAGGATCTTGGTTTTGTTGTTGAAAAGGAAGCTAAAACTATTGCAGAAAATAAATGCAAAAAATAATAAACTAAATTCTAGGGTTGTCGGATCCGGGTTCAATTGATTTCGGGGGAATTACCTCAAAAAGTCTAAAGAACGAACTAAATCAAGGAAGGGGAATTAAACTCTAATAAAGTACCTCAACCTCCTCCCGGAGTGATTTAGGAGTTGACACATGAATATAATAATAACGACTTCTCCCGAATGGATGTTATCAATACATTCAATGATCACAATTATACCAAGGTTTCACTAGAAGCAAATTCCTAGTTCGACTACCGACTCCCGTTGTAATAGTCTCACTAACAACGTACATAAAGTGGATTCCTAGCTCGACCACCGACTCCCATTGTAATGGTCTCACTAGCAACATTGGGCAATGAAAATCAAAGCATAATTAACTCATAGACAAAGCCCTATTATACTTCAAAAATACCAAGAAATCAACTATGGCCTTTAGCTAATCTCTAAGCTCATTGACACCAATATTAACCAACCATGAACACAATTCAACCAACAACTAGATGAAAAACCCCAATTTCAAGTCATGAACCCATCACCTTCAAACCCTAGAAATTAACTACTCAAAAATCTTGAGCAACAGCATTACACTAATAAACAAGCATAAAAACATGAAATTAAACACTAAATCTACCAAAAAGCAAGAAAATAAACCAAGCAAGCTTGAAATTACATAATTTAAACATTAATCTACAAGAAAACTATGAAAAAACAAGATTTAAAGCAATGAAAAACATGAACATGTAAAGAAGAAAAAGAACATATTGAATTTTGATGAGCAAAACGTTGGATTGGCCTTGTCACTTGAACAAACCTTCAATTTCATTCATCATCTTCAACAAACTATTGAAATCTAAAGCTAAAACTACACCTAAAACTATGGAAGAAGAAACTATGCATAAACCCTAACCATGGGAAGAGGAAGAGAGGGTTTCTCTCTACTCAAACCCTAAGCAAATCTGATTTTTTGGACTTAAATCTAGTCTAAAGTGTTGTTCTTTTGTTTAGGGACCTTAGAATATATATATACAAGGTTTGGAAGCAAGGGCCCAAGCACAACAAGAGGCACGAGCTGAATTAAAACACCACGAGCCTGCAGCACACACAACCCAAAAACAGAGCTGCAGCTCCCAGCTCTGGCGCACACGCGCGGTGAGGTCAGCTCGGCCGCGAAGATGGTGGTGGCGCGGCCGCAAGTGAGGCCTCAAGCAGGTCTCCAGTGCTGCTTGATGACATGCTGTCGCGGGTAGTTTTCATTTGTCGTGGGTGCGTCTATACCTCTGTCCGCGACCATGACTTGACCCAAATGCTTCCAACTTTTGCTCGGGTTTCTCGGGACGGGTCGGGACGCCTCCCGAGACATCGGACCCCGGGCCCGACAAGCCTTAAAAATTACAAAAATGCCCTTTTGGGGGTACTTTGCCTTGTCTTGTGGTCACGGCTTTGGGGCATGCTTTTCTAAGCTTCTTGGGACCTCTCACGACCCTTGAAGGATTTCGAGAATCGCTTGGAAACCCGAAAAACACCTACATTAAAGAACAAAAGGCATAAGTAACACAAAATAGCTCAATTATTGACGAAAACAACTATAAATTGACATTAATCAACGCAAACTCTAAATAAACTAAAACTAAGCTAGAAAGGCTTAAAAGATGGAAAACTAAGCCTTAAATGCACGGAAAACAAGCGAAAAGAGCTAGGAAAATTGGTCCCAAAATGGATTGATCACCCAACTGAATCCTCTGGTAGAGGACTATATTGCATCGTCTGTTTCAACCTCGCCATAGTACCCTGCATAGGTACAAAGGGAGGAGTATTCAGAGAATGGGCTTTAGAGCTCGACCAAGAGAAGATGGGTCTGAATACCCTAGATTCCTTGCTACTTGAGGATTCGGCCATACTATTAGGTTTAGAAGGCCGAATGCAAAAGATAAAACACAAAGAAAAGGAAGAAGGAAGAAACGAATACCTGATTATAGAATTGATGACTCGGTCTAGAAAATTGAAGAAGCTCCTGCAACTATCAACCTTGGATCAGAATGAGTGTTCTTCATGTTTTAACCAAAACTCAAACAAATTCGAGTAAATCCTGAGGTTCAATCCAAATTCACACAGAAATTTCAAGGTTTTCAAGTTTTCACTCAGAGTCTCTCTCTACTTACTCTCTCTGAAACCAAGAATGTTGAAAATGATTAGGGGGTATTTATAGACCCCCAATCATTTAAAAATTTACAAAGTTTCCCTTTTTCCCTCCAAATTTGGTTAGGGGGAGTAATTAGGGAAGAACTGTTCAAAAGAAGAAAAATTAGTCTAATTTTCCTCCTTTTGAGGGGCAAATGTTACTGCCAAAATTATGGCCCAAATGGTTCATAAGGCCCAATTTATGAGAGGCCCAAAAGAAGATTTAGAAGCAGCAACCCAAAGAGAGGCCCAGCAGAAGCCACAAAGTGAAGGGCCACGTGGCAAGGCACTATAGGTCCACGTGCAGAATACTACAGGTTCATGTGGCATCACCCCCCCTAAGAAGACACGTGGCACCACCCTAAGAAGACACTTGGCACCACCCTATGGCGACATATGGCAGATTGGAGTTCGTCATGGAAACTTAGGCAAAAACACCAAATGGTGAAAAATATGTATTCCACATTAATAGTTTACAAACATTTGTAAAGAGATTCCTGTATAAAACACTTTATGAAATGATTGATGGGATAGGACATTGATTGCTGATTTGACATAACACATTAAATTGTAATTTTTCAATTAATATTAATCTAATTGGATTAACAGTGATCATAGTTATAATATTCTTTTGCCCATTTAATTACTCTTGCATTTATTTCTGCACTTTATATACAATTTGGAACAAGTTTGTAGCGTAATTTCAGTAGCCCTCTCCTTCATTACAAAAACCCCTAAAACAATGAGTATCTACATATATATACTAAACATATAATAAGTAGGCTTAGAGTTTTTACTAATTACAAAAGGTTGCATATAACTCTAATATAATCCTAACACCCCCCCTCCCCTTTCAAGTTGGAGCATGGATCAAGATCACAAATGCCCAACTTGCGAAAAAGAAGCTGAAATTAATTGGCTATGACCAAGAGCTTTAGTAAAAATATGAGCTAGTTGCAATTGTGTGGGAACATGAGAGGGACTGATTGTACCATCTTGTATTGCGTCTCCCAAAAAGTGACAATCAACTTCAATGTGTTTGGTACATACGTTCATGAAAAACTGGATTTTTTGCAAGATGTAAAGCAGACTGACTATCACAATACAAATTCATAGCCTTAGGGTGTTGCACCCCAAGACTCAAAAGCAACCCTTTCAACCACTTCAATTCACATGTCACGGTAGCCATAGAGCAATATTTCTGCCTCGGCAGAAGACCTACAGATAGTGACTTATTTCTTAGTCTTCCAAGAGATGGGAGAACGCCTAAGAAACACCAACCAACCAGATAAAGAACGATGAGTAAGAAGGCAACTAGCCCAATCTGAGTCACACCAACCACTCAAAGACATATCACAATTAGAACGAAGAAGAATACCTTGGCCCGGACACCCTTTCAAGTATCGAAGAACACGTATAGCAGCATCCCAATGATCACGAAAAGGTGTGCGAAGAAATTGGGATAAAACATGAAAAGAATATGATAAATCAGGCCCAGTAACCGCGAAATAAATAAGTCGACAAACTAACCTCCGATATTGCTCAACGTTATCAATCAATGGGCTAGTAGAACGTACCAATTGGTGATTCTGCTCCATAGGAAAATTAACAGGCTTCGAACCAAGATTGTCAGACTCCGAAATAATGTCAAGAACATACTTGCGTTGAGACAAATAGTTGCTTTCCTGATTCCTAGCAACCTCAATACCAAGAAAATACTTCAAAGCACCAAGATCTTTTAAGTGAAAACAAGAACACAAATATTTTTTAAAAGCTCGTAGAGCACCAGAATCATTACCAGATATGATCAAATCGTCCACATAAACAAGAATATTAAGTTGAATTTTCCCCTTCTAAAGAGTGTTCCAATGAATAATCTGAGTAAGATTGTTTGAAGCCATACTCTTTGAGTGAATGAGCCAGCTTTGAAAACCAACATTGGGGTGCCTGTTTTAATCCATAGAGAGATTTCTGTAACCTGCAAACCTTACCAGAATGTGCCCCCTGGAATCCCGGTTGAACTTTCATATACACTTCTTCAGCCAAATCACAATGTAGGAAAGCATTATGTACATCGATTTGATGCAGCTCCCAATTTTTAGCAGCTGCTACAGCTACACGAAATTGGTCATTTTGGCAGTTGGGGCAAAAATATCTGTGTAGTCAATACCTTCTACTTGATGATTTCCAAACACGAGCAAACGAGCTTTGTGACGCTCGAAACTGCCATCAGAGTTATATTTTATTATATATACCCAACGATTGCCAAGAGCTTTCTTCCCGGCAGGCAAAATTTCCATACTCCATGTCCCATTATTAGGTTGGAGCTTTCCAAAATAATCAGCGATCGTCATCGACTTGGGTTGCAAACACGCCGCTAAGGCCGCCTTAATTTGTTGTTTACGAGGACCATTCCCAACATTGAAGCGTTTTTGGAAGACATCCCATATGGGTTTGGCTTCTTCAAAATACGGGAGGGTCCTTTTAATGGATGTATCAATGGTATTAAGTATCCATTACACTAGAATAGCATGAAGACATCTCCAATCACGCAAACCCTCTGCATCTACAGGTTTAGGAATTGTACCTTCCACAAACTCAAATTTTCTGCGTGCCATGAGGGACAATTGAACGGAACGACGCCATTCTTCAAAATTATCTCCTCGAAAAACAATGGGGGTAATAATATTGCCAGGGCCATCATGAGAGCCAATAAAATATGGAGAAGAAGAGTCGGTTTGGGTAGAAGATTTGTCACCGCCGCCACCGGTTACAACTGCCATCGCAACTAAGCGTGCCCTAGGAAAGAGTCTGATACCAAGTAAAGATATAAAGGGGAAGAAATATGGTTGCGTTACTTATTGTCGTGAGTATCTACATACATATACTAAAACATATAATAAGTGGGCTTAGGGTTTTTACTAATTACAAAAGGTTGCATATAACTCTAAGAAGCCCAACTCAATATAATCCTAACAGGAAAGTGCAGATTTCACGCCTTTGGAGTGTATTAATGAACATTTCCTATCCACAATTTTCTAACAATGATCATTATTGTTTTAGTATTCTGATACTCACATTACCTGTTGATCCAACCAATCAACCTATTATTGCCATCTTTAATAATTGTATTTAGGACGAAACTGCAAAATGCTGAAGCACTATATATTTACATTATTGGACCATGTAATACTATGAATATTATTATTATTAACCCTTATATTGGATTTGATTGCCTGAAAGAAGCCTTTTCTCACTGTATACTTTTTTTTTTTATCAAAAGTTAAGAGATTATATATTAATGATAAAAAGCTAAACGAGATTTACAAATCCATAATCTCTCCAAAGACATTAGATTGAAAACAACAATACATATTTTAACTTCAACTTCACTAATTGCTTCACTTCCGACCGATTGGATGCTGAATCACCTGGTGATTTTTGTTCGACTTCAATAGACCCGAGGAAGAAAATATATACTTTTGAAGCGCTAAATCTTTGTAGACAATAACCATAACTCTCCAACCCAATGATTGGATATAACTCATTTGAGGAAAAATAACCCACATACCATGGGAAATAACAATCCACAACAAAGGGAGAATAACAACCCACACAAGATGGGAAATAACAACCTACACAAGATGGAAAATAAGAACCCGCACAAGATGAGAGAAATTAATCTACCAAAAAAAGTAGACCAATAACTATCATTAGAGATGGAGAGTAATTATTTAAGGAAAAAAACTAAAAGAAAACTAGAAAAAATAAGAATTTAGAATTAATTTGGGGCTTTCCACCGATTAAATCGATGGAAGGCCCCTCAAAATTACCAATGGAGCAAGAGAATTGAGAGAGAAAAGAGGAGAAAAAAAAACTAGGCCTGCTAAAACAATTATGTAAATTACATTCACAATATAAACCAAAGCATGTAACTTTATATATATATATATATATATGCCGATATGCGTGGGTAAACTGTACAAAAACTTGATTGAATCTGTAACATTAGTTATCCAATTTCAATTCTTCTGATCATCAATTCATTCACCATATATATATAGTTTTGGTGCAATAATACCAGGCCAATTCCTGCACATACATCTTTTATCCTGATCGATTTTTGCAGTTATGACATTGACGATCTGTCAACAGATTATATATTGACGTAATCCTCCACCAAAATGAGCTTTGAAGATCAGATCTGTGGATTACCAAGTTTTGGAAATGTTCAACTGTATATTAGTATACCAGTTGCTTCATGTTTTTATAGTTTACGCTTCGCTCATCTCTTCATAATACATTTTCCAAAATGAAGACTTCTTATATTTCTTCATTGACTCCAAGCTGCTAAGGTTGCCTTTCAAAAGCTGCAAAATCTGGGAAATGTCAAAAGAAATATTGTTAATATATATATAACATAATTTTGGATCTCAACCATCAGCTTAAGTTTTTAGTTGAGATAATCAATTGACATGGTATCAGAGCTAACATAAAAGTCATAAATTCGAACCTCATCTAGACCTCTTTTACAAATGGAATTAATTGCATTGAGTATGGTGGGCCTGTTTTGCATACCAAAGGGTTTTTCATATGTGGGCACTACAAAAAAAAATGATTAGTTACTAATCATTTTCGTTGCTAAATAGCAAAAATCCGTTGCTAATGCTGTTAGCAACGAACTTGGCAACTAAAAGTGTTAGTCGCCAAAGGAGATTAGCAACCAATCAGATGTAAATTCCGTTGCTAAATAGCAACCAAATTCTTATTTTTCGTTGGTAAATAACAACCAATTTTAAAATTTTTGTTGCCAAATGGCAACCAATTTCAAAATTCTGTTGCTAAATAGCAACCAAATTATTAGTTTTCGTTGCTAAATAATAACCAAATGTAAAATAGTTCGTATTCATTCCAAGTTCCCAAGAGGTCACCCATCTTAACATTGCTCCAACTGGAGCACGCATAATCGCGGAGTATCTTAGCGTATGAAATCTTTGATCGAAAGATGCACGTTATTTACAAAAGTAGTATAACAAATGCTTTTAAAGCAATCATGGAAGTTACAATATGGCAACAAAATAGCAACAAAATTATAGTTTTGGTTGCTAAAAATATAGCAACGAATTTTTTATTTGTTTTTTGTAAAAATGTTAGCAACGAAATTAATTTGGTTCCTAGTTAGTAACCAATTAAAAAAATGGCACATTAGGTAGGCAACGCAATATAGAAAATCCGTTGCTACGTTGGCAACGAAAATTTAGACATTCGTTGCTTAATTAGAATAGCAACCAAACAGCACAAGCTTAGCAACCAATATTCAACATTTAGTTGCTAATCTAGCAAGCAATTTATAATCGTTGCCAAAATTGGTTGCTAAATTTCATGTTTTTTCTAGTGGGGGAATGATAGAATATATATTACAATCTTGGGCTTTAACAATCAGCTTAAGTTTTAGCTTAATCTTTTGGTTGTGATGGTCATTTGACACTGTAAGTTATGATTAAACTCAATCAATAACATTATTATTATTTATGGGTTGTTTGATTTATTTGTTGGTTGGACTAGGATAATTATTTATGAAATATGTTAAGCATATTTAATTATTTACTACTCCCTCCATTTCAAAATGTTATATTTTTCAGATTCTAAAGCAGTAATTTTATACTTCCTCCGTTCCAAAAAACCGCAACAAACCATTTTGCACGCATTTTAAGGAAGTGATTTAAGGGTGTAAATGAGAAAATTAATCAAAATAATTTTAACACAAGCAAGAATGATATTATAGGTTACTTGTCTTAAAATTACATACATTAATTTGATCGTTTAGACCTTTAAATCTATTTCTTAAAATACGTGTAAATAAGCTTGTTGCGTTTTTTTTTAAACGGAGAAAGTAAAAAGTATTGGAAAGCATGAGGTATATATTAATTGCAATTATTATAAATTTGTTTTTTTTAATCTCGGCCTGTATCACTTTCCAATGCTACTTTACTTACGTACCATAAAGGTACATTAAAAATGAAAAAATACTGGTTTTTTGACCAGCTGTATTTCTACTCGAAACAACACGAATCAAACCCTAAAAATATCATAATAATATATTGATAACAAGACATGAGCCTGAACTAAACTGTCCCAAATTAAAAGATGAACAAATTGTTCCCCAAATGACTTGAAATGAATTGAAGTTAATTAATGTGATGTAATCTATCTATAATCTATAACTTATGCTAAAACAAAACATTGTTTGCATCATCAATGACACGTGTCAAATTCACAATGCAAATTTTTCCTCCAAAATTAAATATGACATCATCTTTTTTTTTTTTATAAATAAAACTAATTATTATAAGTGTTGGAATTTTCAACTATTACAATAAATGTTATTTCAATTTACAACAAATATTTCCTTGATTCTTTCAATTGAAAAAACAACAAGATGGAAGAACTAATATTACAATTTTATTTATCCTTCCATCATTTATATAATGCATTCGGATTAATTAAATTTGAAAATATTTTTTAACCATTGCATACACTTATGTTGATCTTTTTTTAGTTTAACTATGTTAAGATTTTCTAAGTTAGCATTGATTTAATGATACTTTATATTGTAAAATTAATTATCCTTTTTTTGTATAAACTGTGCAACGCACATGTTCTAATTATCTAATGACCAAATATAACCCCTCGTTGCTGAGGCCACAACCCTTCGAAATTATCTTTTATTAGCTAGGCAACATAATGTGACTTCCATTTTTTTTGAAGGCGATAACTTAACAGTTATTCGTGTTTTGCAGGGTAAATTCAGCTGTTCTTGGAAAAATCAACTCCTTATGGATGACATTCGCTCCATCCTCCGGGATTTTGCGGCCTCCTCTTCTGCTCATGTCTTTCGTGAAGCCAACCACACTGCGGATTATATCGCGTCCCTCGGGCATTGGACCCCTACGCATATCGATATCGGTCCTTTTTTAGATGCTAAATTCTCTTATTTCTTAGCACTAGAAAAATCAGGATATCTCTTCGAGAGGAAGAGATCTTGATTTTCTTTCAATTGTTTACCTTTTCTCCCATATATATATATATATATATATATATATATATATATATATATATATATATATATAGAAGTAGGCTCATGTGAGAAATGTAGTTTTGGTGAGAAGGGTGAGAAGTAATCACAACCCTTTGATAACCAAATGAAGGGCTAAGATTAAATTTGATTTTCCCTCCTTATTCCTTTGATAGTTTGGAGTCAATGTATATATGGTATAAAGTCAATATATTTTTACTCAATGTATTTATAGTGTATGGTGAATGTACCTATAGTTGGTACTCAATGTACCTCTAGGTCATAGTTGATGTATTTATCTCTTCTCACTTTTCTCACCATAAGAAATTTCTCATTAAAATCCAACCCTATATATATAACCCAAATTGACAGCCTATAACGAAATAGTTGTTTCTTAAATTCTCTGTAAATAAGATCAGGAAGTTGGGATCTATAAATATGGAATTTTTTTTTAAGTACAATAAAATCCTATCTATGTTTTTAGGATTGTTAAAATCAAATGTTCGATTAATATAAGTAAGGTATTGACAATATTTACTAAACCGACTATACCTAAGATCTGTAAAATTATGTCCTAAAGCAAAGAATATAGTGTCAACAGTTAACGTTTATTTTTTCCCTGTTATAAAGATAGACTAGTCTCCTATGCACGCTTTGCATGTGATGATATTTTAAATACATATATTAATTTGTCTAAACAAAATAAAATAAATTAAAGGTTATTTGTTTGAAAAATTGAAAAATCTTTCAAATTCACACTCATTCATATAATCAGAAACAAACTTTTTTCCTTTTATTCGGTCATCCTACAACAATAAATAAAAGAAAAGGTTTATTTGATGAACTATATCAATATAGATGTCTATTTATAGAGAATTTAAAAATATGAATTTTTGTATTTTTTTTTATTTTTTGAATTTCATATTTGTACTATTTTCATTTAAAAAAGTACAAAAATTGCAATAGCTTTCCTTAATAATTAGGAGTACTACAAATTGAGATTTTAGAAATTTTTTAGGGATAATTATGGACTTTTCGATGGAGACACCATGGCTCCCCCTTAGCTTATATAATAGAAATAATTACATAGACACTGTTCAATATATACGGATAATATTTTGATACCTTTTTTAGCTATACGTTTAACATTTCAAGCTTAGAGCAGTTCTCATTTAACCTTACCACATGATTTTCTTTTATCGGCGAGAATAAAGGATGGCCTATCAAAATCAAATCAGCTCAAATAATTAGTCTGTTTTTCTTAAAAGTTTTTTTTTTGGTTATAAGAGGTTAATGCAGTGAGGGGAAGTCATAAAATAATAATTTCACTAAATTTTAGCTTATTAATATTAGGTTGGATCCAATAAAAAAGATGATGTGATAAGATATGATTATTCATCAATGTATAAAGACAGGACTGTTAAATTATGGTCATCTAAAGGTGTAATTTTTAGAATTCCAATCTTCTTAAACTTAGTATTAGATTTATTTTGAAGTTGGCTTTTTTTTTGGGTGAAATTATGGGCTTGGGCTAGGCGCGGCTAGCCATCATAGAAGTAGAGGTGTCAGTTCAGTTATGGTTGAACCCAAATAGTTTGGTTGACTTCACTTTATTTGACTTAAGTTAATTTTTTTAAATTAACCAATGCAGTTTTAACTTTTCAGTTTCAGTTTCAAACCAGTTCAGTTATTTTTATTTTTGGTTCAAATCAGTTCAGTTATGATTTTACCCATACGATTTCAGTTGTTGTCAGTTCATTGTGAACGATTGACATAACAATTCCGATTGTATTCGGTTTACGTTATGGTTAGTCTTCGGTTTTACCCGTACAATTTCAATTGATGTAAGTTCATTGTGAACGGATGATATATCGGTTCCGATTGTATTCATTTTACGTTATGGATAAATACAGTTCTATCCGTACGATTTCAGTTATTATCAGTTAATTTTAAATGATTAGATTCAATTACATTATGGTTATTTTCAGTTAATAAAGACATCTTTAATTGTTCTGATCGAGGTAGATATTGAGTATTAATGGGTTTACCCGAGTTTACTTGTGTTATTCCCCCAAATTAAATAATATGAGCGGATCGTATTCGGTTTAGCCGTTGAAGTATTTTGTCTTACAATGGTTTAATTTATTTCTTTATTTAGTTAAGGTGCATGTTAATGTTATTTATTATGTATCAATTTATATTTAGATCAATTTATCCTTATACTAATATTAGGTGTAAATGTGTACGCGTGTATCGAGTATTAATATTGAATGTAAATGACAGTCAAGATGATGATGGATGATATTGAATTGACAATAACAACGATCATAACAATAATGATAGCAATTAGCAGCAACAACAACAATGAATTGATGATGATACTGATGATAATAATAGTAGTAACAATATCAATAACAAGAACAATAATGGGTGATAATAATGATCATGAGTGATGATGTATATGAATGGTGATGGATGATGAAGATGATAAACGTTGATGAACAATATGACATATGTCATGGATGATGATGATGGCGATGGCATGGATGTGATGGATTATGAATTTATGATAATAATAATAAATGGTTATGAGCTTATTATCTGATGATAACGATTAAAGTGATGATGGATGATAATGAATTGACGACAACACCGATGATAACAATATGTTGATATGTGATGGATGGTGATGATGATATGTGATGATGACATTGTCACATTGATGATGGATGGAGACAGATGATAATGGGTGATGATAATGATCAAGTGTGAAGATGTATATACATTAATGATGATAGATGTTGTTATAAGATGTATGATGGAAGATGATGATGACATCAATGACGATGATGATGATGATAGATGCTGATGACCAATATGACATATGTCTTGGATTTTGAAACTTAATATATCTAATTATGTATTTAAAAAAATTATAATCATTAAATAATAAAAACTACTCGTACAAGTTAAGACAAATCTAATGGGATCTCACATGACTATATTTCTTCTGTATGTATAAGTGACAAATTATGATTAAAGACTCAAAGTGAAAATTGTGAATAATGTCAAAAATACATTTGTTGCAAAAATTTATCTACGGAGGAAGTATAACAAATTAACAATTCAATTAACTTTAAATTATAACAATATCAAGTCATTTTGGTTCAATTGATCAACAATTAATAACAGTTTAGTTAACTAACAAAACCAAACAATTTATAAGTCATTTCAGTTCAGTTGATCAACAGTTAAAAACAGTTAAATTAAATAATAAACTAACAAAACCAAACAATTTACAGTTAATCTCAGTTCAGTTATGGTTCAGTTATGATAAGTTAAAAACATTTTATATAATCAACTTTTTCAGTTCACTTGATTTCAGTTCATTAATCAGTTCAGTTTCAGTTCAGTTCATTTTGTTTCAGTTGGAATTTCAGTTATCAGTCATTTGATTCTTGTTTCATTTTATTTCAGTTAAGTTAAGTTCAGTTCAGTTAGGTTAACAGTTGAACCAACAGTTCCTAACCAAACTGACAGCTCTACATAGAAGTCACCAGTATCAACATATGGTAACAGAAGTTCCAAGCATTTACAGGTTGTCAAGTTCGGATAGGCCCATTTGGTATTTGGTTATAAACAAGGTAATCGGAATAAATTCGTATATAAATTTTTAAGGAAAACTAACACCCAGTCCCATGTTGCGTTGGTGTTAGTTTACCACTTAAGCATCTAATTTAATTAGTTCATAAAAAGTTTTATAATATCCCATATATATATATAACCCTTTCAGATATGAATAATATTGGAAATACAAAATACAAATATTTGTGAATAAGATTATGTTTCTATAGAGAATTTAAGGGAAATGATAAATGAACTTTCTTTTTACTCACTACACTGTAATTTATTTATTTTTTCAATTGAAAAAAATAGACAAAAATAGAGTATATTGAGCGAGTAAAAAGGAGTGTATTTATCACTTTTAAGAATTTAATGTTATTTTTCATACTAAACTATGATAAAGATTCATTCCTATCACCGTAAACGTTATTTAAAATCATTGCAATATGCTTCATACGATAGATATATATAATTGGATAAAATACTTAGCCTCCTCAATCGCAGTTACTTCAATAATGAATTTTCTAGGACAAACTCTACTTTTTGTAATATGGTTATACAACTTGTGCTAACATACAACAATTATGACTCCTTCACTTTTACATCAAGTTTACTAACATGGGCCATCAGTTATCTTTTGCCACATTGTCAAGTTTTTTTTTTTTTTAGTATCATAACGTGCGGGGTTGTAGGCTTTGAAACTGACTTTACTGCAATACTGCATGCCATCCGATCCAACTTGAACGATATATGTATTAGCAAGGGGGGAGAAAAGGAATACTCGTAAATGCGTACGTTGAGTTTCGAACTCGAGACCTCAGGCTCAACATTCGCAAAACTTAACTGTTCTCAAGTAAGATGACGCGAAAGCTGGGCGGGTCCTCAGACTTTTTGGGGCCTTAGGGAAACCAAAAGAAAGGGGCCCTTATATATTTTCTAAAAGTACTTAAACGACAACATAAATAATAATAATAATAATAAACAATATATTTAATAGTGAAGATGATTAAAAGAGAAAAGAATAAAAAGAGAAGGTGAAAGAATAAAAAGAATAAAAATTTAATAGTACCTGATTCATTTGGGGTCGTCGAATTGAGGAGCGCTGTACACATAAGGCAGCAGCTAAGAGCATTAGCTTCATCTGTTTTGAGTTGAAGTTGTTGTCAAGAGCAGGATCAATCAGTTCTCTCACTTTATTCTTCCTTAGCAGTGGCTTTGCCTACAATATATAGTTTGGAGAACAACATCAAAAATTGATTCAAACATCTTTCCCCACAATTAATCACATTTGTTTGAACACTTTTTTTTCCTTTTTTTTTATATACATAAGCAAACCACCACCTCATCATTCATCATGTGATATGAGGATTCGAACATCAGACTATAGAAAATAATAAGGATGTAATTAGTTTTTTGGTTATAAATACTCTTTTGTTTTTTCCTTTGTTTTTAGTTAGTTGAGTTGTTATAAAATAACAAACTCTTTTCTCTCTTTATACCACTCTACTTCTTCTTTACATGCAATGAAACTCAATTCCTATTTTCTTGCTTAATCATTCAGTTTGCTATACTTCCAATTGCTTTGTTTTTCCATATGGTATCAGAGTAGCATCGATCATTCTGATCGATTATTCGATACTTCATCTTCTTCAATTGGGCGATTCAGTGTTTTTTTTTTGTTGCTCAAATTGAATCTGGTATTTTCTTGATTTCTCAAGAACTTTTTTCTACTCTTCAATGGCCGAATCAGAGGTTTCTTCCTACAACAAGCAAAATTCGAGTAGCTTATCTGCACCAAATCCATATAATGATCCTTATTACATCAGCAGTGCAGACAATACAGGTAATTCGATTGTCTCTATCTTGTTTAATGCAAAAAAATTTCTTAGATGGAGTAGAGGTATTAAAAGGGCTTTAGGAGCCAAGAATAAATTAGGCTTCCTTAATGGGACTTTACCACAACCCCCTTCTACTGATGAAAACCACTATGCTTAGGAGAGGTGCAATTTTCTTGTAGTGGAATGGCTTTTAAATTCAATGGACCCTGAACTCTCTGAGGATTTTAGTTGCTTAGAGTATGCTTCTGAGATTTGGTCTGAGGTTAATGAACGATATGCTCACTATAATGGACCCCTAATTTACCAACTCAAAAAAGAAATTGCTGCCTTAAAACAGGATAATCAAACCTTAATTTCTTACTACAGCAAATTGAAGAAGCTATGGGATGAGTTAAAGAGTGTTAGACGTATGCCTAGTTGTACTTGTGGGGCTCTTAAGGCCTGCACTTGCAATTTCTTGAACAGACTTTCGAATTTTGATAATGAAGACAAATTGTTGCAATTTTTGCTTGGACTAAATCATAACTATGAAAATGCTGCTACCAATGTACTGACAATGGAACCCTTACCAACCTTAAGCAGTGCTTATTGTTTGATTAGTCAGGTTGAGAAACAAAAGGAAGTTTCTCAATCCAATGATGTATCATCAGATTCTGTTGCTATGACAGTTCAAAGACCATCTCAAGGTGCTAATGGCAGACTTGATAAGAGATCATACAAGAAGGATATTAAGAAAGAAAAGGCTGAAAGATTTTGTGATCATTGCAAATGCAAGGGTCACACCAAGGATCAATGTTTCAAACTGGTTGGGTACCCTGACTGGTACTTCGCTATGCAGAATAGTAGAACAAATAATAATT
This sequence comes from Salicornia ramosissima, assembly GCA_951394345.1. Taxonomy (NCBI): domain Eukaryota; kingdom Viridiplantae; phylum Streptophyta; class Magnoliopsida; order Caryophyllales; family Amaranthaceae; genus Salicornia; species Salicornia ramosissima. The sequence goes on from OX596235.1 coordinate 25,063,907, forward strand.
CCCAAAATGTAAAAAAATCTACAAACATAATTCAACATGGTGATGATAGTGAGGAAGAAAGTCCCCTTGAGTTTTCTGGACCTTCTAAACTATCTAGCATTGAAACTGAGATGGCTAATACAGTTTATCAAGAAGTCTTGAAGACTATGCAAAGTAAGACTAATGGTAATTCTTTAAGTAATCCTAAGCAAGAACCTAAGGCTGTGTTTACTTCTTTTGTGGGGATGACACAAGAAAACTCTTGTATCGCCAATGACTCAAGAAATTGGATTCTAGATTCAGGGGCCACAGATCATATCACCTTTGAAGAAAGTTCACTCATGAATGTAAAGATTTTGCCCAAGCCTGTGTCCATACATTTGCCTGATGGATCACTTAGGAAGGTTTACAAGATGGGACAGATTCTGCTGTGTCCTGGAATAGTTCTTGATGATGTAATGTTGGTGGAAGAATTCACAAACAATCTAATTTCTATTGGGAAATTAGCTGATCAACATGGAATTGTGGTTAAGTTCACTCTCAACAAATGTTTTCTTCATGCCTCTGATGGTGTTAAGCTGCTGGCCATAGGTAGAAGATTAGGAGGTCTATATTTGATGAGGATTTATGATAAATCCTTGCATAATACCACTTATCAAGCTCATTCAGCAGTGGCTTTTAATTCTTCAATCAATGTAAGTTCATTAAATTTAATTCATGCTAGATTAGGACATGCTTCCTTATCTAGAATGAAAAACATTTCACATATAAATTGCTCTAACATATCTGAATTGCCTTGTTCTATTTGCATTATGGCCAAGAACCATAGACAACCTTTTCCTAAAAGTCCACACAAAGCTAGAAAACCTTTTGACTTAGTACACATGGATCTTTGGGGACCTTACAAAATTAAGGCATTAAATGGAGCTAGTTATTTCTATACTATTGTGGATGACAACACAAGAACTACTTGGACTTATCTTGTTCATGATAAAACTCAAATTTATACTATAGTCTCAACTTTTTTATCTTATGTTCTTAATCAGTTTTCTTCTTCTATAAAGTGTTTTAGAATTGATAATGGAACTGAAATTATTAATCAACAATGTTTATCTTTATTCTCTGCTCATGGTATAATTCATCAAAAAAGTTTGCCAGGAGTTCCCCAACAAAATGGGAGAGTAGAGAGAAAACACAAACACCTGCTTGAAGTAGCAAGAACCTTGAGATTTCAAGCTTCTTTACCCAAGAAATTTTGGGGACATTGTAATCTTACTACCACCCATATCATAAATAAATTACCTACCCCTGTCTTAGGCTGGAAAACTCCTCATGAAATGATTTTTGGAGAACCACCCACTTATAATGAGCTTAGAGTGTTTGGTTGCCTATGTTTTGCTAATAATAAGGATAGAAACAAGGATAAAATGGATACTAGAGCAATTAAATGCATTTTTTTGGGTTATCCCCATCTAAAGGATACAAAGTCATGGATTTGGATTCTAATAAAAAAAATTTGTCTAGGGATGTTGTGTTTTTTGAATCAACTTTTCCCTATCAAAATTCCACAAATTCACAAAATAATGATATTTTACAAAATGATTCTCAAAATAAATATTCAGCTCAATGCCTTCCTAATACTTCCCAAATTTATCCTAATATTAATATTCAAAGTCTTGAATTTAAAGATTCCTGTCAAAATATTGATCCTAACAACAATATTACTCCTAATGATGAAAATGTCACAGAACAAATATCTCAGCCTATTTCTCCTGTTCAAAGCTCACATTCTTTTAGCCCAGAAATTTCTGCTCAATCTAGTTCCCCTGTGCAGAATTTCTTTTCGGATGATCATACAGGACATATTATTCAGCCTAGACAACCTTTTAGGAACATAAAACCTCCTGCATATTTGAATGATTTTGAGGTTCCTTATCAGCCTCATAGGATTTTGCCTGATTCTGAGGACTCAGAATCAATTTCTTCCTGTGTAAATTCCTATGCTAATACTTCACACAGAGTTATAGAGCCTGCTAATTATAATCAGGCCAAATATGACCCTATATGGGTAGAAGCCATGCAAAAAGAACTTCAAGCACTTGATGATAACAACACTTGGACTCTTACCACTCTTCCCAAAGGCAAAAAGGCAATAGGTTCAAAATGGGTGTATAAAGTTAAATACCAACCAGATGGAACCATTAAAGGCTATAAGGCTAGGTTAGTTGCAACAGGTTATCAGCAAATTTTTGGGGAAGATTATGGAGATTCCTTTAGCCCAGTGGCTAAGTTGGCCACTGTGAGAATAGTTCTTGCTTTGTCAACAATTAGGCAATGGCCTTTATGTCAATTAGACATCAATAATGCATTCCTTCATGGTTTCTTAGATAAGGAGGTCTATATGAAGCCTCCTCCAGGGTATCATCAAGCAGGTCCTAACCAAGTCTATTTCCTAAAACAAAAGTTTGTATGGGCTTAAACAGGCCTCTAGGCAATGGAACAAAGAGTTAACTAGTTTTTTAATTTCTTTGGGTTTTATACAATCAAAACAAGATTATTCCCTTTTTACAAGGAATTTAGAGGGACATTTCTTAATTCTTTTAGTGTATGTTGATGATATGCTCTTAACTGGAACTTCTTTTGATCAAGTTACTAATGTCAAGCAAGTTTTACACAAAAGGTTCACTATCAAAGATTTAGGAAAACTTCATTATTTCTTAGGATTGGAGGTAACTAGACAAGCTGATGGTATTTTTCTTTCCCAACAGAAATATATTAAAGATATTCTTGCCTCTACTGGTTTGCAGAATTGTAGTCCTACAGTAGCCCCCTCCCTACTGGCCTTAAACTTTCACCTGAAAATGGTGATTTGTTAGCAGATCCTGAGGTATTTAGAAGGCTCATAGGTAAATTGCTTTATTTGAATATTACAAGGCCTGATTTATCTTATAGTGTGCAATATTTGAGTCAGTTTTTGAGCACTCCAAGGGTGCCTCACCTCAGGGAAGCCTTACATGTGGTAAGATACTTGCAAGCTAGGTACTTTGGATATGGGTCTTCATTACAAGTATGATTCTGGAAACATTATCACAGCATACTCTGATTCAGATTGGAGTAGCTGTATTTTTAGTAGCAGGTCACTTAGTTCCTATTGCATTTTTATTGGCTCAAACTTAATATCTTAGAAGACTAAAAAACAGTCTACTGTCAGCAAGTCTTCAGAATATCGTAGCCTTAGTTTTACAGCAAGTGAGCTCATTTGGATAGCTGGTGTTTTAGAGGACTTGAAATTTGATTTTGTTAAGCCTATACAGTTGTTTTGTGATAACAGGTCTGCCCAACATATAGCTCATAATCCAGTTTATCACAAGAGGACGAAGCACATTCGAAGAGATTGCCACTACGTACGTGAGCAGATAGCAACAGGTTTCCTTACTGTTGATTTTGTTCCAGCCTCTGGTCAGCTTGCTGATCTTCTGACCAAGACACTGCCTGGTGCTCAGCACTCTGCTCTTTGTCTCAAGCTTGGATTGAACTCTTTTTCCAGCTTGAGAGGGGGATATAGAAAATAATAAGGATGTAATTAGTTTTTTGGTTATAAATACTCTTTTGTTTTTTCCTTTGTTTTTAGTTAGTTGAGTTGTTATAAAATAACAAACTCTTTTCTCTCTTTATACCACTGTACTTCTTGTTTACATGCAATGAAACTCAATTCCTATTTTCTTGCTTAATCATTCAGTTTGCTATAATTCCAATTGCTTTGTTTTTCTATACAGACCTTAAGCATATAGGTTGACTTTAAAGCCATTGTTCTATGACTCGCTCTTACCTTAGTTGAAAACTATCATTTATAAGAATTATAACCCATCATCACCATGGTGGTGTGTTTTTATTCATTCTATTTGGTATACTTCCTTCGTTCCAAAAAAAAACGCAACAAATTAGGATGCACGGACTCCTCGACATTTTTTTTGTTGTGAGAGTAAAAGGGATAGAGAGAGAAAGTGGATGTGAGAGATAGAAATAAAATACTTACAAAAATGGAAAGATTAAAATTGTTGCATTTATTTTGAAACTTCCTGAAATAGAAATTGTTGCATTTATTTTGGAACAGAGGAAGTATATTCGGCTCCATAAAATCTCCCAAATGTAATTAATAAGCTAATTAGGTGGAAATCTTTGGCACGCAATTTAAGAGGGAAACTCGAGTATTTAAATGAGCAAATTAGTTAAAATAATTTAAGCACAAGTAAGAATTTAAACTAATAAGCTAGTGCTAAAATTATTTCAATAAATTTATTTGTTTAAACTCTATTAAAAAGACATATTGAAAGTAAAAGATCAAATCTATACTTCTATACTTAGTAATTTAAAACCCACCCTAAATTATCTAAATGAATCCCCCACATTGCTCCATGGAAGAATAACCCTAAGCTTAACACGTGTCCACCCATCAAAACCATAATCCTTCTTAATTGTATCATTATCCTTCCTACCTCTACATATTCATCCCTAATAACTTCAGAATTTATCACTCATAATTGCACATCTCCTCCCTACCTCACTGTAATTGTTTCCTTTGAACTTCCCTTTTTCACCTTCAACATACATTAATATCAATAATTGTTGCAATAAGTTGAAAAGATTTTCATTCATATAAAATGGCAAACCTTTCACTTATTTCTCATATAATTTGGTAAGCCTCTTCTCCTATTCCTTCTCTCTATTTTTGTCATCTATGATTTTCAATTTGGCTCATTTAGTATTTTTGCAATGCTATGTTTTCTTCTTTGTTTGATGTTAGTATTATTGAAATTGCGAGAAAGTATTGTTTATATCATTGCAAGTGATTTTAGATTGTAACATCATTCTTTGTATTTGTTTGTAGATTCTCATAGCTTTGATGTTATATTTGAGTTGATATTAGGTGCCACAAGAATTTAAGTTTTCTTTCAATCAATGTATTTGGTATTGATGTGTTTCTTAGTCATTCATCTCTTTCTTTTACTTACAATGCAATCAGGTGGAGCTTAGATTATCCACCTTTTCAGGTGGATAAGAGTTATGTAATGCTTACCTCGCTCTATATTAATATTCAATATTGAATCAATATTATTGACTAATTATGTTACTCATACTTTGTAAATGTAAGAGTATTCACACAATCACACTATGTTATTCATAGGGCAAGTATGACTAATTATGTTATTGACTAATTATATCATGCATTATGTCAAATCGTTGTTGATGACATTATGTTTAGTGTGAAATATGAATAATTTTTCTCTTACCTTATACTATTTTTTTTACACACTATGATTTTCATGAAAACCAATAAACTAATTAGAAAAAATCATGATTACAAGTATAAAACAGTAAGAGATCGGAGAAAATATGAAAAAACACTTGGTAACCATAAATTAATAAATTTAGGAGAATAATACTTTATTAAATTTGAGTATAAAACTAAATTATATTCTACTGTGATCTTATGACTCCCGACATCCATAATGGATGACTAGAATTGCTTGATTTTTTAATTCGAAAATATAATTAAAAATATTTTTGTAGAATACCTTAATTAGATTTCTTATTTTAGGATAATATTTTATGCTTTTTCCTAAAATCAATTTTTCTTTCCTAAAATAAGAAATCTAATTCAAATAATTTCTTTTAAAAATTTAATTAGATTTAAGAATTAAAAATAAATAAAAAATCAAGCAAACCTAGCTATCTATTACGGTAGTCTATAGCTATAAGAAGTGGTTAAATTAAAAAAAAAAATCCCAAAAAGGAATGTGAGTAAAATAAAGGAAAAAAAAAAAAACTGAGGGAGCATAATTCTCTTCTTAGTTCAATGTCCATAAAATAGAAATATATATTGGACAAGTTAATTCAAGGGCATGTTTCAATTATTAATAGGCTTGAATTGGTGTAAAACAAGTTGTGCCTTTTGCCCACATTGTATCATAATGATACAGGGTTCGATCCTTATCCTATTGGTAGATTTTTTTTACCTTACCCAAAAATAAAAGGTTTGAAGTTTAAGTAAAATGACACGGCTTACCCACATAACAAGGCTTTGTTGTGAGCAATCAAGAGCACGACGACCAGTAATTAGCTCTAATAATAGCACACCATACGAAAAAACATCTGTCTTTTCATCGACTATGCCATGCATCATGTACTCAGGTGGAAGATACCTGTAGCATTACTTCCCAACATTAATAAAGCTACTACCATAAAAATGTTATACACGGAAACGATATTGGTACTTCCCAGTATAATATTGACACGTCAAATTCTAGTAAATCATTGAACATTATATTCTGAAAATCAGAAGTGTCAATATAAAATTTGAAACTATAAAAACATACCCAAATGTTCCTTCAAATTTTAGAACGATATGGTGAGTCCATTTGTCCGGTAACCACTTGGCAAGACCAAAATCACATATCTGCATCCAATTTTGTTTTAATTCACATTGAGTCATTGACCCATTGTAAGATTAGCTCTAAAAAAAATTAAATAAAAATAAATAATCTACGAATTTAAGGGTAGAGATGAATCTTAGTACCATATATTCAATGAATAATAATACCTGAGGTTCAAAGTCTTTTGTGAGCAAAATATTTCCAGTTTTAATATCTCGATGGATAATCCGTCTTTGACAACCATAGTGAAGGTACATTAATCCTTCGGCAACTCCTAACGCTATTTTAAACCTAAAACTCCAACATAGTTTTCCCTTTGATGAGCCTAGCATACAAATTACAAATAAAATCAAAGGTCCATCTACCACATATATTTGTTTATTTATTTAATTACTTTGAAAATTTTAAAAACCTTATAGAAACAAAATAATTAAAACTGACCATGCAACAATGAAGCTAAGCTACCGAGATGTGAATACTCAAGAACAAGATGCATTCCACCATCAATACAATACCCAATCAACTTAGTGATGTTCGGGTGGCTAACATGAGCCATTATCCCAAGCTCAGTTAGAAAATCTCCGATCCTCTCTTCTGGTGTGCCCCGTGCAAGTCGTTTAACTGCGATAATTTGTCCGTCTTGCAACCGCCCTTTATAAACTTCAGCATAACCACCCTTCCCAATAAAATTTCCTACACAATTAGAGCTATACAACTTTTAAAATTTGAATTGCACACATAAAAAACATATGTATGTAAAATGTTTGAGTGACCTTGAAGGTTGTTGACTCTCTTAAGCACATACAAATAAAACATTAACATTAATATCGAAAATATTTGAGAAAAATTGGATACAAAAGTGCATAATTTGAATTTAGCTGTTTAAAACCTACATACATTGTGTAGACACTAAAATTTTGTAAGTGTAAAATTTAATTAAATTAATTATTTCCGGGTTAAGAAAAATATTATTAATTCGATTTAATTAATTACCCCAAAAAATTTCCCAAATCGTACAAATATAATCCGGGTCACTAAATCTCTAGGAATGTTTATAATGTTAGTCCAAATAAATATTAAATGGAAAAAAGAGAAGACTCTAACTAAAATAAAATTGATCCAAATCCACCGCAAGTACTAAGTCCAATATAATTAAAATGAGGCATATTCATCAAAGCCCAAGCCCTAACTAAAGAAAAATCATTTGCTAAAAAACAATTAAAACTTCTGTCTAAAACTCTCTCAAATCCCCTCTGCAGTTAGTCATCAAACACCTCAAATCATGCCAACGATCAGAGAAACTCAAACATATTTGAGTGGGATTAAAGCTTTCGACTGCCCTCATTCAAATATACTCAACATTCAAATTTAGGTTTACGTTGCAAGTACATCAACCTACATTTAAAGTAGTGTGACAACGTCACAAGATTCGCATCTACATGACAGAATCAGAGAACTTAGTCTATCTTTGTATAAACTCATTAGAGAGATTGTACTCGCATTCAAATTAGTAATAAAAATTCATTTATTACTTTATGTCTTGTATTATTTATTTAGATTCGAAATTTTGTGTTAACACCTTCGCTATAATTGAATTTATTTGTTAAAAACCTGCATACATACCTTGGCTAAAATTCTTGGTTGCCAATTGAAGCTCAGAGAGGGTGAAATTTCTGGACGGTGGATCAACATTGCGTACATAACAACTGTTTGTGAATGAAACAGGAACTTGCTCTCTCATACTACTACTTCTCAATCCTGATAACTTAGGTACATTGACAGAACTCACTGCAGGAAACTGCTTCTTTGATTTTGTCCTTAAAAGTTCAAAAAACCCACGAAATCCAGAAGTTGTTGGGTTTTTATGGGCATCATTATCTTCTATAGATGTTCCCTTGGACGAATTCGTATCCGATTCCACGGTTCGAAAATAGTCTTCTAGGACTCCAACTGGAGAATTTGAATTCTGCTTTGTTTTCTCCATTTCTTGCTTCACCTGTATGAAAAAAATAATCTGATTTGAAGGGTACTGCAATTACCTCAAAAGAAATCAAAAGACATTTGTAGTGATTTCGTTGAAAATATATTCTCAAAATAAGCTTCTATTTGTGCGTTGTGTATACCCCTAATTTTATTTAAAATTATCGTAAACTGCCATTTGAGATACAAATTCTGTATGGAAATGGTGATAAAACAGAGTAAAAAGAAAGATATGAATCCGATTGATATAGTTGTGAGATTACATCAACGACGAGCTTTGTATTCAGTAGTACAGTGTTTGTGGGGCAGTGTAAAGTGGGAGAAAGTAACAGCTCAATAGTAGTAGTGATAGAGTAAAAGTTGGACAATTAATTAGCTTAGCTTAGCTTAGGCATAATAATAAACATTAAAGAATGAAACTGACAACACCTAATCAGTAATTTTGCATAAACAAGTGGGTTTTGCAAGGTAAGAATTGAAACAGATTATTAACAACCTAATATGAGGGACAATGAAAGATTATGAAAAACAATGGCAATTATAACATTCATTCTTTACTGCCAGAGAATCATCAAGTTTTTCAGTGGTTCATTATTTTGGATCGGAAGATATTCTGCACCTTATCAATTTGTGAATCTTTTACTTAAATATGGCGAAATATAAATAAAATATAGAATAATATTACAACTTTGCTTGTAAATTGAAATAATTTACCAACATAAAACTCTGATTTTCTTAATTTAAAAGAAAAAAAATTAGCAATATTGAAGTAAAAAAAATATAATATCTTTGCACATTTGGGGAAATAGTTTAGTTACTTAAGTGATAGCAATATCCTCGAATAAAGATTGCTGCAATACTCCATAAAATAAAATTTAAAAAAATCTTTTAAAATTAAGTAATTTTCCTGCTAACAAATTAAAAGGCGCGCAGCAAGAACGAACAACCCTATACATTCCATTTGATTTAAATATATATTTTAATTAAATTTCCTAAGAAAACAAACAGTAAAGCTTGGGGTATCAAAAAATAGATAGATGAATATGCAGTGCCAAGTAAGTTTGGTTCATAATTCATATATCAATCAAAGACTTTTTTTAACAAAAATAAAAATTTACAGCCAGTTACATAATTCAGTAATTTACCAAAAAAAAAAAAAAAAAGGGTGGCCTGGGTTAAAAAACGCACGTACCATATAAAGATTATGAGGAAGGGAAGGTAAAGAAGTTGTGTTTTGATGGAATTTTGAGAGTGAGTGGTAGTTAAGCTTGAAAGATTGATAAGTACCGGAAATGAAAGTGAAAGTGAAAGTGAATGGTTGGGTTTTAAAGTATGATGATTAAGGAAACGATTAGTATATGATCGATCATCATAAATAATGTGACTGGCTTTTTAAGTTATACGTTGTGTCAAGTAATCAATTACATCAATAATTTTCATTAAAATTTATCCAAAACAATACGTTAAAGAAACAAGTGAGTAAAATCATTATAAGGGATTGTGTATTGTTGTTCAAGACATATAGCTCTCAAGTGGTTTAATTGTCAAGTTAAAGAAACAATGCAACTCCGCCCAGTATCATTACGATAAATTATTGAATTTAGTAATCATCTCAAGTGATTAGTGTATTTTAGTTCATTCACGGATCAATAAGATTACTAAATTCAATAATTTTAATCACTTGAGATGATTACTAAATTCAACGGTTAAATGGGACAACGTTGAGCCAACCTTTGATAAGTAATCTATAATCTATAATCTATAATATATAATCTATAATCTATAATCTATATATAATCTATAATCTAAATTAAATATTTAAAACAGGATGTTTTAGATGCCACATGTCCAACTCTAATACCTTCTTTGTCATGTGTCACTTTTGATAATCTACTACCATTAATTAGGTGATATAAATACTACTCAATGCCTTCATGATTATTTATATTAATTTCTTACCTAAACACATATGACTCTATTTTGTTTTTTTGTTTTTTAACTTTTTTACTCCAATTACTTACTGATTATCATTCTTTAATTAAGAAAAAAAAAAACAAAGAGTAAAAATCTTTACAAGTTGTTTTGTTTTGTTTTTTTGTTTTTTTTTTTTTTTTTTGTAATTTTAGGTATTTATTAAGATCATTATTTTTACTTTATTGAGATTTTTTTTAAATCTTTACTCTATTTTTATTTTAATTTGACTATTATAGGTCATAGAAAATTGAATCATAATCCAAATAGATTTTTCAATAATAATAAGAAAAGGAAAAGGTTAAACGAGTTAAAATGCATTCAACATTTTAAAATCAAATAAAACCCGTGCATTGCACGGGTCTCAAAACTAGTTAAATATTTAAAACATAAAGTTTTAAGTGTCATATGTCATACATTTACTAATTCTTGCTTTAACCTGCTATATGTCATTTTTAAGCTTAATGACTTCTTTTTTCCCTTTTTTTCTTAAGACAATTTTATCATTAGATCTCTAAAATTCTTTTATTATTTTTTAATTAATCTCTTTTATCTTAAATACAATTTAAATCTTATATTATTTTTTTTAAAAAAATAATAAAATAATTTGATTCAAATTAATAATATTTTCTCCCCATCTATTTTTTAAAATCACCACGTTAATCGAATGGGCAAAAAAAAACTAGTTTATTTTAAAAGGTCATTTAATTTCTCACCAAAAAAAAACTATTTTAAAAGGCTTATGACAAATTCATTAAATGCTTAAATGGACCAACACTCCATCCCCATGGTCTTGGACTCTTGGGACCGATATGATCTTCACTTTTGCATGAAGATCTTTTATTTACTTTCCTCGTTGCAAGGTGATGCATAACAAAGTGATAAAATGTCATGAAAACTTAATAAAATAAATATGCCAAATAAAACCCCTAAATATCATAAGATCAACAAATTAACATGTAAGCAAGAATATGGACTTGAAAACTAGTTCACTAAGGACTAATCATCAAGAACAAAACATAATATACTCAAAACACACAAAGGAGATAAGCTCATATTTTAATTCAACAAAGGTTATTACAAATATGGACTATTTATAGAACTAAACAAGAGCTAATAGAAATGCTAATCTAATCCCTTGAATTAAATCAATATATGGCAAGATTAAAAGCTCATTAATCAGAAAAATCACAAACCCGCAAAACACACATGTATCTGCACATGCCAAGATTGTGAAGAATAATTTGACATGACCGTGTAGGAATAACACGTTCGTGCAATGTTATTCAAAACAATCTTGTTGGCTTTCTTCATATAATCGTGTTTCCTTTCTTCATATTGTGCCTAGAATACACCCAATGAAATGATAGTGCATGTCCAATATTGCTGCACGATTGTGTTGTTTGGTCCATGTGGCTGCCTTCTTTGATCTTCTTTGCACCGGTGTGAGGGTGTGATGACATGACCGTGTTGCCCTCTTCGAGACCTTTTGATCCATTTCAAGCCATTACAAACCTAAGAAAACTATCAAGTATAATAAAATAAGCTAAAACATGTTTTAAACTACATGATTACAGGCCAAAAATCATGAAACTATCCTAGGAAAAGTAGAGAAATGAAATAAAAGATCAGATGCCATTTCTTGACTTCTCCATTTAACTAGGATGCTAACGCATCAAACTCCTCCTCTAAAAAGGGATTTGCCCTCAAATCGTCACTACCAAGGAATAAGGAAAAGACAACCAATATCGACCATGCTTCAACTCTACTAATAAACCTAGTAGTCCGAACTAAGGGGAAACAAGTCAAAGCATCCAAACTTAAAAGTAATATAAGTCGAATCAAATACCAAGAGAATGAAAGCAAGAATCCAAAACAATCAATCACTCCAAGTAAAAGTGAGCACTTCAATCACTATTCTCATGCTCAAGCATCCACCAAGAGAATAAAACATCAACCAATGTTGCTTGCCAACACAAGAAAAACAATCAATCCAAGTAGCAATGAATTGAACATGGTGAAATCATCATGAAAACCCTTGGGAACACAAGCCCAACCAAATTTTCTGTGATCACAAGATAAATCGGACATAACACCAAGTAGCAAATAGTTTCGTTCAAACCTTTGTCTCAATTCACTTTTACCAATGCCAAAAGATGCTAAGCTAGACTTAAAATCAAGAGAATCAACACGCACAACACTAGAAGTTATCATATTATCATTAACCCTTGTTGCTTCCATGCCCATACTATGATTAACATTAGCATGCACAACATCTATGTTCAACTCTTCGTTCAATTCATGTTTATCGAAATGATGAGTATCACAATTCTTTTCAACATGAACATAAAAAACCTCATCATAAGGAGAGAAGTGGATTATTTAACTTCACTTGGAAAACCATCATGAACCACAAGCAGTGAACCCTCATCTTGTGCTCTTGACACTTCTTCATTGTAAATGGAAGCTTTATTCTTGACCATTACCTCTTGCACTTTATTCGGGGACTAAGGCTTTAGGACTATCTTCACACGATTCCATTTGAAAGAATACATGTTCTCACAAGAATCGCAAATGACATTTCTTTCCATCAACCAAGTTTGTCTACACTATAAAAAAAAACCATCACTTAGAGATGGAAATTATTATATGTCGCTAAACTCCAAAATCCGTCGCTATAGTCGTCTTGCGATGGAAATAGAAACAGACTAACCCCTTTGTTAAAATGCTCGTCGCTAATAAAAATAGCAATAGATTTTGATATTCCGTCTCAAAAAGTGCTATGAAGACAAATCTATTTCTAAATCCTTTGCTAAATATTAGTGACAAATTTTGATCATCTATTGCTAAATGCAGCTAAATTTAGCTATAGATTTTAATAATCATTTGTTGCTAGATCTTGCCATGTAAGATTTTAAAAACAATGTGAGAATCATCCATTTGACTCACCAAACTAGTAAAATCATCAAAATAGGACTTTACAATTAAAAAAAAGGTCACATGTTTAGGAAAACCCATGACATTTAGTTCAAGCTTATAAACCATGTAAGGAGAAACCAAATTCTACCTAGAATTTGGGTCAACGCTACCCAAAACCATGCATCTTGACTGAAACGCTCTGGATCTAATCTCCTTTTACATACTTTGGTTTGTCTCAATCATATGGTCAATTGATTTTATCTTTTTTTTTTGCACACATCTATCAAAGACTCGAGTTCCCTCATTCAAAAATAATGTTTACACATGTCCATTTTCAAAGATGATAATAAGCTAAAAATTTGTGGATTAGATTGGGGGGAAATACTACTTTTGTGTAGTTAAAAATCCTATTTTAGTATCCTTTGATGATAGGATAAAGAAATACGGGGTTTAAAGAGAGAAAGCTTACTCAAACATTTTATCGAACACCTTATTATATGCAATATTCAATAACACAAAATTTCTGAAATTTTAAACCTCCAACATCGGTCTTTAGATGTATTAAAACTATTTAGGAACACCCATGACATGTAGTTCAAGCTTATAAACCATGTAAGGAGAAACCAAGTTCTACCTAGCATTTGGATCAACCCTACCCAAAACTATGCATCTTGATCGAAACTCTCTAGGTCTAATCTCCTTAGACATAGTCTCAATCATATGGTGAATTGAGTTTATCATTTTTTTGCACACATCTATCAAAGACTCGAGTTCCCTCATTGAAAAATAATGTTTAGACATGTCTATTTTCAAAGATGATAATAGGCTAAAAATTTGTGGATTAATTAGGTTAAGGGAAAATACTACTTTTGTGTAGTTAAAAAAACTATTTTAATATCCTTTGATGATAGGATAAAGAAATATGGGGTTTAAAGAAGGAAAACTTACTCAGACATTTTATCGAACACCTTATTATATGCAATATTCAATAACACAAAATTTCTGAAATTTGAAACCTCCAACATCTTTAGAGGCATTAAAACCTAGACTCTAGATAGCAATTTGATGCATAACATGATGCTAAATTGTCATAAAAACATCGGAAAATTCTTATGCCAAATCAAACCCTAAAATTTCATCAACAAAATAACATGTAAACAAGGATATGGACTTTAAAATTAATTCACTAAGGACTAATCATCAAGAACTAAGCATAATCTACTCAAAACACACAGTAAATAAGGACATTGTGACTTACAAATCACAGAGTTTGCAAGAATTGTAATCCATAGTTTGCAAGCACACATAAAGCTCAGAGGACAAATAAAATTAGTGGTCGTTTGGTTGTCAAAGGGGAAAGAGAATCACTTTAGGAATGGGAGTGAGGTAGAATGGAAAGTAAAAGTGTTAGATTTAGTTAGTTGTTTGTTTAAAAACGAACGAGTTTTTCCCCTACCACATCACCACCATACCACACCACCACCACAACCCAGATGGGTGTCAACTACCACCGAAACCACCACACTCGCACCATCATCCAAACGGGAATCCCAACCACACCATCACCAGCGTCCCATCCCCCTCAACCACTATGAAACCCTAAACTTAACCGTAACCCTAACCACCCAATTCGAAAACAACGCCCCACCCACCTCCACCTCCCTCGAAACCATTGCAAAATTTCTCGCCACCCTTTGCCGCCCATCCCACTCCCTTCAGCACCCCTATATAACCCTCAACGACCATCAACGAAAACCTAACCACCCTTTTACAAAAACCTACGGTTTTGTGGAGGGTAGTTGGGGGTTATAAGGGGGTTTCAAAGGGTGTGAGAGGGGTGGCGAAACGTTATGCAGTGATTTCGGGGGTGGTTAAGGTGGTGGAGGTGGGTTCAAGTCACTTTCAAATTGGTTATTAGGGTTAGGGTTTTGGGGTGGTTGAGGGGGTTGGGTCATCGGTGATGGTGGGATAAGGATTCCCCGACGCCGATGAGGGGTGGGGGAGGGGAGGTGGGTGGTTATTGTTGGTATTAGGGTGGTTGGATGGGAGGTGGGGAAAGAAATTGAAATGATAAAGATAGGGGGTGGGTTTGAGAAATTGTCAGAATAGGGGCATGAGAATGAAAAAAGTGGCCTAACAAAAACAACCAAAGGGAATGGTGGTAATTGATTTCCATTTCCTTTGATTAATACCCCCAATAAAAACAAAACCCTTAGATTTTAATTCAACATAAGGTTATTACAAATGAGGCCTAAGGAGAGTATCTAGCAAAAATTCACAGCAATATTATGACCTTTCATCTTTCTTATCATATTGGTCTGACCTTTAAATTAACTTAGTGTAATCCGAACTTTGTACATTTTTTTCTTAAATTGTTCCATGTGACTTATTAAAACTTGTAAAACTAGTAAATCTTGTCTATTGTCACACATTTCTCTCTCTCTTTACCTCTCCTCCATCTTATCTTCCCTCTTCTTATTTTCTCTCTCCTCACACCATCCATTCTTCTATCTTCTCAAAAACCCGCCACTACCACCACTAAATAATTGTACCGCCAATCATTGGTAAGCCAAATCACCCACCGGTCACCAGTCAACAACCACCAATCCCACTGATAAGCCAAATAGTTGTCACACTCACCTCTTTCTCTCTCTTCCTTTCTCTTTTTTTTTTTTTAAATGAAAATTCATATAAAAATTGTGTCATGGGTTATGATGGTGGATTGGGTGTTATTGGGTCTGCTATGGCTTGTATTGGTTGTTAGGCATTCAAGGTTGTGGCAAGCTTTCTTATTTCAAAAATTATCATTAGCACAATGTGCGAGTTAGTATCTGGTGGTGTTTTTTTGTGTGTCATTGGCAAGAAGAAGCATCGGGTCAATAGAAGTCCAAGTTGCTTGGTACGTAGGTGCCGGGATTTTAGCAATTCCGATTCTGTTATGATACAAGAGACTTGTTTTCTTGCATCGGTTGTGGCAGGGTATTAGGTGGTTGGCTAGGGGTGTAGATACCTACATTTTCCCCAACATAGGCCAATGATTAAAGTATACCACGCTGCTACTAGTCCGATCTTCAACAATAAGTACTGGAATAAGTGTTTAAATTGCTCGGAATGATCGATGATAACCTTAGGTGCGATAACTAGAAATGCTGATGATATATCTTAAAAGCTGATGTGTCGAGTTAGTACGAGTTATTTAACTCCATTATAGTTCATTTATGTAATTAGTTTAGCGTAAATTTGCACATTTTGTTACTTTCAAGTTTAAACGAAAGTTTTACTTGAAATGTAAAGTTGTAGTGCATTTTACAATTTTTATTGCTTTTTAGGAATTAGTTGATTTATGTAATTAGTTTAGCGTAAATTTGCACATTTTGTTACTTTCAAGTTTAAACGAAAGTTTTACTTGAAATGTAAAGTTGTAGTGCATTTTACAATTTTTATTGTTTTTCTATGTTTCTCTTCTATTTTTTTAAGCTTTGGTTCATTTCCCTTGAAGTGGTAGAAGATTTTAACGAGTTTTTGTTGAAGAATTGAAGAAGAAGAAGAGCTTCGCAAAAGCCATGGTGTATAATGACGGTCAAAGAGACATTGAGAATGTTGTCGGCTAACTTCAAATGTGTATAACTTTCAGTCTATGTATTTTTTTGTATGATTCAAGTTGGAGGTGATATCTTTCTTCAAGAGCTTTCCAACGACTAGTCGTAAGCTCAATTTAGATGAGAAACGAGGGAGATATGGCTGTTTTAGTCTGAGCTGTCAAGCCCTTCCCGCGAGTCGCGAAATATCTCGCGAGTCGCGACCTGGAGGATTTTCCTCCTTGATCCATAATCAGAGCAAAGCAAGAACAAAGAGGAGGCAGAGGCTTCTCGCGAGTCGCGAGATTTGGTCGCAAGTCGCGACCCTTGACGGTGGACGTTGCTTTTGTTTTTCTTCTCTTGCAAGTTGGCTTATTTCTTTTGTTTTTTATTGGATAATGTTGAGGCACGTCCCTTGGGGGCAGTAAAAGGATAGGAGAGGGGGTAAGAAGAAAAAACATATCCTAATTTCACACTTAGGGTGCGTTCTCTTCACCTAAAAAAAATAAGTTTCAGGTTTAATAAGTTCAGATAAGTTCAGATAATTTCAGATAAGTTCAGATAAGTTCCAATAAGTTATATCAAGTCTAATAAGTTCAATAAGGTCTAATAAGTTGCAATAAGGTCCAATAAGTTCTAATAAGTTCCAATAAGGTCTAATAAGTTGCAATAAGGTCCAATAATTTCTAATAAGTTCCAATAAGGTCTAATAAGTTCCAATAAGGTTTAATAAGTTCCAATCAGGTCTAATAAGTTCCAATCAGGTTTGATTTAATTTTGGTCCATATTAAACTTTACCCATCCTCCATATTATTATTACTAATTTTGGTCCAAATTAAACTTTACCCATCCTCCATATTATTATTATTCAATCCGTTCTAGTTTGTTAATTTTATTACAAGTGAATTAAGAAAAAGTAAATATGTAGATAAGTTATTATTGGAATTGATAATATTAATTAATAATGGGTTTGAAAAAAGATATACTAATTATTATTACCTTCTTGAACGTAATTCAACAATAAAAAAAACATAGGTTCAAATGTATAGAATATTAACATCATCATCATCATTATTATTATTAATTTATTTTATTCAATCATATAAAATACGTTCCAATAAGTTTCAACCAGGTTTAATAAGTTCCAATAAGGTCTAATAAGTTCCAATAAGGTCTAATAAGTTTTAATAAGGCTTAATAAGTTCCAAAGACCTCAGAAGTGAACCGAGAAAGTTCTGTGAACTTGTCCGTGTAAGCTTGGACGGATATGTTGCCTTGAGTGAGTGTGAGGAATTCTTCCTGCTTCTGCCACCTTAGCTCATCAGGATAGAATCGGTCCTGGGTCTTTTTGGTGAAGTCTTTCCAGTCCAAGACTAGATCTGTCTCGGGGTTGGCCCGCAAGGCACTCCACCAGTTATCAGCTTCGCCCCTCAAATAGTAAGATGCTATCGGGACTCTTTCACTCTCGGAACAAGCTAGAGCATCGAACAATTTCCGAATTTCTCGAATCCAGTTTTCGAGAACGGTTGGGTCCGCTGCCCCATCGTAGACCGGAGGTCGAAGTCACGCAACTCGATCAAACGAAGACTGGCCGCTCGATGGTTGGATGCCTCTCTGAGCCAAAGTGAGGATAGCATCCTCTAAAGCTCGGCGCCTAAATTGTGAGTTGCGTTCCGGGGTCGACATGCTACAAAATAATGACTTGGTTAGCAAAATCATACATGCACAATAAAAATCACAAAAGAAACTCGGAAAAGTACAAAATATCCTATCCTAGGCTTCTACCCATGGCTTCACTCGCTTAAGTTTTCCATTTTAGGCTAAGTTGCACTCATGATACAAAAAGCGCTCGTCTTTCAAGCTGCTTATGAAGAAGTAACTTTAGGGTCTTAACCTATGCTCTGGTACCAATTGTAACGACCCGACTTTTATAGGCTGTCGATTTACGAAGGAAATCGACAAATGGATCATTACCAAACAACACATATCAATATATTAAAAGATCAAGGGTTACTTTTATTAATCATTAACAATTGGAGGGATAAAATGTTCATAAATAAAAATTCACATCTAAAACTGTTTAGTCCCAACATGCTGGGCAAAACTAAGTAATAATTACTAAAAGAAAATAAAGTAGAATCCGGGTTTCCTCTATAAGTCTTGCCAAAGCACACAACCCGATCCAAACGATAGCCCACTTATTCTTCAGCTTCATCACCTGAAATGGGGGGGGGGTCCACCGTCAGTGGCGAGTAACTAGGCTGTCCCACTTAAATGTGGAACCATAAACCATATAATATCATAGAATCAACCAAGAAAACGTACAAAAATACATGTATAAACGTAGAAAAATACCTACCAATACGTATAAAAATACATACAAATACGTATAAAATACGTATAAATACGTATAGAAATACCTGTAAATACGTATAAAGATACATACAAATATGTATAAACTATGTATAAATACGTATAGAACTACTTGTAAAATACGTATAAAGATACATACATATACATACATAAATACATACATGAATACATACATGTCAGACATACGCAGCGGAAGACTTAACATATCATACTTATAATATTACATAGATAAATACATAAATACATACTTAAATAACATAACATCATATAAATAATATACCAACCCGTGGATTACATAATTTATCATATTATTTCCCGTATCCCAACTTAGCCACCTTCTTTTGCTTATGGACCGTCATTATAGCTCGTAAGGATGCCCGTATACATCCCAACTTTCCTAAAATGCGCCGAGAGAACTCATGTATTCTACCCGTATCTCTCCTTTGCAAGAACTAAGGCTAAGCTATGGCCATAACTCCTAAATAGTAGCCCTTGTACTACTACTTAGACGACTACACATCTTAAGATCCAGAACTGCCCAGAGACCGCAGTAGGGCAGTGGCTTCGACTTAACCTAATCTGGTGACCTGTGTATCACCAAACCAGCGTCCCTTTCTTATCTTATCTTATCTTATCGACATGGCCATCGTGAGACCAATACTTCTTATCATCTTATTCTTATTCTTATCTTCAAATTAATCCTTTTCCCTTAATATGACAACTTATCTTCTTAATTCCTTTTTATTCCTTTAATTAAATTAATCCCTTAAATCATAAACTAAATTATTATAAGTCAAATTAAATTAAATTGATCATTCTTTTATTGGAGCCACTCGACACTTTTAAATAAACAAATAATTAAAATCGACTTCCTTAAATAATCATATAAACAATTCAATAGATCATTTAAATCATCAAAATAAATATATAGACTAACAATCATCAATTGCATAAAACATGAGAAAAATACCCTTGATCATCATCATAACCATTCGACTTTTACATAATAAAATAAAAAAATTATTACTTTAATTTAATTAAATACAATTATCATAAAACAGTCAATTAAACTTAACAATAAATAATAAAATCACAAACTAAACATTGAATTATCAAAATATGGATCAAAACAAGATTAAAATTCATCCTATTTCATATCAAAATACACGGTTATCATGGAGCAAGAATAATATCAAGATTTATTTCAAGAACTCATAATACCATATTAAATTAAAGATTAAATTAAAGATAAATCAATAAATCAAGGCTTTAATTCTTTTAATTCATAGAGCCACTCGACATAAACAAGGAACAAGAACAAAATTGTAGATTTAATTCAAGAATTTAATTAAACACTTAAATAATTCATAATCATAAATTTAATTCAAGAAAACACCATAAAATCATCATAAAAATCATGCTATATAATTCGACATCACACGCGATTTTCAAGAACAATTATCAAGAATTATCATACGATTATTCTGATTAAATGATGTAAAATAAGATAATAATTCATGCATAGCATCAATTAAAACAATAAAGATTCATAAAGATCATAAAAATATCAAGAAACAATCATGAATATTTACATGGCATGGTTCGAACATCCTAGCCTAAACATGATACTATTCAACAATTTTTCCTAGTTTAATCCTAATCAACTATATGGAAAACTAATCCATATTCAAGGGAGATAGTCTAGTTACCTTGAATTAGGAAGAAAACAATGAAAATTCTTCTTGGTTTGGTTCGTACTCCACACGACACAAGGGGTTCTTTTTGGTGAGTTTTTGTGAATATTGAGTTTAGAAGTTAGAATGAAAGTTATGAGTAGTGGTTCCTTATATAATTATAAAGAACAAAGAATTAATTAAATGGGAAATAAAATAGAAGGGGGGCCGTGTATAATGAGGGAAAATCGGAGGGAGTTGAGTGAGGATAGGAAACTTGGTAAAGATTATATAAAAATTAGATTTTTAACTTAAGAAGATATTAATTATATAATTAGATATAGATTTATCTAATTAATAAGAATAAATAAAAAGAAAAACAATCCTTGGCCATATTCAATGAGGGCCGGCCAAGGGAGGGGAGAATTGGGTCATTGGGCCCAATTTTTAAGATAAGGAAAAGAACTAAGAATTAAACAGTCCAAATATTTGGGTCTTTTGGACTTAGAATACTAAAATAATAATAATTAACCATGAAATTTTCTGGCCCAGAATTTCGGGTTATTATATCTGCTCTCTTCCGGCATCGTCGTCAGTCAAAGCCACCAGCCCACCACCAGTCACCACTCGCCAAGCAACCAAAAGCTAGGTAATTGTTCTTTTTTTTTTTCTAAAAAAAAAATCAATTAACATATAATTTATCAATTTATTTGTTGGGCTAGTTACAGGTTGTATTATTGATTAATTTGATTTTTTTTTTGTTTAGTTATTTGGTTTTATTTTTCAAGATTTTTTTCAAATTTGGATTTAATTTTGTTTTCTTAGTTTTAGTTTCTGTTTTTAATTATGTAATTTTAGTTATAGGGGGTGGGGGCTGTAGGCAAGGGGTAGAGTGGGTGGGGGGCTGCTGGCAGGGATGGTGTGGGGTGGTGTGCAGGGGGACAGAGGGGGTGGGGGGCTGTAGGCAGGGGACAAGGATGGGGGCTGCTGGCAGGGGGACAGGGGGTGGGGGGCTGCTAGAAGGGGTTGGGGGTTGCTAGCAAATTTATTGTAAAATGGTTTGTATGTGTACTCCAAGTCTCCAATCATGAGCACAATTTAGATGAAGATACTTCTAGATTTTTTAATGGCTTGCAATTCATTTAGGCACATTGTCTTAATATCCTAAAGTGTAGATTTTATGCTCTGCAATTAATGGTGCTATTTCATCATTTACTTCCCTAACAAATAGTTTTAAGTTGAAGATTGGATTTCATCCTTGCTGTAAAATGGTTAATCCAATATTGTTCTTCGTCTTTGAATATTGTCCATTCTTATGATAATCTAACTTGTCCTAAAGAGTTGTTTCTGGTCTTAAGTTATATATGAGATGACAAGGAGTTGATATTGGATCTATTGGCAGTCCAATACTAATAGAGAGCTTTTTTTTAAATATAATTTTGGTCCTAGAATACGAAGAGGGCATTATTCCCAAAATGTATTCTTGATTCAGATCAAAGGTTTGTCATTTTTTGATAATTATAATATGGCTACCAAAAAATCTATATTTATATTATTATATATTTATAAGGCATTGGAAATACTATGCTACTTTGATCATCGGCTTAACATAGCATCTTTTCATATTAACTTAATCGCCTTCTTCTTTCAGCAAGATATAAGCTATAAAGTCTCAAACCCGATACCACTTAGCTTTTGGGAACTATTGTATTCTTAAGTTTGAATCATGGCTAATAATTTGTGCTTTAATAATTTTGTTTACGTTTTGCCCCCCTTTCCCCTCTAATTTGTTCTTTAGTATACAAAAAAAGGTGAAAGACACATTTGCTAGAGGTGGTAGAAGCTTGCTCTCATGATTTTAGTCGGGTAATGAAATTCTATGTTATTTTTTTTTGGGAAGAGAATGCTTTAACCCCTCTTTTTAAATTTTTGCCAATGTAAAAGGATTTATTTAGCATTACTTTGAGATAATTATTTGACTTTCAAGGATTATTGTTGTTTTATTTTTGTGAGAGTTGTATGAAATGAAAAGAAATTAGAAAGAAGCATGTTTTTATCTTGAAAGATGGATTCACTAGGTTTTTACTGGGCAAATATTAGAATTTGACTGAATGATTAGGAGATTCTATTTAATTGTTGTTTATAGTGTATGGAACATCAAAACATCAAAGTATCTTTATTTTTTATACTTTAGATTTTTTTTATTGTATTATAAATAACATCTATACCAAATATATTAAAACACACCCTAAAACATAATTTTGACACATAAGATATCCCATCTTTAAAATTATGCCATGTGTTATCCTAAAAAATGTTTCATTTTCCTTTTCCTTTTTTTTTTGAAATAAAAAATTGCTCTTATTTTCTAATTACAATTAATATTAATAATTGTTTTGCATTTAATAAAACTTTTCAATTACTTTCAAATTATGAGATTTGCTTTCTTACATCACTTTCTTTTTAAGTTATTAATTTTAAATTTAATTTTATTCCATTTTGAATTCTTCTAAATGTGCTCACAATTCATATTTTTACAAAATTATTTTCCATTATTTTATAATTATGCAAATGAATATTCTTCAAAATATGTATATGTTTTTTTTCCAAGGAAAATATATGTTATAATCTTAAAAATAATAAAACAATTTGATATATTTTCATTTTTTGATGAATTATCATCAAGTCTTAGTTAGTTTTAATCTTATAAAATCATTAGAATTACAAAAACTAAAACATACAACTATGAACCTAATAGGTACAGAGCCCGTGCATTATGCAGGGGCCAAAAACCTAGTTTTATTTGATTTCATAGTTTTGGGTTGATTTGATTCGTAGATATGAAATTATTTCAATTTTTTAAGCTGCTACTTCTAATTTCGTTTAATGTTAATTGTTGTTTTGGTAGATAGTGTTGAATTCTTCATATTTTTTGCTCAAATAATTTTTTGAAGTTTCAGTTTGGATGATTAATCATTGAAAATCAGTTTCAAACTCTCGGGGTTGGTTTTACATAATTGATTTTAAATTTTCTTCCTTTTCAACTTTAACCATTGTTGTTGTAGATAATGAAGGAGAGTGAACAAAGCGTATGTCTCTACCCCCCCCCCCCCCCACAAATTTGGTAATGCGCTCCTCAAAGACTTGGATCTTTCAGGTAAGAATGATTTGTGGTTATAATTTTTAAATTCAATTGCTAATGAAGACTTACAATACCTTTTTCCATGCACGAGTGAAAAATTTACAATACATTTTCAAATTGCAGTGTTATTTTTCAATCTAAATCTTTTGTTTATTGTTGTTGTGGTTTTACGATTTTGGGGGTTTTCATTTTTTTTAAGACATATTGAATTTTAGAGATCGATTTGCTGATTGTTGTTGTTTTTATTGCTGCGTTTTGGAGTTTCGAATGTTGTTAAGGATTTTTATACCTTTTTCTATGAATTTTTCAAGTTTTACATCTGAAAACTCAGTATTTACTTTAGGTTTATCTCTTTCTTTCATTTTTCAAGCTGTTGCTTTGATTTCTTCAACTCTTACGAGGTATCTTTGTTTCAAATTTCAGGTGGTAGAGAGCTTTTGAAAGGTGGAATCGAGCTCAATGATTCGGTAAATGTTGTCAGTCCTTTTCTTATTTGGGTGCTATCGGGTGGTGCTGCTGCTGCCTGGGCAGTGGTGCTACTGCCTGGGGGTGCTATCGGGTGCCTAGCTGCTACCTCGGGTGGCTGGCTGGGTGCTCGGCTACTGGCAGCCGCGCTGGGTAAATTGACATGTGTGTGTACTTTGGTGCTGTATGTTTTAATCCCATGTCCTTATTGGTTTTTGTTTTTTTATTGATGCTAGAATGAATTATGATGGAGAGGGTAAAGCAGTTGAAGATGGTGATGCCTCGGTGAGTTCTTTCCAACTCCGCTTTTATTTCTTGGTTGCTTAGTTTTTTAGGATTAGATATAGGATTGAGACGATAGTTTGAGGATGTCTGCTTTGTTAGGGGCAAGAGGTTCCTGACCTGAGGACATTGGATGGTTGATGGCGTTGTGCCACAACCTTATTTGATGATTTTGGGAATTATGTGCCTAATTTGCTTGCCTTGTGGTTCGGTTCTCTTGATTTGTTTTGATTTCTTTTGAATTACTCCTGTTTTATTTTGTTTTTGTTTTACTTTGGTTTTGGTTTTGTTCCTTTTGTTTCACTTGCTTTCTTTGCTTTGCTTTTGCTTAAATTAATGTAACAAATCACTTGTTTCTAATTTTAAACACTGTTGCTTATCGCTTTATACAATTTCACTGTCGCTTGCGTGGGCCGTCTCAAGGATCTAAATCTAACTATGTCGATCATGAATGGGGGATGGGTGCCCATTGACATGGTAAATGATTAGATTCTTAAACGGGGGCGTAGTTGTGGCATGAGATCGCAATCGCGTCACTCTAATAATTAATAAACATGTAACCAATCACATGATTTTAAATTTAAACACTCTTGCTTATCGCTTTACACAATCTCACTGTCGCTTGCGTGGGTCGTCTCAAGGATCTAAATCTAACTATGTCGATCATGAATGGGGGATGGGTGCCCATTGACATGGTAAATGATTAGATTCTTAAACGGGGGCGTAGTTGTGGCATGAGATCGTAATCGCGCCACTCTAATAATTAATAAACATCTAACCAATGCTCCTTGTTTTTGTTCCAAAACGCCATATTTTCCCCCAAACACATGCAAATAAGTCATTTAATGCTTAAAAGAATAATATAGAACATGGATAAACCTTAAAAACAATATATATATTGATTGGTAGGAAAATGGGAACTAAAACACCTAAAAACTAGCCAAAAATGACCTATGCTTCTTATTTTTGTTCCAAAATGCCATATTTTTGCCCAAACACATGCTAATAAGTCATTTAATATTTACAAGAATGATATTGAACATGGATAAACCTTAAAAACAATATACATGTTAATTGGTAGGAACATGGGAACAAAAACACCAAAATCTTACCAAAAAATGACCTATATGCCTTATTTTTGTTCCAAAATGCCCTATTCTCGCCCACGCAGATACAAATAAGTCATTTAGTGCTTACATGAATGATACAGAACATGGATAGCCATAAAAACAGTATATAGGTTGATTGGTAGGAACATGGGAACGAAAACACTAAAAACTAGCCAAAATGACTTATATGCCTTGATTTTGTTCTAAAACGCCCTATTTTCGTCCAAACACATGCGAATAAGTCATTTAATGATTGCAAAAATGATATAGAACATTGATAAACCTTAAAAGTATATTTGTTAATTGGTAGGAATATGGAAACGAAAACACCATAAAAAAATGTCATATTTGTCTTGTTTTTGTTCCAAAATGTCCTATTTTCGCACAACACATGCAAATAAGTCACTTAATGCTTACAAGATTGATATAGAACATGGATAAACCTTAAAAGAAGGATATAGGTTGGTTGGTAGGAAAATTGCCATGAAAACCCCAAAAATAGCTAAAATAACTGTGTTTGCCTTGTATTTGTTCAAAACACCCTATTTTTTGCCAAACACATGCAAATAAGTCATTTAATGTTTCATGAATGATATAGAACATGGATAAATCTTAAAAACACATGCAAATCAAGTTTTAAGCTAAGATTACTCAAAGTTTAATTTAGTGCAAATTATCTTTCATTTGCCCGTCATAGCATAGGTAGGTCTACAACAGAACATCCTTTTTTTTAGTTTGCAAATATTGTGGCCCTAAAAGTCTAAGCAAGATGGCGTCTATAACATTAATTATATGTTTTTTTTTCAATCTTTGATTTTGAAGGACTACATTCGAAGATGTGCCTCATATACCAAAGGAGAGTTGGATGAGGGTCGCGAGCAATGGGCGAGGTTCTTCAGGCTAAATTTCTTATTGTCCGATCCTAATTAAATAAAATTTGTATTAGTAGCACATTATTTATACATTTTATTTATAGTTACTTCGTAAACATCGATCTTATCTAACGTTCTTGTAAACTATATTTTATATGAATACATCGAACTTGTATTATATATGTATCGTTTACAAATTTTAATTAATTATAAAAAAATATTATATTATTGTACGTTATACAGAATTGATGAACAGGGCTGTAGATAATGCCGAAAGGGTGCATATTTAGATATATATATATATTTGGCCCAATAATCAAATATAAATTTAAATAAAAAAACTGTATTAGTATCATTTGTTAGAAAAAAACGATAGTAATAGAGAGTCCATTACTATCGTTTGTTAGAAAAAACGATACTAATAGGGAGTCTATTACTATCGTTTTTATTAAAAACGATAGTAATAGGCTCCCTATTAGTATCGTTTTTTCTAACAAACGATAGTAATAATAATATTTATTACTATCGTTTTTTACAAACGATACCAATATGATTCTCTATTACTAACGCCTCTATTAGTTTCGTGTGGAAAACGATACTAATAGGCTAAAAAAACGATACTTGATAGGCCGTCGTCGAGCCTACCAAAAGTAAAATTCCTAACTCGAACTTACTAATGCTAGTAAGGGCAAGTAAGGGTCGAACCCTAGAGAATAAGGTTTGCTGACCAAAGACAATGAGCATAGACAAGCTAAGTCGAAATCGGATTCAAAGATTGGGAGTCAATAAACTACAATACACTAAAATAGGAGTCTAAAACAAGGAATAAAATACTAAGGTTAGAGGATTAACGACTCGACACCACCATGAATTATGGATCTGTCAAAACTTAGACTTAGGTCGTGGTTAAAGGGGAGGTCATTCTATGATCACACTACTCTTTCGAGCTAGTGTGACGACCGGGAAGACGTAGACTAATTACTTTCGTAAAAGACAGACCTAACAAGTCATAAGCACAAATCACGAAGACCGGTAACTTTTCCTTGATCGAAGACCCAACTTTCGTGGTGCTTCCGTCAATCGGGCGAAGGGAGTCATCACCCACGTTCACCTTTCGGTCCTTAGGTGGGGATTCTCCTATGAATCTAATGCTAGCTAAACATGAGACTCAACATCAACAAACCTTCGGTACCGACATTAACACAACCAACACTAAGAAATGACTAAAACATAAACATGGAGGATTTTGAGAGGTTTCACCCCAAACCCTAGCAATGAGACTACTCACACATGGCTAGGATATAAAAGAAAACATAATGAACATATTAAAAACAACACCAAGCATGAAAATAACAACAAACTATTAATTTAAGCAATATTCAATCAAAAAAATCAAGCAATGATTAACTAAATGTAAAAATAAAGGAAGGAGTAGAGAAATGTTACAAATGAAGCTTCATTATCAATGAGTAGAACAAATGGATGATCAATGTAACTTACAAACCAAAAGATTGAACTTCTAAAATAAATCTAAAGCTTAAACAAGAAAATCTATGGAAATTTGGAGAGAGAAGGGAGAGAAAACTACTAAAAACTAGGTTAAGTATTCTGAAAAATGTCATAAATGTGATGATGTTTATAAAAAGGGAGTATAAAGGTATATATACCTCTCCCAAAAATTAAAACAAATAAGCTAAAAAAAAAGAGCAGAGGCATTTCAGCGGGCGCTGTCAGGCGATGACAGCGTCCGCTGACACCTATAATAGTAGGCTTGCAGGCTGGAAGACTTATGGCAGCGGGCGCTGAGTTGGGATCAGCGGCCGCTGCCAATCCTTTGGGTGCTACTGCCTCAAAACAGGGGAGGGGACTGCGGGCGCTGTTTGAGAGTCAGCGGCCACTATTCTTCTCTTTGTGGTCAAATATGCCAGGTAGCTTCATAATCAGCGACCGCTGGGAATCCATCAGCGGCCGCTGCAAGGCCATCAACAGCTACTGCCTCTTTCACCAAAACTCATCCCAGCAGGCGCTGAGGGATTTCCAGCATCCGCTGAGGCCTTTTTCAATGCTACTGCCTCTTTCACCAGAACTCATCCCAGCGGGCGCTGAGGGATTTCCAGCATCCGCTGAGGCCTTTTTCAATGCTACTGCCTCTTTCACCAAAATTAAATGCATGTCATACACCACCAAAAACCACACGGCCAACAGCTCCATTCCAGAAAATAATTACACAAAAATTGTTACAAGTTACACTAGTAGAAAAAAATTCTTTTGCTGCATATCAAATGATGCGGTTATTTGAAAGACCGTAGCTTTTAAATGCAAAAATCCCAAGAAAAAAATTTAAGAAGATGCGGTTTTTTAAAAAACCGCATCATTTGAACTATAAAAATAGATATATACCCACTCGTATCCCTCCCAAAATCATTTCAAAACCTAATTAAGCTTAATTCGTATCCTCTATGCCCACTCGTATACCCAGCAAGCTTGCTTCTCCATCGCCACCACCAATTCCACCGTCCTCCCACCATAGCTGATTTCGTCGGTCATCTCTGCTCTCTGCTCGTGGCTGCTCGTGGCTGCTCTCTGTTCGTGGCTTGCTCGTTGGTGTCCCTGCTTGAGTGCTTGCTCGTTGGTGGCTCTGCTTGCTTGTTGCTGCCTCTGTTTGCTCGCTCTGCTCGTTGCTGCTTTTCTCTGAAGGTATAATTTCAGTAATAAAATTGTATGATACTTTCTCTGTTTTCCCTAAAAAAAATTCAATTCATTTTTGATGAGTTTTTATAATCTAATTGTTTAGAATTTTATCCCTTTTATTGTTTTAGATTATGCCCTAATTTCATGTAGGTTTATGAATTAGTGCTAATTAGACTTTAGATATTATTAGGGTTTTTCAATTTGGGGGAAATTTGTGGGGGAATTTCGTGGGTTTGGTTTAGTGGGGGCTTCAGTGTGGGTTTGGTTCTGGGTTGTTGCGAGGGTCTGGGTAGGGTGGACGTGGATCTAGGTGGGGTGGGCATGGTTCTGTTAACACTTGTTTTGGCATGAACGTGAAGGTTGTTAGTCTGCTATTGTTGCTTTGTTGTTGTTGCTATTGGTCTACTACTGCTCTTGGTGCTTTGCTTTGCTATTTCATGTAGGTGGTTGCTTTGTTATTGTTGCTTTGTTGTGGTTGCTTAGTTATTGTTTCCAATTGGTCTCATGCTAGTAATGGTGCTCAGTCATTGTTGCTATTCGTTGGCCGGTGTTGTTGTCGCTTGTTGTTGTTTTACTATTGCTTGGTCCGAATCTGTCGTTGTTACTTTTCTGTGGTTGCTTTGGTGTTGTTATTTGTGACGACCCGACTCGCTTAAACCGGCGCGGAAGAAACCGACGAGTCGAATAGTCAGAACTAACAAACCAAAATACTTAAAATTTAAAACAAACCTCAAAATGATTATATTACTAAACCAAAAGTACAATTACCCACAAGATTGTACACAACTAATCCCAAAAGTCAAACTACTACTACCAACATACGTAACTCCAAATACATGTCAGAGTTATAGTAAAGTATATGAGTACCACTACTAGAGTATATAACTAGAAAACATCGTAAAGTAACAATATAAAATCTAGGCATAACGGCACTCGCCCAACCCAATGCTAAGCAAGGACCTCATCATCAGAATTACCTGAAAAACAACAACAGTCCACCGTCAGTGGCGAGTAACATAACTGCCTCACCCTAACGGGAATACACATGAACATAACATAAATCAAATAATCCACTCCAAACATGCGAATCATACAAATATACATGCTTGACTCAACTAACTTAACCAATCTTAACTTTGGCGCAATCATTCGCATACTAGACCGGACTACGCACGTACGAACGCATCTTACGCGAACGAACTTTCCAACTATGCCAGGATTGAGAATCTTACTCCCAACCCTATGAAACCAATCTTACTGGAAATCCATGTCAAAGACGACATAGTGGTAATCACTATCCCAATACCGCGGTTAGGATAGGGGCAACGTCTTAACCCAAAAACATAGAATCTTACTCTACGATTTAGGTGTCTAATAGCGAAATCAAGCTAATCTTTAAATCTTTAATCCTTTAATCCGAAGTTTACATTCTTAGTTACTTCTTAAGTTCCATCTTACGCCTTGACTCAAGAAATAACATGTAAACCAAACATCTTACAACATCTTATAACTTTCTTTAACCTTTTCTTTAACTTTCTTTAACTTTAAAGACTCAATCAAGAACTCATAAAGAACTCATCAAGAACTCAAAGAACTCATCAAGAACTCATCCAAGATTCAAGATCTTCAATCAAGAACTCAATCAAGATTCAAGAACTCAACCAAGAACTCATTCAAGAATCAAGAACTCATCCCAAATCATCAAAATACACGCATACTTTCAACCCAATTCAACACATGAAATTATCCACTTTCTTGCATCCAAAATTCATCAAACTTGAACATGATAAACATAAACTTAATACTAACATAATCAATCATAGAATCATCATTTTAAATCTTAAAATCATCATGAAATCACTTAAAAATCAGATTCACATTTCATACACATAAACATGTAAAAACTTCAACATAAACTAATCTTATGCATTTAATCTATACTATGGATCATAGTATACCAATCAAGTTGAGAAAGTATGTTACCTCAATGAAGATTACACAAATTAATACACGAAAACTTGCTGCCCGGAAGTGCAAACACACTGCCCAACTACACGGCACACACGGACACGGCACGGCTTGCACGAACCACGAACACGGCCACCACAGGAGCACGTGCACCACCACGAACCACCCCTTGCACACGGCCTGCTGCACGGCTTCACCACGCGACCCACACGGCCACCCCACGAACTCGAACCACACGATCAACCCACTCGAACAAAGCCCAAACCAATCCCGAACTAGTGATCTTAAATGCAAACTAGGTGGTTTAGTTTGTGTTTTGATACTTAAAGATCAATAGAGGTTGAATCTTTAAGTTTGAAGTTTGAATGGATGATGAAAAAATTAGTTGGGTGTTTATAGCCAAAAATGGCGTGTGGAAGCAAAGGCAAGGGAGAGTGTTTTGGCTTTTGTTTGTGGCAAAGGATGATCAAAGTGATAGAATGGCAAAAATGAGCAAAAGCCTTACTAACTCTTCTATATATAGAGTTAGTTTAAGGTGTGTACATGAGGCAAGTGGCAAATCCTTGCCATGCACACAAGGAAAACAGGCCAAGGCAAGAAAAATGGGCCAATTTGGGCTTTCGTGATCAATTGGGCTAATATACAAAAATTGCATGATTAATCATGCCTAAATCGATTTAGCCCAAAAATATTAAATAACTAATTAGAAAATTAAATAATAAAATTCTAATTAATTAAATAATAATAAAATAAATAATAATTATTCAAAATAAAATAATTCGAATGTAATCGAAATTATTCACATAAAATAAAATAAATAGTTCAAAAAAAAATTTGAACCATACATAACATCACATAAATACACATAAACATACGACAGAAATACCTATAAAATCAGGGTCGTTACATTATTGGTCTGCTGCTACCACTATTGTTACTACTACCATTATTGTTACTTTTCTCTTGTTTTTTTACTACTCACACTTGCACAGATCGCTCACAAACTATCCTCTCACTTACAGTCCATATGGCTCATTGAGTAAAAAATGCCCTATTTGGCTTGTTTTATTCCAAAAAGCTATAATTCTACTCAAAATCATGCAAATATGTCATATAATTTTTACATGAATGTTATAGGATGTAAATAAAACTTAAAAACATAATCTAAGTTGATCGGAGCAAAGTTGAGAACGAAAACACTAAAAACGAACTAAAAATGGCCTATTTGGTTCATTTTTGTTACAAAACCCTCTAACCTTGTCCAAAATAAATAAAAATAAGTCATAGAATGTTTAAATAAATGTTATAGCACGTAAATGGATCTTAAAAACATGAACTAGGTTGATCGCTGCCAAGATGGGAACTATAACACCAAAAACAAGCCAAAAATGAGTAAATGACCAATTTGGCTCGGTTTTGTTCTAAAATACTCTAACTTTGTCTGCTATCATGCAAATAAGTCATATAAAGTTTAAATGAATACTTTAGGACATGAATGAAACTTTAAAATAAAAATTAAGTTCATTGGTGAGAACATGGGAACGAAAACAATCAAAACGAGTCAAAAATGCCCTATTTAGCTTGTTTTTGTTCCAAAAAGCTATAACTGTGCTCAAAATATTGCAAATAAGTCATATGATGTTTACATGAGTGTTATAGGATGTAAATCAAACTTAAAAACGTAATCTAAGTCGATCGATGCCAAGTTGAGAACGAAAACACCAAAAACGAGCTAAAAATGGCCTATTTGGTTCATTTTTGTTCCAAAACCCTTTAATGTTGTCCAAAATCATGCAAATAAGTCATAGAATGTTGAAGAAATGTTATAGGACATGAATGAATCTTAAAAACATGAAGTAGGTTGATCAGTGCCAAGATGGGAACTATAACACCAAAAACAAGCCAAGAATGACCTATTTGGCTCGGTTTTGTTCTAAAACACTCTAACTTTGTCCGAAATCATGAAAATAAGTCATATACAGTTTAAAAAATGATTACTTTAGGACGATAATAAAGCTTAAAAATATTAATTAGGTTCATTGGTGAGAACATGGGAACGAAAACAATCAAAACGAGTCAAAAATGCCCTATTTGGCTTGTTTTTGTTCCAAAAAGCTATAACTGTGCTCAAAATCATGCAAATAGGTCATATGATGTTTAATGAGTGTTATAGGATTTAAATGAAACTTAAAAGCATAATCTAAGTTGATTGGTGCCAAGTTGAGAACGAAAACAACAAAAACGAGCTAAAAATGGCCTATTTAGTTCATTTTTGTTCCAAAACCCTCTAACGTTGCCCAAAATCATGCAGATAATTCATAGAATGTTTGAATAAATGTTATAGGATGTGAATGAATCTTAAAAACATGAACTAGGTTGATCGGTGCCAAGATGGGAACTATAACACCAAAAATAAGCCAAAAATGACCTATTTGGCTCGGTTTTGTTCTAAAACGATCTAAATTTGTCCGATATCATGCAAATAAGTTATAGAAAGTTTAGATGAATACTTTAGGACATGAATGAAACTTAAAAATAAAAATTAGGTTGATTGGTGAGAAGATGGAAACGGAAACAACCAAAACGAGTCAAAAATGCCCTATTTGGCTTGTTTTTGTTCCAAAAAGGTATAACTTTGCTCAAAATCATACAAATAAGTCATATAATGTTTACAAGAATGTTATAGGATGTAAAAGAAACTTAAAAACATAATCTAAGTTGATCAGAGCTAAGTTGAGAACGAAAACACCAAAAACGAGCTAAAAATGGTCTACTGGGTTCATTTTTGTTCCAAAACCCTCTAACCTTGCCGAAAATAAATGCAAATCAGTCATGGAATGTTTAAATAAATGTTATAGGATTTGAATGGATCTTAAAAACAAGAACTAGGTTGATCGGTGCCAAGTTGGGAATTATAACACCAAAAACAAGCAAAAATGACGAATTTGGCTCGGTTTTGTTCTAAACCGCTCTATATTTGTCCGATATCATGCAAATAAGTTCATATAGTTTACATGAATACTTTAGGACATGAATGAAACTTAAAAATAAAAATTAGGTTGATTGGTGAGAAGATGGGAACGAAAACAACCAAAATGAGTCAAAAATGCCCTATTTGACTTTTTTTTGTTCCAAAAGGTTATAACTTGACTCAAAATAATGCAAATAAGTAATATAATGTTTATATGAATTTTAGATATCAAAACCTTAAATGAATGTTGTAATGCCATGAAAAACACCTTTAAAATATGCAATAGGCTTGGAGGTGAGAAGATAGGAACTGTAACGACCCGGATTTGTGTTGTATTTGCTTTGATGGTGTTGCATGAATTCATATTTATTTTTGTGCATGGTATAAATTTATTTGGGCTATTTTTGTTGCTTGAGTGTGATTATTTTATTTTATGTTATTTTCACTTATTTTATTTTATTAATTAGAATTTTTAGATTTCTAATTAATTAATTATGGGTCAAGTGCAAAATTAATCATGATTAATCATGCTTGAGTGTAAATGGCCCATGTGAACATGATGGCCCATTTTAGTTGCCCCAACCGGCCCCCCTCTTTTGTTTGGCTCAATTGACACTTTTTTTGTGTTCATACCTAACAAACTTCTATAAATAGGTGCCATTAGGGAGCTTAATACCCTTTATTGATTTCCAACCACCATTTGCTCACAAATCATACTAAACACACTCCATCTTTTCCCTCCATTCCACACGCCTATTTTGGCTTCATTTCTCCAACAATGTTTCCATCATCTTTTCAACCCCAAACTTAAAGATTCATATGTTGTTGATCTTTAAGTGATTAAACACAAGTTAATCTTCATTGCCATTGATCAAGATTTCGAGGTTGGTTTGGGTTTTGGGTTCGGTTCGTGTGGGTTGAAGCACCGTGTTGGTGGCTGTGTTCGTGTGGTTGGGCCGTGAAGAACAAGGTTTTGGGCAGCAAGTTTTCTTTATCTTTTTGCAATCAAGATTTGTTAAGGTAACATTCTTTTTCATCCTAGATTGAATACCATGATCATAGGATAGGTTTGGTGATCAAATTACGCCATAACGATTGATGAAAGTGAGTGAAACTAACCCCATTTATGCGTGAATTCTGGGCAGATTTGGGTGATGATTATGTGATGTTTTTGCTTTGTTTTCAAGCATATTTTGATTACATATGATAGATTCATGTTTAATTATATTTATGTACAATTTTCATGAAGTTTATATGATGATTTGATGCATAAAGTGGATGAAAATGTTGCTGGAATTTGTCTGAAATATGCGTGTAATATGGGTGAAGTTTGGGCTGATTTTTTGATCAAGATTTGATTATTTCATGCTTATGATTGATGATTATTATACTATGATATGTTATGATTGATTTTGATCATGAAAAGCTTCCAAGATTGCATGTTTTATGATGAATCAAGAAAGGGTTTATGCATGGTTATTTATGATGGTGTTCTTGATAATATTGATGGGTGTTATGTTAATCATGAATTGATAATCGATGATTTAAGTTAAAGAATGTGTTCAAGAATGTATACTCGATTTGTTATTAAGGATGGTTGATGTTTCTTGAAATTTCTTAATTGTTTTATGATAAATCTTGATTTTCTTGATTATGGTTATATAGTCTTTAAGTATAGATTATGTGGTCATAGTTAAGTTCGGGCAAGAAAGTTAAAGACAGTTAAAGGAAGTTAATGCAATGAGGCTCGATGTTTAAAGAACGGCTAAAGAGGTTCAAAGAAAGTGATGTACATAGTTATACTCAAGTAAAGACGTAAGATGTAGGCTTGAGAATAACCAAGATGTAATGAATTGTAAGATAAGCTTGAATTTTCATATGAGACGCCTAACCTTAGAGTAAGATTCTAAGACTTGGGTTAAGATGCAGCCACTATCCTAACCGCGGTATTGGGATAGTTTATACTTATTATGTTGTCTTTATGATATGGGTCCGTATGATGGGTTCATGGGTATGTGAGTAAGATTCTCATCCCCGGCATAATAAGAAGTTCGATCACGTAAGATGTGTTCGTACGAGCATAGTCCGGTCTAATATGTAGATGATAGTGACGAAGATATTGTTAAGTTTAAGTAAAGTTAAGGAAGTCTAGGTGAGTTTGATATTATTTCTTAGCACTCTTGATGTTACAGTGAGCTGATGACTAAGGTCAGGTAAGCTTTGCTTGTTTATTCGTGTGATTTTCTGATTTGTTTATCTAATTTGTTTTATGTTCATATGTATCCACTTTAGGGTGGAATTGTTATGTTACTCGCCAATGATGGGTGATTTATTTTTCAGGTAACTCTGATGGTGACGGTGATGCTTAACTTTGGGAATGGGCGAGCGTCGTTGTATTTTCATTTTTATAGTATATTTTCTGTTATTAGGATTTGGACTATTAGTAGTTTGTATACTCTAACTCTATCTTTAGTTTGGAGTTAATTCTTTAATATTGACTGTTGAGGTTATAGTTATGTACATACTTGTGGTAGTTTTACGTTTGGAATTTTTAGTAATATAATTTGAGGTATTGGTTTTAGGTTAAAGGTATGTTTGATTGTTAGTATGACAATTCGACTTGTCGGTTTCTTCCGCGGCCGATTTGTGAAGAGTCGGGTCGTCACAGTTGGTATCAGAGCCGAAAGTTCAAAAGTGAAGTATTAGGATTTGATTAAACCCGAGAGTTGTGAGTTGTACCTTTCCCGAGTGATAAACCCAATTAAGAATAAGTAAGTATAAGGGAGGGGAGTGTCGGGTACAAAGTCGGGATAGGACTCTTTTCTCTTATTTTGTTGATTGTGCGCTTGACTATGGTAGTGGACTTTTGACTAAAGCTTCTGGTTGTCTTGCTATTTTTCAGCATGTTCACGCCTCGTCGGTCAAGTTCAGGACGACTGCGGTTACGAGCACTCGAGGAAGCTATTCTTATGTTAGCGCGCCATAGTCGTAAGCTGCCTAGCTCGTAGACGACGTTCGATCGTATCGCTCGTCATCGACCACCGACTTACGATGGGACTGCCGATCCTACGGTTTTGGAGAGCTGGATCCGCGAGATGGGGAAGCTCTTCGACGCCACATTTTTTCCTGAGCACGAGAAGGTCCAGATCGCCGCCTACTACTGGAGAGGAGAGGCTGACAATTGGTGGAGCGTGGCTAGGAATGCGTTCCTGCCTTTGCACGAGATGTCTTGGGTCGAGTTCGTGGCTAAGGTTCAGGAGAGGTTCTACCCCGACGAGTTACGGTGGAAGAAATAGGAGGAGTTTCTTACTCTCACTTAGGGTAAGATGACGGTTCAGGCCTACACCGATAAGTTCGCCGAGCTATCGAGGTTCGCTACGTCTGTTGTTCCATCCGAGGATGAGTGGGTCAAACGCTACATCAAGAAGCTAGATCCGAGGATTCGCGTTTACGTGATCAGAAGTGGAGTGAAGTCATTTCAACGAGCTTACGAGGTAGCACTCGAGATCCAGGCGTCTGTTACCGAGGAGGAGGCAAGCAAGAAGAGGACGCTAACCCCGGTGATGTCGCCACCTTTCGAGAAGCCCCGATTTAGTGCTCCTAGCAGAACCCCTCAGACCGCCAGTTTGTATAAGGGTTCAGAGAGTTCGAAGTGCAGAGGTTGTAACAAGGACTTCCATCCAGGGAAGCGATGCGACGGAACGTCTATTTCATGCTTTATTTGCAGGAAGGAAGGCCATAAGGCATCGGTCTGCCCCGAGAAGAAGCCGAGCACCGAATTCAAGAAACTACCGGCACCGACTAAGGCACCTACGAAGAACCGAGTCTACTGTATGACAGAGGCAGCGGCAGAGGTCCAGCCAGATGTAGTCTCAGGTAAGTTTCTTGTTTCTGGTGTTTTAGCTTATGTGTTGTTCGATTCTGGTGCAACAGTTTCTTTCGTAGCTAGTAGTTTTGTCATGAGGTCTAATCTACTTGGTAGTACTACTATTAGCTCTGTTATAACTCTCCCTTCTGGAGAGGATTTTGTTTGTCAGCGCGAGTTCAGAGGAGTACCCATCGTTAAAGCTGGAGAGCAAGCGACGGCTGATCTTAAGGAGTTCCCGCTGATTGAGTTTGACGTTATTCTTGGAATGGACTGGCTGTCGAGGTATCAAGCGATCATACGTTGCCGAGACCAGTCAGTGACATTCCGAGGATCGAAGGGCAACCGAAATTACCTACTCCGGGATTGTTGTGAAGAAAGGAGTGGTGGTAATTTCGGCTATGAAGATGAGGAAGCTTCGCCAGAAGGGCGATACGGTTTTCTTGTGTCAGGTAAGGGATGTAGCTGAGGTTAGTCTATTGGACGATATACCTGTATCAAGGGATTTCAGAGACGTATTTCCTAATGAGCTGCCAGGGGTTCCACCGGAGCGCGATGTCGAGTTTAATATCGATTTAGCACCCGGGACCACGCCGATCTCAAAGGCACCCTACCGGATGGCACCTTCAGAGTTGCAAGAGTTGAAGACGCAACTTCAGGATCTGATTGATAAAGGCTTCATTAGGCCGAGTGTTTCTCCATGGGGAGCACCAGTGCTCTTTGTGAAGAAGAAAGACGGTAGCATGCGCTTATGCAAAGATTACCGAGGGTTGAATCGGGTAACAATCAAGAACAAGTGTAACGACCCTGATTTTATAAGTACTTCTGCCAGGTGATTATGTGTATTTAGGTGTTGCTATGTATAGTTCAAATTTAGTTTTGAACTATTTATTTTGTTTTATGTGAATAATTTCGATTTAATTCGAAATATTTTATTTTGATTAGTTATTATTTATTTTAATTATTATTTAATTAATTAGAATTTTTATTGTTTAATTTTTCTAATTAATTATTTAATATTTTTGGGCTAAAACGGATTAAGCATGTTTAGTCATGCGGTTTTTGTAAATTAGCCCAATTGATCACGAAAGGCCAAATTGGCCCTTTTCTCTTGCTTGGCCGGTTGGCCCTTGTATTTGGTGGCAAATTTTGCCACTTGTCTCATGTTCACACCTTAACTAACTCTATATATAGAGGAGTTAGTAAGGCTTTTGCTCATTTTTGCCATCCTTGCCAACTTAGACACTTGCCATCAAAAGATCAAACACAAAAACACTCTCCATCTCCATCATTGCCACACGCCATTTTGGCTCCATCAACCCCAACATTTGTTCATCATCCATTCCAACTCCAAACTTAAAGATTCAAACTCTATTGATCTTTAAGTATCAGAACACAATTTAAACCCCAACAATTTCATTTAAGATCATTAGTTCGGGTTGGTTTCCGGGCTTGGTTCGTGTGGGTTATTCGTGGGTTTCGAGTGGTGGTTCTCGTGTGAAGACGTGGTGGTGCACGGTGGTGCTCGTGGTCTGGCCGTGTGGTGGTTCGAGTGAGGCGCTGCAATTGGGCAGTGGTGCCGTGTGGTGGTTCGAGTGGTGGCACGGCTTGAAGGCGGTGGTCCGTGTTGCTTGGAGCCATGTGGGTAGTTTCCAGGCAGCAAGTTTTTAAGTGTTTATCTTGTTAATCTTCATCAAGGTAACATACTTTCTCAACTTAATTGGTATACTATGTTCCATAGTATAGATTAAATGATTAGAATAGTTTATTTTGAGGTTTTAACCATGTTTTTGTGTATGAATGTAAATCTGATTTTTAAGTGGTTTGATGATGATTTTATGGTTGAATATGATGATTTTGTGAATGGATATGTTAGTAATAAGTTTGTTGATTATCATGTTCAAGTTTGATGATTTTTGGATACTTGGAAGTTGATGATTTTCATTGTTGAAATGTTGAAGTTATGCGTGTATTTTATGTAGTTTGGGATGAGTTCTTGATCCTTGAATGAGTTCTTGGTTGAAGTTCTTGAATCTTGATTGAGTTCTTGATTGAAGATCTTGAATCTTGGATGAGTTCTTGATGAGTTCTTTGAGTTCTTGGATGAG
Organism: Salicornia ramosissima; assembly: GCA_951394345.1. Classification (NCBI taxonomy): domain Eukaryota; kingdom Viridiplantae; phylum Streptophyta; class Magnoliopsida; order Caryophyllales; family Amaranthaceae; genus Salicornia; species Salicornia ramosissima. The sequence continues at coordinate 25,104,287 of OX596235.1, forward strand.
TTCTTGATGAGTCTTTATAAGTTCTTGTTTGAGTCTAAAGAATTAAAGAAAGTTAAAGAAAGTGATTAAGGGTTGTAAGATATTGGTTTACACGTTATTTTCTTAAGTCAAGGCGTAAGATGCAACTTAAGAAGTAACTAAGAATGTAAACTTCGGATTAAAGGTTTAAAGATTGTTAAATATTAGCTTGATTTCGTAGCTAGACGCCTAAAACTTAGAGTAAGATTCTTTGTTTTTGGGTTAAGACATTGCCCCTATCCTAACCGCGGTATTGGGATAGTGGTTACCACTATGTCGTCTTTGACATGGATTTCCAGTAAGATTGGTTTCATGGGGTTGGGAGTAAGATTCTCAATCCTGGCATAGTTGGAAAGTTCGATCGCGTAAGAGGCGTTCGTACGAGCATAGTCCGGTCTAGTTTATGAATGATTGCGCCAAACATAAGTTTGGATAGGTTAGTTGAGTCGAGCATGTATTTGGATGATTTCGCATGATTTGATGTTGTGATTTGCATGTTTGGTTTATGCTATGTTCTTGTGTATTCCCGTTAGGGTGAGTCAGTTATGTTACTCGCCACTGAAGGTGGACTGTTGTTTACTTTTCAGGTAATTCTGATGATGAGGTTCTTGCTTAGCTTTGGGTTCGGCGACCGCTGTTATTATGGTGTAGTTGTATTTCTGTTGTTTTATGATTCTAGATAGTATTGAACTATAGTAGTGAAACTTGTATACTTTTGTTATAACTCTGACATGGTTTTGGAGTTACGTTTATTAGTAGTAGCAATTAACTTTTGGTTTAGTAATGTACAAAGTTGTGGGTATTTGTACCTTTTGGTTTAGTAATACAATGATTTGAGGTATTGTTTTAATTTTTAAGTATTTTAGTTTGTTAGTTCTGACTATTCGACTCGTCGGTTTCTTCCGCGCCGGTTTAAGCGAGTCGGGTCGTCACAACAAGTACCCGTTGCCTAGGATTGAGGACCTATTCGATCAGCTGAGAGGAGCGGGAGTTTTCTCGAAGATAGACCTTCGATCTGGATATCATCAGATTCCAGTCAAGAAAGAAGACATCCCGAAGACAGCATTCCGCACGAGATACGGCCACTACGAGTTTGAGGTGATGTCGTTTGGACTCACTAATGCTCCAGCGGTGTTCGTGGATCAGCTGAACCGGAAATTTCATCACTTACTCGACAAGTGTGTCGTAGTTTTCATCGACGATATCCTAGTATATTCGAGAGACGAGTCTGAGCATGCAGAGCATCTCCGGATAGTACTAGAGATACTGAGGAAGCAAAAGTGGTTTACGAAGTTCTCTAAGTGTGAGTTCTGGCTACGCGAAGTAGCATTTTTAGGTCATGTCATCAGCAAGGAAGGCGTTAAGGTAGACCTAGCCAAAGTTAAGGCCGTAGTAGAGTGGAGTAGCCCGAGAAACGTGGCGGAGGTTCGTAGTTTTCTGGGTTTGGCCGGATACTATCGACGATTCGTCAAGGACTTCTCCAAGATTGCTAGGCCGATGACTAGTCTCCTACAGAAGGAGATCCGATTTGTTTGGACGGAGGCCTGCGAGCAAGCGTTTCAGCAGTTGAAACAGAAGTTAGTTTCTGCTCCTATTCTTACGCTTCCGAACGATGAGGAGGATTTTGAGGTCTACAGTGATGCATCTAAGAGTGGCCTAGAATGTGTGCTGATGCAGGGTGGGAAGGTCATCGCTTATGCATCGAGGCAGCTGAAGGTGCACGAGCGTAACTACCCCACGCACGATTTGGAGCTAGCAGCTGTGGTTTTCGCGTTCAAGATCTGGAGGGACTACCTCTATGGTAGATGGTGCAAGGTATTCACGGATCATAAGAGCCTCAAGTACATTTTCACGCAGAAGGACCTCAACATGAGGCAACGACGATGGCTTGAGCTGATTAAGGACTATGACCTGATGCTTAATTAGTGTAAAGGTAAAGCGAACTTTGTTGCTGACGCACTGAGTCACAAGAATCAATTGAGCTTCAGTAGAAGTCGTGGTCTGGTCAGAGTTCGTCTGACTTCTATGAGTGCCGAGCCCGAGTTTTTCCGGGAATTACTCGAAGGTCAGAAGGATGACCTGCAGTTGACTAGGATTCAAGAGGCCTTGCTGCAAGGAAAAGCCGTTGGCTTTGAGGTTTCGACCGACGGTAGTCTGCGTTTTCAAGGGAGGTGGTGCGTACCAAACGTTTCTGATCTTCGGAACAGGATCATGTCTGAGGCGCATAACTCGCCCAACTCTGTTCATCCTGGAGGTAATACGTTGTACAAGGACCTTAAGGACCAATTCTGGTGGCCTAAAATGAAGCAGGATGTGGCAGAGTTCGTAGCTAGATGTTTGGTCTGTCAGAAGGTTAAGATCGAGCATCAGCGACCAGGGGGTCTTTTACAGCCACTACCGATTCCGACCTAGAAATTTGAGTCGGTATCTATGGATTTTGTGGTTAGCCTGCCTACCTGTAATGGGATGAATACCATCTGGGTAATTGTGTACAGGTTGACTAAAGTCGCTAGATTCATACCGATGAAGATGACTTGGTCGTTGGAGTGCCTAGCAGAGGCTTATACCCAGAACATCATTCGACTTCACGGAGTTCCGAGGGAGATAGTATCTGATCGAGATTTGAGATTCTTGTCTCGTTTTCTGGAAATCGGTTCAGGAGGCCTTTGGGATGAGGTTGAAGCTTAGCACCGCATTTCACGCGGCGATGGATGGCCAAACTGAGAGGACCATCCAGACACTAGAGGATATGTTGTGAGCGTGTACTCTAGAGTATCATCAATCATGGGTTAGGATGCTTTGCTTGGTCGAGTTTTCTTATAATAACAGCTATCACTCCAACATTGACATGGCTCCGTATGAGGCCCTCTATGGCAGGAAATGTCGGGAGTCCGATTTGTTGGAATGATATCAGTGATTCTGTGGCATTAGGACCCAAGCTTGTATGAGACATTGTGGAGAAGGTCAGAGTCATTCGATCAAAGATGCAAGCCGCTCAGAGCCGCCATAAGTCTTACGCCGACCGCCGATGTAAGCCACTTACGTTTGAGGTAGGAGATAGAGTCTTGCTTACGGTTTCACCGATTAGAGGAGTTACTCGCTTTGGCCAGAAGGGGAAGCTCCGACCGAAGTTCGTGGGACCTTACGAGATACTTGAACGAGTTGGGGAAGTTGCATATCGTTTAGCTTTACCGCCTTGTTTATCTAATGTTCACGATGTGTTTCATGTTTCTCAGCTAACGAAATATGTGTATGATCCTACCCACATCATTCCAGTGGAGTCAGCCACCATCGAGCTGAACCTGACTTTCGAGGAGCGACTAGTCCGGATCTTGGATTGTGAAGAAAGGACCCTCGAACAACAAGCAAGACAGACTAGTCAAGGTGTTGTGGAGAAGCCAACATCATGAAGAGGCAACATGGGAGACCAAGGCGTCGATGGTGTTGTATTTGCTTTGATGGTGTTGCATGAATTCATATTATTTTAGTGCATGGTCTAAATTTATTTGGGCTATTTTTGTTGCTTGAGTGTGATTATTTTATTTTATGTTATTTTTATTTATTTTATTTTATTATTTAGAATTTTTAATTTTCTAATTAATTAATTATGGGTCAAGTGCAAAATTAATCATGATCAATCATGCCTGAGTGCAAATGGTCCATGTGAACATGATGGCCCATTTTAGTTGCCCCAACCGCCCCCCCCCCCCTCTTTTGTTTGGCTCAATTGACACTTGTTTTGTGTTCATACCTAACAAACTTCTATAAATAGGTGCCATTAGGGAGCTTAATACCTTTTATTGATTTCCAACCACCATTTGCTCACAAATCATACTAAACACACTCCATCTTTTCCCTCCATTCCACACGCCTATTTTGGCTTCATTTCTCCAACAATGTTTCCATCATCTTTTTCAACCCAAACTTAAAGATTCATATGCTGTTGATCTTTAAGTGATTAAACACAAGTTAATCTTCATTGTCATTGATTAAGACTTCAAGGTTGGTTTGGGTTTTAGGTTCGGTTCGTGTGGATTGAAGCACCGTGTTGGTGGCCGTGTTCGTGTGGTTGGGCTGTGAAGAACAAGGTTTTGGGCAACAAGTTTTCGTTATCTTTTACAATCAAGATTTGTCAAGGTAACATTCTTTTTCATCCTAGATTGAATACCATGATCATAGAATACCATTCTTTTGCATATTTTGATTACATATGATAGATTCATGTTTAATTATGTTTATGTACAATTTTCATGAAGTTTATATGATGATTTGATGCATAAAGTGGATGAAAATGTTGCTGGAATTTGTCTGAAATATGCGTGTAATATGGGTGAAGTTTGGGCTGATTTTGTGATCAAGATTTGATTATTTCATGCTTATGATTGATGATTATTATACTATATATGATATGTTATGATTGATTTTGATCATGAAAAACTTCCAAGATTGCATGTTTTATGATGAATCAAGAAAGGGTTTATGCATGGTTATTTATGATGGTGTTCTTGATAATCTTGATGGGTGTTATGTTAATCTTGAATTTATAATCGATGATTTAAGTTAAAGAATGTGTTCAAGAATGTATACTCGATTTGTTATTAAGGATGGTTGATGTTTCTTGAAGTTTCTTGATTGTTTTATTATAAATTTTGATTTTCTTGATTATGTTTATATAGTCTTTAAGTATAGATTATGTGGTCATAGCTAAGTTCGGGCAAAAAAGTTAAAGACAGTTAAAGGAAGTTAATGCAATGAGGTTCGAAGTTTAAAGAATGGTTATAGAGGTTCAAAGAAAGTGATGTACATAGTTATATTCAAGTAAAGACGTAAGATGTAGGCTTGAGAATAACCAAGATGTAATGAATTGTAAGATATGCTTGAATTTGCATATGAGACGCCTAACCTTAGAGTAAGATTCTAAGACTTGGGTTAAGACGCAGCCACTATCCTAACCGCGGTATTGGGATAGTTTATACTTATTATGTCGTCTTTATGATATGGGTCCATAAGATGGGTTCATGGGTATGGGAGTAAGATTCTCATCCCCAGCATAATAAGATGTTCGATCACGTAAGATGTGTTCGTACGAGCATAGTCCGGTCTAATATGTAGAATATAGCAGCGAAGATATAGTAAAGTTAAGGAAGTCTAGGTGAGTTTGATATTATTTCTTAGCACTCTTGATGTTACAGTGAGCTGATGACTAAGGTCAGGTAAGCTTTGCTTGTTTATACGTGTGATTGTCTGATTTGTTTATCTGATCTGTTTTATGTTCATATGTATCCACTTTAGGGTGGAACTGTTATGTTACTCGCCACTGATGGGAGATTTATTTTTCAGGTAACTCTGATGGTGACGGTGATGCTTAACTTTGGGAATGGGCGAGCGTCGTTGTATTTTCGTTTTTATAGTATATTTTCTGTTATTAGGATTTGGACTATTAGTAGTTTGTATACTCTAACTCTATCATTAGTTTGGAGTTAATTCTTTAGTATTGACTGTTGAGGTTATAGTTATGTACATACTTGTGGTAGTTGTACGTTTGGGATTTGTAGTAATATAATTTGAGGTATTGGTTTTAGGTTAAAGGTGTGTTTGATTGATAGTATGACAATTCAACTCGTCGGTTTCTTCCGCGGCCAATTTGTGAAGAGTCGGGTCGTCACAGGAACAAAAACACTATAATTTATTTGAGTGTCCTATTTGTGCTTAGCATTCTTGCTTTTAGTGTGGCGAAAACTAATCACGTCACTTATTTTATGTATTTTCTCAGTTTTTCAACACCAAGAGAAGGGCCATTCACATCTACAGAGATCAATGGAGTTCGAGACAAGTGTGTAGCTATCATTAATGATACATATTTTTGATTTCCTGTATTATTACTATTTTGTTATTATTAAACGTTATTATTGTATGAAATTTTTTGTATATACATATATATATATATATATATAGAATGATTTTTTTAAAAAAAATTCTTGCTTCTACTTTGATCCTCGCGTAATGACGTGGTGATGATCACCGAATAGCATCCTCGAAGATGTGTGAAATTGGAGTTCCTTATCAATAGGAATCATCCTTGTACCGTTAATTTAAATCTATATTTTTATTATTTATATTTAAAATTTATTATTTTAAAATATATATCAAAAAGATGCGGTTTTCATAGTTTTTCAGTGCTCTAATTGTACCAAAAGATGGGGTTCTTTAATTTAAATGATGCGGTTTTGCTTTAGCATTAGTTTTTTTTTAAATTAAAAGCTGCGGTTTTTAGAAAAACCGCAACATTTAATGTGCAAAAGATGCAGTTTTTCAACCGCAGCATTTAAAAAAAATCAAATGATACGCCTATAAATGCTGCGGTTGAAAACTGCAGCATTTATGTTAAAAAAAACCGCAGCACTTAAATTATTTTCTACTAGTGTTACTAAATTAATTCAATAAATACTAAATTCAACAATTCAACAACTAACCATGATTAAACCCATAAATCACGAAAAACACTCCCAAAACCAGAAAATGTCAAGGCCAAATTGTAATATGATATCACTAAAGTTGGGCAACATTTCGCCTAGACATTTGACTAAAGAGAAATTCGCCAAACAATTCATAAAATAATTTTTACTACTTTTCATTGAATAAATTACCAACATAAAGCATAAACCATTATTCTAGACCTAAATACATGAAAAACCAGATTATATAGTCACTCATATAAATCACACGAAAATTTCATGAAATAAGATGTACAAAATTTCTCAAAATTAAACAATTATCATAATTAATAAATTATGCATACAAAATAATTTATTCAAGAAATTTTCACATCAATATAATCTAAAAAATAAGTTCTGGAAATACCCTAAAACACACGAAAAATCATAATAGCAACCATTAAAGTACACACATACATATTCACATAAATATGACACGCAAATTTATGGGTGTTACATCCCAATGATTTTCAAGCTAAATAGTTTTACTTCCTCCGTTCCAAACTAAACGCAACAAATCATTTTGCACGCATTTTAATGGAGTGATTCGAGAGTGTAAATGAGCAAATTAATGAAAATAATTTTAACACAAGTAAAAATGATATTATAGGTTACTTGTCTTAAAATTATATATATTAATTTAATTATTTACACTCTTAAATTTCTTCCTTAAAATGCATGCAAATAAGTTTGTTGCGTTTATTTTGGAACAGAGCAAGTATATATATTTGGAAACTAATTAGTGAAAATAAATCGGTAGGTAGAGAAATTTATCAAATAAATTAACATATTTAAAAATAGAAAATTTATTATTTATAAATGAAAATAGAATCAATAATAATTTAAAGTAGAATTTTTTTTTTCCAAAACTAACTTGAAGCCCATAATTCTTTTCAAATATTTCAAATTTATTTATCGAAAATGAACAAATTGAATAATGTTTTTATTATTTAAATCACAAAAATCATTACTTTTAAAAGGAATAAAACGACTGTGGGGTATTACAAGACAACTATTCGCGAGGAATCAATGTAACCGACAAGTATCCATATGGGCATTCCCACGCCCAAACAGGCGGCTCCACGCCCAAATAAGCATCCACGCGCCCAAAGATACGCACATCGGGTGAATATGAAAAATCAGAAGAAATCGGACGGAATCATTTAGCGTAGAGATGCCAATTAGGCGCCCACACGCCCAAAGATGGGCGCCCCCACACACGGTTGGTGCGTCCCCATGCCCATGGTGGGTGCCCCCACGCACAGTTGGTGTGTCCCCATGCCCATAGGGCTTCAAAACTATAAATTGGAATATTATTCGGTTTAATGAAGTTGAAATCATAAATGAGATCAAGTAAAGGCCTCTAGATGCGATTTTGTGACCTACTCAATCCATACCCTCGTACCCGAATCCAAGAACATGTGGCCGACCTATTTAATGGAGTCATTACGGTCTTTAGACCATATGAATAACGGGTTCCGTGAGCCTCCCAAAAGGCACGGTGGCGACTTTCTTATTTTTTTGAGTATCTATACTCACCCCCAAAGCCAAGCATACACTCTCAAAAGACATTCAATATCTATGAAAAATAAAACAAATCCATACCCCACCCTCCGTATGTGAAGCATGGATCGGGGGCGTGTGGGCGTGGATCCCACATTTTGGCGACACCTTTGGGGATAATAATTTTAGGACTTTTATTCCTAGAAGTTGACTGGACGAAACTTGAAAAATCTCATGATTTCTTATTCACTAAACCGAAAATAATGTTGCATATTGTTCCTATATGAGGGTATGCATTTAGGAATACACATATCTTAAGCATATCTTCTATACTTGAGACAAGCCCGAGGGACTACCTTTGATGATGGTTAGGTGACCTACATAGGATCATTCATCATTTGAAGTCCACCCACCCATGACACGCGACTGCACATGACCTATGCGACTCGTAATAGATGTCCCCCTTTGATAACTTTCTAAATTGAGGTGTATTAAGGCTGATACACCTAGTCATGGTGCCCGTTGACACCTTTCAGCCATAACTTTCTTGTACAGCTATAGCACTTTGGATAGGTGGTTATGACTATTTATGTGCCTCCGTGCCTACATGAATTCTTTCTTCTATGACTAATGTAATATCCCGTATTTTTATACATTAATACAGGTAATTAATATATATTTTATACATTAATACACACTTTTATACTCCTAAATGAATATTTTATATGTTTATGAATTGGAGTAAATAAAATGGTCTAAAATGAATATTTATGAAAATATTATTATTTAAGTATCAAAGTAATTCATAAATATATGTAAAGAATTTTATAAATTCATATTTGAAATATCATTAAAGGTTTTAATTATATGTGTTGAGCGCGTTGTTAATTAATAAAATAAAATATTTCGGTTTGAAAAAGGGTAAAAGTTTTTATGCCTACTCTCATAAGTCCAACCTAGTAGGAAACCCATATTAGACACAAGCAATATATATAAATACCCCCAGGACGAGTTAAAATAGACCAAAACCCAAAGGAAAAAAATCTCATGTCTCTTTTTTTTCCTCTCCCTCTTACGTGAATTCAAAAAAAATCTTTTCTCTTTACGTACACCACAACGACAACTGCTTCAAACCACTGCCACAATAGCAACCACGACAGCCATCACCGTACCGCCACCCAGGTCTTTCGCCTCCTAGCCGGTCACCGCCTGTGGTTGGTCCACCTTCTCTCTTCTCTCTCTCCACGCATATTAAACAAAAACTTCTTTTCTAGCAAGCCAGACATGTGTCCACCACCGCCACTACAACCCGCATCCCTCTTTGGTCGCCACCGCGTCACTGCCTTCGTGCTTTGGTGTCCAGCCGTCATACCACTGCTGCCATTTTTCTCCATGCTGCTACGTGAGTCTTCTTCCTTAAAAAAAATCTTTTATTTGAATTCATGATTTAAAGTTTATAAATTTTTATACTTGGTTAATTTCTGATTTAATATTATTATTTAATTATGTTGTAAAACCCAAGATTTTCACTTAAATATGAGTATTATAAATATTGATTTTATTGTGTTTTTAATATAAATTTAGATTCATCATAGCATGTTTAAACCTTGATTAAGCTTGGTTATTTGGGTTATTGTGATATCTTAGGTATTAAACTTTGATTATGGGATGTATGGATTAGTTTTCTAAATTTTTAGGGCTTTAATTATGGTTTGATAGTGTTGTAATTGTGTTTAAAGAATTTTAAATATTTTGGAATTTTAATTAAAAATCATGTATTTTAATGGGTTTCGATTATTTTTGCCTAATAATCTTTCTTAACAATAATGATACTATTATTATGAGTTTAAGAACCTTAAAACATGTTTTAGAAGTATTTAAAGAAGGTTTTTATATTTTTAATAAAGTTGGAAATTTTTTAAAGTGTGTTAAATAAATATTTTGTTTAGCCTAATGAATTACCCACTAAGTAAACTAATTAAAGGGCAATAAAATACTAACTTTTGACTATTATTTGGACTTTAAAGGTGTTTTTACACTTGTCAATATTGTTGAAAAATTAGGTAATATACACTTAGAATGAGTTTATTTTGTGGGACTAATTACCCATAAGTTAGGATGATTATGGGATGATGTAGAGTTGTTTCCAATTCGCTGGTTTTCAGGAAAGTTTAGTTAAGGTTTTTAAATTCTGAAATTTTATTCGGAGAGAGTTGTTTATTGGTCTTTATTTGGTTGATTGTAGGAGACTTCAAATTCGGAGACTTTAATTAATCGTGGCTAGTTATAGCTATTAAACCAGGTATGTATGTACGCGAGAACCTTGGTTTCATGTAGTACTATAATTTATTGTTTTGTTGTGTGTTTATTGAGAATTGGATTACATGAATGACATGTATGGTTATTTAACTTATTGAAAAGTTGTTATGAACTATGTTCAATATCATGAGAGTTATGCTCGTATTTAAGAAAGGTATATAATAACTTCTTGTCAAAATATGTATTTGATAGTACCAAACAAGTGAAATTCTCAAATGTTGAGTTATGTTAAGAGGATATTTTTATCATTTTCCCACCTTGTGTGGGGCCATGGGCATTATTCATTTTACCACCTTGTCTGGAGCCATATTTACCACCTAAGTGTGGGGCTATGGGCGTTCAAGATTAATAAATGGTTTATGTGATCACTAATTATAAAGATAAGGAAATTTTGACAAAAATAAGCCAAACTTTGGCCGGTCTTCCATAAATAAGTCAAACTTTTGAAATTCCAAAGATAAGCTAACCTTTGCATCATGTCGGCCAAATTTAGGTCATGAAATTTTGTTTACCCACACCAATGAACTGTGAAATAAAAAAAAGGAGATCCATGAAGGATAAGCAAGACATGTGGGGGTAGAGGTCGATTTTGGTGGGTCGAAGTGGTGATAAATACAATTCGCTAACCTCAATTTGGCTGACATGGTGCAAAGGTTGACTTATGAAATTTTAAAAGTTTGGCTTATTTATGGAAGATCGACCAAAGTTTGGCTTATTTTTGTCAAATTTTACTAAAGATAATTAAACATGATTTATTTGACTACGTTGTTATTGGATTTATTGGTCTTGATTCATTGGATTTTGTCGTGTGCGAGTCTTCACAACTCTAAGCAATTAAACACATAAAGTGAAAAGAGGATTTATATCAAAACTCTATTGGAACGTATACACCTCAAGTATGAGCACATGGGGGGGGGGGCTAAGCTTCTATAAAGGGGTACAATACGTTGTGCATCTTTTTTTTATTTTGGGATCCTAACCACCTTATGGTGGCTTTATTTAATTTTATGTTCGATTTGCTACCGAGTATGGCCCCAAGCTCGTCTTGGCAGACAAATTTTTGGGAGCCCATTCGATGTTGAATCCAAAGTTAAAATTTGTAACTTAATTTAAATAAAATAGTATACATGGAAGGACAAGGTAAGTCCACGTGGATGTATCAGTTATTTCCGCATTTGCTAGGATTTCATGTTAGTGTGTGAATTTCTCGGTTAATGTATGTACTCGACTTTTACTAATTATATGCTTGTGTGTGCATTGGGCCTTGTCTTTATCGCAACCCTATGATGGCCCATTTCTAATGGTGAGTAGTATGGAAGAAATAAAGGGAAGCTGCATGTATTGAAACATGAAGCATGCTCGGGATTGAGTGCGGAGAGTCTTGTAGTTGTTTCTCTTAGTAGTTTCGTTGGTTCCAGTTATTCAATTATTATTGCTTATGTTGGACTAACGTGCATTTTTAATTAAATTATTTTGAGGGGATTTTGTGGTTTCAATATGTAACAATTAATTCAATACATTATTTGAACTTAGTTTTAATTTCATATTGAAAGACTTAGAAGTTTTAATTAAAGGAAGACCATTTAAATCAGTCTTCCGCTGTGTAGCTTTGATAAAATATTGTATTCGTTTAATTTGAACACAATGGCACTTTTGTTTTTCTTTATTTAAAGGATTTTTTATTTAGTAAGTTAGAGGTTTTTAAATAAGGAATTTCCAGGGAGTTACATATTGGTGTATGCTTCAAAGATAGTTTCCATTACCTATAATCTAGATAGTAGCTATTACTGGCTAAGTATAAGGAGTCAAATGTGTTTGGTATTATTGTTAGTACTTAATAGTAGTGGAGGATATCACATTTTATTGTGGGTCAGTGAACTTAGTTGTGCTTGAATTTAGCAAGTGTTATACATTGTTTCATTTGCTAAATAACAGATTAAATAATTATTTAACATATTTTTGGCTTAAATAATAACAAGATTAGCTTAATTATGGATTTTTAAAACGTTGTCTTAATTGTGGAAGATCGACCAAAGGTTGGCTTATTCTTGAAAATTTTTCCAAATTAATTACTCAATAAATTGAAACTTTTACCTAATATTAAATTAATTCAAGTAAAATAAGATCGTGCATGACAAGGATTCTGAGCTAATTTCTAAATATATAGCACAAATGTTTAAAATTCAGTAATATAAAAATTGTTTTACTTCATCCGCTCCGTAATTATTGCAACGTTTGCAATTTTCCACTATTCATTGTCAATCACAAAACTAGTTTGTTTGCTTTATACGTGCAAATAATATAGTCATGTGGATCTCATTAATTAGATTCGTTTCAATGTGTACTTTATTAAAATCCAACTTTTATATTTTTTTTAAAATATCCTAAAGATATTAATATTATAAATTATGCATTGAAAAACGTAAAATTGCAAACATTACAAGAATTATGGAGCAAATTAAGTATTTTAATTTTTACACCATGAAATTTAGCGGTGACAATGGGTCGACCCGGGTTGTGTTCGGGTTGACCCATTAATATAAACGGGTTAAAACACCATCCCAAACCGAACTCATTTAGTTAAACGGGATGAGATTCTCAACCTAACCCGGCCTTATAATAAATGTGTTGACCAATAGCCCGTTTAATAATATCATCACTTTTTAATTAGGATCAAATAAAGTAAAACCACCATATATCTTTACTATTATAGTTACTATTATACCCACCATAACAACAACCTAAAATAGTCGTATATGTTACAAGTCATGCTTATTGTTCACAATTTATACATAACACAGTAGTAATTAATAATTAACAACCTTTTGAGCTCTAATGTTCAAGTTAAAATCATTAAATTTTTAGACATTACAACCACCTACATAACTCACAAAACATCTATAACAGAATAAAAAAAAAAAGGAAAATTTGTCATAAAAACCCTGAAAGTTCTAGCATTTTGTGAAAAACACCTAAAAACTTTTTAAAAAAAAAATTTAACAACACAAAATTGTATAAAACCGTTGGTAGCAAAACTTTTGGATGGAAACTATGAAATATAACACAATTTTACCAAAGATTTACCTTTATGAACAATTCAATAGAAAAAAAAATTAGAAAGAAGAATTAGAAACTCTAATTAACCAAATCCTCATTTTGAAGTTCACTTACCCCTCTCCACCCCCCACCCCCCCACCCCCACTTTCACAGTTTTTCGTCTAAAAGTTGTGCTACTAAATGTTTTCTACAGCTTTGTGTTATTAAAATTGTAGAAACTTTCTAGGGGTGTTTTTCACAAAACGTTTGAACTTTCATAATTTTTTAGACAAACTTTCCTTTAAAAAATGGGTGATGAACTCCTTTAATTATGAGGTTTGGCTTAAGAATCCAGATTAGATCTCAGATTTAGTGTACCATGACTTAAATCATATTCAATAATAGTCGACCCTTTTCTTCAAAAAAAAAATGAAAGTGATATATTACATATTGCATTAGTATGTCAATTCAACTTGAAAGTAAATTTATTATAACATATTTACTTAGGCTCCGTTTACTAGAGCGTAAAATGTTTTCCTTAAAAATAGTTTTCCTATTTTACATTGTTTACTTTGGGTGAAAAAATAAAATGTAAAATTTGGAGTGAAAAGTCATTTTACACCATAGTAAAAACATTTTCCCTCAAATTTGGGAGTAAAACGTATTTTCCGTGCAAGTAAACATTGGAAAACTTCTATGAAAATAAGTTTTCCAATGTAAAATGTTTTTCATGGAAAATCATTTTACATCAAAAACGTTTTACACCAAAGTAAACGAACCCTTAATCAGTTAAGCGAGTTGAAATCGGAATGAGAATTTCAACCCGACTCAACCTATTAAACTAAATGAATTAAGTTGGGTTAACTTGTTCAACTAAACGGGTTGAAAAACTCAATTCAATCCGCTATTATTGTGTTAAATTCAAGTTCGATTATTAGATTGGGTAAGATTTTGGCACAGTTAATGAAATCCGATAGATAAGGAAAAATTCAGGAACATATCTCACTGCTACATAGTTTGTCGGCCGACGGCAATACTTGTCTTGTTTCAATATTTGATTAATTCATTGGGAAAGGATACCATATATTCCCGCCTCAAAATAATGAAGTCAATTTATATATCCAAGCAAATGTTTGTACTTATACGGTTATCATCTAACCTTATTTTATGTGCAATTTCATTTGCATGTGAGTAGTGGAGCTTGGCCTGGCTTGGTGGGATGGTTGACGACTATCATCCACTTTGCTCAAACTTCATTGTATGTATTTATGATGATTTTTTTAGTGAAATTATTAGGTTAGATTATCTGATCAAATAATTTAGTCAGACGGCTAACTTAATATACCAATTATAATAGTGAAAAAAATTAATAGGCCATAACTTTACGCTCAGATATCCGATCGGAGCATATAATATATACAGATTGATTAATTTTTTCGAGACGAACGTAGTTGCAAATTAGTCACGGGAAAATGCCAAACGATGCCTCTAGAGGCCTCAAAATGCCAAAAATTCTAAAATTTGACATATAATGATATATTGACCAAATCTGTCCAGGTTTTCTTTTTTTTTTGTCCAAGTGCTCATATATTCTGTCAAGGTCTTTTTTTTTCCAGGTTTTATATTATAGTCCAGGTTAATGATTTTTTTGTCCAGATTCATTACAAAATATGTCCATGTTTAAGAATATGTGTCCAGGTTTAAAAATAGGTGTCCAGGTTTAACATTATGTGTCCGGGTTAAACAAATTTATGTCTAGGTTTAAACAAATATTTGTCCAGATTTCACAATATGTGTCCAAGTTAAACAAGTTTTTACAAGGTTCACAAATATGTGTTCCATGTTAAACAAATAAGTGTCCACGTTCAACAAATAATGTCTAGGTTTGACAAATAAGTGTCCAGGTTTAACTAATAGGTGTACAGGTTTAACAATATGTGTCCAGGTTAAAAAAAATATGGGTCCAGGTTAAACAATATGTATCCAGGTTAAAAGCGTTTTAAACAGGTTTACAAATAGTTGTCCGGCCAGGTTTAATAATATGTGTCCAGGTTAAACAAATAGGTGTCCATGTTTAACAATATGTGTACAGGTTAAACAAATACGTGTCCAGGTTTAACAATATATGTACAGGTTAAACAAATACGTGTCCAGGTTTAACAATATATGTCCAGGTTAAACGATATGTGTCCAGGTTTAAAAGTTTTCACCAGGTTTATAAATATGTGTCCAGGTTTAACATATAGGTGTCCAGGTTTAATAATGTGTCCAAATTTCACAAATATTTGTCCAGATTTAACAATATGTGTCTAGCTTAGTTGGACTCGTCTAACAGTAACATTACTGTCAGACGAGTCTGACACAATACCTTCTCTTTTTTTTATCCCCTTTCAAATGACTGTGTTAATTCAATTGAATTGGATGACTTATAATATGGTCCGACTCAACGTCTAGTATATATCACACAAAATTTTGTATATTTAAAAAAAATAATAATTTATCTATAACTACAACTAGCTTTTCCTATAATGTATTATAAGCCTAATACTACAAGTCTACAATACTCAGATTTAAAATCAAACTAGTGTTTTTTCCTGGGCAATGCCCCAATTTAGTTATAATTATAAATCATTTCGTATTTATTCTCATAAACTTTGTAATTAATTTCATTATTATTGTAATTTTTTCTCTAATGTAAATTAATATAGACCGAGTACACATGATGTGATAATTCATAATAATAATTTTGAAATGCTCTTAAAGGATCAAATTTGGAATAAAAGACAACAACATATATAAAATTAAGGTAGTAGGATATGTAATAATGGTTTTTTGTTGGTAACATTAATTTTAAAGACTATTTATTATATTTTACCTTTACTCATCAAACTAATGTATAAAAGTGGTTTAATGGTTAAAAGATCACTCTTCCCTACAAAGGTTATGAGTTCGATTCTCATTCAAGATATGTTTTTCCCACATGGCGTATTTAGAGGCTTGGTTTTGCCACGTGAGTATGACATTTCATTCACATGACACTTGGGGGATCATGAGAAAGCATACATGGCACCTATGTGGCGCAATACAATGCACATAGCGCCTTTTAAGACTACTTATTATATTTTACCTTTACTCATGAAACTAATGTATAAAAGTGGTTTAATGGTTAAAAGATCACTCTTCCCTACAAAGGTTATGAGTTTGATTCTCATTCAAGATATGTTTTTCCCACATGGCGTATTTAGAGGCTTGGTTATGCCACGTGAGTATGACATTTCATTCACATGACACTTGGCGGATCATGAGAAAGCATACATGGCACCTATGTGGCGCAATACAATGCAAATAGCGCCTTTTAATATATTGTATAAATAGATAGATTCTTTTCAACTCATTTATTATGCTTATATTATGTTATTTTTCTTATATAAAAAAAGTGTTGGTGATGAAGCAAGGAATGTAAGAACAAATACTCTCTAAGGCGTGGAAATACACTTTTCTACTAATTCAATTCGCCCCTTATACATCACCGGGTTACCACACACTAGTTAGTGAGATACAACGGAGAAAATATACAGTATATATGATCTTTAGAGTGTATCTTTAAAGACTTGTGTTTGTTTGTGTTTAGAAACACACTTAGATAGATTAGCTAAAAATAACTAAGTGCTAATAAGTTGCCATTGAGTATTATGAAATTCAGAAATTTTCTTGTATTTCTTGTATTCAACATATGAACAAGTATGCCTATTTATAGGCGTAAAACCAAGAAGAAATCAGTTGTCCAAAGATGATTTAATCACCATTAAAGCCTCATAAAATCAAAAATTATGGTGTTAATTATGTATTAAACATGGAAGAATGTTCCACACACTACGTAACCATTCAAAATCTGATTTTAATCCTCTTTAATATCATCTTAATACTGCTAATATGCCTCATAAACAAGGCACAATACGTAAAAGTATCCAAGCCAAGAATCCAAGAAAAATCGTAAAAATTGAACCCACGAGATAGAAACTTTTCGCGAGTCGTGAAGCTCCATCACGAGTCACGATCCCTGGGCGTCGCGAGAGGCACTCTGCCTCGTGGTTTCTTATTACCTTATTTCTTCTTATTTTTATCCATAGTACAAGCCCATTTAGTCATAAATGTTCCAACAATCCTTCTCCCATTTAAGACATAAATGTTGACAAGCTAAAAAACACAACTTGTAATAAAACAACACAAAATACATGTTCATACATAAATAGGAATGTCGTAAAGATTGAATTTCTACTTAGTATAAGTAAACTTTGAATCAAACAATCATTACGAATTATCGAAGATACAATACACATAAACACTAACAAGTATTCTTTAAACCCTCTACACCTATGACGCTATGGTGTACGTATCTATTCATGAGCGTTTTAAATAAGCCTGAACTTGATGAAGCGGATAAACTTCTAGCTTACATAGGTAGATCTTTACCCACATATTCCTGTAATTGAGCCAATAACAAAGATATATTAAGAATTGAGACAATTCATCCTCCTTTATCATTGCAATAGGTTTAGCACTTACCTCGGGATGTTAACTTTCAAGTTCTCACAAACTCAAGTGAATATTTGTCCTCGTTGGATTTGAGACCCGTCGTTTTATTGGACGTCAAATTGAGTTTCATTTCATTGAGATCGTACAATAGGCTTTAAACCCATCATTTTATTCATTTTGTTCAATGAATCCCTTGGCAACGGTTTAGTAAATGTATCCGCCAAATTCAGATTAGATCGAACAAAATCAATGGTTACATTACCATCTTTAATCATCTCTCGTACATATCTATGTCTAACCCCATTGTGCCTGACTTGCCATTGTAGAATTCGCTATAAGCTTTTGCAATCATTTACGCACTATCATAATTGTTAGCAATCGGTGACATAGGTTTTACCCATAAGTCAACCTCACTCAACACATTTCTAAGCCACTCTGCTTCTTGATAACAAGAAGCTAGAGCAATAAACTCCGACACCATAGTGGAATCGGTAATACATGTTTGCTTCTTAGAGGCCCATGAAATGGCACCTCCTCCAAGAAGAAACATGGCCACTTGTGGATGAAAAATCCTCTTTATTAGAGACCCAATTTGCATCCGTGAACCCTTCTAAATAGAAGGCTCACCTGTATATGTCAAACCATAATCTATGTTTTTCTTCAAAAAATACCTTACTTAACACTCCTCTCTAATCTTGCCAATGTTCCATACTAGGTTTACTAGTAAACGAGCTTAACCTACAAATAGCAAAAGGTATATCCGATCGAGTGCTAGTCATAGCATACATCAAGCTTCCGACCAAGCTCGCATACTCAAATTATTAAATTGAAGTACCACTACTCGGAACCAATTTAATATTAGGATCCATCGAAGTAGCAAAATGACTCAATACCGACTCATTGAACTTCTTCACCACTTTCTCAATATAATGAGATTGTGACAAAGAAAATGTACCTTTACCTCTCACAATTCTTATACCAAGAATTACATCTACTTGACCCAAATCTTTCATTGAGAAGCTCTTTGAGAGAAACGCTTTGGTTTTCTTAACCTCATCCAAATCAGTCCTATAAATAAGCATATCGTCAACATACAAGCAAATTATGACAACTTTACCGTTATTAAATTTGCTATATACACACTTATCGGATTGATTTATTTTAAATCCATTCTCCAAGACAACATCATCAAATCTTTGATGACATTTCTTTGGTGCTTGTTTTAGGCCATACAAACATCTAATTAATTTACATACTTTGTTTTCTTGTCCTTTAACAACAAAGCGTTCCGGTTGATTCATATACACTTCCTCCTTCAATTCAACATAAAGGAATGCAGTTTTAACATCCATTTAGTGAATTTCAGGACCATAAATCGTGGATAAAGCTATCAAGAGTCTTATAGTAGCTATTCTAGCTACCGGAGCATAAGTGTCAAAATAGCCGATGCCATATTTTTGCCTAAAACCTTGGGCCACTAAATGGGCCTTGTGTTTTAATATGGTTCCATCAACCCCTTTTCTTCTTAATGAAGATCCATTTATAACCAAGAAGTTTACAGCCCGGAGGTAAGTCCCATATAACCCAAGTATTATTACCCACTATTGAATCCATTTCATCATTCACGGCTTCCTTCCAAAAAAGGGAATCATGAGACTTCATAGCCTCACCAAAGGTTTCCGGATTCTCCTCCATATGGTAAACATATGAAAATTGAGTCACAACGGACTCCCTTGACCCTTCAACTAAATATAGTTGAAAATCCGGTCGAAAATATTTCTCTTTTCTAGCTCGTTTACTTTTCCTAATTTCTGAAATTGTAGTATCATGATCTTTACTTAAATCATCTACATTCCCAGAACTAGTACTAGGTACCAAGTCCTTTGGTCTAGGAATCGATGAAAACCGAGTTTCATCAAATATTGCATCCCTTGACTCTATCACGGTGTGAATAGAGACAAAATTATTATGTTTTAGAACATAAAACCTATAGGTATTGCTATTTTTCGCATAGCCTATAAAATGCAATCAATCCCTTTTTGTTGCAATCAATCATAGCAACAAATTGAATAGGCTCATTTGAAGCAACATGTACAATATTTTGTTGCTATGATTGCACACGTAGCTTCAAATGAGCCTATTCATTTTGTTGCTATGATATCTGAAATCAATGTTGTGCAGGCTGATGACTCTTGGTGGTTGGATTCAGGAGCCTCTAGCTAGACATGTGTGCAAGGACCGACATTTATTCAAGACTTTTCAAGAATTGAATGATGGGCCAACTTGTACATGGGGAATGATTCTACGATAAAGGCCAAAGGTTTAGATCAAGTAGAATTGTATTTAACTTTTGGAAAAACTCTTACACTTAGAGATATTGTTTTTGTGCCCGAAGTTAGGAAAAATCTAGTGCTGGGAGGTATCTTGAATAAGTTTGGTTTTAAAGTTGTGTTTGAGTCTGATAAATTTGTCATTTCTAAGGGTGGTATTTATGTTGGACAAGGTTAAATTATTATTATTATAATGGAGTGTTTAAATTTCATATTAATAATAAAGTTGATGATTGTATTTATATGCTTGATGTTTCTTCTCTATGGCACAATCGGTTATGTCATGAGAATTATCGTTGTTTATATGACATGTCAAAATTGGGGTTAATCCCAGCTTTCAATTTAAATTTAGAGAAGTGTAAACCATGTATGTTAAATAAAATCACAAGGACACCTTTCCAAAGTGTGACAAGACAATCTAATTTGCTTGACTTAGTGCATATTGATCTATGTGATTTTCATAGTTCACCTTCTTTGGGTAATAAAAAATATGTTATAACTGTTATTGATGAATCATCAAGATTTTGTTATAATTATTTGTTATCATCCAAAGATGAGACCATTGAAAAATTTAAGATCTATAAAATCGAAATGGAATAATAACTTAATTTAAAAATTAAAATAATTCGGACAGATAGAGGTGGAGAGTACAAAAATATTTACCAAAATAATGTTGAGTACAAAAATATTTACCAAAATACTGCCACACAAATTATATTTACCAAAATACTGTCCACATCAGATTTTTTTTTTTTTATTTTTATGCAGCATAGATCGCTATCCATATTAGCGATTTAATTAAGCAAAACACTATTCAAAATTGCGACTATGATAAATCGCCATCTTGTTATTCCTGTAGGAACACGGCAAGAGGGGGGGTGAATTGCTGTGAGGAACTTATAGCACAGATTTTCGTCAAAATTAAAAACCGAAAGGAACTTTGAAAAAAACCAAATGTAAAGAGACAAATTTCAATGAGAAAAACTTTCTGGCCCACGGAAGAAAAACTCCACTTTTATATAGATGCCTTGTAAACTATTACAATCCTAAACTTCTCTCTGGACCTCGTGAGTTCCTGTAGGAACTTACGATTCTATTCTCTTTCTCTCTTTCTTTTCTCTTTCTCTTTCTCACGTCTCTTTCTTCTCTGTTCTCTCTATGTTCTCACACTTCTCTTTTCTTTTTCTCAATTACAACTCAAAACAATAACTCTAGTATATTGAAATGCAAGTAAGAAACTGGATTGGAACTATGGAACTTTTTGACACAAAACTCAATTAATATAAATCTGAAAATATGCTCTTGTTGTGTGTCTAAAAATGTCTGAATTATATGTGTATATATGGGTGAATGGTTATTACAATTTCTTGAAGAAAAAGCCTAATTAACCACCCCACACTACCACTCTCACGTCCACCACTCTCACACACCCCACTAATTTTGACTCACTAATTAAACAACCCACTAACCTAATTATCTTTGACCAAAAAATCAAAAATAAAAAGTTAAGTAACTAACCTAAAAAATAGCTCAGTCAAAATAAAAAATAAAAAAACCGTTTTTTTTTTAATTTTTTCCTAATTTTTTCTTTTTCTTTTTTTCTTTTTTTTTTGTTATTAATTTTTTAAAAAATAAAATCAGAATTTAAACTTCCTTTCACCACTAATTTATAAGAATAAGTTGCTCAACTTATTCCTACAAAATAGGACACACTAAGACTAGTAACAAGGTCAACAATATTAGGTAGTAGTGCCTAAAATTAAGGACATGTAATCCCAGTCAGCTTTTGAACATTTTAAACAAATTAAAACAGTCAAAAGGTTGTTTAAACTGACCCTAAAAAGTAGCAGAAGTCGTGGACCATAATAACCAACTGACTCGACACAAGTTCCTCTAGGAACATGACCCAAAGTTCCTCTGACAGACACGACTAAGTTCCAACCAGATTTAAATGCATTAATATACTTACATTTACCCTAGAACATTACATTATAATATTCATGGATGCTTCTCTTCTCTTCATCAAGTAATTCGTTGGAATACTTGAAGTTCTTCTCATGTTCCTTGCTGAATTCTCTTCAGGAACTTCTCTGATTTCTCTGTAGAAACTTGACAGCAACATCTTTGATCCATAATTCGAACCTTCACTTGAATCACCATCTTGTTTCTTCAAATGATTGAATCTTCATATTTGAATCTTCAATGCTTATTTATCTTCAAGATCTAAAATTCTCCAAGAACTCAAAGATACTTATTAGTAATTAAGTTTGAGGTTTATGTCATCATCAAAACTTAACAGGAATATGTCAACAATTTCCCCCGTTTTGATGATGACAAACCAAGGCAAACTTAATTGACAACTAAAACAAATAGACTCGTTGAAAAAAGATTTTTTAATTTTTTTTGATTTTTCCATTTTATAAAACATAAAAACATTAAACTAAATATTTTTTTTAATTTTTAATTTTAATTTTTTTTTTAAAATTAATGCAAGTTAAACTAATTAAGAACTAAATTATACTACCAAAGTTATATACATCTTAACTCCAAATGGAATCAAGAAAGTTAGTAAACTATTCACAAGTTAGGAACGATTTTATATGAGAATAAGATGAAAGAATAAGATGAAAAAGAATAAATTAGTTTGCCAATTAATCTTCCCCCTTTTGGCATCATCAAAATCATCATTCTATAAACATTTTTCATTACATCACCATTAAACTAGTAATGGCAGATACCTGATCTCTAGAATAAGAAAACAACTCAAGTAGCAATCTAGCAATATTAGTCATCACAAAAGCATCATGGATGAAATTAGCAAAATATAGCATATATATGTTTCAGGGACAAAAGAAAAATAGAAAGTAGCTACTACCCGACTACTTAGATGCAAAACAAAGAAACGAAAATGTCAAGAAGAAAACATAAGAAAACCTAAACCATGTTTAAATATATTACAACCATATCGAAAATGTTTGAATAATGGAGAAAAGAAAGAGATCAATCGCTGTCCTGAGGAGCATCACCATAAAGTCTAGCAATGTTTCCCCAAGAAGTTCCTTCAGGAACAGCAGAGGAAGTTCCAGCAGGTCTAGGAGCACGAGTTTTGACAGGGTTTGGAGCAGGAGGCCCCGAAGGAACAGAGGAAGTTCCACCATAAACCTTAGGCTTTGATGAAATTCTCCTACTCTTACGCACCGGTTCTTCGACTCCAACCGTGCCTTTCCCCTCAACCGTGACTGCCGCTGCTTTGGCTTTCCTCTTGGCATCATTAACTTGTTGAATTTCGGAAAGAGCTGCAGTGCGTCCATCTAATACACCGACATGTCAACCCGCAAGTGTAGTTCCTTGAATGAATTATTCTTTCTTTAATCACAACTTTCCATATCCCTCAAGTGGCACATTAAAGTACTTAAAAAGTTTAGTCATGAAATTTCCATATCCCACTTTCTTGCCACTTGGGATAGTATCAAGCATATGAGAAATTATCAAACTAGGAAAGTTGATGGGAATATCATTTGCCAAGCAATAAATCAAGGAACAATCATGCAAATTTGCCTCGTTTCTTTTAGAGGTCCGTGGCACTATAGTCTTCCAAACAAGATTGAACAACACTTTGTGAAATGGCATAAGTGAGGTAAGTTCAATTTTGTTTTTCTTATGTTCACCATTTAGACTCAACAATATATCCATTTTATCTACTCCATTAATTTTCAAATTGTAAGGCCCTTTAAAATATTTATCATAACCATCATTTGGAACCTCAAGAACATTAGCTAACACATCCACATCAAACTTAATATCAACCCCATTCACGGTACTTTTAATGACTCGTTGTTGTGAATCAAAATTTTCACAAAATTCTTTCATAGCTTCAGGATACATAAATTCTACATAATCACCAAGCATCTTATCCCAATTTTGAAATTGAAAAACATGCAAGATTTGTTCATACCCATTTTTGGCACACCATTCTCGGTTTAGCACAAGCACGGGAACGAAGTGACTTGCCGTTTGGTCGAGTTCCTTGGTGGTGTCGTTCCCTACTTCTCCCATCTCCAAACTATCAAGAGATGAAGCTCCTTCGTCCTCCTTGCGTGGTCATTTTTTCGAGGTTAGGGTTTGTGATTTTGCAATTTTGGGAGGAGATTGGTGAGTGGGAGAAGCATTGGAGTCTTTGGTTGATTGGGAGTTAGAATTATTGGAAGCCATTGTTGAGAAGTGGAGTGGAGATTAGCAATGGAGAAGAGGAATTTTGGGGAAGAGGAAGGAGGGGGTTTTCGTGGGTTTAGGAGAGAGAGAATAGAGTTGGCTTAATTTGATGAATGAAATGAAAGTGGATAAAGTGAGTAATGGGGAGTGAATTAGTGGGTTAGAAACCCACGTGAGGAGTTTCTGATTTTTTATTTTTTATTTATTTGAAATATGGTTACATACATAAACATGGTGACACTCTAATTGGACTCTCTTAATGGGTAGTTTTCTTTAGCTACAAAAGAAAAATGATTTGTGGAAAATAAAATTAATTTGTGGAAAAAATAAATTAATTTGTGGAATAAATTAATTTATATAAAAAATAAAGAAAGAAAGAAAAAATAAAAATCATAGGAACATATTGATGCACATATTTAATTCATCATCTAAATAGCAATCATGAAAATAAGAGTAATATTGATAGACATTTACGATTATAATCTCAAATTCTATTAGGAACATGCTTTCGCACCATAATTGCAATGAAAATTATTCTAGGAACTTTAATAATTGAGTTGACGTACCTAGAGGAACTTCTTGGTAAATTACTTTAATTTGATCATCCCAAGTTCCATCCGCAATTTCTCATATCTTTCTCTATTCAATGGCTTAGTTAATATGTCAGCAATTTGATCTTCAGTTTGACAAAATTCAAGTTTTATCAGACCTTTTTCTACATTGTCCTTTAGAAAATGATGACGTATGTGAATGTGTTTCACACGTGAATGGTGAACTGGATCTTTTGATATACAAATGGCACTAGTATTATCACAATATATAGGAATACAATTATAATTAATACCAGAGTCCCTTAGTTGTTGTTTTATCCAAAGCAGTTGTGAACAACATGCAGCAGCTGCTACATATTCGACTTCTGCAGTGGATAGAGCAACTGTGTTTTGCTTCTTGGAACTCCAAGAAACTAAACACGTTCCAAGGAACTGAACCATACCTGAAGTGCTTTTCCTATTCACCAAATCACCGGTATAATCCGCATCAGCAAATCCCTTGAGTTCAAACGTGTCATTGTGAGGATAGAACAGTGTTAGATCATCAGTTCCTTTCAAATATCTCAATATCCTCTTGACTGCAGTGAGATTTGACTCCTTTGGATTTGCTTGGAACCTAGCACATACACCAACACTAAAAGAAATATCTGGTCTACTAGCAGTTAGATACAATAAGGAACCTATCATGCCTCTATATTGCTTTTCACTCACACTAGTTCCTTTGGGATCTTCATCTAATCTGGTGTTAGTTCCCATAGGAGTGTGATTTATTTTGGATGTTTCCATCCCAAATTTCTTTAGAAGTTCCTTTATGTATTTTTGTTGATGAATATAAATTCCCTTTTCAGTTTGCTTTATTTGCAAACCAAGAAAGAAATTTAACTCACCCATCATGCTCATCTCGAATTCCTTGCTCATTAAATTTGCAAATTCCTGACACAAAGATTCGTTAGTAGCACCAAATATTATATCATCTACATAGATTTGGACAATGAGAAGATCAGTTCCTTTAGATTTCAAAAATAAAGTTTTATCAACTTTTCCTCTTTTAAATTCATTTTCCAAAAGGAACTTGGACAACCTCTCATACCATGCTCTAGGAGCTTACTTCAACCCATAAAGAGCCTTGTCAAGCTTATAGATATGGTTAGGAAATTTAGAGTTTTCAAAACCAGGAGGTTGTTCCACATAAACTTCCTCATTTAAAAATCCATTTAAAAAAGCACAGTTAACATCCATTTGATATAATTTAAAACCCATGAAAGAAGCAATAGCAATTAAAATTCTAATAGCTTCTAACCTTGCTACCGGAGCAAATGTTTCTTCATAATCTATTCCCTCTTGTTGATTGTATCCTTTTACAACTAACCTGGCCTTGTTCCTGACGATTGTGCCATGTTCATCTAGCTTGTTCCTGAACACCCACTTCAATCCAATTACCTTTTGGTGTTCCGGCTTTGGTTCAAGGTGCCATACCTTGTTCCCTTCAAACTGATTGAGTTCATCCTGCATGGCTAGTATCCAATCTGCATCCTCAAGTGCTTCTATGTTATTTCGAGGCTCAATGATGGATAGGAACACACCATGGGCACAGAAGTTCCTGATCTGAGTTCTGGTCTGAATTCCTTTCCCTATATCACTTATGATAAGATCAAGAGGGTGAGACTTCTGATGTTTCCAAGGTTTTGGTTCAAAGTCTCTGATTGGAACTGGTCTTTCTACAGTCTCTTCAGGAACTCTGATCTCTTCTTCTAAGTTCCCCTCAGTCTCTGGAACTTCCCCCTGAGTTCCTTCAGGAACTGGCTCTTCTTGTCTTTCAACATGAGGTCGTTCTTCTGGAATATTTGCTCTTTCTTTATTGGATGTTAACTCTTCTTCATCTGGATCCTTTCTAACCAAGCCTATCTCTAAGTCCTCAAGTTCCTGCAAAATCTTAGTATCACTATTTACATTTGGGTTAGTTTCATCAAATAAAATATGTACACTTTCCTCGACACTTAATGTCCTCTTGTTATAAACTCTATATGCTTTACTATCAGTGGCATATCCTAGGAACAGGGCTTCATCACTTCTCTAATCAAACTTCCATAAGTTCCTTTTACCATTATTGTGCACGAAGCACTTACAACCAAAAGATCTCAAGTGAGAAATGTTAGGTTTTCTTCCTTTCATTAGTTCATAGGGAGTTTTGTTTGTGATAGGTCTTAACATGATTCTATTGATTATATAACATGCCGTATTAACGGCCTCAGCCCAGAAGTTCCTAGGTAATCCACTTGCAATGAGCATTGTTCTTGCCATGTCTTCTAAAGTCCTGTTTTTCCTCTCCACAACACCATTTTGTTGTGGTGTCCTAGGAGCGGAAAAGTTATGATCCATTCCATTTTCCCTGCAAAACTCATCAAACTTTTGATTTTCAAATTCAGTTCCATGGTCAGATCGTAAGTGAATTAATTGATAACCACTCGACTTTTGTATCTTCTTAGCAAAGCAAACAAATTCTTCAAAAGTCTCATCTTTGCTATGAAGGAACATTGTCCAAGTAAATCTTGAGTAATCATCAACTATGACTAAGACATACAATTTTCCACTTCTACTTTGGACTCCCATGGGCCCACACAAATCCATGTGAATAAGTTCCAATGGTTTTGTGGTGCTCACGAGCTTTTTGCTTTTAAAGGAACTTCTAACATGCTTGCCTTTAGCACATGCATCACACAATTTATCACATTGGAACTTGATGTTTGGTAAACCAACAACTAGTTCCTTTGTTCTCAATTTATCCAGTAGAGAAAGGCTAGCATGTCCCATTCGTTTATGCCAAAGTAGTGGATCATCCTCAATGACACTTAGACAAGTAAGAGTAGTTTTGGGAATTGCTTCAAGGTCCACAGTATATGTGTTCCCATTGCGTTTCCCTTCAAGAATGATTTTATTAGTGTCATTGTTGATGATTCTACAACACTTATTAGTAAAATGTACAGAGTTTCCTTTATCACAAAATTGCGAAATACTAAATAAGTTATGCTTCAAACCATCTACAAGAAAGACATTATCTATGCTATGGGAACTTGACTTACCTACCTTACCTACGGCAATAATATTACCTTTCTGATTGTCACCGAACGTCACAGCTCCCCCTGAGTAGGCTACTAGTGAGAGAAAGTTAGATTTATCTCCGGTCATGTGCTTGGAACATCCACTGTCGGGGTACCATGTGGTGTTCCCCCTCACTAGTTCCTGCAAGAATAATTAGTGGTTAGGTTGAGGAACCCAGGTTTCCTTGGGTTCCTTTGTAGACACATCATCATAAGCTTTTTCAATCCATTTCAGATTAACATGTCTATGATTCTGATTCAAGTTGTTGTTCCTCTTGGAACACTGGTCTTTCAAATGACCTGAGTTCCCGCAGAACAGACAGACTCTGCTGCTTGGAAGTTCCACATATTTTTTCTGATTGCTCCCTTTTTGTTTATAATTAAAATCTAGACCTTCGGTCCTCTTTGCTTGGGCATTTAGAATCCATTGTGGAACTTCTCGTTGATTATCTTTATCCCTTTTTATTTCAGTAAGTTCCTCTGTCAATTTCTTATTATCAGATTTTGCTTTTTCTAGATCAGTCTTAAATTCCTTCAGATCAGAAACCCTGGAGGAACTTTCATTCGAATTTTCAGATTTCAAACTAAGATTAATCAACTTATAGCAGTTAAGTTCCATTGTTGTTTGGCTTAATTCTTTTTCAAGATTTTTAACCTTAGTCATTAAAACATTGTTTTTATCAAATAGGTCAAAGAATCTATTTTCAGTTTCAACTTTATTACCCTTAAACCAATCACTATGTTCCCTACTAACTTTGAGTGCGTTTTCACACTCATTCTTTTCTCTCTTAACAGTCATCCAGTTTTTATGAAAATCAATAACTAAATCAGCAAGTTTTTGTTTAGGCAGAAAATTTAAATAATAAGGATTGAGGCTTACCTTCTCGTCGAGTTCCTGTGGGAACTCTGGCACATCAGATCTTGCCATTAAACACAATTGAGCCGTTTCCTCATCAGGCTGTTCCTCCTCCTCTTCTTCTGATTTAGAATCACCCCATGCAGCTATCATTGCTTTTCGAACATCATTTTTGGAATACTAAGGCTTGTAGTATTTTTCTTTGTTGTAATCCTTTTTTCCTTAAAGGATTCCTTCCCTTTGGACTTTGTCTTCTCATTTTCCCATTGTGGACATTCCTTGATGAAGTGATCAGTGGAGCCGCACTTGTGACATCCAAAGTCCTTCTTGGAACTCGTCAATTTCTTTCCTGAGTTCCTGAAGGAACTTCGGTTTCTGTTGAAGGATCTTTTGAATCTTCTAACGAGCATTGTAGTCTCGTCGTCTTCTTTAGTATCACTCTCTTCTGCCTTCAATGCTAACCCCTTGTTCTTGGAACCTTCTCCGCTGGTTCCCAGATGTAATTCATGGGTTAGCAAAGAACCCGCCAATTGCTCAATGTTGAACGTCGTCATGTCCTTTGATTCCATAAGTGCTGTTACTTTAGATCTCCATCTATCGTCTTGTGGTAGACTCCTTAAGATCTTTCTAACCTATTCATCAATGGGTATTTCTCTTCCAAGGGAAACAAGCTCATTTATGATGTTAGTGAAACGAGTAAGCATATCTTGAATAGATTCCTTAGGCATCATCTCGAACCTTTCATATTTAGAGATCAATAAATCAATTTTAGACCTTTTAACTTCATTAGTACCTTCTTGAGTTATCTTTAATAGATCCCATATTTGTTTTGCACTCTTGCACCTCATAACACGATTATGTTCATAGGGTCCAAGACCACAATGAAGTAATTTTATGGCCTTTGCGTTAATTTCCATTTTTTCAAAGTCTTCACGTTCATATTCAGAAATTTCCTTAGGGACTATCTCATTATTAGCATTAGTTTTGGTTACCTGATACTCACCGACTTCCACGACTCTCCATACCTGATAATTTTCGGCTTTGATGTAGATCTCCATCCGATTTTTTCAGTATGCATAGAATTTCCCATTAAACATGGGAGGTCGCTGAGATGAGTACCCTTCTTCCAATTTCTCGCAAGTGTTCATACTGCCCGGATCTCTCGTCAAGGTGTTTTGAACGGTCTGAGTTCCTGCTCTGATACCAATTGTTATTCCTGTAGGAACACGACAAGAGGGGGGGTGAATTCCTGTGAGGAATTTATAGCACAGATTTTCGTCAAAATTAAAAACCGAAAGGAACTTTGAGAAAAACGAAATGTAAAGAGACAAATTTCAACGAGAAAAACTTCCTGGCCCACGAAAGAAAAACTCCACTTTTATATAGAGGCCTTGTAAACTATTACAATCCTAAACTTCTCTCTGGACCTCGTGAGTTCCTGTAGGATCTTACGATTCTATTCTCTTTCTTTTCTCTTTCTCACGTCTCTTTCTTTTCTGTTCTCTCTACGTTCTCACACTTCTCTTTTCTTTTTCTCAATTACAACTCAAAACAATAACTCTAATATATTGAAATGCAAGTAAGAAACTGGATTGGAACTATGAAACTTTTTGACACAAAACTCAATTAATATAAATCTGAAAGTATGCTCTTGTTCTGTGTCTAAAAATGTCTGAATTATATGTGTATATATGGGTGAATGGCTATTACAATTTCTTGAAGAAAAAGCCTAATTAACCACCCCACACTACCACTCTCATGTCCACCACTCTCACACACCCCACTAATTTTGACTCACTAATTAAACAACCCACTAACCTAATTATATTTAACCAAAAAATTAGAAATAAAAAGTTAAGTAACTAACCTAAAAAATAGCTCAGTCAAAATAAAAAATAAAAAAACCGTTTTTTTTTTCCGAATTTTTTCTTTTTCTTTTTTTCTTTTTTTTTTTGTTATTAATTTTTAAAAAAATAAAATCAGAATTTAAACTTCCTTTGACCACTAATTTATAAGAATAAGTTGCTCAACTTATTCCTACAAAATAGGACACACTAAGACTAGTAACAAGGTCAACAATATTAGGTAGTAGTGCCTAAAATTAAGGACATGTAATCCCAGTCAGCTTTTGAACATTTTAAACAAATTAAAACAGTCAAAAGGTTGTTTAAACTGACCCTAAAAAGTAGCAAAAGTCGTGGACCATAATAACCAACTGACTCGACACAAGTTCCTCTAGGAACATGACCCAAAGTTCCTCTGACAGACACGACTAAGTTCCAACCAGACTTAAATGCATTAATATACTTACATTTACCCTAGAACATTACATTATAATATTCATGGATGCTTCTCTTCTCTTCTCTTCTCTTCATCAAGTAATTCGTTGGAATACTTGAAGTTCTTCTCATGTTCCTTGCTGAATTCTCTTCAGGAACTTCTCTGATTTCTCTGTAGAAACTTGACAGCAACATCTTTGATCCATAATTCGAACCTTCACTTGAATCACCATCTTGTTTCTTCAAATGATTGAATCTTCAATGCTTTTTTTATCTTCAAGATCTAAAATTCTCCAAGAACTCAAAGATACTTATTAGTAATTAAGTTTGAGGTTTATGTCATCATCAAAACTTAAAAGGAATATGTCAACACATCTGAAATCGCATTTTACTTAAGAAAATCACAATCTTAGATAGCGAGTTTGTTTAGAGATAAAATTGAGGAAAAACCTAAACAGAACAAACAAACAACATCTCCCAAAAAACAAAATTAATTAAAATGACAGAAGAACCAAAGTGAAGGGCGACTGCGAATTCTCCACCCACTCCACGCTGGTTGATCGACGACTCGCCGTCACCCACGTACTCCACGCAAGTTGTTCGACGACTCGATGCCGTGCTACCGCTTGTACCTACTTCAACATGTTTTGGGTCTTTTTGTGAATTGTAAGTCACAATTTAGACCGAATCAATTTTAGGTTTTACGGTTTGATATTCCCAAATGTTGTTGTTATTGGAATGGATTTGGGTGATAATTGTTGTAAGTTGTCATTTTTTTTTTGAAATATTGACGTTAAATCGCTATTTTAGTTAGCGATGATTCTGACAAAATCGCTATTTCACTTAGTAATTTTGCTTAATAAAATCACGATTTTGGTGCTGTAAAAAAAAAAAAATTCTCTGTCCTACATGAACAGCATTTTGGTAAACATATTTTGTT
Source organism: Salicornia ramosissima (assembly GCA_951394345.1). Taxonomy (NCBI): domain Eukaryota; kingdom Viridiplantae; phylum Streptophyta; class Magnoliopsida; order Caryophyllales; family Amaranthaceae; genus Salicornia; species Salicornia ramosissima. Next base: position 25,136,459 of record OX596235.1, read on the forward strand.
TGGCAGTATTTTGATAAATACTTTTGTTCTCAATCTTGTTTTAATTTGGAAAATCACCCCGCATTTGCCCCCTAACCCTCAGCACACAAAAGAAGAAAAAATTAAGGGGAAAGAGGGGCCCCTTCTTTACGCCCTCATGATTAATAAATGTTGTTGGAGGGGTTTCCATTTATAAAAAAGTTGGAAAATGTGGTTATACATTTCATAACTCTATCCATCCAACGCTCTTGAAAACCCATTTTAGTGATCACCATGTCGAGAGTCGAGAGAGTCCTACTTGCTCATGATTTATTGCATATCTACAGAAAATTATAAAAGCACAACTAAAATTGATATGGGCACAACTTATTTTGAGAACACATCTTCCTATGCTCCTCTCATAAAAGTTGTGCCCATGTCAATTTTAGTTGTGCCCATATCAAACTGGTGAAAAAAAAACATGGTTTTACATTGGAATAATGAAGTAAATGCATTTGTACGGAAAAAACTTTGTTGACCCACCGGGTAATATACCCACCGCTAATAGAGAGTAATAATTCTTCTCAAAAAAAAAATAGAGAGTAATAATAGTGGGATGCAACTTGCATGATTAATAATTTTTTAATGTTTCTATTAGTGGTGGATAATGTACCCATCGGTTAGATGTAGTCATGCCCCATTTGTACCCCTTCGATCCATAATTTTTTGTGCATTTTTCCCATGTGGATATTCCATAACATTTTATAAATTGTGTTTAATTCTTTATTATTCTCTCCGTTCCAATTTAATTACTAAACAATTTCCTTATTTGGATGTCCCAAATTAGTTGCTACATTTCCTTTTAGATCCTATGGACCCCACAAACATTTTACACTTTTACCTCATCTTTTGTCATTTGGTTCTTAAATAATATGCTTTTACCATCTCTTTTCCCACTCATCCATTATTTAAGTAATAATTTTCTTTTAATTACCTTTAACAATAGTAGGCCACACATAAAAAATAATTTGCATTAAAAATTATGTCAAAAAGAAATGTACCATCTAATTTAGGACAGAGGAAGTAAGAAGTATGTGTTTTAATATAATTTATTAAAGGTTGAGCTAACATATGCGCTCTATCTTCTATATTATCACCAGTTTTTTATGCACGCAATCGGTGCGATTTAAAATTTCGTTAGCAACATGGTTTAACAATAAAATTAATAAATTCTAACATAATTGTAAAAAACTTTTAAATAATTTTTTAACAATTTAATCTAGTTTTTTCATTTCGCTTTTACATAATAAGTATATTACAAATTGAGTAAATAATTATTTCTCCATAATTAATTCAAAAATCAAATATCATTATGGAAGATTTTAGTACACAATGATAAAATTGTCCTCAAAGTGACTAACCCCTTCCCGGTTCCTAACCCCTTCCCTTATATAATAGATTTATATTTTATTGATAACACAAGCTGGGGCGGAGGCAAGGGGGGCAGTCGGGGCCTTGGCCTCCCCATTGGCTCAAAATTGTTAGCATATATGATGTTTAAGTGAAGATTAACAATAAAATTGGTTTGATTGTTTATTTATACTTCCTTAAATTAAGGTTCGAGGCTCACTAGTGATATTTTTAACATGTTTTGCTCTTTAATATTTTTTTATCTTCGTGTGATATTGATTTCGGCCTCTTTGATAAAAAATTTCTAGCTCTACCACTTAACACAAGTCCATATTGTAGGCAGTTTTGATTTTTGAATAATAATCATTGGGTTTTACTCAAATAATTTATGCACATTTCATGATGGGGCAGAGGATAATAAAATCAGAATCAAGGACCCAGAATATCGAGATATCGCATGGCAATGCAGTCATCCACGATTGATCACCTTAAGCCGCCATGGATGCGATCGTCATTCTGTACATATTATTGTTTTAAAAAATAATTCCTCACTTTTAAATAAGTTACTCCGTATTTTTTAATTAAAAAACTCTTACATAATTTATGGATAAAGGCAATAAGTCATAGTAACAACGAATTTTTCTTAGAAAAAAGAACAAATTTGGAACGAACAAATAAATTAAATGAAACCATCCCCTCAAAAAAAATAAAATAAAATAAAATAAAACCAACCACTACAAATTGTAGTAGTATTTAATTTGCCACTGTTTTCTCATTTTCTTTCTGGTCAATAACACATGCGTAGCAAATAAAGTTTTCAAAGCAAAATGAAATTTTCCATGGATTGTACGAGATTAATCCCCTATCCCCTTGGTGAATGCAAATTTTTTTTTGTCAATTATAAATTTTTAAGTTCAATCAAACACAAATAATTATTTCCTAGAAAATTGACAAAGGGGATTTATTTCCCATAAAATAACTTCCAATGGAATTAAATTCAAGTGTTCAACCAAACCAACTCTAAAATGATCATAAGGATTTTTTGTCTACTGTTCATTTGCAAACTTTGACCGTTTATAGTTTTATGTACATAAAGAAAAATATAGTCATGATAGATCTAATTTGATTCGTCTCAATATGTACTATACAACTATATAATTTTTATGTTTTTTTATTATGCGTGGTTTAAGATATTTTAATTTAAAGTTATGTATTGGAAGATGTGAAAGAGAATGTAGCAAGTAATTTGGGACAGAGGGAGTACTAATTGAGTATTTATTTTAAAGATATAAATGTAATTTTAATTTTTAAGCAAACCATATAATTAAAAATAGAAATGCATAATTTATTTTGGGACAGTGGAGCATTTATTTAGAGACGGATGAAGTAAACCTTAATTTTGTTTGTTAGATCCAAAGGGTACCATTTGTGTCGTGGTCAGTGGTAAACCCAATTTTTTTTTTCTATCACTAGTTTTTGGTTTATAACTATAATAAACCTCAATATATATTTTTTTATTGGAGATCGAGCTTTGTTATCTATAATTTATGAATTATATGCTCATTATATTAAAAAGTAAAAAAAAATATATATTGATAAATCTCATTTATTTGTGTGCTGTGATGGGTAGTTATGCTATGATTATTTTTTATTTTTTTTTAAAATAGTTTTTAGGATTAATTGGATTTTTTTTTTATTTATGGATGACTACATAGGCTTAACCCGGCGAAAGTCTGTTCCGACCCACAAGGAAAAAATATTTTTGTGTGTGTGTGAGATGTGAAGCGTAGTTATACTAGGATTTATTTTTTTTGGTGATTGTGTAATTAGTTGTGAAGGGGGTTTGGAGGTCTCTCTTAAATTTTTATATAGAACAATATATTGGGTTTTATACCCTTCTTTTGAGAGTTTTATGGGTGTGTTTGAATTTTCAACATTTACAATCAATTAGATTAAATTTAAGAACTACAATAAATCAAATGGACCCTTCCAGAAGGCTGCATAGAACCTTGATGTGAAAGAGATTATTTATATATTATCATCATATCTCATGCACAACGATCGTATTTTTGTCAAATTAGGAAATTATTTGTTTCAAATTATTTTGTATACGAGAATGTCGGGTTTTTTTTTTTTTTTAAATAGGTGTGGTGTGACTTTTTATTAATGAATTTATATTATTTCAATGAAAGTAATTAAAGAAAGAACATACTTTCAATCTTGAAGTCAATGTCAATCTTTCTTCTTTCAATTCTATACTACTAAAGTTTTTGCCACTACAAAAAGTCAATTTTCCTTCCGAATATCCAAATTTCTCTCCTCCATTGTTCTTCATCAACAATTATGTTTTGTTTTGGGAAAAACAAAAAATTAAAATAATAAATGCCTTTGAAATAGTGAAGTGCACCAACTCTTCACTTTTCCCTCCTCTTTCTTCCTTAAACATGCCCCATACTGCATTTTATGGAATTACAACATGCACTACCTAAAAAAAAACTGCCCATTACTTATCATTAATTATCACAATCATACACTTATAAGGATATTAAAATGTATTTTAGGCTATAATTACAACTGTACTAAACATACATCATACTTATGACATCAAAATTTAATCTCATTGAAGAAATTATAACAATGGAAGAAACTTGGAAGATCAGAGTATGAATTCTCCATGTATGGAAAATCTCAGATTACAAGAATCCGTCAAAGAAAAAAATTGAAACGGTGTTTTTAGATGAGAGGGTATATAACAACTTTTTCTAAATTACTATATTTATTATAATGATATTCAGATTCCTACCTTATTTGGTTATATTTTTCACTTTTTTTCACTTGATTAAAGATATGAAAGTTGGGAAAAATGCATGGAATTAAATTATTAAATCTAAAAATTAAAATAAAATTGGGGTTTCGATGCTATGATTGGTTTTAATAACCATTAAAGATTAGTTTCAAGAACCATAAATCTGATTAGTTTCAAGAACCATAAATAATTTAATAACTAAATTTATGTATAAAAACTAATTAAATCAAAGAAAATGAAAATAGAATCACAGTACGTAGTGGTGTGCACCGGTCCAGAACCGGACCAGACCGGGACCGGTTGGACCGGTAGATCGGAATCCACATTTTTTGTGGACCTGGACCGGACCGGTTTGGACCGGTTACTTACTTTTTAAAAAAAAAAACTTTTTTCTCTAACCGGCCTGGGTTTGGACCGGAATTTAAATACACCTTTTTTTATAAAAAAAAATTATTAATTTTTTTAGATTCCGATCCAAACCGGTCCGGACCGGAATTTACCGGGTTTGAACCGGACCGGATAGGTCGACCAGAATCACAATTTTCTTGGACCGGGGACCGGACCGGTTTGGGCCGGAACGATCTGATTCCGGTCTAAATTCCGATCCGGACCAATTTATGAACACCCCTAAAAGTACGTACGTTCGAGACGAAAATTGCAAAAAGCACTAATTTAATAAAATCAAATAAATTAATGACTAAAGTGAATTATTCTTATATTACGATTCATTCAAATCCAACTTTACATGCAATTAGATTAATCTTACCTCTTTACTAAGGCTGTTTTAGATATATATGCAATTTTGAAGTTGAATCGAGAAGAAAATCGAAAAAATTCTATTGGAAGAAAATGGTGGTCAAACCAGAAGTTGCAGTGGTAAGAAGTTGGAGTTCAAAGGATTAGTAACTATCCTTAAAAAAAAAAAAAACAATTGGTAACTATCTAACAACCAACGGTGGTCAAACCAGAACTACAACTTTGTATAATCACAAATTCTTGCATTGTTTCAAATGGTTCGGCCGTTTTTAGGGATTACAAAGTCTTTAGTGGGATTACAAAGTGATTTTTGGGTTATAAAGTGTTTAACTAGGGTTACAATATATTTTTTGGGGTTACAAAATGTATGTTGGAGTTACAATAGGGTTACAAAGTGTTTTTGAGGTTAAAAAGTATTTTTTTTTGTTACAAAATGCTTAAGTGGGGTTACAAAATATTTTTTGGGGTTATAAAGTGAGGTTACAAAGGTTTCTTTTTTTTTGTTTAAGTGGGGTTACAAAGTTTTTTTTGGAGTTACAAAGTGTTTTTGGAGTTAGGAAGTGATTTTTTGAGTTATAAAGTGTTTTTTTTAGTTTACAAAGTTTAAGTGAGGTTACAAAGTTTATTTTTGAGGTTACAAAGTGTTTTTTGGGGGTTACAAAGTGTTCAAGTGATGTTACAAAGTAGAGGAGTTAAGTTCACTATAGGGTACTGAACTTTAACAAAAGTTGCACTTTAGGTACCCTAGTTGCAAAAGTTGCATTTTGGGTACTCAAACTTAACTTTTGTTATGTAATTGTTAAATTAACTGTTTACTTGGAATCTTTTATCAATTTTTTTCTTGCATATAACATTTGCTCTAATTTTTTTAACCCAATTTATCTCCAACTACGTAGTTCATCTCCTTCAACCTATCATTAATTCATCGTCTTTAACTAGAACAAAAAACAAAAAAGAAATCAAAAATAAATTAATGAATAAATCAACAATATCCGATCAAATAAAATCACGATTCCTTAAATTATCATGCTTATTTTTTTTATCAAGTATTTTACTTTTTCTTCAATCTTTTCACCTCCACACTTTTCATCTCCATTCAAAATACTTCAAATTCCTTGAATTATCATATTTATTTTGCGCTAAAAACACATTTCATTTTTTTGTTTTTGGTTTTTTTGTTCCGATTAATGATAACGAATTGATGATAGGTTGTAAAAATTATATAAAATGGACTGAAATAAATTGAGAGCAAATTTTCTATGCAAGAAAAAATTAAAAAATCTTTATAAAGAAATTCAAGTTAACGATTAATTCAACAATTATTTAACAAAAGTTAAGTTTGAGTACCCAAACTGCAACTTTTGTAACTAGGGTACCCAAACTGCAACTTTTGCAACTAGAGTACCCAAACTGCAATTTTTGTGAAAGTTCAGTACCCTATAGTACATTTAACTCCAAAGTAGAGTTACAAAGTGTTTTTTTAGGTTTAGAAAGTATTTAAGTGGGGTTACAACATGTTAAATGAGTTACAAAATATTTAAATGGGGTTACAAAGTTGGGGTTACAAAGACTTTGTAACCCCATACAAAAATCAACTTTGTAACCCCCTGTCTATCAGCGCGCCGCGCTATTATTTAACGGTGCAGCCAGTTGCACCAAAAACGCGTTGTTGTATTACTTGTATAATGGCTTACAACTCCTGTAAGATCTGAACTTTTCTGAACTTATTAAACCTGAAATTTATTTTTTTGATGTTTATTCAGACGTTATTATATTAGACCTGAACTTGTTTAAACTTATTTAAACTTATCTGAATTTATTAAATCTGAAACTTATTTGTTTAAGGTAAAGAACGTACGTACCCCAAATTGTACATTAGCTTATAACTAACAGCCTTTTATGTAGTATAATGTATAGTAGTTATCTAGATGCAACACTATATTAGTAAGTGATGGGGCAAAATGCACCCATTAGTTATTGGGCCAGCCACTTCAGAAGACAAGGCCCAATCCAGCCATCAGCATATGAAAGAGGCACGTTACAAGGAAAGCCCACAAAAGACCATCAGGCCCAGATACAAGACAAGGTCTTTACAAGAGGCCTGATCCACTAAGTCTGCGCTCAAGCATCCACGTGGTCCAGATCATATCTACCAGGTCCAGGGAACAGCCACCTGGTCCAGGATTACTGACCAGGTCCAGCCTAGCCTACCAGGTCCAGTTCAACCTACCAGGGGCAGTTTACTCCCACGTTCTCATGGTACTATAAATACTCCATGCCATGCACATGCCAAGGTATCCAAAAAATACTAAACACACTTCAAACTTCTCCCTCACTTTCTCTCTCTACATTTGATCACTTTACTGACTTGAGCGTCGAAGAGTCTTTCCCCAAAACACCTCCGGGGGTAGCTCATGTTTGTTCTTTGTGCAGATCAACGAGCCCATTTACGTGGATTTGAACTAGCTCTTAGCCCATAAAACATTAACATTGTTATGAACCAAAAATCACCTCAACAATTTGGCGCTTGAAGGAGGGTTAAGAGTGCCATATTCAGTTCATTTTCCACCTCCAACATCCTTGAATCATGTCTGAGCACGGTGACTCCGGTGACCGTCCAAGCAAACGCCCACAACGCTCGAGCTAGAAGAAAAGTGATAGTGTGCATACACCTCGTGTGACACGAAGTCATCGTAGTGCAAGTGCCATGCCAACGCCTTCTAAAGTTGAAGAAGCTTTCCGAATTCTTCGTGCAGCATCCCTACTGAACGAAGAAACAGAACTAAGTGAGCCCAGTGCAACCAAGCGATCGGAGGATGAGGATGAGGCGTCAGACGAGGACTACTCAGTAGCCCCGTCACGCCCATCCTCGTCTGTCGGCAACAAAAGGTCATCTACTTCAAAAGCTCAATCCAAAGACGATCCAAAACAAACTCGCGTGTGTAGGAAGTTAAACTACTCACGGGGGTCGGGTAGTAAAAAAGCTTCAACCAACAAGCATCGATCCACCCCACCTATATCTCTCCCAGGGGGGTGGGAGGAAAGTGATTGGGATACGACGAGGGAGGCACAAGATCACCCTAGTTGGTTCTCGACCTCAAATAAAACGAGGGTGCAGGACGAAACGGTCCAGGCAACCCGGGAAGTGGTCAGGGGACCACCAACTGCTCGTGAGACGAAGCACCGTCGTCATAGATCTCCGTCACCTCGTACCACTTTCCGGGAGGAAGCTAACACGGGGTCTTCCTACCGGACCACAGTGTATGATAGGCTAGGCGTGAGGATGCTAGTACATCAAAGGTTGGGTGCACCAACCTCTATCCAGGATAGGCTGGGAGAACCAATACCTGTCAGGGATAGGTTGGGCCCAGCCTCCGCAGATAGATCAGGTCTGGAGCCTATCCAACATAGGACTCCAGGATCACCCACGAGTATCAGAGCAGGTAGGCCACCAAGGCCAGAAATAAGAACCCCCACGAAGTCACCGTTCCATGCTTCGGTCATCTTCGAATCTTCCCAGAGGGTGAAGCTGCCTGGTCATATCAAATATGACGGGACGGGGGACCCTAACGACCACATCCATCTTTATGAAGGTCATATGTACCTGGGCCCCTACACAGATGCTACCTAGTGCAAATACTTCCCAACCACCTTGACAAGCCTGGCCCAATCTTGGTTCCAGAGTCTGCCACCTGGTACCATCTATGATTTCACCCAATTCACAGAACAGTTCACTAGTCATTTCATTAGTGGACGAAGAAGAGAAAAGAGCTCAATGGAGCTCATGAGTGTCAAGCAGAGCAGGGAGGAAAGCCTGCGATAATACTTGGCTAGATTCAGCAGGGAGGCCATTGCTGTGTCTCCCCTCAAAACAGACATAGTCATGATGGCCCTGAAACATGGCCTGCAACCAGGGTCATACAAAGACCACCTGGTTAAGGAAAATATCTCCACCCTCACAGAGGCAATGCAGGAGTCCGACAAGTTCATCAGGACAGAGGAGTTCAACAAAGCTCTACGAGCTCCCCCTGGTGAAAAGAGAGGACAACAGGAAAAGAAGGGAGATAAAGGGAAAAAGGAGAAAAGGGACTCAAGGAAAAATGATTTTCCAACTTTTGACTCTTACACCCCCTAACCGTATCAGTGGCAGAGATCTATGCTGCCCACAAGAATGAAGACAAGTGGCGTAGACCACCACCCATGAAGACAGTTGGGTGAGAGAGGGACCTATACTGTGATTTTCATGACTGCCCTGGTCATGCCACAGAAAAGTACAGGACCCTACGTGATAACATTGAAGACCTGATTAGTAGAGGGTACTTCAAGCAATACATGGACTGGAAGGCTGCTCGCGAAAAGGGAGGCCCTGCTCACGAGAAAAAGCGTGACCAGGAGTCACAGAAGAAGAAGGCTCCAGAGACACCCTACAACATCATAGCAGTCATCTTTGGAGACCAGCCTTTCAGTAGCTCCCTGCGGGCAGACCTGCGAGCCATGGGATCAGGCAGGTCATACCAGGTCAGAGACTTGCCAAGTAGACCATCTGTTCTGCCCACCATTTCATTTGGACCAGTGGATTTTGAGGGAGTATCTTACCCTCACAACGACCCCCTAATCTGCTCAGTCCAAATTTCTCACAGTCTGGTGAGAAGAGCTCTGATCGATGGAGGCAGCTCCATCAACATTTTGTATGCTGCATGCTTCCATAAGATGGGCCTCAAAGACAACATGTTAGTCCCCTCCCCTGGTCCTATATCAGGCTTTATGGGTGAATCAATAGTACCCAGGGGAGAAATAAACCTACCTGTCAAGCTGGGACAGGAGGATTCTAAAAGGATTTGCATGGTGAGATTCCACGTGATAGATGCACCTTCACCATACAATGCCATTCTTGGCAAAACTTTCATGGACCAATTTGAAGGTGTAGCATCTACTTTCCATCTATGCTTCAAGTATGTGACTGATGCTGGGGGGTAGCCACCCTCAGGGGATCTCAAGAGGCTGCCAGAAGCTGCAACTTGACCCAAATCAGGCAATCCAGGCCTGAGGAAGTGGCCAGGACCAAAAGGTTGGCCCAGGAATTATCTGAGTTAGTAAAAAATAGCCCCAACAATGTTCGCCTGACGGGGGAAGAGCAGCCTCAACCAAACAAAATCTTCACCACCAGTCACACTACTACCAACACATCAATAGAGATAGACTCACGCATGGACCCAGAAGCCAGGCCAACTGAAGAACAAATCAGAGATCAGGCTATTCGACCTGGTCAGGCCACGAAAGAGATTGAGTTGGAAGAGGGGGTATGCAAAACGGTCAAACTGTGATATCTTTTCCTATGAGGCTAGCGACATGCCTGGTATAGACCCTGGTCTAATCTCCCATCATTTGAGTGTGCTGCCAGAGGCAAAACCTATCAAGCAAAAGAGAAGGAACTTCTCTGCTGACAAGAACAAGGCTGTCGAGGCATAAATCAACAAGCTGATTAAGGCAGGCTTCATTGAGCCCTGTGCATACCCTGAATGGCTGGCCAACGTGTTCATGGTCAAGAAGTCCAATGGAACATGGAGAATGTGCGTAGACTTCACGGACCTGAACAGGGTCCGCCCTAAAGATTTCTATCCTTTGCCCAGGATAGACCAGCTGGTAGACTCAACCAGCGGACATGCCATGCTGAGCTTCATGGATGCCTACTCCGGATACCACCAAATTTTCATGCACCCTGCAGACAAACACAAGATAGCTTTTATCACTAGCTGTGGAGTGTTCAACTACGTCATGATGCCATTCGGCTTGAAGAATGCAGGGGCAACATATCAAAGAATGGTGGACAGGGTCTTCAAAGACCAAAGAGGTAGGAACCTGGAAGTGTAGGTTGATGAATACATCGTCAAAAGCGTGCATGCAGCTGATCATGTTAAGGATCTACAGGAAACCTTTGCCAACTTAAGAAAGCACAATGTAAAACTGAACCCCAAAAAATGTGTGTTTGGGGTCAGATCAGGCAAGTTCTTGGGATTCCTGGTGAGCCCTAGACAAGGTAAAGGCAGCCCTAGACCTACCAGAGCCCAGATCAGTCAAGGACATTCAGAGGCTAACTGGTCGAATGGCAGCCCTGTCCAGGTTTATTGCCATGTCCTTAAAAAAGACCCAGCCTTTCTTCAAAGTCCTCAAGGGAAACAAGCAATTCGCCTGGGGCGAAGAACAACAAGAAGCTTTCAAGCAGTTGAAGAGCCATCTCATAACACTTCCCACTTTGGCCAGGCCTTTACCAGGTGAAGTTCTACACCTGTACATAGTCGTGTGCCAAGCAACTGCCAGTGCAGTACTCCTTCGAGAGGAAGGAAAAGTTCAGCAACCAATCTATTTTGTAAGTCATGCCCTGGTCCCAGCTGAGACCAGGTACCCCCTGATAGAAAAAGCAGCCTATGCAGTTTTTCTAGCAACCAGAAGGCTCAGGCCCTATTTCAATGCTCACAAAGTAATGGTCCTCTCAGACATGCCCCTGGAAAAGTCACTAGAGAAACTGGACAGGTCAGGTAGGATATCAAAATGGGCTTTGGAATTAACTGCCTTTGGTATCAAGTTCCAGCTTCGACATGCCATTAAGGCACAGGCCCTGGCCGATTTCCTGGCTGAATGCTCCTATCACGTGGAAGCAAAAGAAGCCCCTGGTCCATGGATTGTTTATTCAGATGGTTCATCTCAGCAACAAGGATCAGGAGCAGGGGTGGTCAAGAGCTCACCTGAAGGGGATGTGATTGAGTATGCTTTGAAATTTCAATTCACTGCCACCAACAACGAAGCAGAGTATGAGGCAGCCTTAGGAGGCCTTCAACTATGCTCAACAATGAAAGCCACCAAGGTCCACCTGTTCACAAATTCACGGCTGGTTGCCAACCAATTCAACGGAGTATATGAGGCAAGGGAACCAACCTTGGTTGAATATCGAAAAGTGATGAAAGACCGGTCCTCAAAGCTAGAGGAGTTCGTGGTACAGTTGATCCCAAGGGAAGAAAATGTGCTAGCTGATGCACTAGCAAAGCTGGCCAGATCCACCCTGCAGGAGCTGACCAGGAGGGTTTTTGTGGAGATTTTGTCCACGAAATCAATCGAGCAAGTAAAGGAGTGCACCTACCAGGTGGACTCATCAACAAATTGGATGAGTGAAATCATCCACTTAAAAACAACAGGCCAGCTTCCAACTGAAAGGAGCCAGGCCAGAAAGATCAGGAGGAAGGCTACCAGGTACACCCTGGTTGATGGGGAACTATACAGAAAATCTTTCACAGACCAACCCCTGCTAAAATGTGTTGACACAGATGAAAGAAATTACGTCCTTAGAGAGGTTCATGAGGGCATTTGTGGTCACCATATGGGGGGCAGAACCCTGGCCCACAAAGCCCTCAGAGCTGGGTATTATTGGCCAACCATGTTAGCAGATGCAAGAGGCCTGGACAAGAAATGTTCCAAGTGTCAGAAGTTCTCACCCACCATATCACAACTAGCAAACGATCTTTGTCCCATCCTCAACCCTATTCCATTTGCTCAATGGGGCATGGACTTGCTTGGTCCTTTCCCCACTGCCCAAGGGGGGAAGAGATGGCTGATAGTTTGTATTGACTACTTCAGCAAATGGATAGAAGCGGAAGGTTTTGACCACTACTACAGAGAGCAATGTCAGGCAGTTCATCTGGAAAAGTATTATAACCAGATATGGAGTGCCTATGTGCATGGTTTTTTATCATGGGAAGCAGTTCGACAACGAGCCTCTCAGAGATTACCTCACCCAGTTCCACATTAAAATTGCTTACTCTGCAGTATGTCATCCTCAATCCAATGGCCAAGCTGAAGCAGCAAATAAGCATATTCTGAATGCTCTAAAAAAGAGGCTGGATGATAAAAAAGGAAGGTAGTTACGAGAACTCCCCAGCACACTCTGGTCACTGAGGACCAGCTCCAAAGAGTCCACAGGCAGGACACCATTCAACCTTGTCTTTGGAACTGAGTCCCTACTGCCTGTGGAAGTAGGAAGTAACTCTTTAAGAGTCCACCTTTATGAAGCCAAAACCAACAACCAAGTCCTCTCTGAGAACCTGGACCTACTAGACGAGGTCATAGAAGAAGCTGCAATAAGGCTAGGTGCTTATCAGAACAGGATAAGCAGGTACTACAACAGAAAAGTTAAGAACAGGCCCATCAAAACAGGTGACCTGATCTTAAGAAAAGCTGCAGCTGTTCAAAAAGATAAAATTCATGGGAAACTATCAGCAACCTGGGAGGGTCCTTATCAAGTTTATGAAGAGTTGTCCACATCAACATTTCGTCTCATGGACCTGGAAGGGAATCAGCTCCCTAGTATATGGAATGTTGATCAGCTCAAGAAATCACTAGTGGAAAAATTGGTATTTGTAACCCCTTATTTGTTCCGGTTATGTTAAAACAGGAACAAATAGTGCGTATTTGTACCGGTTATTATAGAAGTGGAACAAATAATTAGGTTTTTGTATCGGTTAATTGAAAACCGGAACAAATGCTTAACTATTTGTTCTGGTTTTGTTTAAACCGAAACAAATAGTTAAGCATTTGTTCCGGTTTGCAATTAACCGAAACAAATGAGAGTTTTTTTTTTCCAGTGTAATACACCGGTAATATACAGTTATACACGGTTTAGTTGCACGCATATCACATTCTGACATTCATCGGTTCATCCCCTTTCTAAAGTACGAAGTGCCCTTGCTCCAATTAACCCTTAAAAAAAACTCCAATTCACGGCCACCTCCGATACACCACCACCCCGATCTACCGTTAGTTGCGCTGCCCGTTTGCGAATCTGCAACCTCGACTCCTCAATCCCCGACCGCCTGTTGCTCTACTGCACTGATGCAAGGAACCCGAAGGCTGACGCCTGGCCCTGCTGCGTTGGTGGCTGTCGTTGTCGCCGCTTCTCTACTCAACCAGGCCACCACCATCAACACCAGCATATCGGTTTAACAGCAAAAAACGAATTGTAAGTGCCATGAGTGCAGTTTACTCTGCCTAATTTTTGTGGTTTTTCTGTACTTTGCTTAGATACACGATCCATTTTTGAGAAATTAGCAAATTTTCTGGCTTTAAGTTCGACTTAGGGTTTTTGTGAAATTTTGAATTAGGGATTATGAAATTTTTTATTTGCAATTTGGATCCAGGTTTTGGAAATTAGGGATTGTTGTAACTTCAGCGTAGATCTATGACTGTATTTTTATGATGTTAATATATTTATTGAAATTAGATATGTCAACTTATCATGCTTGCTGGGCTATTTTGAATGATATGATTGCAGATGGAGTCAAGAAAAGATGTCTCTCAAATTCGATAAACAGTGCTCTCACCCGCATTAATAACTTGCTTTTGAAGGCCATTTCAAAGCTAGAAGATGAATTTATGCAAGTTTTAATGTTTACAGGTTTGTCCCCAAACTTAGCATATTTGTGTTTTTTGCTAGGTGATGAGGGATTGTGTTTTTCCCCACCTTTACATGCATATTCCTTATGTATAAAAATGTGTTTTCATTTTATGCAATAAACACCAATTTCCTTCTGTTACAGACCTTCAAAATCAATTTCATGAGATAAAAATCCAGAATTGCAACATATTTTATCTCACCCAAGAAAAAACAATCATAAATTGACTTTTATATATATATTAATTGCGAGTTTAGTTACAGATGTTTCACATTTTATAGCAACTCCTAAATTCTACAAAGGTTAAGAGGTAAAAAAACAACCACTAAGGTCATTTCCAAATATTCAACTACTACCACAGATTGGCCTAAAAATGATCTATTTAGGTCGTTTTAGCTCCAAAACGTACTATTTTGGTCCAAAATCATTCAAATAATTCAAAGAATATATATATGAATGTTATAAGACATGAAATAACCTTTAAAACATGAAATATGTTGGTTTGTGCGAAGAGGGGAATGAAAACACCCAAAACGAACAAAAATAACCTATTTTGCTCTTTTTAGTTTCAAAGCGCCCTATATTTGTCCAAACTAATGAAAATAAGTCATAGGATGTTTATATGGATGTTATAGGACATGAATAAACCTTAAAAATATGAACTAGGTTGATTGGTGCAAAAATGAGAACGAAAACACCCAAAATTAACTAAAAATGAGCGATTTCACTAGTTTTAGTTCCGAAACGCCTTATTTTTGCAAAAAATCATGCAAGTAAGACATAGAATATAATGTTTACATGAATGTATTAGTATGTGAATGAACCTCAAAAAATACAAAATAATTTGATTTGTGAGAAGATGGGAACTGAAACAAACAAAACAAGCCAAATTGACCTATGTCTCATTTTAGTTCCAAACACCCTATTTTTGTCTAAAATCATGCTAATAAGTCATATAATGTTTATATGAATGTTATAGGACATGAAAAAATATTTAAAGCATGAAATTGGTTGGTTGGTACGAAGATGGGAATGAAAAAAAAATCCAAAACGAGCCAAAAATGATCTATTTGGGTCGTTTTCGCTCCAAAACGTACTATTTTTGTCCAAAATCATTCAAATAAGTCAAAGAATATTTATATGAATTTTATAGGACATGAATAAAACTTAAAAACATGAACTAGGTTTATTGGTGCAAAAATAAGAACGAAAATACCTAAATTAACTAAAAATGATCGATTTCACTAGTTTTAGTTCCGAAACGCTTATTTTTGCACAAAATCATGCAATTAAGACAAAGAATGTTTACATGAATGTCTTAGGATGTGAATGTACCTTTAAAACACAAAATAAGTTGATTTGTGAGAAGATGGGAATGGAAAAAAACAAAACGAGCCCAAAATGACCAATTTGAATATGTTTGAACCAATTTGTATATATTGAGCCTTTTTTGAATGTATTGAACTTATTATTGAACATATCTAGATAATTGAACCTATTTGAATAATATGTATTTGAGCATATCTGAATACATTTGAGGATTTTTTTCATATTGGAATAAAATTGAACCAATTTGAATTTTTAAATAATTATTTGCTTACATGTTTTTTTTTTTATGAAGCTCAGTCCAAGATTCTTCACATATAGCAAAAAGAAATTGGATGAGGTCCAAGAACAATGGGTGAAGTATTTTAGGTTAATTTATTTTGTTGTCATAAATTTATTGTATATTACTATGTTAGTTTGTGAAAATGTGTATTTGTTGTAAGATGGATACTTAATTGTAATTAATGAAATTTTAGTCTTTGAATTTTTTGTTTTTGTGATTGTTATTGATGTCTACGGTTGTGGTAGTAGGATGCCGATGTGCAAAGGTTATGAGAGGGGAAGAGATGGACATTAGGGGGTTACGTTGTAGGAAGGGGGATAGCAGGGGTTGGGTGGACAGCAAGTTGCTGCTTTTTTTTAAAGAGCTATTTGTACCGGTTCTACCTTAAAATTGGTACAAATAGCCTTTTTTATTTTAAAATAAAAGAGCTATTTGTACCGGTTTTAAGGTATAACCGGTACAAATAGTCTTTTTTTTAATTTTATAAAAGGGCTATTTGTACCGGTTTTTTCAAAAACCGGTAGAAATAACAAGCTATTTGTTCCAGTTCATACAACCGGTACAAATAGTATTGATATTTGTATCGCCTCTATTTGTACCCATCTATAACCGGTACAAATAGGGTATAAAAACCGGTACAAATAGGACCTTTTTCCATTAGTGAATACTATGTTTAGAATTTTTTCCTAGTTATTATTTCCAAAGAACCATTGTAAAAATGTACAAACAAATTTCAATCATCAATGAAAATTCAAGTTTGCTGCTACAACTCGTTGTTCAAGGAAAAAGGTTTGCTTAGCAGACACACCAGACCTCATTCCTAGCCCAGTCCATGCATTTGTTTGGCCTAAGGTCATGCACAAATGTATGCATCAAAAGTTATGGTCTGGTGGGGGCAGGTGAAAAAGGTTTGCTCAGCAAACACACCTGGTCTCATTCTTAGCCCAGTCCATATGCCTATTTGGCCTCAGGTCATACAAAGGGATATGCTCTAAACGATTTGGTCCTAGGTAGGGTAGTGCAAAGAGTTTGCCCAACAAACACACTTACCCAAATGCCCTGGCCAGTCCATATGCCTATTTGGCCTCAGTTCATACAAAGGGATATGCTTCGATCAAATGACCTGGTCCTGGGTAGGGTAGTGCAAAGAGTTTGCCCAGCAAACACACTTACCCAAATGCCCTGGCCAATCCATATGCCTATTTGGCCTGAGGTCATACAAAGGGATATGCTTCAAATGACCTGGTCCTGGGTAGGGTAGTGCAAAGAGTTTGCCCAGCAAACACACTTACCCAAATGCCCTGGCCAGTCCATATCCATCCCTATTTGGCCTCAGGTCATACAAAGGGATATGCTTCAAATGACCTAGTCCTGGGTAGGGTAGTGCAATGAGTTTGCCAAACAAACAAACTTACCCAAATACCCTGGCCAGTCCATGTGTTTATTTGGCCCCTGGTCATACAAAAATACATGCATTCACGAATATCGAACACTAAAAAAAGAAGTAAGTACAAAGAATTTGCAAAGCAAATTAACTTGCTCAGCCACCTGTTAGAATGTCCTGTAACCCATATCTGGTCAGAAGGTCACATTGTCACCTTCCAACCAGGGGGGAAGAGAGTATACACAACATATATATAGCACATATAAATATTTGCAGAGACAAAAATTCTTACAAAAATCACACATTCATAAAAATCAAGTGTTAGCCAAATATTCAAAAGTACGATAAAACACATCCACCCCTTGGTGGATGGTAAAAAGAGTGTTAGAAAGTTATACAAGTTTACTACTAACAGGTACGACGACAACCTGGCTCAAAAATGCCCAAGCAGAGGCCAAAATAAATTGTTCTTACAAATAATGAAGACAATTTAAAGAAAAACAAAAAAGAGCTTAAAGGGCACAAGAGGACACCACCAACATGCTCCAGAACAGGTCAGCCAAAAGCATGACTAGATGTGCTAGAACAAGAAGAGGCACTCCCCAGGTTACCAGGTGATCGCCAAACTTCCTAGCCAGAGGGTGACCCCCCCCCCCCTCCTGGCCTCCAGGAGCACTCTGTTCATCCTCAATAGCTGGTCTGTCCTGGTCACCAGTTCCTTGACCATTTTCTACTTCAGTAGTGGGAACATTTGAACTATGAGCTGCACTGTGGTGGACTTCCTCTTGTACAGGATGAGCAACAGCAGGTTCAGTAGGTTCAGCATCAGGGTGAGCAAGCTCCTCTGTAACAGTAAGTTGAGCCGGAGTTGGAGCATCCTCAGGTGCTGGGGTGGCAGGTGTACCAGGAGTTAAAGGATTCAGGTACTCCTAGATAGAAGAAGGAAGCACTTCACCAACTAGGGGTATTGAACCCTGGCCAGCTCTGTAGCTCTCTTCCACCACCTCCCAGTCCACATCTGGGTACCTATGCTTGACACACCTGAAAGTAGATAGCCAAACGTCAAAGAATTGAAATAGTCGTTGAGCTCTTGATCGGTCCTAGTCAGGTGAGCCCTAGACTCCAGCTCCTCTTCAAGCTCCCTCAGCTAGGTTGTCAGTATCTCTTTGATGGCCCTAAGGGCCTGAACCTCCTCAGCCTTGGCCTGGTTGTTCTGCTCAAGCTTCGCCAGCTGCTCATCTTTTCTCTTACCAGCCTCCTCCAGGTCCTCAACCCTGGTTTGAAGGTTCTCCCTGATCTGGTCAGCATTGTTCCTCTCTTCAGAAGCTTGGACTCTGACCTGCTCTACCTGCTCTCTGACCTCTGCAAGTTGCTCTTGAGTCCCCCTAAGCTGATCCAGAGCCTCATCCCTGGCCTGTTCAGTAGCTGCAATTTTTGCGTGGAAAGCCTCAAAAGCCTGATTCTGCTCACTAAGGACAACCGAATAGCTCTCTTTGGTGGAGAGCACTTCATCTTGCAGGCCACTTATCTTTTCTCCCGCATAAGTCAGATAGGGCAGGCCAAAAGTCAAGAACTCACTGGCCAATAGCCCATACTTCACCACCTGCTAAGAGACAACAGTTTACAAGTTTTAAACTAAAAATATAGCAGACTAATCAAAGTAAAAAGAAGGCAGGAAGAATTCATACCAGCCCAATCACCCATCTCAGAGTGATCCCAAGGTCGGCCACAGAGCTGGAAGGTCTGTCCTGAGGGCCCAGAGCACGGTGCAGCATCCCCCTGATGTACTTATCACAGGCCACACCAGGAGCAGCATCAAACCTCCCCTCGTCAGGAACAGGAAACTCTGAACCAAATAGGGCTGCCAACTCTGATGGCAGATTGTAAGATGGAAGGGTATCATGGGCTAGTGGTGTTTGTGTTTGCTCTGCTGCTGTTGCTGTTATTGTTGTTGTTGTTATTGTTGTTGGAATTGTTGTTGTTGTTGTTGTTGTTATTGGAATTGTTGTTGCTGCTGTTGTTGTTGTTGTTGGAATTCCTGTTGTTGTTGCTTGGTTGTCAGCTGTGGAGGCACCAGGTGCCTCCAGGATTAACTTCTCTACCCCCACAATGGGGGCAGGGGTAATAGAACTGTGAGGGCCAGCCAACTCAGTAGACCTCCCACTCCAGTTTGAAAGCTGGGAGTAGGAAGGCATGCTAGATAGCCCTGCCCCATCAGACGGATGACTCCCAAGAAGGAACTCATCCCCACCAGCAGGAGATCCAAGGTCCCCCTGAGCCAGGTCATCCTCATGGATGAACATGGAAGTACGGCGTCCCACCTCCTCTTGGACTCTCCTTCTCCTCCTCAGCCTCAAAGGCTCCTCATCCTCATCATCATCATCATCATCAACAGCTACCACCTCCTTGCCCTTTCTGCTTCCCTCCTCGGCGTCACCAGGAGACCTGGACCTCTTACCTGCCAGGGCCCCACCTTCATTTATCACCAGGGAAGATCCCTGGCGCCTGGTCATTGCTGCCCTGGCACTCCCAGCTACAGGAGGAGCTAACCTAGCACTCCTCCTGGACCTCCTACTTGGTCCAGTCACCAACTTGGCAGCAATAGAGGAAGGAGCATCAACATCAGCCTTGGGCCTAGGGAGAAACCTTCTTGGAGCGGTCCTAACAGTATCAGGCTCGAAGGGTACGAACCTAGGAGCAGGACGAAGAGGGATTCTCTTGTTATTCTCCAGAAGGACGTATTTCATCCTCGCTAAAGGGTCCAGAGGGATAACCCTGGAAGGTTTCCCATCCTCGTCTACTCCCAGCCTTTCGTAATCCACAGCCCCCCGGGCTTCAGCTGCCAAAACCAGGTCAAAAGATGGTAAGTCCAGGGGTATAATTGAGATGACCCAGATCAAGATGACCAGTGTAACGACCCGACTCGCTTAAATCGGCGCAGAAGAAACCGACGAGTCGAATAGTTATAAACTACAACTCAAATACTTAAGAAATTAAAACTAATTCCTCGAAATATTATTAATAAATCCAAAACGTACAAATACCCACAAGTTTGTACATAACTAGTCCAAAAGTCAAACTAAAAATACTAAAACACAAGTGACTCCAACCACACGTCAGAGTCTAAAACAACGTATAAAAGTCTATTCAACAACATACAAAATCTATATAACTCCATCACTATCTAAAACAACAGAAAACAGTAAATACAACAGATAATAGTAACAACAACGTCGCTCGCCCGACCCAAAGCTAAGCAAGAGTATCATCATCAGAAATACCTGAAAAATATACAACAGTCCACCATCAGTGGCGAGTAACATAACTGACTCACCCTAATGGGAATACACATGCACAGAGCACAAATCAAATAAACAATATCAGGTTAATAGGTCAAAGTGCAAGATCAACCCAAACGTGAACTCGACTCAAACCATCCTAATCAACTATCTTGGCGCAATCATTCATATTCTAGACCGGACTGTGCTCGTACGAACGCATCTTACGCATTCGAACTTTCTACTATGCTCGGATTTGAGAATCTTACTCCCAAACCCCATGAAACCAATCTTACTGGAAATCCATGTCTCGTGAAACCAATCTTACTGGAAATTCACAAAGATCACATAGTATGACTCCAACTATCCCAATACCACAGATGGAATAGGGGCAACGTCTTAACCCGAATACAATGAATCTTACTCAAAGTATCAGGCGTCTAAAAATGAAATCAAGCTAATCTTAATTAATCAATTATTTAATCATCTTAATCAATTTATCATCATTATTATCCAACATAACTAAATTAAGTTCAAGAATTGCCTCTAGCCTTGATTCTCGAAATTAACTAGTTAAAATACCGAAGTTATTCTCAAGAACTGCCTCTAGCCTTAATCTTGAGTCTAACCAATCATAATTCATCATTCTATAATCATTCTTTAATCGAATTAAACATATTCTTTAACTTTCTTTAACCTTTAAACCATTTTCTTTAACTTTCAAGATTCAATCAAGAACTCATAAAGACTCATCAAGAACTCATAAAGAACTCAAAGAACTCATAAAGAACTCATTCAAGATTCAAGATCTTCAATCAAGAACTCAATCAAGATTCAAGAACTCAATCAAGAACTCATCCAAAATTCATCAAACTACACGCACAATCATCATCAATCAATCGAAAATCCAACTTTTACTCATCCAAAATTCATCAAACTACACGCACAATCATCATCAATCAATCGAAAATCCAACTTTTACTCATCCAAAATTCATCAAACTTTAACATAATATTCATGATCATATTACAACATAGAATCAATCATAAAATCATAAAATCCATCATCAAAATATCATGAAAACCACATAAAAATTCAGATTAGAAACAACACATGAAATCATGAATAATCATCACCAAACAACCCATACATGCATTTAATCTATACTATGAACATAGTATACCAACAAGGTTGAGAAAACATGTTACCTTATTGAAGATTACACACAAATTCAACACAAACACTTGCTGCCCGGAACACTCATACACACGGCCTAGCAACGCGGTTCCATTTGCACACGAACACGACAACCAAGATGCCACCACGCTGCCACCACGCTGCCCAGTCAGCACCACACGGCTTCTGCCCAGCCAGGCCACACGGTTGCTGCCCAGCCAGGCCACACGGTTGCTGCCCAGTCAGCTTTGCACGGTTGCTTTGCACGAGTCTTAGCACGCACCTTCTTGCACCAATTGCACGCACACTTCCAGCCACGATCCAGCCTCGTTCTAGCCTTGAACCAGCCTCGTTCCAGCCTTGAATCAGCCACGCACCAACACCTAAAATACCCACTCAACTAGTGGTCTTGAATGAATCAAATAAAGTTTAGGTTGTGTTTTGATACCTAAAGATCAAAGGATGTAGAATCTTTAAGTTTCGGTTTCGAAAAGATGATGAACAAACTTGGGTTTATAATGCCCAACATAGGCGTGTGGCAAGGGGCCAAAATGGAGGGAGAGTTTGTCTTTTGAATTGATGAGCAAAGGATGGAAAATGACTAAAGGAATCATCAAGCCTTACTACTACTTCTATTTATAGAAGTTAGTTAAGGTGTGATTGTATGGCAAGTGGCAAAATGAGCCACTTAAAAGAGAGGGAAAAACCGGCCAAGGGCCTACTCAAATGGGCTCAAAGTTCACTTGGGCCATTTGCACTAATTCATGACTAATCATGATTAATTTTGCGCTTGGCCCAAAACTAATTAATTAATTAGAAAATTAAATAAAATTCTAATTAATTAAAATAAAATAAAATTTAAGAATTAATAAACCATTTAAATAAAATGGTTACACTCAAGTAATAAAAATAGTCTAAAATAAATTTAGACCATGCACCGCAACAACAATAATTACAAACTAACAATACGAAAATAGCCCAAAATCTGGGGCGTTACAACCAGGGCCTATAAAGCAAAGAAACATGATCAAAATAAATTGAAATAAAAAGGAATCATGCAAAAAAAATAGTTAAAAGAGAATACCTTTGGTCATTTTGCAACTTAGGCTGCACAAGGCCAGGTAGGCCTCATTCCTGATCAGGTCGAGGTGAGGGAGCCAAACGACAGGCGAGGCACTCCCAGTACTGCAGGAGGAGGGGTAAGCAGCAAACTTCCGGACCACAGCCTGCTCGGCAGCAGTTAAAGTCTCAAAGCCGACCCACTCCGTATTCCTGGGCCTGGTCCACTCAGTCCTCGGCATATAAACATTGGGGTCACCACCCTCCAAGGGAACAACCAGCCAAAGGAACTCATAGTACCAGTGCCCCATTTCCCTGGGCTTGGGGTAGGTGGTGGCATACGTCTCATTATCCTGCCTCAAGACCTCCACTGTCCACCAACCCTTGGGCACATTGGACCCCCTGTAAGGCTTAAGCCTATACATGGTCCTGAAAACTTTAGAATTCAAAGGAAGCCCTCTGAATTCACACACCCAAATAAACCCAACCAGCCTCTGGCGTTGGGCACCAGTTGTGATAGACAGACATTCCAAACCCCCAGCACCTCCACAATGAAAGGGCGCAGGGGGAAGCTGATTCCAGATTTCAGGTGGGCCAGAAAGAAAGGAATGTGGCCCGGCTCTGGATCCCATGAACAAGACCTAGAATTTGTTGCAGAAAAGCAATACCCATCCAGACCAGGGGCTAAAGTCAGAACATTTGCCCTGGTCACCAGGCTTGCCTGGTGCATCTTCCCTAAAAAGGCAATAGAGGGCCTGATGCTCATGACACGTGAAAGAGCTTCAGGGTCCTCCCACCTTACAGTGGCCCAGCGGTTCGAAGCGTCCAAATAATGGTCCCTATCAACTGGACCCCCTATCCTTGCCTGGACCCTGTGGTCCTCAGCTCTTACTACAAGGGCTATCCCCTGTTCAGGTTATTCTGGGAGATCCCTCTCCATCTCCTGTAGCTGCTCAGCAATGATGGCGTCGCAGCTGACGTCAGGACCATCATCGAAAATCTCGTCTCCAGCCTCGTTGAGGGTAATTGAGAAATCAGAGGAAGTTGGGTGCTCAGCCATTTTTGAAGAGGAAGAAAGTGTAATCTGTGAAGAAAATTAAGAGGAAGAGAAAGTGGAAAGCTTTGGGAATTTGGGAGAGAGAAAGGAAGCAAAGTGGATTCGAGAGTTAAGAAAAATTTTCTGAGTAAATTTTGAAATCCCTTCAACCCCCCCCCCTTAAATACGGCTCTCTCACCCCTCAGCCCACTAAACACGATGGTAAGTGGCTCAATTAAAGTTGCCATAACTGCTGCTCCACGTTTCTCAACTGCAAAAAAAAAAGAAAAAAAAAACTCTTCAAATTCAAAAGAAGAAGAAGACTGTTTCAAAGGTCCTGCTACCAGGGCCAGGGCCCACTCGACAAAATCCATAAAGATTCCTTCATAATTTTTATGGACTTGGGGGGCAAATTGATGGGGCGAAATGCACCCATTAGTTATTGGGCCAGCCACTTCAAAAGACAAGGCCCAATCCAACCATCAGCATATGAAAGAGGCACGTTACAAGGAAAGCCCACAAAAGACCATCAGGCCCAGATACAAGACAAGTTCTTTACAAGAGGCCTGATCCACTAAGTCCACGCTCAAGCCTCCACCTGGTCCAGATCATATATACCAGGTCCAGGGAACATCCACTTGGTCCAGATCATATCTACCAGGTCCAGGAAACAGCCACCAGGTCCAGGATTACTGACCAGGTCCAGCCTAACCTACCAGGTCCAGTTCAACCTACCAGGGGCAGTTTACTCCCACGTTCTCATGGTACTATAAATACTCCATGCCATGCACATGCCAAGGTATCCAAAAAATACTAAACACACTTCAAACTTCTCCCTCACTTTCTCTCACTACATTTGATCACTTTACTGACTTGAGCGTCGGAGAGTTTTTCCCCGGAACACCTCTGGGGGTAGCTCACGTTTGTTCTTTGTGCAGATCAACGAGCCCATTTACGTGGATTTGAACTAGCTCTCGGCCCATAAAACCTTAACATTGTTGTGAACCAAAAATCATCTCAACAGTAAGTACTAAGTAGTTGTGATTATATTATAAAAAAGGATGAAGTCATAGGCCAGTGGTTAGGGCTTCAGAATTCCAGGCATGAGGTCCTGAGTTCGATTCTCACCGCACGCATATGCGAGGATTCCTTATTATCCCCCCTTACAGATACGTGTGTTGGCTAAAAGTGGGTCGGGTGACCTACATTAGGGCCCGATTCCAAGGCCTAGTATCCCACACATTATAAAAAAAAAGTACTAAGTAGTAACAACTTAATACTAAACACTAGCTAATTCCCCTAAAAAAACTACTAAACTCTAATTACAATAAGAAATGTACTCCGTATATAAATAGTGCCTATTGCCAAAAAAATATTTTTTAATAGTGTGTTACCAAAAAATATATTACAAGTATTAAAATAAATTTTTGTAACAATATATATGACTCAAAAATTTGCGCAGAATTCACTATTTTGATATTTAATCAAAATACCGTCAATTAATTCACAAAAACCCCAAATGAAGATCACATAGACCTATTCAAAAAAATATATTATTTTTACAAATTCTTATATACAGCCTGTTGTACCGTTTACAATTGTGCAACAGGTTGTATTGTTACAAAATGGTGCGGTAGAATTAGCTCATCTCATTTCATGTCCCATTCAACACATCCAACCTAATAAAACACTTGTACTTTTACTTTTTTCCCCACCAATCATAGTCGGAGGGAAGTAAATATTTTTTAATTCTTTTTTCAAATGTATTTTTGTACAAAAAAATACAATTCTAAAAAATAAAATCTAAATACCATTTTTATTTAATACTCTATAAATAGAGACCCATATTGATATAGTAATTTCCTACGAAACACTTTGTAACCCCAAATAAATACTTTATAACCCCAATAACACTTTGTAACCCCACTTAAACACTTTGTCACCACACGTAAACACTTTATAAACCCAAATAAACACTTTATAACCCCAATAACAAAGTAATCTATTGTAGTTGCAAAGTGTTGTATTTTGTTGGGGTTAAAAAGTGGAGTAACGAGATGTTTTGTTGTGGTTACAAAGTGTTTAATAAATTGGTGTTCAAAATGTTTTATTGGAGTTACAAACTATTTTTTCGGGATTACAAAGGTTTTTTAGGGTTACAAAGTGTTTTTTTTAGGGTTACAAAGTGTTTACGTGGAGTTACAAAGTGTTTTATTGGAGTTACAAATTTTTTTTTTGGAGTTAAAAGTGTTTTTGGGGGTTACAAAGTGTTTAGGTGGAGTTAAAAGGCGTTTAAGTGTGGTTACAAAGTGTTTAAGCGTCGTTCATTCAAAAGTGTTTTAATTTATTGGGGTTACAAAGTATTTAAGTTGGGTTAGGAAGTATTATTGGGGTTACATAGTGTTTTTTAGGGGGTTACAATAATGTGTTAGGTGGGGTTAGAAAGTATTTTTTTGGGTTACAAAGTGTTTACATGGGGTTACAAAGTGTTTATTTGGGGTTACAAACTGTTTAAGTGAAGTTCAAAGTGTTTTATTGGGGTCACAAACAGTAGCGTATCTAGGAATAATATTTAGTGGGGTCAAAATGTGTTTTAAAAACTTTATTGGGTTTAAGTGAAAAAGTTCTAATGATAAAAAATCAAAAAAATCAAAATTTTATAGGTAAAATTTTTCTTTATTCAGGTCCAAGTGGGGTCAAAGGACCCCACTTAAACCCTCTAAAGCCACCACTGGTCACAAAGTATTTCGTAGGAAGTTATCATATCAATATGAGTCTCTATTTGTAGAGATTAAAAAAAATAGGAATTTTGGTGTTATATTTTATTTTTTTAGAATTATTTTTTTTTTTTGTAAAAAAAGTACCTTTAAAAAATTTTAAATGTTGTTTTATTTTCTCACTGCTACTATGATTATTGGTGGAAAGTTCTTTATTATGGAAGATGCATGCATGGTTGACTACGTGAATTGCATTTGAAGAGGAAATTACTTTTTTCATATAATGTATATGCACGCCGCACAGTTTGATTTGTGTGCAGCGAGCCGTGCAGAAAACTCATTGCTATCATAGCACCTTTGAGATAGAGCCCGGCCGGATTATATCTTACAATTTATAAATAAATAAATCATAACAATAATAAGGAATACTACGACGCGGATTCGCCAGTATTGACCTTGAAGGCTTGAAGTATATATCATAATATCAGCACATGCCCGGCCCATTCCAAATTCTACTATATATACTCTCCTCTACGCCTTCATTATTCACATCAAAAAGTTAAGCTTAAAGTAGATAAAAGAAATATAACACAAGACACAACTAAAAATTAAAGCTAGAAATCACCATATATATATTGAAAATGGAGAGTAGTTTTATTATAAAGCAAAGTAATACAATTTCGTTCATGTTCTTATTATTATTAATTTGTTTACCTCTCACATTAGCTCTTAAAGTTGGGTTCTACAGCTCATCTTGTCCGAATGCTGAAAGCATCGTTCAACAAGTTGTTCAGCAACGCTTCAATGCTGATAGATCCGTCCCTGCTGCTTTGCTTCGTATGCATTTTCATGATTGCTTTGTTAGGGTACGTATCTATGTATGTATGATTATTATTTTTACATTAATTAATTAGTGTATATATCTTATTGTCAAATTAATATTATTCATACTATCATGCATTTTAAATTTACAGGTTAAATGAATTATTGGTTAGTTTTCATGCTTTCATAATTAGCGTATTTTATATCAAGCTATTTTTAGGTATGGTAGCATATATATGCTTTCTATATATTTTGAAGATAATTTTAATTAATTTCAATTCAACCGTATTTAAGAAATATATCTGAATAAACTACTCCCTTTTCCCCCATTTTTTGCAATAAATTATTGACTTTTTATTATTATGCACTTATGAAGTTCGACCTTCTTGGATTTTATGTATATCGAAAACATATAATCATATCGAATCTCCTTATATATATATATACACACACATACACATTTTAAATACATAATATAACTTTTTTTTAACATAATTAAATATATTATTATTAAATTCTATGTTTTTTGATAATTAAAAAAGTAAATGTAGCAAAAATAATGGGACCTACCATCCAGGCCATACAATAACATAAATTAAATTAGATTTTTTTTTTTAAATGCTAAAACTAAACTACAATTGGATGAGAGGGATATTATTTTTAAAAAAAATATATTTTCTTTATTACTAAAACAAACCAAAGATCCTTTCAAAAAACAAACCAAAGATAACATTCCCTCTAAAAACAAAAATCCAAAGATAACATCATTCTCCACTAAAATTGTACACATGTCGTTATTGTCTTGAAAGAACTTTTGACTCTTGCTTATTAATTATGATGTCATTATTTTCTTTCTTTCTTTCTTGCTTTTTTTTTTCCTATTTTAACTATAATTGATACATTATTATTGAATATAGTGTTTTTTAATTAAAAAAAAAAGCAAAAGAAAAATATATAATTTGCTTTTCTAAAGCATATAATATATTTTTTTTTAATTGACACAAATTTTTAAGTTGACATTATGTTATCAATGTCTGTCAATTTTCTCTCAATTATTGAATTAAAGCATACCATGAGTAATACATATATTTTCACTATTTATTTCTTTTGCTTGTCACATATGATTATTCAATTTATTGAGATATTTTCATACTCCATAATTTTCAACTTATATTTCTATTTTTGTAGTTGATAATAAGAAATACATTTCAATCTATTAATTATATTAAAAGGCGTTCCTCGCACCGTATTGTGCCACATAGGCGTCAAGTTAGTGCCATGTCATTAGTCCATGTGTTTGTGATGATTTCTTCACACCATTTTAAAGTCAATAAAAACAAAACAAATGGTATCAACAAGCATCGATCAAACTCACAACCCGACTTCATGTAGGCAGACTTTTTACCAATAGTCTACTCAATTAGATGATTTCAATTATTATAAATAACTTTAATTAATAATAATTTAGGGATTATTATGGCCATGTTGGAGTTAGCAGATAGCTGTTAGAGGTTAGCTGATTGAGTTAGCTATTTTGACTAGTTGATTGTGATAGCTGATTTGACTAACTGATTACATTAGCTGTTTGTATAAAAAGTGTTTGGTAAATAGTGGATAGCTGTTAGATGTTTAAGAGTAAAAAGAACTAAAAAGCTATAAGCTCTTCCAAAAAGCTCCTCATATGGGCTTTTTGAAAAAGAGTTTTTTCACCCCAAAACTCTCTTCCAAGCCTCTAACTACTACCAAACACCAAAAAATAGTTTTTTGAGTTGGTCAAACCTCTCTTTTTGCCTCAAACCGCTAACTTCCAAACACCCCTATAACCCAGATCGAGAGTAATACCTGGGTCAAATTGCTAGTTAATTTATCTAAATATCGTACATGTCATGGGAGTAACGAAATATCTTAATAAATGTGAGTATGCAATGTTATTCTAGCTATTAGATGAGCCAAATTATCAATAACTAATAATAACTAAACAAAAAATCCACTCATTCCCTTATTCTAGTAATTCATACAACTAAAATCTGTCAGGACTTTTCTATTTATAGTATCGCTTTTACACTATGGGTCAACATGCATCCACATTCATTTTACGGAATTAGTCCTTTTAAGTAAAATTCGAATTTTTAAACTATATCATTTCGAGAATTAGTTAAGAATCTTAAAATCCACCAACTTGGATGGATGATTGATTTCATTAATTTGGAGTTACTATTTTTTACAGCAAGACTTAATAAATATTAAATTTATGCCAAATTTGACACGCCTTAGTTATCGATCCTTTGTTAAAAAGAGCCTTTAACCCATCTATTACTCCAACAAAATATATGGAAAGAAATTTTAAAATGCGTCGAGTATACACTAAGGGGGTGTTTGGTTTGAGTTTTTTAGGGGGTGTAAACGGTAATAATTAACACTTACCGTTTCTTTTTGTTTGGTAAATAAACAAGGTAACAAATACCATTAGTCAGGGGTAATGGTACCTCCACTTTGATTCCTTTCAACAACCCACGGAAACAAAAACCGTTTCCGCTCAAACAAAACAGCATCATAAAAAAAATTAATCACGAATAGCATCAGCATCATCAGAGCATCAACTTCATCAGCATCATCATTAGATCATCAACTTCATCATAGTATCATCATCATCGAAACCAAAAGAAGAAGATCATCACATAAACCCATACTGATGATCTAACAGGAGAACTGCAAACTTGATGATGATCTTCAACTTTAATTGGATTCAGTTGAAAATTTGGTTGATGATCTAAACCCAGAATTATGATGATTTCATTCTGGGTTGAAAATAAAACACCCATAATAAGGTTGAGTTTCCTTAGCCAAATTTAATGTTGAAGATGAACGTTGAAAATTTGGTTGGAAATTTGGCTAAGATTAAAATTGGCTAAGGTTGAGTTTCATTTTCAACCTTCATCTTCAACCTTATAAATTCTTGTGCAAATTTAGTTTGAGTTTTTTAGGGAATGGGAATAATGATTTTCATTTCAACCTTATACAAGGATGAAATTTGGCTAAGATTTTCAACCTTCATCTTCAACTTGATGATGATCTTCTTTAATTTGGATTCATCAAAATTGGAAGTGGCGCCATATATAAAAAATGGAGTGAAAAGGAGATGGGAATTTGAGGGAAGAGAGATGAGGGAACTGCTATAGAGGAGAGAGATGTAATGAAGCAGTCCTAATTTCCTTATTTCAATTGTCTTTTTAAGCATATAATTACTTTCCATTCCATTCCATAATAACGAGACAAAACAAAAGGTAATGGAATAAACTTTAATGGTTTCCATTCCATTATAATACCAAACAACTAATAAAGATAACACTTATTATTACCCTTTCCCCTTCTTATCAAAATCCTTTCCATTCCGTTTACGCTAATCCTACCAAACGCCCCCTAAGGGTGCGTTTGATTCGTCTGAAATTTTCTGATCTGGTCTGATCTGATCTGATCTTTTCTGATTTGATCTGAAATTTTCTGATCTGATCTGATCTGGTCTGATCTGATCTTTGATGAAATTTAATTGTACATTATTATAAATGTAAAATATTATTAATATTGTTTAAAATAGAAATAAAAATAGTAATAAAAATAAAAAATAATAATAATAATGAAAAAAGTAAAGAAAATAAAAAATCTAAATAAAGATTAAAAAATATAAATAAAATAAAAATGAAAATACATGTAAAAATAAAAATTAAAAATAAAATTAAAAATAAAAATAAAAATGAAAATAAAAATAAAAATAAAAATAAAAATGAAAATACATATAAAAATAAAGTTAAAAAAATAATAAAAATAAACATAAAGATAAAAATAAAAAATTATAAATTAAAAGAAAAAAAATAAAAAATAAAAAATAAAAAAAAAATAAAAATAAAAATAAAATAAAAAATAAAAATAAAAATAAAAATAAAAATAAAAATAAAAATAAAAATAAAAATAAAAATAAAAATAAATTAAAAATTAAAAATAAAAATGAAAAAAATAAAAATAAAAATAAAAATAAAAATAAAAATAAAAATAAAAATAAAAATAAAAATAAAAATAAAAAGAAAAACAAAAATAAAGATAAAGATAAAAAAATAAAAAATATAAATAAAAATAAAAAAATAAAAATAAAAATATAAATAAAGATAAAAATATAAATAAAAACTAAAAAATAAATTAAAAGAAAAAAAATATAATTAATCATTAGTATGCATAATATTATAATTATATTATTTTATTTTATTATAAAAATAGAAATAAGATTAATTGAGTTATAAGGAACAAAGAACTAAATGCTGATCTGATCTGATCTGGTCTGATCTGATTTTTTCTGATCTGATTTATCTGATATTTTCTGATCTGATCTGAATTTTTCTGATCTGATCTGATCTGATCTGAATTTTCTGAAAATAAGCACAGGAGTGCTTATATAAGTTGAATCAAACGCACCCTAAATGTGTAACCAATTAAAAATTAGCCTAGATATAAGAGAAGTTATCCTTTTATATTTGTGTTATTCTATCTAAGGATAACTTCTATAAGTATAATTTTTAGGATAAATTTTAGGGTACGTTTGATTCATCTGAATTTTTTTTATCTGATCTGGTCTTATCTGATCTGATCTTGTATGATCTGGTATGAATTTTTATGATAGTAGTTATATATTAGGGTTTTTTGTCCAAAACTATCTTAGTTACCCCTAAAAAAACTACATTTCTGGTTGACCACTACCTTATTCACTATTTCGACGTTGACTTTGCCTTTGCTGACCAATATTTCGTTTTTGCAAATTCCGACCTCAAATTTGACCCATTAGGGCAAAAATAACCCACCAAAACCCTAATAGGGATAATTTTTTGGCACGCAAACCAATGAACGCATATCGAGACACATTTTGTAATGCAGGTAGAAGCTTATGCGACCATTTTTTGTAGATTCCTACCTCATATTTAACCCTTTTAGGGCAAAAATGACCCCAAAAAATTGATTGGGCTAATTATTTTCGAGAATAAAGCAAAGTCAACGCCGGACGAACAAGGTAGTGGTCAACAAGGAATTGGCTAATAAAGGTAGTTTTGGACGAGATTTTGTAAGTAAAGTAGTTTTTTTTTTTTTCAAAAAGTGGTGTAAGTAAGGTAGTTTTGGACAAAAAACTCTAATACTTATAATTTTTCTGATCTGATCTGGTTTGATCTAGTCTGAATTTTATGAAAATAAACACAAAAAGAATTATTTAAGTTGAATCAAACACACCCTTAGTCAATTCTAAATTAAATTAATTCAATTTCGTCATATATTGGATATAATGGCTGCATTCCATGTTAATCGATTGGCATATTTGGGTATAGTAACTTTGTTAAGTTAGGGTAAAAAGAGTCAATTTAATTGGAAGCTAAAGATTCAATTTGAATGTGACATTGTCAATAGAAGACCATAAAATTTCTCGTTTTGATGCATCCAATGAAACATCCAGTTCTTTTTTATTTACTTATTCATTTGGTTTTAATCAAAACCAAAAAATTCATTCAAAATAGCAGAGAAAGAAGGTTAAAATTGGTGTACAAAACTAAGAGGGAATAAAATAGAAAGTTATTGAAGTTAGTAAAAGTAAGAGATGGTATTGAAAAAGTAGTTACATAACCATAAAATAAAGTCTAGATAGTAAAACTTTACTATGTTTACGTAGGGTAGGAAATGAATAAATTAATTGTTAAAATAATAACCCACAAAAAATATAAATTAAAAAACATAAACAGAAGTAATAGGAGGTTGACCATTTAAATGTTCATTTCTGAATATTATACAAGTTTAATTAATAGATCATACTATATCATCACAATCTAAAAAGCGCAAAACATAACCAAGAACCACCGAGAGATTGCGTTCTCTTCAACATAAAAAAATTGAAGTGAACGCACCCTCAAGCTTCGTTCTGTCCATAATCCATATCTTTAGCAACAAATTTATACTATTCTATTGCTTTTTAATTTTTTACAAGTGAAACTTTTAATGTGGAAAATATTTATACTTCTTCCGTTCCAAATTAAACGCAACAATTTATTTTTAATACATTTTAAAGAAGAGAATTAAAGGTGTAAAAAATAATCAAAATAATTTTAATACAAGTAACATACAAACTCATTCTTGCTTGTATACAATTTTTTTTGATTAATTTACTCATTTACACCATTAAATTTGATTTTTCAATATGCTTGCAATATTATTTGTTAAATTTAATTTGATACGGTTGAAGTATATTTTTTTTTTAAAGTGGGCACATAATGCTAGTTGGCATTAGCTGGAGGGCTTTAGTGTGGTCTAGCTAAATTTGTTTGCAAGTATGATACATTGACACTCCCATATGAAGTAAAGCATAAAAAAATTTGTCATAAGCTGAATACAGCCATATGTAAAACTACATACGTTTCGTGCGTCCCATTGGAGAGATATTAGCACTCGGAAATCAATTCTACCGCCATATGTGCGAATAATATGAAGCCCATGCATTATATAAATATTTTATAATTATTTTTGTGCTGTGAGTCTTAGTCAAATACACAAATAATTTATTGTTGTGAATCTCGAGTTTGATGTTTTGAGTTTAAATTTCACCGCATGTATTTACTAGGAATTCTTATATTTTGCCTAGTGGACGTGTACGTTGGTCAAATTTGGCTGAATCACTGGTATTAGGGTCCGATACAAGACCTATTATCTCACACATTATCAAACTGAAGAAAAACATTTTTTATTTTTTTTTCCTCACAAGAAATTTTCAATTCATTTATTTACAAATAAATAAGCCATCCCCGATTACATTATTACATGTGTTGAAATATGATTGATGAATGAAAAAATAAATGTTTGCAGGGTTGTGATGCGTCAATCTTAATTGATTCAACAAGTACAAACCAGGTGGAGAAAGCTGCAGGGGCAAATGGATCGGTAAGAGAATATGAACTAATAGATCAAATTAAGGCGGCTTTAGAACAAAGATGCCCTAAAACAGTTTCATGTGCGGACATCATAACACTAGCAACTCGCGACTCGGTTGCCTTATCGGGAGGGCCGAGATACAATGTTCCCACAGGCAGACTTGATGGGCTAATTTCTAGAGCAAGTGATGTAAACCTTCCAGGCCCATCTTCAACTGTTTCTCAAGTCCAAGAGTCATTTAAAGCACGTGGAATGACCATAAATGATATGGTAGTGTTACTAGGAGCTCATACTATAGGAGTAGCCCATTGTAATTTCTTTCAAGATAGGATATCCAACTTCCAAGGAACAGGGAATCCTGACCCAACAATGGACACTAATTTGGTCAACAAGCTAAGGAGAGTTTGTGGGCCGAGTCAGATAGCAAACCCAAGTGCATTCCTTGATCAAAACACATCATTCGTGTTTGATAATGAATACTACAACCAAATAAAAAAGAATCGAGGCATATTACAAATTGACCAAGAGTTAGCACTTGACCCTCGAAGTGCCACTGTGGTTTCAAACCTAGCAGCCAATAACAACCTCTTCAGTCAAAGCTTTGTCAATGCCATGATCAAAATGGGTAACCTACAAGGAAGTGGCGGGGAAATTAGGATTAATTGCAGGAGGATAAATTAAAAAAATACGCAATTACATTGTGATGGACATGGAATGAGAAGCTTAAATTAGAACCCTTGTTCAACTTTGTATCTTGCTTTCATACATTATATACAATATTAATATAGTTGTTTTTTTTTTTCTTATACTACATGTTAATTTGTTCATGTGTGAATTTTTTTTCTTGTAAAGAAGAATAAATTTTAAAAATGTTTGTTTATAAATTTGTTACTCTTAATTCATGCAACACCGGTCGGCAACATGGTGTCCCCCCTCAAAAAGTCCAAACTACCCTTCAAAATTTTTATAAATACACAAACTATATGATATTAACTAAAAAGGAAAGTTTTGTACTTTTAAAATGAAAATATTACAAAATATATAATTCAAAAAAAAAACACAAGCACCGAAATTCATATTTTTAAATTCTTTACAATTAAATACCCATATTGGTCATTGGTATAGTTTTTCACACAAATATTTTCTTTTTAATTAGTATAAATCTCTATTATATAAAAATGTCTAAAATACCGATCTTCCTTTACTTATGAAATAAAGATAATTAAAATATAAATTTAATATTTCTGAAGTTCTTTACAAATGGACACCCATATTTATATAATTTTCACATTGAATTTTTATCTTTTAATTACAGTGAAAAATTGATCAGAGCACGCATAGCGTGCACATAAGGCTAGTAAATATAATGTCAAGTGCTTGTGTTGATTAGATAAGCATAAACTAATACTTCCTCCGTTTAAAAAAAAACGCAACAATTGAAGTATCACGGACTCCTAGGCAATTTTTTGTTGTGAGAGTAAAAGTAATAGAGAGAGAAAGTGGGGTATGTGATGATGTGAAAGATAGAAAGAAAGGAATAGGATCGTGTGAGAAAGAGTGCTTTAGGTGAGAAAGACTTTTATGTGAGAAAACATCTGCACCGCTTATAATTTTAGATCTAAGGGTTGTTATTTGATCTTGTGTTTTTGTTACTAAGGGCAACTTGGTAATTTAATTTAAGTAGTATATTTCTATTTTTTATAACAAAAAAAATCTGTTTTTTTTTTTTTGTTTTTTTTAAATAAGTTTTTTAAAATATTTTTTTAATTCAAAAAATTGGTTTTTTTTTTCATAAAATAAAAAATATCTAAAATTCAAGTTATTTGTTTATTTGTTCGTAAGTACTCGTGTTCAAAATTCTATAAGTCATGTTCAAAATTTTATAAGCCAAGTTCAAAATTTTATAAGCCATGTTCAAAATTTTATAAGCCATCACAACAAAAAAATAAGCTTCGGCCGACCGCTTTTTACCGACCGTTAACGGTCGGTATTTAAACGTGCCTACCGTCTTCGGTCGGAAAAATGCGGTCGGTGTGTACTTAGTCGGAAAAAATTTTTCACCGACCGACCATTCGTCGGAAACATTTTACCGACCGCTTACCGACCGTTGACCGACTAAATAAAAAAAATTAAAAAAAATATTATGCAGCTATTTTCCGACCGCCTGGCGGTCGGAAACTAGCTCCTTCGGCGCTTAATAATTTACCGACCGTGTGTCGGTCGGTATATTAATTTTCACGATTTTTTAATTTTAATATTTGTCATTTTTCGGGGTTTTTTCTTTCTGGATACCGACCGTTTTTCGGTCGGCAAATTGTTATGTCTTTTTTTCCCATTTCATTAAATAACAAAAAACCTTTATAAAAGAAATTAAATTATTTATTAATGAAAAACAGATTAAATATACGAAATAATATTTTATAATAATATTTTATATTATTTATATAAATAATTCGTAATACACAAAAATTTGTAATACATATTACAGTTTCCAAAAACGTAAACTATAATAAACCGATATATAACAAACAACTACACTACGAAGGCTCCAGAACCGCCAGAACCGTCTGTGCGATCGTCGGGGGGTCGTCGGTGAATGGAAGACCGATCGCCGAATTGCCTCATGAAAGCGTCCATTTGCGCCTTCATCTGCTCGAGGTACTCCGCTTGCTTCTTTTGATCCTCCTCCAGACGACGCTGATGCTCCTCCCGTTGGCGGTCTCGCTCCTCCAGACGGCGCTCTCGCTCCTCTAACTGCGTCCTCGCACGCTCGAACTCCTCCAAACGTTCGGTCATCTTTGCCAGTTGAGCGGAAACTGATGGAGAGTAGGTAGATCCAACGTGCCGCCGCGAGGTTCTCTCATAATAGAGAGAAGCTCCGTCTTTGCCGAACCCTAGAACCTCGCCCTTCCGGAAGCCACCAACCGTATCAAAGAAGACCTGGTTGGGATCCATCTCCGAGCCACTAGCCTGAGACTCCGAAAGGTTATGGTTATATTGTTCCTGCAAATTATGGGCGGAGTTAGTTCAAACAATTCAAAATAAAAGAACAATAAAGTTGACATTATGAATAAAAGAACACTTGTCATTTTAGACTATTTAGTTTGGAACAAAACTAAATAGGCCATTTTAGACTATTTCATTCCCAACTTCGCACCGATCAACGTAGATCATGTTTTAAGGGTTAATTCACAACTCATAACATTATTATAGACGTTCTATCACTTATTTACATGTTTTTGGGAAAGTTTAGAGGGTTTTGGAACAAAAACAAACTAAATAGGCCATTTTTGCCTCGTTTTGGTGTTTTCATTCCCAACTTCGCACCGATCAACGTAGATCATGTTTTAAGGGTTAATTCACAACTCATAACATTATTATAAACATTCTATCACTTATTTGCATGTTTTCAAGAAAGTTTAGAGGGTTTTGGAACAAAAACAAACTAAATAGGCCATTTTTGCCTCGTTTTGGTGTTTTCATTCCCAACTTCGCACCGATCAACGTACATCATGTTTTAAAGGTTAATTCACAACTCATAACATTATTATAGACATTCTATCACTTATTTGCATGTTTTCGGAAAAGTTTAGAGGGTTTTGGAACAAAAACAAACTAAATAGGTCATTTTTGACTCGTTTTGGTGTTTTCATTCCCAACTTCGCACCGATCAACGTAGATAATGTTTTAAGGGTTAATTCACAACTCATTACATTATTATAAACATTTTATCACTTATTTGCATGTTTTCGGGAAAGTTTAGAGGGTTTTGGAACAAAACCAAACTAAATAGGCCATTTTTGGCTAGTTTTGGGTGTTTTCATTCCCAACTTCGCATCGATCAACCTAATTTTTATTTTTAAGTGTCATTCATGTCCTATAATATTCATTCAAACTTTATATAACTTATTTGCATGTTTTCGGGAAAGTTTAGTGGGTTTTGGAACAAAAACAAGCTAAATAGGCCATTTTTGGCTAGTTTTGGGTGTTTTCATTCCCAACTTCGCATCAATCAACCTAATTTGTATTTTTAAGTGTCATTCATGTCTTATAATATTCATTCAAACTTTATATAACTTATTTGCATGTTTTCGGGAAAGTTTAGAGGGTTTTGGAACAAAAGCAAGCTAAATAGGCCATTTTTGGCTAGTTTTGGGTGTTTTCATTCCCAACTTCGCATCGATCAAGCTAATTTGTATTTTTAAGTGTCATTCATGTCTTATAATATTCATTCAAACTTTATATAACTTATTTGCATGTTTTCGGGAAAGTTTAGAGGGGTTTGGAACAAAAACAAGCTAAATAGGCCATTTTTGACTCGTTTTGGTGTTTTCATTCCCAACTTCGCACCGATCAACGTAGATCATGTTTTAAAGGTTAATTCACAACTCATAACATTATTATAGACATTCTATCACTTATTTGCATGTTTTCGGAAAAGTTTAGAGGGTTTTGGAACAAAAACAAACTAAATAGGCCATTTTTGACTCGTTTTGGTGTTTTCATTCCCAACTTCGCACCGATCAACGTAGATCATGTTTTAAGGGTTAATTCACAACTCATAACATTATTATAGACATTCTATTGCAAATAATTAGACAAAAAAAATCCTATTCGTACTCTTCGGCTTTAAAGCCGGAATTCCGTTCTAAACAATAATTGCAAATAATAAAAAATCAATCCTATTCGTACTCTTCGGCTTTGAAGCCGGAATTCCGCTCTAAAAATCAAATTCATAGTAAAGAAGAAAGCATTACCATCACTTCCTTGGCCTTATGACTAATCGGAACCGGATCCTTCCCTGGTTGCTTCTTGAAGTGAGTATCAAGGAAGAGATCCGCAACATCAGGCAGCTTCCCTCCTTTCGCCTTAGTCAACACAAACAAATGTGCGTAAGGGTAGGATATATAATCAAATGTTAACGAACGAGCATTAATTACAATAATTTAATGAAATAGTAGACTAACCAATTGCTTAGCTCGTTGAGTGGTGGAGACAGATCCCGCGCAGTGAGAGGCCTGGGCCTTGCCACTAGCGTCGCCGCCTCTCCTGTTTGCCTTCGCTCGAGCCGACCTTTCCTTGAATAGCTTGTCATCGAGCCTACCCTTCATTGCCTGGTACATGTCATCACCAAGTCAATTTGGTCGGTCTTTCCGCTTGTGCACTGTGTCATTGAATATGTCCTTCAGCCGTAATCCAGCCTTGGTATCATACGCATCCCGCACAGTGCCCTCGAGCTCAGGCCTCCAAGTGTACTGTTTCTGCATTAGACCAAAGACAATCAAATATGTTAATGTAAGAGATTATATTTAAAAAAATATTGCATCAAATTACATAATTTGTCTTACTGACCTTCCACATGTTCCACCAATGTACCTTGGTCTCCTAATCTACCTCAGTGTAGTTCTTCCAAGGCTGATGGAAGTAGGACTTGATGACGTGTGTTATTGATCGAACAACAGCGCCCTTGTCAAACCTTGCACACAAAACATTGTAAGATTAAACAACATATGAATACAACTTAATTTCAATAGTGAAAACATTAAAAAATAACACAAAAACTCACCATAGGCCATCGGGATCCAATTCTCGAACCCCAGCTGCGGATGTAGAAGCTTCTCCCTGATCCTTGTCTCCACCCTCAACCTCACCAGTTTGTCTCTCGGGTTCTCGAGTCGGAGTAGTCTCATGCGGAGGAGTAGAGTGAGACAAAGGAGTGACCTGAGGTAGCGAGGATGGAGTAGGTTGAGACAAAGGAGTGAGCTCAGATGTAGGAGTAGGCTCAGGCAGCGACGTAGGCTGAGACATAGCAGCGTGAGACACATATGGCTGAGGACGAAGAGGACGATGCCGAGGTCGAAGCTGTGGTATCGGAGGTAACCCCAACTGTGGTGGTGGAGGTAAGGTAAACGTAGGTTGAGTTGGACCGGAAGATGAACTCGCCGACCGTCTCCTAGACGACTCAACACGACGATGAAGGTCACCAGGACGCAATATATGCCTAAACCCAGTAGGACGAACCGAAGACTGAGAGGGAGAATCTTGCCGGGTCTAGGAGTTCTGACTCTGATCCTCCGAATCTGACATGTTCCTGCATAAAGTAATGAGTAAATTATTTGCACGATTAATAGTTATTGACAGAAATCACAATCACAAAATGATGGTATGAAAACGTACCCCAATTAACTAATAATGAATACTGCCCTGAACATGCACAAGCATTAACAAACGCGAATAATAAAATTTATACATACAAAACTAAACAAAACAAAACTAAATTACAATGAATTGCTACAATTAAATTAAATTTAAATTACATCCTAATGAAATAAACCGATGTCGTCAACGTCCTCGTCATCATCATCAACAACTTCATCAATCTTATCACTTCTAAGCTCCTGTCCACTGTCGTAGTCATCTTCATCAAGACTTGGAATGACCTCATCTTCGTCATCATCACCCTGAATGATCTTGTAGTCTGGGATCTCGTCCGGAGAACATACACCTACAGGAATAAGGGATGTTTCCTCTTGTAGAACATCCGAGTCCACCGGGGCATCAACCTCTGACCTAGCTTTTGTCTTGAACACAGCCCACCACTGCACTTTGTCCCTCTTCAGGCTAGGATAAGGAGCATAATACACCTGACTGGCTTGGTACGAGACAATGAAGGGGTCGTACCACGGGAGTGTCCTAGTGTGATTGACCTCTACAAGTCTATATTTCTTATGAATGTTCATGCCCTTGTCACAATCAAACCAACTGCAGTTGAACAATATTGTTTTGTACTCTGCGTCACTCCCGTGGTAAGACAATTGTAACACCTCTTCCAAGGTGCCTAAGTAGTCACCCCCTTCTTGACTCTCAACACACACTCCATAATTCATGGTTGACTTGTTCCTACCATAGCTTTGTGTGTGGAAATTGTACCCATTGACGTAGAATTGATTCCAAGTTATCACTTCTTTCGAGGGACCCATCGCGAGAGCTCGTGTGACGTCATCAGCAGACTGTGTCCGAAGTACCTAGATTTGTTGAGTGAGTCATTAAATAAAATGATGGTATGTAATTAAAAAAATTGGGGAATTAAGGGATTAGGGTTCCTCACTTGTGTCCTTAACCATGTTGGGTATTGGGATTCGCATTTGATCCAAATTTCCTCCCTCTTTATTTGGGGATTTGACTGCACTATGTGATCCTCAAATTGCCTATTACAATGCGCAAGTTCGATCTAAGTCAGCTAAGGCGGAATGCAATATTGTTTTGTAATCTAAGACAGTTAAACTAATAAAATTACCTTTCATAGTCACTTAATATGCCACAATTTGCGAGGATGTACAGATGGGCTCGGACGTACTCCTTGTCTGTCAACCAACGTTTACTACCACTCGTTGTTGGTCGACCACAATCCTCCCTAAACAATTCAGGGACATTGACACCATGTTGGCTTTCCACAACATGATATGCATTTCTACCCAAGTCCCTCGACTTGGTATCAACCTCCGACTGAAAATACTGTGAGCAGAAATTGGATATCTCCTCAGCCAGGTATGCATTGCATATAGAGCCTTCAACCCTTGCCTTGTTCCCCACTTTACGCTTCAAGTTGTTAAGGTACCTGTCAGTAAATAAAACATGAGCAATGTAAATGTCACTTCATAGGAAATTAGTAAAAGGGTATAAACGATTACAATAACTCACCGTTCGATTGGGTACATCCATCTGTACTGAACAGGACCCCCAATATATGCTTCATGTGGCAAGTGTACCGGCAAGTGCTCCATGGAGTTAAAGAATGCCGGGGGAAAAAAAATTTCTAACTTACATAAGATCTCAACAATGTTCTTATGTAGGCGGTCCATCTCACTCAAAGTGATAGTGGGAGCACACAAGTCACGGAAGAATTGGCTGATTTCGGTTATTGCTTTCCAAATATGAAGGGGGAGCAACTTTCTTAGGCAAACAGGCAATAACCGCTCCATAAATACATGACAATCGTGACTCTTCATTCCATGGAGCCTATTTTTTTTTTTTCAACACATCGGCTTAAGTTCGAAGCATACCCGTCAGGAAACCTCAAGTCTCGGATCCATTCACATAACACCTTCTTCTGCTCCTTGTTAAGTGCGTAAGGTGCCTTGGGCATCTGCTCATTACCCTTACCATCATCAACGAGCTCCAACTCTCGACGCCTACAGACACTCTTCATGTCTTTCCTTGCACTTACAGTGTCAGACGTTTCGTCTTTCACAGCCATGACGGTGTGGATGAGCTGCTCAAAGAAGTTCTTCTCAATATGCATAACGTCTAAGTTGTGCCGAAGCAGCAAATCCTTCCAATACGGCAGGTCCCACAAACAAGATTGCTTATCCCATCCCATTTTTTTCTTCTTCAATTGCTTCAAAGCATCAGGACCATCAGTTACTTTCGGTAAGTCCTTCACACACTGCCACAGTTCCTCACCTGACATGATATGAGGAGCCGAGTCATTTTCAACTCTGTTCTTACAAAAAGCTATCTTATTCTTTCGGAAGGAGTGGTCGGAATCTAAAAACTGACGATGGCAATCAAACCATGATACTTTGCCACCATGTTGTAGCCAAAAGGCTTTGCTTTTCTCCATGCAATATGGACACGCCTTTTTACCGAACGTGTTCCAACCTGACAACATACTATATGCTGGAAAGTCACTGATAGTCCACAACAAGGCTGCGCGAAGATTGAAATTCTGCTTCTTTGAGATGTCGTAAGTCAAGGATCCAACCGACCATAGATGCTTCAACTCATCAATTAAAGGTTGCATGTAAACATCCAAATTGTTCTTCGGATTTTTTGGCCCAGGGATAAGCAAGGAAAGGAAAATGAAAGGTTTTTTCATGCACATGGACGGTGACATGTTGTAAGGTGTAGTTAAAATAGGCCAACAAGAGTATTGCTTTCCAAACTTCCCAAAAACGGAAAAACCATCAGTGCACAACCTAAGTCTAACATTTCGAGGCTCGGACGCAAAGTCCTTAAAGGTCCTGTCGAAGTGCTTCCATGCTTCACTGTGACTTGGGTGAGCCATGTTCCCTTGCCCTCGATGATTTTCAGAATGCCATGTCATAGCCTCAGCAATGTTCCTAGTGGCAAACATCCTTTGCAATCGTGGTGTTATTGGGAAGTAGACCAGAAAACTTACGGGAACCAAATTGTCATTCGAAGTATTCTTGAACCGATTCGACCCGCAATGACGACACTTATTGTAACGACTCGACTCGCTTAAATCGGCGCGGAAGAAACCGACGAGTCGAATAGTTAGAAACTACAACTTAAAATACTTAAGAAATAAAACTAATTCCTCAAATATTATTATTAAACCCCAAAAGTACAAATACCCACAAGTTTGTACATAAACTAGTCCAAAAGTCAAACTAGAAATACTAAAATACAAGTAACTCCAACCATACGTCGGAGTCTAAAACAACATATAAAAGTCCATTCAACAACGTATAAAATCTATATAACTCCATCACTATCTAAAACAACGGAAAATAGTAAATACAACAGATAACAGTAATAACAACGTCGCTCGCCCAACCCAAAGCTAAGCAAGAGGATCATCATCAGAAATACCTGAAAAATATGCAACAGTCCACCATCAGTGGCGAGTAACATAACTGACTCACCCTAATGGGAATACACATGCACATAGCATAGATCAAATAAACAGCATCAAATCAATAAACCAAGTACAAGATCAACCCACACGTGAACTTGACTCAACCAACCTAATCAACTATCTTTGGCGCAATCATTCATATTCTAGACCGGACTGTGCTCGTACGAACGCATCTTACGCATTCGAACTTTCTACTATGCTCGGATTTGAGAATCTTACTCCCAAACCCCATAAAACCAATCTTACTGGAAATCCATGTCCCGTGAAACCAATCTTACTGGAAATTCACAAAGATCACATAGTATGACTCCAACTATCCCAATACCGCGGATGGAATAGGGGCAACGTCTTAACCCGAATACAATGAATCTTACTCAAAGTATCAGGCGTCTAAAAATGAAATCAAGCTAATTAATTAATTAAATCTTTTAATCAACTTAATCATATTACCATCATTATTACCCAACATAACTAAATTAAGTCCAAGAATTGCCTAAAGCCTTGATTCTCGAATTTAATCTAGCTAAAACATCGAAGTTATTCTCAAGAACTGCCTCTAGCCTTATTCTTGAGTCTAACCAATCATCATTCATTAATCCTTAATCATTCTTTAACCATATTAGACACTTTCTTTAACTTTCTTTATTCTTTAAATCTATTTTTTTTTAACTTTCAAGATTCA
The DNA here is from genome assembly GCA_951394345.1 of Salicornia ramosissima. Lineage (NCBI taxonomy): Eukaryota > Viridiplantae > Streptophyta > Magnoliopsida > Caryophyllales > Amaranthaceae > Salicornia > Salicornia ramosissima. The sequence goes on from OX596235.1 coordinate 25,181,204, forward strand.
ATCAAGAACTCAAAGAACTCATCAAGAACTCATAAAGAACTCAAAGAACTCATTAAAGATTCATAAAGAACTCATTCAAGATTCAAGATCTTCAATCAAGAACTCAATCAAGATTCAAGATCTTTAATCAAGAACTCATCCAAACTCAAACATCACAAGCATATCATCATCCTTAAACCTTTCGAATAATTCAACTTTATACCTAACCAAAACTTATCAAACTTTAACACATTAATCATGATCATAAAATAACATAGAATCAATCATAAAATCATAAAATTCATCATCAAAATATCATGAAAACCACATAAAAATTCAGATTAGAAACAACACATGAAATCATGAATAATCATTACTAATCAACCCAAAACATGCATTTAATCTATACTATACACATAGTATACCAAATAGGTTGAGAAAGCATGTTACCTTATTGAAGATTACACACAATTCAACACACAAAAGTTGCTGCCCGGAAACAAGCACCAACACGGCACACACGGCACGGCCTCAATCGCACGAGCACGGGCACACCCACACGGCCACTGCACGGCTGCTGCACCACCACGGACCCACTTGGCACGGCTGCCCAGCACGGCTGCCCGCTGCACAGTTCCACACGAACCACCACCCTTGCACGGTCTTCAACGCGGCACCACTCGGTCACCACCACGAACACCCACACGAGCACGATCAAAACCCAACCCAAACCAACGATCTTGGATAAAATAGTTGTGTTTAAATTGTGTTTAGGCTACTTAAAGATCAATAGAAGTTGAATCTTTAAGATTGGAATTAGAAAGATGGATGAACAATTTGGATGGGTGCAATAGCCAAAAATGGCGTGTGACACTAGAGCAAATGGGAGGGATTTTTGTGCTTGAAATTGATGGCAAGAGCTTATGATGGCAAAATGAGCAAAGGGCCTCACTAACTCTCCTATTTATAGAGTTAGTTAAGGTGTGAAAACAAAGCAAGTGGCAAGGCATGGCTTGCCTTGTAAAAACCGGCCAAGGGCCTTGAATGGGCTCAAAAATGGGCTCTCGTGATCCATTGGACTAATTTACAAAATCTACATGACTAGTCATGCAATAATCGATTTAGCCCAAAAATATTATTAAATAATTAATTAGAAAATTAAATAATAAAAATTCTAATTAATTAAATAATAATTAACATAAATAATAAAAACTAAGAAATAAACATTTCGATTAAATCGAAATTATTCATATAAAATTAAAATAAATAGTTCAAAAGTTAATTTGAACTAGCACATAAACAAACATAAATACACATAAATACCGGCAAAAATACCGATAAAATCTGGGTCATTACACTTATCAAGCTTAGCATCGTCCTTCCAAAATAGCATACATCCATTCGGGCATGCGTGTATCTTCTTGTGAGGAAGCTCTAATCCCTTGAGTACCTTCATTGTGTCGTAATAGGTGCTACACTTAGTTTTTAGGGTGGTGGGGAGCGCATCGTTCACCAATGACCCAATACCATCTACGCACCTGAGTGGCAAGTTGTACTCAGACTTTAAATTGATCATTCTAGAAGCCATCTCCAACACAGAGATGTTGCTACCATCATACAAAGGCTGCTCGGCTGCCTTGAGCAAGTCGAAGAACATCTTCGCTTCCGCATTTGGTTCTTCTTCAGCCGAAGTTGCCTCCTCAAGGAATGGTGGGTCCACGTTGTTCCCAAAAGCATCGACAACCATTTCCCGGTAAGGATTCGGATGAGTAGGAGACGAGACGAGGTGGACTCTATACTCACCCTTTCACCGTGACATAACCATTCATAGTAGTTCGGAATGAACCCCTTCTTATACAAATGTACCTTTACGTTGGGCACATCCAAGTAATTCAAGTTTTTACACCGAAGACACGGACATCTTATCTTGTCCCTATCATTAAGCTCGGGGTGCTGCTGAGAGAACGCAACAAACTCATTCACCCCTTGGATGAACTCATCCCGAAGTTTGTGGTCCTTATCGTGTCTCTTGTACATCCAATCACGCTCCTTCCTTTTCATTTCGATTATGCCTATTCTAAGCCATTAACAAATATCAGTTCAAAGCATTCAAACATCCTTCAATGTCTTCACTCCTATCTTATTTTAGCCTTTCTTAATTCTTCTTAAAGCTTTCTTATCTAATGCACATGTATATATATATTTAAGTCATATTTACTTCTACTTTAATTGTATTCATTCACAACAATTACAAAGATTCATAATAAATCAAATACAGAGGCAATTTTGTATTTGAAAATAAATACAACTCAACTTTCAACCAACAATCATATTTCTTGATTTATCACTACATTGAAGTTTATTATCATTATTCTAAACTATTGGTCATTTTCGCCCTTAATAAGTTTTACTTGGCCCCAAAATAAAAATAAAAATAAAAATAAAAACAAAAACTAAAACAAAAACAAAAACAAGAACAAGAACAAAAATAAAAATAAAAATCAAAATAAAAATAAAAATAAAAATAAAGATAAAACGTAAAAAATAAAAAATTATTTCAGCTCAGTTTCAATTCATTTCGTTTTAGTTCAATTAATTTAATTTCATTTCGGTTGATTGTCATTTCAATTTAGTTCATTTCATTTCAGTTGTTGTTTTCTTAGCCCAAAAGAACACAGCCTAAAATGTGTTGAGTGTTTTTTTGGGCATAGGTTGAGTGTGATATTACTACAAGTGTTGTTGAATTGAACACCCTAGCCGTAGAGTAAGACCGTTTTTTTAAAGCCGTTGTTTTGGATTAAATTAATTTGACTTGAACAAAATTTGTTTGATCAGAATAGAATTAAACTAAATCTTAAACTTAGGAAAGAATGAACTAAAATTTTCAATTTATACACACAAATACATAAATAATACATACACATACAAACAAATACATACATAATACATATTTTTCAATTCCTTGCCAATACATAAATAATACATACATAATACATACACATACACATACACATACACATACATATACATACAAATAAATACATAATACATACAAATACATACATATACATACAAATACATACAAATACACATACATATATACACATAATTCAATAAATTGAAAAACAAAACAAAAATTATTAAAACCCTAACCACAATTTGAGCAGGGCAGCGGCACAGGAGGGGCGGCGGCACAAGAGGGAGGGCGGCAGCACGCAGGTAGGTCGCCGGAGAAAGAGAGAGAAGGAGAAAGAAAGAGAAAGAAAGAGAAGGAGAAAGAAAGAGAAGGAAAGAGAGAAAAGGAGAAAGAAAGAGAGAGGCTGGCGGGGCGGTGGAGGGGTCGTCGGTGCCGGAGGCCGGGAGAGAGAATAGAGAGAGAGTAAGGGTTTTGTGGTTTTGGGGGTTTTCGAACTGGTTCGAGGGAGAGAGAGAGAGCGTTGTTTTGGGGGTTTGAATCACGACTGGGTATAAATCACGACTGGCCTTTAAAATTTTTTTAAAAAATTTACCGACCGTCAGACCGGTCGGTAACGATCGGTAAATGCCGACCGTCTGTGTTCAGTCGGAAGTTGCCGACCGTGACCGACCGTTCTGACGGTCGGTAAATGTTTTCCGACTGTAATTACGGTTGGGAAAAAATTTCCGACTATTTTCAGTCGGGCACGGTCGGTAACTTTCGACTAACAAAGTGTCGGTTGGTAAAACCGGTCGGGCGAACGAGATTTTCTTGTTGTGCATGTTCAAAATTTATAAGCTTTGTTCTAACTTTTAAATGCTTTGTTGTAAATTTAACAACCCATGTTTAAAATTTTATAAGTCATGGTCTAATATGTGTATGTATGCAGAAAATGCCAGTTTATTGTTTGTTTATTTTAAGTATATGAATTATTGATAAAAAAAATATATGAAATATTAAAATTTTTATAAGTCATATTCTAAATTTTATGATTCATATTCTGAATTGTACGGGTCATGTTCTAAATTTTTATAATATAGTTTCCAAACCATATAAGATAGAACTAGAGCGTTGATTTATTTTGATTTAATGTTGATTATTTTATGAAATTGAAATATTTATTTAAAAAAAAAAATAAATTACAATTTTTTTAAAAATTAAGCCTTAAAATTATGATTTTTTTTAATAACGTAACTTTATTAAAAATTAAGCCTTAAAATTATAATTTTTTTAAATAAAAAATGTAAATTTCTATTTTTTAATTGAATATTGAGTTATATATGTATATGCTCTAAAGTTTATAGCCATGTTCTAAATTTTAGGAACTATGTTCTAAATTTCATTAGTCATACTCTAAATTACGCTCGATTTTTTTTTAAATACAACAAATCTAGAAAAAAATCCATAAAATTAATATTTTAAAAATAAAAATATTCAAAAAAAAAACTGTTTTTTTAGAAAGTCATAAAGGAAAAAAAGAAAAATTCATAATCCTACGTATTATAAGGAAGGGAGGGGGAGAAATTTTAGGTTTTTTTAAAAAAAAATTGTTTTAAATTAAAATATCCATAAAATCTTAGCCTTTAGATCAAAATAAATCAACACTCAAGATTTTTTCTCACATAAACAAGCCTTCTCACCTAAAGAAGCCTTCTCACATGATCCTGACCCTAGAAAGAAAAAAGTTACAAAAATGGGAGATTAAAATTGTTACATTTATTTTGAAACATCCAATAATAGAAATTGTTGCGTTTTTTTCGAAACGGATGTAGTATCATAATTCTTTTTCTTGGGATTTACAATATATAGCCTACTACTAGTTTTATATCCTCGATATTTTAATTAAAAGTATATAATAAATAACTCCGGGCTAATCACGTGACTAAGTTCATAGAAATCAACATCATATATGTGAAGGTTGTAAGCACGGTAGGTGTAAATGCAATGATGATGATTGATTGATTCTGCATCAGTGTGTGTTTTATGTTTACGGCCTTCAACTTACCTCTATGCCTTTTATACATGCCTTGTCCTATGGAAATCTTCTTAGGGATTCACTGCCTTAGCAGCATCAAAAGTATAGGACACCTGCCTAAAATATAGACATACAATAGCCTAATTTAATATACAAGCAAATTAAATCAAATGGACCTACAGTGCCTTAAGCAGAACAAATAAATATAAACAAATCAAATGGACCTAATTTAAGATAAGTAAGAAAACAAGTACATTGTTTTACTCTCTTATCCTCTGCACTTCCCCTCAAACTTGGTGTGATGAAGATTCAGAACAACAAGTTTTGACATTAGCTTGGAATGTTGAGCAACTGGTAGGCTTTTGTAAAGAAATCTGCAACTTATTGTTGTGAAGAAACATGTAGAAGTTGAATAGTTCCATCTGCCACCTTGTCTGTAATAAAATGACATTCGATTTCCACATGTTTTGTACGTTCATGGTAAACTGGATTAATGGCAATTGCTAATGCTACTTTATTATCACAGTAGCCATTGATTGGAATATGATGCTTAATTCGTAGCTCTCTCAACATTTGAGATAACCAAGCGACTTCAGAAGTGGTTAGAGCCATAGCTCTGTACTCCGCCTCAGCAATGGATCTAGCAACTACTTGTTTCTTTGCCTTCCATGAAATAGGTGACTTTCCCAATAAGACACAGAAATCAATAGTAGACCTTGTGGTGTTTGGGCATCCTGCCCAATCAATATCACAGAATGCCTTTAGATGTGCTCCATATTGTGAAGCAAGCATGATCCCCTTAACTGGTTAACTCAAGAGGTATCTGAGCACTCTCAAAGTTTCTTAGGAATGTGTTGTGGTTGGTATTTGAACGAATTGAGTAATTAAAACATGTACTAGAAAAGTAATGCTTGGACTAATTAGTGTGAGGTACAAGAGCATCCCCATGAGTCTTTGATATTTCAGTGGATTAGGTAGAGGGTCACCCATTTCAGGAGTGAGTTTATGTTTAGGGTCCATAGGTAGTTGCAATTTTCTGACCTTTTTATAAAAAGTGTATTAAAATTCCGGTCCGGTCCGGTCCAAACCCGGATCGGTTAGAGGAAAAAAGTAAGAAACCGGTCCAAACCGGTACGGTCCAGGTCCGGACCGGAATTGAACCAGTCCGGTCCCGGTCCACAAAAAATGTGGATTCCGGTCCACCGGTCCAACCGGTTCCGGTCTGGTCCGGTTCTGGACCAGTGCACACCACTACTCCTTCCCACCAAAAATACTTCAAATGCTTTTGAATTCATTTTTTAAGAAAATACTCCCTCTGTCCCTTTTTAAATGCTACATAGAGAAAATGGGTGATTTTTAAGGTTGTAGTTGGTATAGGTGGGACATAATATCAAAAGTAGTAAGTGTGAATTTATAGGTGGGTCATAATATTAAAAGTAGTAAAAGTATAATTAATTAATGTTATATTAAGGGTATAAGTATAATTTTATAGGTGGATCATAATATCAAAAGTAGTAAAAAATGATAATGAAACATTTATTTTGGGACAGACAAAAAAGGAAAATGGAGTATTTATTTTGGGACAGAGGGAGTACATATTTTTTTTTCTAGTGGGTGAAAAGTGTAGTTTTTTTAATTTTAAAAAGTACAATTTAATTTAGGATATAAATATAATTTTTTTGGAGGGCCATATATATGACCAAAAGTAGTAAAAAAATAGTAATGGAGCATTTATTTTGGGAGAAAAAAAGTGGGGCATTTATTTTAAGACGGGGTGATGATAATTAATTTTATACATGAATTTTTTGTCTGAAAAGAACTTTTAAAACACTTTATTTGTTTGTGAAAAAAAAAACCTTATAAAAAAATTTGTCAACCAAGATCTAAAAATAAAAAACTTGGTAAGGAGGGACGTTTCATCATCTTTTCGGCATTGACCAATGAACTCCAGCCTTGACTGGACTTTTCCCTCTAAAAAATCACATAACCAAGGGTGAAAGATGTGTAAACCAAACCTAAACAACAACAATTACAAATAAGATTCAACTAAAAACCCAACAGCAACAATTTCCAACCCAAAATTAATCAATTATGCTAAATTTATCAACATGCATCACAAAATTAAACCCTAATTTATGCTAAACTCATTGCAGATTACAAACAAAAATAAAACCCTTAATTTTTTGGAGGAAAAAGTCCAGTCAACGCCGGAATTCGTTGGTCAATGACAGAAAGATGAGGAAAGGTCCCTCCTTTCCAAGTTTTTTTTAGGTCTTGGTTGACAATTTTTTTTATAAGGCCTTTTAACACAAACAAAGTGTTTTAAAATGTCTTTTCTGACAAAAATCCTTTATATATACATAGAAAAAACATAAAAAGTATATATTTGGAAAGCATACTAGACGAATAAAATGAGATACACATGCCTTTTGTTTTCCCTACGCATATAAAACTAGAAGCAGTCGAAAACTACGTGTGAACAATGCTACATGTCGGAATATAAATAAAGGTGGTAGGAAGGAAGTAAAAAGAAATCACACTATAAAGTGGGAGATACTTTATGAACTCCGGAGTAGGAATGGAAACCAGTCGGACTCGGATCGGATTATGCACAATCCGACTCCAACCCCACAATATTCGGATTTTTTTAAAAACGGGGTTGGATGTGAATTTTTATATTGTGGATTCAGATCGGATTTTTCTTGGGGATCAGGCCGGATCAAGGTCAGATCAGGATAAATTATTATCCCTAAATGAGACAAATGTCTAATATTACTACATCCGTATCGCAATACTCGCTACATAATTATGCGATACAGACTCCTAGGAAAAAATGGATTTAAAGAGAGAGATAGAGTGAAAAATGAATAATTAAGTGGGCGCATAACAAAAGTAAAGTTCAAAAAACTTCACATAGGTAATTTTTTCACTAAATATAGTAAAAAAATATTTGTTGCAAGTATTGTGTTACAACCTCAAACGGGAAAAGTTGCGAGTATTACGATACGGAGGTAGTACATTAAATTACATCTTATTTTTTATTAATATAACTTTAGATATTCTACTTTTTTAAAAATTTAAAATTCGTACCAAATAATTTCTATAAAACTATAAAAATTTAATTAAAAACAACATAGAAAAATAAAAATCGAACAATATGTCAGAGTCAAACTAATTTGTCGGATTTTCAAACATCCAGCTTCGACCCGACTATGATCCAAAGTCAAATTTTTTAGATGGATTCGGATGCGAATTTGTATTTTTCCTGATTTTAGGGCTTGTTTATATTAGCTGAATAGAGCTGAACTGAACTGAACTGATGTGAACTGAGCTGAACTGAACTGAACTGAACTGAACTGAATAGAAGTGTATTAATTGAACTAAATAGAGATGAACTGAACTGAACTGAACTGAACTGAACTAAATTGAACTGAACTGAATTGAACTGAACTAAACTGAATATAATCTAAAGTAAACAAGCCCTAATTACTTCATCCGTTTAAAAAAAACGCAACAATTGGGGTATCACGGACTCGTAGAAAATTTTTTGTTGTGAGAGTGAAAGTGATAGAGAGAGAAAGTGGGGTACGTGATGATGTGAGAGATAAAAAGAAAAACTTACAAAAATGAAAAATTAAAATTGTTGCATTTATTTTGAAACATTCAAAAATAAAAATTATTGCTTTTTTTTCAAAAAGAATTTTTTCTTGCGGGTGGAGTGAAATAGGGTCGGATTTGGAGTACGTGCCAATTTGCCATCCTTACTCTTGAGTAACAAGTTAACATGTCGGTTAAATGTCTGCTAAGAATGTCTTGGAATATCTCGTATCTCGATAACGTTAAACCAAACAACACGTGGCTGGGAGCTGGTAATATAGATCACGCCTCGAGAATGTTGAACTACTCCGTCAATAACACAAATACGGCGTTTATTATCTATATATCTTGTACTCCGGTATTTTTTTTACTGTGATTAACATCTTTAATCACAATTCAGAAAAGAAAGGACCAACAAAAAAAAAAAGAAAGAAAGAAAGAAAGAAAAGAAACGCCTTTGTAAAGAGAAATGGCTTTTGAAGAAGACATGGAAGACAGTGGTCAGCATCCATTGATAGATGGTGATCGTAAACAAAATAAAAATGGAGGAAGGGGTCATCCATGGATGGTGTATCTTAGCACCTTTGTTGCAGTTTGTGGTTCCTATGAATTTGGAGCTTGTGTATGTTAATTTTTTTTTATATATCATTCTAGATCAGTTCAGTAATAATTAAACTTTGATTGTGTTATTAATGAGTTTGATTTTTACTTTGCAGGCAGGATACTCATCTCCAACTCAATCTGCTATTACTGCTGAACTCAGTCTCTCTACTGCTCAGGTTTCCTTTTTTTTTTTTTTTCTCTTTGTTTACCAGCTATTCATCTGCTCTTTTTTGATACACTTCAATTTAAATACTTCCCTATGATTTTGGTGCTTAATTCTCTGGGATTGTGCGATCGATTTCAGGAGTCGAATTTATTTTTCTGAAACATTAACAGTACGGTCATTTTTATGAATCATAAATGTCGGTCTATGGTTGCCGCAATACTTTTGTGTCAAGTTTCAAATGTGTGCCGTGAATTCCGAATTTAAAATTTGTCATTTATAAAAATTAACAAGTAGGCTACAAGTCATATCGTACCTGGTGTTAAGAGCACATTTGAGTTCCTGACACTTGTATATCAAATAACATTTTATGTAGTTTAACTTGTTTTCAGCAACTAGTTATTAAATAATATTGTGTTTCGGAAATATAGAGCAACAACTCACAAAAATATTGTGTTTTGGAAATATATTATTTTAGTAAACTCACAAAAATGTCATTCCATATACTTGTGAGAAACTCCAATGCCAAGAACGAAGAATTTCCATGATGTGAATATAGTGTTGTTGCATAATAATAAAATTTTGAAATGGGTCCAGTATCATTCCGATATATATATATATATACTTTCTCCGTAGATAATTCTTGCAACAAGTGTGCTTTTGATACTATTCACAATTTCAACTTTGATCGTAATTTGTCACTTATACATAAAGAAATATATATTCATGTGGATCTCGTTAGATTCGTGTAATCTTGTAGTTTTTTTTAAATATTTTGTGATTATAATTTTTTAAAATATATAATTAGAAATATTAATCTTCAAAATTTCATCTCGGTATACGTGAAAACTTATTTGTTGCAAAAATTCATTTACGAGGAAATATCTATATCCATATATATTTTTCTTTTTGTGGTTGAGACTTGAGAGAGGCCAAGGCCACCAAGGCACCTAGCTCTTGGTCCCAAGAAAGCATTGCTGCTGCAGAAGAATTTAGGGTAATATGGTGTGAGGCCCACTATCTGAAAAATTGAAGAAATTAGAGCAAAGACAGGGAGTAATAATTGAGGTGAGTAAAAAAAGTTGCGTGGTAAATGGCATTATCCATGTTAGCTGGTAAGAGTATATACATCATTCTGGTAATATGGGATTTAATTGTCGATGGCTGAGGTAAAAATGTAGAGTAGCTGTCAAATGTCAATGTTGGTACATACACCTCTTGTATAGGCCTGATGTAATTGTCTGGTTTTAGTATTTAAACAAAGGTGTTACTACATATCGTAATATTGGGCCTCAACCACGAGCTTAAGCTTTTGGTTAAGGTGATCCTTTGATAAAAGACATTTAGTAGGCGCAGGGGCGGACCCAGAATTTCGTGTTTGGAGGGGCATCAAAGTATAATAATAATCTGTTATTCGAAATAATGAAAAATGTTACTTAGCTGTTGAAGCGTGAACCGACAGATGTGAAACGATTGCCGCGTCGTGAAAGACCACTGTCCTTAACGACAATTCCGCTACCCGGTGCAGTAGACGTACAGCGGTTGCCCTCTAGGATTAGCACGACGCCGGAATAGTGTGCACGCACCAGCCCGACTGGAACTCAGATTATACCCAGAAAAGTATTAGAACTGTGTTTGAGAATTTAGAGAATATTGAGAACGAGAGAGAAAAACTGTTGTAAAAAAAAAAAAAATTGTTGTATCAAATGACTCAGAATGAAAAGAATGGCCCAAGGCCCAAGGTCCAACCCAAACCCACACACCGCATTTCCCAAGACCCAAGTCCCCGAGCCCGAACCGAGCCGACCCGACCCGGTCCGGTCCGGTGCGCGCGCGTGTGTGTCTTGTCAACAACCCACCTACCACTTAAGCTTTTAGAGAATAGAGGTAGCTCAAATATATAAATGTGAAAAACTCTTCCTATTCTACCAATGTGGGACAAGTTCTCTCTAACTACTCACATTCCCACCTTTTTCACTCTTTGAACTTCCAACAATCCCCCACAGTTTCGAAGATGTGAAAAGCAAGAAGAATTTGAAGGAAATTTGTTTTGGCCAAGACAATCAATTGCATAAGTGTCAATGTCTTGCGACTTGAATTAACACATAGTGAACTTCAAGCTATGGTCTCTTTCCTACTAGGTGACTTTCGTCTTGAACGTAGTAGGGAGCTAGAGACCCGTCACTTGGACCACACAATTGAACATGTACACTAATTATCTGAGTTCCGCGAATACAATTGACGCCTTATTATACTGGCCATACGTCCAAACCTGGATGCTCATAGATGCTTTAGAGTATCAGCCCATGCCTTACTCATAGGAAGCGGCCAAACTTCCACACCTAAGTAGGTGAACCCATCAAGTGTGAGCTACATCACACCACCAAATATATGAATATGGGTTCATTAAAAGCTAATGCTCAACCTCAATCACATGTAGCAAGTACAAAACAAAACATCTAAAGGATGGAAAAAATAAAATGTAGTGCTTCTGAATTATTACATAATGTTCCCCGTTGAACTCAAGGTGAGTAAGAGTTCATTACTTACAATTCAATCAATGGGATTTAGTCCCATCCCCTCTGATGTTTCCAAAACTAGTTTTCTACATAGGCCTTTAGTTAACGGATCCGCAATGTTCTTTTCGGACTTTAGATAGTCCAGTGATATCACCCCCACAGACAGCAAGTCTTTGACGGCCTTGTGCCTCAAACGAATGTGTCTCTTCTTTCCATTGTAGGCTATAGGCTAGGTTGGTTGCAACGGCAATAGCAGCTTGCGAATCACAATGAAGTGATATTGAAGGAGCTGGCTTCCCCCATAGTGGAACATCTGCAAGCACATTCCTCAACCATTCTGCCTCATGACCTGCCAATTCAAGGGCAATAAATTCAGATTCCATAGTAGACATAGCAGTGCAAGATTTCCAAGATACAGCTCCACCTCCGAGGGTGAAAACATAACCACTAGTGGAGTTAATTTCATCATTTCCAGATACCCAATTGGCATCACTGAACCCCTCTAAACCACCTGGAAATTTGGAGTAATGCAAACCCCAATTCATGGTACCCTTAAGATACCTAAGCAACCTCTGTAAAGCAATCCAATGATCATTACTTGGATTATGAGTGTACCTGCTCAATCTGCTAATAGAATAAGCAATGTCAGGTCTAGTGCAGTTCATAAGAAACATGACAGAACCAATAACTCTAGCATATTCGGCTTGACACACTGGAGCCCCATTATTTTTCTTTAAGTGGAAACTAGGATCATAGGGAAAACCAATAACTCTAGCATATTCGGCTTGACACACTGGAGCCCCATTATTTTTCTTTAAGTGGAAACTAGGATCATAGGGAGTTCTAACTGGATCGACATCAAAAGAGTCAAATTTTCTAAGTAGTTTTTCAATGTAGTGTGACTGACTGAGACAGATGCCATTTGAGGTCCTTTTAATTTTTACACCTAAAATAACATCTGCCTCACCCATATCTTTCATTTCAAAATTTGATTTCAAAAAGTCTTTAGTCTCATTTACTCGATCCTAGTTAGTACCAAAAATTAACATGTCACCCATATAAAGACAAATAATCACACAACCATGGGAATCATGCTTTGAATAAACACAAGAATCACCTTCATTAACATGAAAACCATTACTAATCAAAGTTTTGTTGAATTTATCATACCATTGCTTTGGAGCTTGCTTTAGACCATATAAGGACTTGATCAATTTACAAACCTTATTTTCTTGACCAGGAACCACGAACTCCTCAGGTTGGACCATGTAGATCTCCTCATCCAAGTCACCATTTAAGAAGGCAGTTTTGACATCCATTTGATGCACAATTAGAGCAAAAATACAGGAAATAGCAATTAAAGTTCTAATGGTTGCAATTTTAGTCACAGGGGAGTAAGTGTCAAAATAGTCAATTCCATGTTTTTGTGTAAAACCTCTTACTACCATTCTAGCCTTATACCTGTCTATGGATCCATGGGCCTTTAATTTTTTCCTAAAGATCCATTTACAAGTAATGGGCTTGCAACCTCTAGGAAGGTCAACCAATTCCCAAGTATTATTACTTAGGATTGATTCCAACTCACTCTTAATTGCTTCTTTCCAAAAAATTGCATAAATAGACCTCATAGCTTCATCATAGGATTTAGGATCTTCTTCTAAAACAAAAATGTGAAAAAAATCATCATCAATGAATAGATCATCATAAACAGAAATAGCTTCAGAGAGAAAAGAAGTAGTAAACTCAGGACCAAAGTCCTTTCTATTCGCAGCCTTTTGCTTCTCCTAGGTTCAACATCAGATCCATCATTAGTAATAGGAGGTGAAATTTCAACAATTGGAAAACTAACTGAGCTACTAGAGGATGGAACACAAGAAGAGCCAAGATGAGAATTTTTCCAAGGAAAAATGTTCTCAAAAAATTCAGCATCTCTAGCTTCAATGATGGTACCACATGCATAAGAGTTGTTAGCACCTTTAACAAGAAAGCGATAAGCTGCACTTTGGTAAGCATAACCAATGAAAATTGAGTCAACAGTTTTGGGACCAATTTTGTCCCTTTTAAAGCTTGGAATGCCAACCTTTGCTAGGCACCGCCACACTTTTAAGTATTTCAAGTTAGGAGCTCGACCTTTCCATAATTCATATGGAGTTTTATCAAGTCTTTTGTGAGGAACCCTGTTCAAAATATGACAAGCAGAAAGAATTGCTTCTCCCCACATGTTATCAGGAAGACCAGAACTAATAAGCATAGAATTCATCATGTTTTTCAAAGTTCTATTTTTCCTTTCAGCTATACCATTTTGTTCAGGAGAATAAGGAGCAGTCGTTTCATGAACAATGTCATTTTGCTCACAGTATGCCTTAAGAGTGTTGGGGTCATACTCACCACCCCTATCACTCCTAAGTCTATTGATCTTCTTTCCCATTTGATTCTCAACCTCAGCTTTATATTTTAGGAACATTTCTTCAGCTTCATCTTTAGATCTGAGAAGAAAAATCATGGTGAATCTAGAGCAATCATCAACGAAGGTAATATAGTAACATTTACCTCCTCTACTTTCATAATTTTTAAAATCACCTAAGTCACTATGAATAAGCTCTAATACTTCAGTTTGTCTGTCTACTGATTTGAATGGTTTTTTTGCAAATTTTGCCTCAACACAAATTTGGCATTTTGAAAAATCAGTGTTAGAAAACTTTGGAATTAGATTTAGGTGTTTTAGTTTTTTAATTGAATCAATATTAACGTGACCTAATCTTGCGTGCCATAAATCAATAGACTCAGCAATATAAGCATAAGTATTAGTAGCATTCTTATTCATAGTTTTAACTTTTACATCAGAGTTCACAATTTCAACTTTAACATCAAGAACAAAAAGCCCCCCATTACAAAATCCCTTCCCAACAAATTCCCCCTTCCTGGAAAGATTGACAAACCCTCAGCAGCCATATTAATGTAGATGTTTTCATACTCATGAATTTGATCAATAATTGGTTTACTATCTAAAACTTGAAAGCCTAACCACTTACAGCATCATCAGTTCCATATTTTTTCTCAAGTGCATCCCAAACATCTTTAGCATGATAGAAAGCCATATAAATGTCAAGCAGAGTATTCGACATATGATGAAGTAACATACCCAAGCAAGTCCGATTATCCTTAACAAATTTCAGATAAATTTCAGAAGTTTCATCATCAGTTTCAGGAATATTATCAAGCACATAAGCAACCTCAATCTGTTCTAAATAAAAATGCATCCTGAAAGCCCAATGTTTATAATTTTTACCATCTAAAGCCTCCAATTTCGACATATCAGGAACAAGAAACTTAGATGTAGCCATAATAAATAAATTGTCTTTTAGATTGTTATTCGAAATAATGAAAAACGTTACTTAGCTGTTGAAGCGTGAACCGACAGATGTGAAACGATTGCCGCGTCGTGAAAGACCACTGTCCTAAAAGACAATTCCGCGCTACCCGGTGCAGTAGACGTACAGCGGTTGCCCTCCAGGATTAGCACGACGCCGGAATAGTGTGCATGCACCAGCCCGACCGGAACTCAGATTATACCCAGAAAAGTATTAGAACTGTGTTTGAGAATTTAGAGAATATTAAGAACGAGAGAGAAAAACTGTTGTAAAAAAAAATTGTTGTATCAAATGACTCAGAATGAAGGCCTTTTATAGACTGCAGAATTGATGAGAGAGAGGAGTCATGGGAGACAAAAAATGTGTTACTGACTGTTAGTGGGAGAAATAATCAACAGTCAATAACATGACTGTTAGTGGGCAGAAAAATGATCAACAATCAATAACATGACTGTTAGTGGGCAGAAAAATGATCAACAATCAATAATAGGATGGCTCAACCCAAACCCGCACACCGCGCATCGCATTTCCCAAGACCCAAGACCCAAGACCCAAGCCCGAGCTCGACCCGACCCGGTCCGATGCGCGCGCGTGTGTGTCTTGTCAACAACCCACCTACCACTTAAGCTTTTAGAGAATAGAGGTAAGCTCAAATATATAAATGTGAAAAACTCTTCCTATTCTACCAATGTGGGACAAGTTCTCTCTAACTACTCACATTCCCACCCTTTTCACTCTTTGAACTTCCAACATAATCAAAATTGCCAAATTAGTAATTTAATAAGAGAAGTTAATAGTGGAGTAATTTGTTAAAAATAAGAATAATTGATATTAAATGGGTATTAAGAAGGGGAGACAGAGAAATGGGGTATGGGCATTGGGCAAAGGGGGAAAAGGGGAAATGGGAAAAAAGGCAAGGAAATGCTGGAGTTAACAATCAAACACGTAACCTGCCGCAAGAAAGGAAATGTTTCATCTTGCGCTCGCACCACTAGAGCAAGAGCTACACCGTGCGAAATTGAACACAGTAAAATATACTCCCTCCGTAACGAATTACTAGCAACAATTTCCATTTTTAAGTGTAACAAAATACTTCCAACAATTTTTTCCAATTTCATTTTATTCCTTTTTTGGCAAAAAAAACAACACAATATCCCACTTACTTTTCTCTCTCTTACTTTTATCATCATAGCACATAATACCCCATTTACTTTTCTTTCTCTTACTTTTCTCTCTCTTACTTTTATCATTATACCACCTAATACCACAATTAACCTATTTCATCTAGGAGTCCGTGTTAGTCCAAATGTTGCTACTAATTCGTTATGGAGGGAGTATATATTATAAAACTGTTGGTCAATCCCAAATAAAAAATAAAAAAAATCCAACAACTGTGATGGGGTCGGTGCCACCCTGGCCCCACTGTAGTTCCGCCCCTGAGTATGCGCTAATAATAGGTAACAGTAATGTCTTTATAGCGTAATTTTTAATGAAAGCCTCATGTCGTTGGTGGATGCATTGTTAAATGTAGGTGGTCATATGCACCACCATGACACCATATACCATAAAAAAAATTGGGAAAATTGATAGAACAATCTCAACATATCTTATATTGTATTGATCCCAACTTTGTGAAGTATTTTATAAAAATGGTCCCTAACTATTAATTTTCTTCTAAAATAAGTCTCAATTAGTTCCAATTTGAATTGGGACTGGTTTTAGAAGACATGTCATCTTTAGAGCTCTTTTTTGTCGAAATCCTCTTAATGTTGGCATCGCTTTCAGATGATCAATAATTGAAATAGTTTTAGAACAACGAATAGAGTGTGGTTTTGTTATCATACGAAGCATAGGTAATTTTCGTGCCTTTTTGTTGTAATATGAAATTTTTAGCGCTCTTTGGTTGTAAATTTTGTAATGCAATATATTATTTTAAATTTTTTGAAGGAAACCTATTGTGGAATAGATGAAAAAATAAATAAATTAGACTCGTAACAGATGGTCGATAATATGGTGACTAACCATCCCGACAATCTTGCATTCGCCACTGTCCCTAGTAATATTAATCCATCTAAAAATGCCTTTCTCCATACCAATGTGTCACTTGTACTGGTGTTATTGAATATATACTGGTAGAAATCTTAAAGAATATGTTTGATTAGAATGAAGACCTTTACTATGGACATGACATTTGATGTTCTTAAAATTGTATATGAATCGGTTACTATTACAACCACATAATATTTATGTTTGAATAAGTTATAATAAGTTCAAATATGGTCGAGTAAGTTCACCACACACTATAATTAGGTTGCAGTGATGCAAATGAGCAAGGCACTGCAAGAAATGCCAATGTTGTTTATGCATGATAGTTGACATCTAGCTTTGCTTGCGGTTTTGTATTTGCAATTTTTCTTTCATTCTTAGTTTTCCTATTTTCAATATCGTCGTACCAGTACATTTTCTATGCAGTTTTCACTATTTGGTTCGATATTGACTTTTGGTGCGATGATTGGAGCTATCACAAGTGGACCTATTGCAGATTTTATTGGGAGGAAATGGGTATGAATCATCATAAAGTTTAGCTTTGTTTTACAATTTAAAGTAACAACTCCCACTTAGTCTTAACTCGTGTGAGTTGTGACATAAAATATTTGCAGGCAATGAGAGTGTATTCTGCTTTCTGCGTTGGAGGGTGGCTTGCCATATATTTTGCCAAGGTTTAACTTCTCAAGTCTTAAGTAATTTGGATTTATGTTTTGGCAAAAAAAATAATAATAACCTAAGAATTGGTTTTTTATAAACCAGGGTGCCTTAGCATTAGACATCGGAAGGGTAGCTGGAGGATATGGAATGGGTGCTTTCTCCTATGTGGTATGGATGTTTCTGAACAATTTTATTACAGTC
This sequence comes from Salicornia ramosissima, assembly GCA_951394345.1. Classification (NCBI taxonomy): domain Eukaryota; kingdom Viridiplantae; phylum Streptophyta; class Magnoliopsida; order Caryophyllales; family Amaranthaceae; genus Salicornia; species Salicornia ramosissima. Next base: position 25,199,274 of record OX596235.1, read on the forward strand.
TTTCTTGGTAGTACTTTGTTGAATGATCATATTGTTTTCAATTCTGCATTGATTGATTTGCTACCCGACATAATTTAGGTGCCTGTTTACATTGCGGAAATAGCACCAGTAAATCTTCGAGGAGCACTTACGACATTGAATCAGGTACGTGTATCTTAGCACACAAACTCAACCATTTGAGATATGTTAAGTGCTTTCAGTAGTCATGCTATGAAATTAATACAAATATACAATATTTGTAATTATTAACCCTCTTTTGTTCCTTTACAGGTCATGATTTGCACCGGTGTCTCAGTGGCTTTTGTAATAGGCATAGTATTATCGTGGAGGACTTTAGCACTAACAGGTAAAACACTTAGGAGGGCTGTGCTATGATAATCGTAGATGAAATGGAAGTATTTTGTTAAGAGAGGGGAAGGGTAACAACAGATTTGACCTTTATTAGTTGTTTGGTATAAAGGTGGAATGAAAACATTTAAGGGGAAGGAAATGACATTCGTTTCTACAAGTTTCACAAGGAAACAAATTGGGGCCCTTGAAACGTTTAGTGTTATGATCTTCATCAAACAAATTGAAAAGTAAACACTTTGGTTGAATCTGTTTCTAACTCCTTGAATTTCTATACCAAACACCCCCTTAGAGAATAATGGGATTATTTCAGTGTTTGTGTGTACTTAACACATTTTACTGGTGTCAATTTTAAGGAATTAAAAGGGGGAAACTACTGTCATAAATTCATGATACATCAGCTTTTAATTTTGTCGTCTCATCATACGAATTTTATAAACTTATTATACATTAAATTTCTGTTTTATTTACAGTTGAACTTAGAATACTATGTTTTATTTAGTGATGGAGTGAATAGAATCTTCATTCTGTAGAACGACTGATTCACTGTACAAATATAATGCAGGACTCATCCCATGTGCTGTTTTGCTTATGGGTTTATTTTTCATTCCAGAATCTCCAAGATGGTTGGTATGTAAGAAAACAAAATGATATTGAAATTTAGTACTCCCCACCTCTGTTTCAATTTATTGGTTACAAAAAGAATCCAAATGCAACAAATTAAAATGGAGGGAGTGTATGATACAACTGTTAACAATTATATCCATTCAAAGTAAATGCAGGCAAAGATAGGAGCTCAAAAAGAGTTTGAAGCTGAACTTCAAAAACTCCGTGGCAAGGACGCAGATATAACATATGAGGCTGCAGAGATCCAAGTACTAAAAACCTAGCACCATGTTTTCAGCTAAACCAATAGTATCCATAATTGTTACAAGAGACTAAGAGAGAGACTCATTTTTAATTTGCATTATGTTTGTTTAATCAACAGGATTACATCAATGAACTTGAGAAGTTGCCAAAAGCTAGTATTTTTGACTTGTTTCAAAAGAGGTATCTACGCTCTGTCACGGTAAGACTTCCATTCTTGTAGTACATTTCTAAGCTTTCAAACCGAATACTTTCTATAAAATCTTCAATTTCAGATAGGAGTCGGCTTGATGGTGTTCCAACAGTTTGGAGGAATTAATGGTATCTGCTTCTACGTCAGCAACATTTTTGAGACAGCCGGTATTGATTTCTTTTTTCTTAAAAATATACAAGAGATTATGTTTGTAAACTATGTCACAAAACGTCATTGTCTTCCTCAATCTAGTCTTGATTCGTAATTTCGTATATGCAGGATTTTCTCCGAACCTTGGTACCATAATATATGCTTTACTTCAGGTTTGCACACTTCTGTGGTTCAAACAAAAAAGGAAATAGAAGAAAAATCACTTCCTGATCCTTTTCATATACATTGTGCATGTGTCTATGAGCTAATTCTTAGATTATATTGTTTCATAGGTTGTAATTACAATAATTGGGGCAACTTTAATTGACAAGGCAGGAAGAAAACCACTGCTTTTGGTAAAGATTAAGTACTCCATTTTTAGGTTTTGTAATTAGCTTTCATCTCCTCTTATCAACCAGATATCTTTCTTGCTACAGGTTTCTGCGGTTGGATTGGTTATAGGTTGCTTGTTGACAGCTGTCGCATTCTATCTCAAGGTAACTTGGGTTCCGTTTACTTGGGCGTAAAACATTTTTAGTGTAAAATGATTTTCAAGGAAAACAATTTACAATGAAAAACACCATTGCAAAATAAGTTGTTTACAATTGCAAAAATGATGGAAAATAAGGAAAATGAAAGGGAACGTAAGCAGGCAAGGTAAAGAAAAGGAAATAAAATAGTTTTCCCTACATTTTGAAGGGAAAATTGTTTTCCATCATTGTAAGAGATATTATATTCCTAGCGAAAATGGTTTTACACTACTTTGGAAAGTAAATGTAAAATTGAAAATAGAGGAAAATAGCTTGATAGGAAAATGTTTTGCGCTCTAGTAAACGGAGCCTTAATGATTAAACTCTAAACACCAACTTTGCCAGTATAACAGGCTGAGTGATAACTTAAACTCCTTTTTACGATCCAGGCTAATGAGCAATCAGAGAAGGCAGCTGCAATACTAGCAGTAACTGGCATACTGGTACGTACAACCGTTTTTAGTTATTGTTATTATTTCTTGTTGAACTTGGGGTCCGTTTGGCAGGGCGTAATACATTTTCAATGTAAAATGGTTTTCCATGAAAATTATTTTACAACGGAAAACTCATTTTCAAAATAATTTTCCGTTGTTTGGATGAATGGAAAATGAGTTATGAGAAAGAGAATGGAATACATTTTCCTTTGATTTTGGGAGCAAAACGTTTTAAGCTATGGTGTAAAACCATTTTATACTCTAACTTTTCCGTTTCAATTTTCAGTCCAACCAAACAGTGTAAATGAGAAAATGATTTTCAAGGAAATCATTTTACGCCATACCAAACAGACCCTTACTGCTAGAGCGTTCATTGGCTTCAATTAATATATAAAAGAAGAAAAAAAATGTAGTTTTCCATGTAATAGATGAGTGAAAGTTAAAGCTAAAAATATCTTCTGTGAAGTATAAACAAGTTAGCTTTCAAAGAGGGCAAGAACTTATGTGTTTTTATTGCGAAATCAAGCCAAAGTTCCTTTCATTTAAGAGTGTTTCAGCTCCTTTCAAAGAGACTAACTCTTGTTTTAACATCCACTTAGGTATACATATCAGCATTTTCAGCGGGCATGGGTGCCGTTCCATGGGTTGTAATGTCAGAGGTAATGGTGGTGTATACACACAAATAGTCCAAATGATATAATTTTTCAGAATATCTAATATTATTCTCTGTGTCAGATATTCCCTATAAATGTGAAAGGAGTGGCTGGAAGCCTGGCAACGCTCGTGAATTGGTTCGGAGCTTGGGCGATTTCTTATACATTCAATTTTCTGATGGAATGGAGTTCCTGCGGTATGTGATTTTGATTTGTGTCTCATATGAAGCAGACATCTAAGATTCTAAGCTGCATATACCTAGTACTTTACTGGGAATTTTTGAACTCTATCAGTAGATTATTGCAGTAAAAACAAGGTCTTGCTGTGTTTTTTTATTTTTTCAAAAAAAAATTGCATTTCACACATTTTATCAAGGCAAGTACTCAATTTATTGACACCCTTTTTTTGTAATTCCTTCAGGTACCTTTATTCTCTATGCAGCAATCAATGCAGTGTCCATCATCTTCATCATCTTGATTGTACCAGAAACAAAGGGAAGAACTCTGGAGGAAATTCAAACAGCCGTTAATGGGTAGGATAAATTGAGGAAAATGAATACTGTTTTCGGGTTTACCATGGATGGGCAATCCCAATCCGAAAGGTAAGATTTTTTGGCAGAAATAACAGGGAAAGCATTCATTTGTTGTACTTAATTGGTTAAACAACAATATTGTATTTTGATTTTATTGTTAACATTGTTTGGAATGTATCTAGTTTCCTAAATGTTTTTTTTTTTTTTTTTTTGCATCACTTTATTCATAATTAGTAAGCAATTCTCTTCCTTAGCTTACAAATGTGTAGTGTACTTGATAACTAATAAATGATAATATGTTACTTTTCTAACATCATTCTTCAAACTTATAAAAAATTGGTAGAGAAGTTCATTTATCTGGCTGCCATACTGTAGAAATTAATGATAATGGCTTGCTGTTTTCATTGACATTGCCAAACATATATAAGAGTGCATACAACCTCAATCCCCTAGAATCAAGCATAATCCATGATAATAGGGAAATAACCACTAATTACATCAATCATGCCTATTTACAAGATATTTACCAAATATTGTATATCAATCAAATATTCCCTAAAGATATCTAACAACTTATTGCCATAATCCTGTAATACCCCCCCTCAAGTTGGAGCATGAGGATCATGAATGCCCAACTTGGAGAGTAGATTATCAAACTGCATTTTACCAAGCGCCTTTGTAAAAATATCTGCCAATTGAGAAGAAGTAGAAACATGAGATGGAGAAATTAAGCCTTCATTGATTGCATCCCGAACAAAATGACAGTCAACTTCTATGTGCTTCGTTCTTTCATGAAAAACTGGATTCTTCGCTATATGCAAAGCTGATTGACTGTCACTAAACAACTTAATTGCCTTTGGATGATTCACACCCAAACTCAACAACAAGCCTTTTAGCCATTTTAACTCACAAGTGATGGCTGCCATAGACCTGTATTCAGCTTCAGCTGATGACCGAGAGACTGTATGTTGTTTCTTTGTTTTCCAAGACACAGGAGATTTACCTAGAAACACAAGCCACCCCGTTAGAGAACGACGAGTAAGGGGGCAGGCTGCCCAATCTGAATCACACCATCCTTGTAGATTTAAATCACATTCTGCACTCAAAAAAATGCCTTGACCCGGTGTCCCTTTCAAATATCGGACGACCCTCAAGGCCGCCTCCCAATGCTCAGTTCTAGGTTCCTGCATGAACTGGGACAAGATATGAACTGAATATGCTAAATCCGGGCGAGTAACAGCAAGATATATCAACCGACCAACAAGCCTGCGATACACCTCTGGATCGTTAAGCAGATCTCCACTGGCTAAGCCAAGTTTATGATTTTGTTCTATGGGAAACCCACTTGGTTTAGCTCCTAACAATCCTGCTTCAGAAACAATATCCAGAGTATATTTCCGTTGACACAAGAACAAACCTGCAGAACTTCTAGCAACCTCTATTCCCAGAAAATATTTCAAAGGTCCCAAATCCTTCATTTTGAAACAGTCCCAAATAGGCATAATCCATGATAATAGGGAAATAACCACTAATTACATCAATCATGCCTATTTACAAGATATTTACCAAATATTGTATATCAATCAAATATTCCCTAAAGATATCTAACAACTTATTGCCATAATCCTGTAATACATACCTTCAGGGCTCAGACATGGCCTACTCAGTATGGTAGCAACTGATTTTATTGTCCTGCAACTTGAAGCTTAATGTATAGACCTGGTTATTGGGCGGGTCAAGCCGGTGTGGGAAGGGTCATGGTCGGCTAAAAAGGGTCAATAGCGGGCCGGTGGTCGCGGGTCATTAGCAATCAGGCCAACAAAAAAACTAAATATAAATAAAATTCAAGCTAGCCAAAAGTAAAAACAAATGTATACAAATATAATTATGTAATTATTTTTTGTCGTGTTTTTGGAAAAATTATTATGCTATTATTTTTGGCAATATATTGATCATGACCGATAAGACGTTGTCCATTAAAAGCTATGACTAGTAAATACCTTATATTTGGGTACTATAAATAGTCCGGTCCATCTTTTTAATGAATGGGCCACCATAATCAAAAACCCAAAGTAACTCTTAACAAATAAACTATTATGGGCCCAACAAATAAAATTCAAGGTTTTAAAAGGCATGCTCCACATGTGACAATTCAGTGCCCAGAGCCCACTTGACTGATGCCACGTACTTGGGCAAAGTGTATTGGCTATAAATGCATGCTAATCACATCCATTTATAAGTATTTATTTCTAAAGCCTCAACTAATTAATTACTCTTATATTCATTTTTCAATATTAGACTTCTGACTTAGGCATGGAGGGACCTATCTCGGATAACCCCCAAGCTTGTAACTCATGCTCATTGTGCAGGTACTCAGGCTCAATTCAAGTTTGAACCCCAATTCAATTTAATCCAAAATAAAACAATATATAGGATTACAAATGGGTATTTATAGAAATAAAACCAAGAACCACATGTTTTCAGTAAGTCTCAAACGGTTTCTTGTGCTCATGTTTGACCAGCAATTTCAAACTGGTGTAACTTCTTTGTTTCAAGTGGAATTGGGCGTGTTACCTACCGTTTGAAATGTCTTTGAATCTAATTTGCAATGGCACTGGAATTGCATCAATCCGATGTTAGTGGATCATGTTATTTCCGAAAGGATGAGAGGTGGTCAAAATCCTTGGAACCAAATCAAACAGTTTCAAGCGAATTCTTCACCAATTGTCACCACAACCTCTCCAACACTTATCGTGACTTTCCGGTACTGCTCCAGTGCATGGCTTGGCCTACATTGATGGTTTATGGCCCTTTTAGAGCATCTTTTAGCCATATCTTGTCAAGAGATTGAAAAGGACACAAATCGCTCCAAACAAACTTATTAGCAACAAAATGGATCCTAAGAGCGTGGTTAGCATAATAAAATCATACAAAATAAGGGATGAAACATGTATAAAACCATATTATCACTGAGCAAGCGACTGAGGAGAGATTGAGAAAACGACTAAGACAGAATCAAGAAAAGAAAATATGGAGGGCATGGAAGAGAATGTGCACAAGATTCTAACCACAATTTTTATTGGAGTTATGATATATTTGTATTATCTTTAACGTGGGTTAATTTGTAATTTTTCATTGTTAAACCAAATCGATTGATCAGAACTTTGATTAATGTTTTTGATTAATATTCGGAGTGCTACAATTAAATTTCTGAATCCACTCCTGTCTATGAGTTGAAATCTTCTAATTCCTCTAGTTTGCACGTGTATTGAACCTATATATATATATATATATATATATAAATAGCATGGTTTTGTGGTAATTATAGAAAAACCATCATCCCAAGGTCCAAACTCGATCAAGGCATTGGCAGCTTAGCATTTTGGAATCTTCATATTTTTTGGAACCTTCAAATTAGCATGAAGCTTTTGAGTCACTTTCATCCTAAATCCGCTTCTAATGGAAATTTACAGACAACGAGATATATGATCAATATCCCTATAATCCCCTTGAATGCCCATCTACCTGAAAGAATCAAGATCTCCTTTAGTATATATAACAGCAGGTAAAACACAAATGATCAATGCTTTCAGAGTTTCAGGGATCAAGCAAGACAAAGGACATGAATCCATCCTCAACTTGCGTACAAAATTTAATAAGTTTGTCTCTAAGCTAGTTTGAAGTCTTCTTCTCATAATGACTAACCAGGTGATAAAGCTGCACTTAGGGATTTTGTGGATTCCAAACCCATAGTGCCAAAGAGCCTCAACTAGCTTAGATCACGCAACTAAGTGTAATATCCTAAGATTTTGGGTATAATTTTTTTTTGTTTATTTTTATATTGCAATTCATTATTTAGAATTTAAGGTTTCTTTTACTTTTGTCTTAGTTTAAACTTTTGTCTTGAATTGGGCTTAGAATTGGGTTAGGATAATTAATTAGAGGCCCATTTTCTCTTGTGTTCCCCTTTATGACCGGTTGCCCAAGGGTATTTTACCCATGTTTTTGCTCCTCTCCTTGCCTACATCTCTATAAATAGGTGTGCACTTGAGTTTTTGAGACTCCTTACATCATTTGCCACTCATCCTTACATACAATCAAAAGCAAAACACACTCATTCTCTCCTTCCATTTCCACGCCATTTTACACCCCATTTCTCCATCAGTTTTTTGTCATCTTTTCTTATCCATTTTTTCAAGATTCATTAATCATTAGACTACATATCTAGTGTAGTTATCAAATCAACAAAAATAATATTCAAGATCTTTGGTTCAGGTTTGGTTCTCTGGTTTGGTTCGAAGAAGGTGATCGTGAGGGTGGTTCGTTGAAGCCGTGCGAAGTTTGTGGTGGTGGCCATGACGCAACTCGAGGTAGCAGCGGTGGTTTGTGGCTGATTGTGATGGTGGTCGTGACGCAGCTCGTGGTGGTAGCGGTGGTTTATGGTTATTCGAAGGGTGGTCATGTGTGACGCTTTGTTTGGGTCGGGTCTGGCCGTATGGTTCACTCCGGGTTCGTATGTGATAATTGTCGTTCCTTGCTTGGGTTTTTGGTATAGCGATTATTCAGGTAACTAGTTGTTCTAATCTAAATTTGATAATTGAGATCACATAGACTAACATATAGGATTGAATGGAATGGAATTGTTGGATTGGACCCATGATAGCGGTGTGATAGGCGTGTGGTATGATGGAATGTATGAATAATTTTCTTGATATGTTTATGTATGTTTTTATTGTTTATATGTTATTTTTGATAATCATAATTGTAAATATTATGTTTAATTTGATTTATATATATTATAGAACAATTGAATGAAAGCATGAATGATGGTCATGATGATGTCGTGTTTTATGGTGATGTTGAGCATGATTTCACATTGATTCTTGTTAATCTTGATTGATGCGAGTTGATATTATTGTTGGATAATATTAGAATTCCTGTTTAATTTGAAGTCATATTATTATGAATATGTTATGGTCAATTTTTTGAATTTTATTTGATGAATTATAAAGTTTATAATTTTATCATGAAAGTTGGTCTTTAATTTTATGTTGGTATGATTGTTTCTTAAAAATTGTATGGTTTTCTTGAATGTTCATGTTAGTTTTAAGTGATTTCTTGGAATCTTGATGATTCGTGATCTTTCTTGATGAATCTGGATCTTTCTTGATGAATTTTGACAAATCTTGGAATCTCATGATGAAATCTTGAAAACTGTCGTCAAATCTTGAACTTTGGTCTTGAACTTTTTTAAAGTTTTTTTCGGTTATTTTGAAAGAATCTTGACGTTGGATTTGGAATCTTGAATTATTGGTCTTAATGATCATGTGGGCTTTTTGATTCTTGTTTTGGAAGGTTGCCTAACTTAGTAACGCATTGGTTACTATTTTGGGTAAATGTCATAGCCACTGCCTTATGTTCGATATTTGTGGGGTAGCTCTGGATCCTAAGGTATGTTGTTGTCTAGGTTAGCAACGCATTGGTTGCTAACTTCATTACTTAGACATAGCACTTGCATTAGAGTACTACGAGTAGGACGGATTTTTTCGACCCAGCATATGTTAGGAAAGTTGGGAAGCACATAGGTGGACCAAGGAGCTTGACTAGACCGCCGAGTTGAACTTTTATATGTTTCGTATGAACTTTTTTTTGGAGGAAAGGACACAAAGTAGTGGGTTCCGGCATTGCGGTTCCAACTATGGGCACCTAGTACTTCTGCACTTTTCTTTTAGTACGGTGTTTCTATTTTGGTTATTTGAATAAGTTGTTTTACAAAGAGAATTGTGGTTTACTTTTGGTTATGATTTTGTATTTGGTTGGTATGTGTATTGGTTATGTAATTGTTTTCCGTTGCGATGGATGCCAGGTATGCATTTGGCTATTTATGGTTATTATCATTGTTTGATTTTATGTGATGTTATATTTTCTTTATAATCTCTTATGTTGTGTATTGGGCTGAAGTCCCACATTGGGTTGGACAGCCTAGTTACTCGTCACTTACGGTGAACCTATTTTTCAGGTAATAATGACTAGTAGCTGTCTACTTGTGCTTGGACTAGGATTGTGTGCGAGAGATCATGAACATCCTTTATAATAGCTTAGAGTTGTAATTTTGGATTTCCTTTTGTAATTGGACATTAGTAGTTGTGGAGTAAGCGTTGGTGTTGTACATAAACTTTTAGGTTCGTGTGTTGGTGTAATGTGTAGTTTGGGACTATTTTAGTAGTCTTTGTCGAATGTTGGAATTGGGATTCTTATTTCAGTAGTGATCTGACTTGGTTGTGGGTTTGGATTTATCTTTCGAAAAGTCAGGTCGTTACACCAAGAGTATCCACTTGTAGTATAATAGCCCTTATTGTTAAAAGACTATATGTCCAGAGAATATCCAGCTCTGAAAAGGTCTTTAATCTCACAGATTTTCATCTGGCACCAACTAGAGGAAGTTGAAGGGAGAAATAATCTCTCAAAACTTGGTATTAAGATACACATGAGTAACCCATCTTATCCCCAAATTATCACCTTTTGTTGCAAAATTCTAAACATAATTTCCCGTAAGTGATTTTTTTCAGGTATGACTCTCTTTGAAGTCAACCCTCCTTAGCTTGTTTCTTTGGTCTACAAATCATTTCCCAAGCTATAAGTCTCGTTTATTAGATTAGGCTACACTAGACCAAAGAAAATTTCTGCAGATGGGCAACGCATCATCAATAAAAGACTTCCTAACATTGGCCACCAATCCAGAAGCTAAGGCAAAGGTAGAGGCTCTCAAATTAAGCCTTACTAAATCTTTAACCCCTCTACAGAAAATAACTAAATCATCAGCAAAACTAGATGATTTAGCTTCAATGCTCTATATCTATAATGGGATTATTATCCTGGTTGAACACCGTCATGACTCAGAAGTCTAGATAGATAATCCATACATATGACAAATAGGATAGAGGAAATGGGGTCTCTCTGTCTTAGCCCCTTTTTCCCTTACTGAAACTATGAAGGCATCCACTAGTCACCAAAGAAAATGTTGGGCTAGTCACACACTATCCAACCTATAAATTGCCTAGGGAAGCCCAAAGTCAAGATCATATCATGAAGGCATCCACTGCAGAGAACATAAGAGAACTTAAGAGAACTGAACTGAAGTCATATTAATTTCTAGAAAAAATTGTCCAAAACTACCAAATAAATACTGGCTTTTGAAAAATACTACCAACTAAAAAAAAGTTGTTATAAAACTACCTAATAAATCAATTTTTACTTGACAGCACTACCATACTTTATGTGTTTTTTTTTGTTTTTTACATTTTTCTAATGTTATGGCCTACAAATTTTGATTTCTCCCTAATTTTCCCCCTAAAACTACTTGATTTCCCTCCATTACTAAGCATATTCAAGCTTCAATTGAAAAAATTAGGATTAAAGAAAGTTAGATTGAACAAAAGGGGGAGAATTTTGATTGATTTCATAGGTTAAAAATCTTATATATATTAAAAGAATTGAGGGAGTTGGAGATAGAGGGAAATGGATCATTTTCGGAAACAAAATAGAGGGAAATCAATAGTGAGGGCAGCATAACATCATAAAAATGAAAAAACACGACAAGTTGTAGTGCTACAGCCTACAAGGTCGAAATTGATTTATTAGGTAGTTTCATAACAATTTTTTTTTATTTGGTACTAGTTTTCAATAGTCGACATTTATTTGGTAGTTCTAAACAATTCAATTTTTCATAATTTTTATTTATTTATTTAGTTTTTATTTTTCCAATTAATTTTTATTTTTTAATCTTTAATTATTTATTTTATATATTTTATTTATTATTTTAAACATTTTTATTATATTTTTATTTTAGGTTTAGGTTGTAGTTTTTCTTGTAAATGCTTCTCTTTTAGGATCTTTTTATATATAGATTAATTATGTCATACAATTGTTCTAAATACAAATCTAGTAATAATATATAGATTTGATTTTATAAATTTATCATACGATCTTTCTCATTTATTTTCTTAGAAAATTATATTCTTACATACAAATAAATAATTTATAATACACTCAAAATTAAACCATACAAAATAATTATTTTAAGCTAAAAATTATTTTATATAATTATTTTAAGCTAAAAATTATTTTATCATCATTTTTAGGGGAAAATATAACTAAAATTTATATTATTTATTGATTTTCCAATTAAGTTGGAATCCTAAGAAAAATTAATAATTTAATATGTAGATCCTTCAAATTATATAAAAAAAAAACATGTAATGCATGCTTATCAAAATAATAAACCAATAATGATACTTATTGCCCATAAAAAGTACGTAGGGGACATTTTATGGCGAGAATATATATAGGCAATAAATGTGTATAAAAATAGAAAGTAAATTTTGATTATAAGAATATTTAGTAAATGAATATATGATCAAAACTAAATAACTTATAATTCAATAATTCAGATACAAATATTATTTACAGTATGTAAATTGCATAATAGTTCTAAAGTTGGAAAATATGTTAAGATAGAATACAAAAATTGCTTTTTTTAGATTCAAGGAAAAACGGCGGGAATTTTTTTAATAAGAGATTGTCATGTGGCAATATGATGTTTTAGTTGTTTCTATTTTAGTATATATTGATTGGTTGGGGTGAGTTGTATTTCATTTATTGCAATTAAACTTATTTCAAGTAGAAAAACCAAATTTATATTATGGCAATGAATTCTTTTCCTTGGAATTATTCTCTTCTATAACTGGTTCTAATGCATATAAGAGGCTTGGTAAGCATGAGGGTTGCTCAATCATTTTGTGATTGGATAACCCTAAGGGTTGCCAACCCTTCAATTTTGATTTTTCATTTGTTAAAAATGAATTGGAACATTAATTTTACGTGATTTTTCCCTGTAATAACTTATTTCATGTATATTATTTTATTTCAATAAACCTTTAGGGTTGGTCAATCAATTTCCAATTGAATATTGATTTCAAAATTCTTTGTCAAGTAACAAAATATTAGTGAAATTTTAAAGAAGATAATGGAAGGAAATAATAAATGTTTATCAAATTCATAAACATTGGCTAATGTTCAAATATCATTATTTTCAAAATCTTGAGCTTGTTCTTCATCATCCTTCTCTACATTATCATTTGATAGGTTTATCCACATTGTTAATCGACCTTGAAATCTTTCACTTTTAATGACTCTGTTTCTAGTATCATATGCCATAAACATATTAAGATGACCATCATCTGTGGAATCTTTCTTCAAATGGAATCTTGGTCGACCATCTTCATTTAATATAGTTAAAAATGGTGGAAACTTTCTTAAGCCTATTTTCTTTTCCCTCTGGCAAACTCTAAAACCAATATCTGCCATCTTTTTATTTTTATTCAGCATTAGAAATCAGTCTTTCTTCATTTTTTCTACCAAGCTTCCATGCCAGAGAAATTAGTACAACTCCATAGCTTTCTTTTTGGAGTACTAAATTTATGTGTGAGTTTATACTCTTTTAAAGAGAAAAGTGTAGAAAAGTGGTATTACCAATTCACTTGAAGTGTTATTTTTGGATGAATAATTATTTGAAAGGAAGCTTGTTGCATTATGTAGTAAATATCTTTAGAGAAAAAAATAATCCTCAAAGCTTTAAAGTATTTTACTTTTGAAGAAGTAATCATATTGATATTAATACATTTTAATTAATGTGAACACATTGAAAATGATTTGTTTCCTTATATTTAAAATTCATATATACATTAGTCTGATATGGAAAAAAAGGTATAAAAGGAAATATATTTGTCTAACACAATAGTAGTAGCTAAATAAATTCAAATACAAAAGTTCAAATTCAAATACAAAAGTTCAAAAAGGGAAAATATTAATTTTTATAGTCTAAAGAATTTTATAATTTAACAATTTGTTTTTGAGAAACGGTTACTAATCAATTAGACACTATTCCAGTGTCAGAGGGACGCTATATAATCAGCAGACCGGTTGGCTTCTTGGAAAATTTGTGAAGAGGAAATCGTGGCGAAGTCGCGAAGAAAATTCTTAATATCATCCATACGCAGTTGAATCTTCAAATTACATCGAAAATTACCCTGCAAAAAACTTGATAATTGTTAGATTGTCACACTCGATATGAATAGAAGTCATATTATATGGCGAGCAAATAAAAGAACATCCCTAAGTGTAGTAACTTCTACTAAAAGGGGGGAAATATATCTTAGTGTTTGGGCCCTAAGCCCAATAAAGTCACAATGACCAAAATACCCCCGGAATTCCCAATATCTCCCGGAACATCCTTCGGACAAGTGTCAACATCTGGACATCCGAAGACAGGTGTCACAAATCCCCCCATATCAGCTGATTGACAGCCCCCATTTACCTGTCAATCCGCCCTCAAAACCTCACCTATAAATACCCTATATTTATGGCAAGTGAAAGACAACTTTTACATACACAATTCCTAATACAACAATCTTTTCCTAAAAGGGCAGCTCTCTCTCTCTCTCTCTCTCTAAACCCTTATGTATGTCTCTCTACATTTATACGTCACTTTGCTGACTTAAGCATCGGAGGGGAATTCCCGGGTCCACCCCCGGTCAGTCACCCTTGTTCATTTTGTAGGACTCACTCAGCCAGGCCCGAGCCCGTTCGAGGGAGTCCAGTCAGCATCAAAGATTAGCTCATCCACAAACAAGTCATCACATAGAGATCTAGTCAGCATACATTGAGGCACTACCCGAATCTTCATTTTCTACCTCTGTGTATCTAAGTTTCTTTAAGACAGAAGCACTTAGGAAGAAAGCATGTGCTGCGATACATTCGCCAAAATGGTTCCGGAGTACTACACTAACTGAAGTTGTATTGTCCTTTCAAGAACCATCAAAATTAAGCTTAATTAATATTCCCAGGGTCGAGGGAGGTGATCAGTCCATTTTGGACACATTTTTGGCTTGTGTTTCGCTTGTCTTTCGAGCATTTTAGACTTTATATCATTGGTTTTTAGATTTTTTTTTTTTGTGTAGAATTAGCTGATTTCTTGGTTTCATTTAATTATGTTCTATTTTAGTTGTGTTCTTGAATAATTAGGCTAAAATTAAAAGCATTTCAAAAGTGCGTGCTCTTGCAAAATAGTCTGATTCAAAGAGTCTTATCTTTTTATCTACAACTCTTTTTCATTTGATATAACTTGTAATATATCCTTATTCCAAGAGATTCTATTTTATATATCATATGCCCAATTCCACTGAAAAACGAAGGAGATATGAGCATTTGACGACCAAGTGCACTTGTCAGAATTATTAGGACTTTCATTAAAAAAAAAAAAAACTAGGACTTTCATTCCAAAAAAATATTTGTTGATCTAGTCCAAGGTAAATGTGGTCGAAACTAGTAGGGTTGTTGTAGACATAACATAAGATGGGAGGGCCTCCAAATTACTTTAAATGAGGATAGTCATAGCGGCTTTAGAAAGCCATTGGGTTGTCCAAATATTAAGTTTGGTAGTTGCCTTATGAATAATGTGGGTAGAGTTAGATTTAGAGAACTGAGAGGGGTTAAAAATTACTCCTAAATAGTGACGCAGAAATTGTTTAGGGGTCATATTAAAATAGCTGATAACTTGTCGTTTGCGGGGTTTATCAACCTTTTTGAAAAGACAATGGAAGATTTATCAAAGGCCTCCAAATTACTTTAAATGAGGATAGTCATAGCGGCTTTAGAAAGCCATTGGGTTGTCCAAATATTAAGTTTGGTAGTTGCCTTATGAATAATGTGGGTAGAGTTAGATTTAGAGAACTGAGAGGGGTTAAAAAT
Organism: Salicornia ramosissima; assembly: GCA_951394345.1. Lineage (NCBI taxonomy): Eukaryota > Viridiplantae > Streptophyta > Magnoliopsida > Caryophyllales > Amaranthaceae > Salicornia > Salicornia ramosissima. The sequence continues at coordinate 25,214,790 of OX596235.1, forward strand.
TACTCCTAAATAGTGACGCAGAAATTGTTTAGGGGTCATATTAAAATAGCTGATAACTTGTTGTTTGCGGGGTTTATCAACCTTTTTGAAAAGACAATGGAAGATTTATCAAAATTTATGAGTTGTCTAGAATTTGTTATAAATTAAGAATAGTTCTAACCTGATTGCACGGAAGGGGTAACCTTAAAAAATAAAAGACTGTTGTCTGCAAATAAAAGGCATGAAGAGAAGGGGATAAGGGGGCCATCTTTAAACCAAGAGGAGAGTGATAGGAGGTAGCTTGTAAGGCGAGCTTATGGGCCATTACTTCCATGCATATGATGAAAAGATTGGGGATAAGGGATGACCTTGGTGAAGACATCATCGAGTTGGAAAATAAGTGGTGCGGTTTGAGCATTAACGGAATAGGAAAAGGAAACTATCGTAACACAAGCACAAATACAGTAAACCCATTGGTTATTAAATCCACAGGTATAGAGGGTAGCCCATAAGAAATTTCACTCAAGCCTATCATAGGCTTTCTCCATATATAGTTTGAGGGCCATTCAACCAGTAGATTCTTTGATTTTGAAAATATCTTCATTTTTTCGTGAACAATATGAATATTATCCTATATAGCCCTATTAGGGGAAAAAGTAGTTTGATAATATTCCAATGATCTAATTTAGGAAAGTTTTAGCAATTACTTATTGTAGTATATAAGCTTATGGGACGAAAATGGGATGTACGAGACGAAGAATAAACTTTGGGAATCAAGGTTAAAATAGTATGATTTAATTTATTTGGCGAAGGAGGATACCACTATGAAAAAAGAACCCGTTTAATTGATTTAGAGGTTAAAAGAAATGATGGGCCGATAGGTTTGAAAAAAATTGGACCGAACCTAGTAGACCTAGTGGTCCATTTGGTAGCCGGTTATAAATGGTGGTAATAATTGGAATGAATTTAGAACTAAATTTGAAAGGAAAATCAATTGGAATGAATTTAGAACTAAATGGTGGTGCTAGTTTAACTCCAATTAATCTAATTTTCTTCACAAATATTCATCCCCATCTAATACCACCCTCCCCCATGGTAATGGAAAATAAGAAGAAATTTCAAGTTTGGGAATGAAAAATATGTATTCCATGGGGATTATGAAGTCCTCCCTTAACAAATTACACTTAAAATTCATTATCATTACAGAAATTTATTAACAACAACCAAACGGCCGGGGCATAAGAGCTTTATATGGGGACATATAAAAAAAATGTGTTAATTTCATCATCTGTAATAGGAGCTGTAAGGGTGGCATTATACTCTGAGGTGACCAAAGTGAGAACCCAAGGTAAGGACAATAACTGGACAGAGGATAATATGGGCATGATCAGAGACAAAATGTTCGTAAGATAATAAATAATTAGGGAATGTTTAAAAAAATTCATTTTATGGCGCTCTGTCTAACCTTTCATAAATACTTTAAGATGGCTGTCATTATTTCCACGAAAAGAGGATAGAGCTGCTGGCAGGGATATCAATTGCATTACTGTGGCCGTGTGAGCCAAAAAAAATGAGTGAGTCGTAAGGTGGTGTTGAGAGTTAGAGGAACACCGGATGTGTCCAGTTTGTACGAGTTATTTAGTTTATTTTTAATTCCTTTATGTAATTAGGTTAGCACAAGATTGCACATTTTGTTACTGATCAAGTGAAGTTTGATATGGAATCAGGAGCTGATGAGCTGAACAAAGGTCAGGATAGGGGAGATGTTTTGTCTCCTCAGGCCCTTGTGCAGCAATCTGAGCAAATAGTTGGGGCTTCAGGTGTTTTGGGTAAAGGCCAAAGGGATAGGAGAGGTGTTTTGTCTCCTCAGATCCATGTGGTGAATAATACTTAGATTGATTGGAGGGTTCAGGTAGGACTGGAGGTAGTGGACCTATGGGGGAACTTCCTATGCAAAATTAATTCTCTTGCTTGGAGAAGGGTGGGGGTTTAGCTGTTGGGGATGTCCCTATTGACTGTGATCTTGTTGAGAATGGAACGAGTCATATGCTGAAACATTAGAGGGATGAATAAACCCTCTAAGCAAAAGGATATTAGTTTAAGCAGTGTGTGCATAGTAATGGATGTGGTTTGGTTTGTTTAGTTGAGACGAAGCTTAGTCCTAAAGCTTTCAGTGAGGCATATGTTAGAATGTTTGAGGGTTGGTGTGTACATTCCAATTTTAGTAGGTTGAAGGGCAGAAGAATTCTTAGAGCTTGGATTGATATGCTTTTTAAGGTTGATGTCTTAGAAACTCATCCTGAATTGATCCATGCTAGGGTTACTAATCTAACTTTGAATGTGGAGTTCTTTTGTTCTTTTGTTTATGGCTCCAATGTTAGAGAGGAGAGAATGGCTTTGTGGGCTGACCTCATAAGGGTGGGTGCTACTTTACAAGGCCCTTGTATTATCCTTGGGGATTTCAATGCTTCTTTGGATTTAAAGGATAGAGTTGGTAGGCCAGTGACAGTGGCAGAAATTGCCCACTTCAGGGACTGTGTGGCTCTATGTAATGTTCAGGACCATGGGGTTGGAGCCAGGTTTACATGGTCAAACAAGCAACATGAAGATGACATAGTGGTTTCAAAAACTGATAGGGTCCTAGTATATGAAGATTGGATCTTGCAGTTCTGTTCTTCATTTTTTCATTTTATGCCTGAGATTCTTTATGATCACCGCCCAATGGTGGTGAGTCTTGATGATTAGATTCAGAGGAGGGGGAAGAGTTTTGCTTTCTGTGATACGTGGAACTCTCATCCTAGGTATCATGACCTAGTTAGAGAAGCTTGGACCACTGATGTTATTGTACTAAAATGTACAAGGTGGTTAAGAGGCTGAAGCAAGTTAAAAATGCTCTCAAAAAATTTCATAAATCAGAGTTCACTGAACTTGGTGCTCAATATTTAGAAGGGATTCTAAAGTTGAAGGATTTGCAAATCGAAATTCAAAGGGACCCTAATAAAGAGTTGTTTAGGCAGGAGCATGAGCTTATTAAGGATTCCCAATTAATAAAGGGATGCTTATTTCAAATGGTTAAGCCAAAAATGTAAATTTAATTGGCTTACTATTGGGGGGATGAGAACATTAAGTTTTTTCATTAGAGATTGAAGGTTAAGAATTACTCCAAGAGAGTGATCCAGATAAAAGATGTTGAGGGCTCCTGGTGTTCAGGAAGAGAGGGCATTTCTAAGGCTTTTATAGAGTATTATAAGATGCTTCTTGGCACTACAAGGGAGGGGAGACATGAAGTGAATAAAGAGATAGTGGAGGCAGGGCCAATAGTTAGTGAAGTTCAGTCTTCTCTCTGGAATGCTCCTTTCACTAGTGAGGAGATAAAAAAAAGGCTGTTTTTTCCATTCCAGGGTCCAAAGCTCTTGGGCCTGATGGTTTTAATAGTACCTTTTTTAAATCTTGATGGGAGCTATTAGGGGAGGATGTGGTAGCAGCTATCCAGAAGAGAGCCTTACTCTATGGGGGTGTGAAGGATTTTGGGGATACACAGAAGCTGTTGAAGGAAATAAATATTACTAGACAAGTCTTAATCCCAAAGATAGAAAAGCCAGAATCTGTTCTGGAATTCAAGCCCATTTCTTGTTGCAACTTGATGTACAAGGTGATTTCTAAGATCTTATGCTCAAGATTGAGGTAGGTTCTCCCTGAGATTATTGGTCCTAATCTGTCTGGTTTCATCCAGGGCAGGAGGATTATGCATAATATATGCATAATTCAGGATCTTGTGTCGAAGTACAATAGAAAGAACTCTCCTCCAGGTACACTTCTCAAAATTGATATCAAAAAAGCTTATGACTATGTTGAATGGGATTTTCTGCATGAGATGCTAGTTGCTTTAAACATACATTTTATAAAGTTAGTTATGGCTTGTGTTACTTCTCCAACCTACTCCTTGATTATCAATGGTGAAATTTTTGGTTTTTTCCAAGGCAAGAGAGGGCTAAGACAAAGTGATCCTTTGTCACCTCTCTTGTTTGTGATCTGTATGGACTACCTTACAAGACTGCTTCAAGCTACTGCCAACCACTCTTCTTTCAAGTTCCACCCAAGGTGCATAGGGGTTAAACTAACTCATTTGCCTTTGTTGATGATTTGGTGATTTGTTGTGGTGGGGATCTTAACTCTATAGCTCTGATTTTGAGGGCAACAGCTGCCTTTACTGCTACTTCAGGTTTGGCTGCTAATAATGGTAAAACTAATATGTTTTTTTGCAATGTTCATAAAGATGCAAAGAGAGATATTATGGAATCCACTGGTTTTAAGGAAGGGGTTCTTCCTTTCAAGTACTTAGGCATTAGCATTGGAACTAGGAAGTTATCCAATGTTGATTGTCAAGTATTGGTTGATAAAATTGTGATGAAAATTAGGAAATGGGAGATGAGAACTATGTCTTATGCTGCTAGGGCTATGCTAATCAATGCTGTCATTATTTCCATGCAAGCATATTGGGTAAATATCTTTATTTTGCCTAAAAGAGTAGTTGGGGATGTGATGAGTATTTGTAGACATATTCTATGGGATGGTAAGATAGTAGCTAATAGAATTCCCCCAATAACCTGGGACTTTATTTGTAGGCCTAAAAAGAATGGTCGTCTAGGGATAATTGATTGTTATTCCTGGAATGTAGAATCTATGGGGAAGTATGTGTGGGACATAGCTAATAAGCATGAAATCCTTTGGTTGAAATGGGTGAACCATCATTATATCAAGGGGATCGGAGGAGCTGGAAAAGGATGCCATGTCCTACAATGCTTCATGGCAATGGAAACAGGTTTGGAAGTCAAAAGAGATCATCAAGAATGGCTTTAGAGGCATTACTTGGATTCATCATGCTCACAAGCACACGGTGGCTAGTGCTTATAATTGGATCAGGCCTAATATTCAAGAGGTGGATTGGGCTAGTTGGGTATGGCATATGTTCAACATCCCTAAGACAAGATTCATCCTTTGGTTGATCTTATGTGGTAGGTTGAAGACTAGGGTTTTTTGGCGAGATTTATTGATATGGAGGATAAAGATTGTGCTGTTTATGGGAGAGAGGAGAAAACTATAGACCATTTTTTTCTATAGATGTGAGTACAACAAGTCGTATATCCAACTGCTCCCTAAAGAAGTTCAGGACCTCTGTTGCTTTGCTGATGTGCAGTCTTGTCTGGCTAGTCTGAACAGATTGAACAGATTCTAGAGGGGTGTTGCTAAATGCTTTATAGCAGGTATGATGTATCATATCTGGGCTCAAAGGAATAGAAGTGTGTGGGATAATACGATCTTAAGACCTGATGTGATGATGTTGCAAAGCAATTCAACACGCTTCTTGAGAATGAAGCAAATTCTGCAAAAAAAAAAAAAAAAGCTTCCCCTGCTATGTTAAGGTGGATGAATAGACTAATGTAGTATAGTTTTAGTTGTTTTGTTCTGCTTGTTTTGGTTTAATATTTGGTGTTTTGTTTGTAAGTTTTGTTTTGGCTTAGTTTTTATTTTGGCCATTTTTGTGATGTAGGCCATAGGTGCCTAGTTGAATCGGTATATTTTTATTGATTGATGATATAAAATTCTTACCGTTTTAAAAAAAAATCTATTTCATTACGTCAATTAAATTCATGCTATTTTATGAATTGTTATTGGTTTGTTAATTGTTGTAACTAGATCTTGTTATTGTTATTCCTTTTATAAAATCATTACTAGGGTTTGAACACAATCGATTATTGTGTTCATCCTTGGGTAGCAACTAAGTTGTTCATGCTTAAGCATATTCTTATTGTGAAAAATTTAGTAGAGCTTGTTCAAAGCATATTTTTATGAACAATTAGGGTTTAGACAATTTACGATTATCTTCTCTAGCTAATTAAGGGGATTATAAGAGTTTACTCTTGTCAATAACTAATTGAATAATTAAGTGGATTGGTACTTTAAGCCTATTAAGAATTGTTGCAACCTAATCCTAAGATTCTTTAGACCTAAAAACTCCTTTTAACACTTAGCCATTAGTTATCTTGTGGCTAATCAATCTTCAAAACCCCCCTTTGTGTTAACCAAAATTATTAAAAAAACATAGTGATTTTCCTTTTCAAATCCAAAAACATTTAAACATAATTTCAATCAACATAATTCCGTTCTCTCTGGATGCGAACCTTACACTACGCCAAAAAACACATTGTATAGCGCTTTTTAATAGCGGTTATATGCAAACCGCTATAATAAGTCCAACTTGGTGTCTTTAATAGCGGTTATTCTAAAACTGTAATAACCCGAAAATCTGGGCCAGAAAATTTCGTGGTTAATTAATATGCATTCTTAATTCTAAGTCCAAAAGGCCCAATTAGTTGGACTGTGTTATCTTATTTTCTACCTTATCTGAATATTGGACCCAATGACCCAATTATCTCTCCCTTGGCCGGCCCCTCTACTTTCATGGCCAAGGATTATTATCCTTTTTATTGTTTTAATTACTTAGATAAATCTATATCTAAATATCTTATTTTTATTATGATTATCCTAATTAATTTAAAAACCCTATTTTTATCTAACCACTTAGCAATTCTCCTAAAATCACTCAACTCCCTCCTACTACTACTCCAAATACACGGCCCCCATCCCTTCCTTTTTATTTAATTAATTCTTTTGTTCTTTATAATTATATATATAGAGGACAATACTCATATCCTATTATCCTAACTTATAAACTCTAAAAGTGCTCTAGTGTGTGTGTCGAACCAAACAAAGATTTTTCTTTGTTTTTTCTTGTCTTCTAAATAAGGTAACTATACTAACCCTCTTGAATTTGGATTAATTTATCATATAATTAATTAGAATTAAACTAGGAATTGATAGAATTAGTATCATGTTTAGCCTAGAATTTTCGAACCATATGATGACTTTTGCTCATGTAATTCTTGATATATTTGCATGATCTTTCATGAATCTTTATTATTTTAATTAGTTCCATGCATAATTTAGCACCTTAATTTACATGTTTTGATTAGAATTATTGCATGATATTTTTCGAATTTAGTTCTTGATTTATGCGTGCCTATGTCGAGTACTTGCATAATTTTTATGTTGATTTTATTATGTTTTCTTGATTTAAAGCATGTGCATGATTTATTTAATTGCTTAATTGAAGTCTTGAATTAAAATTTATAATTTTGTTCTTATTCTTTAAAAATGTCGAGTAATCCAAGAACTTCAAAAGAATTAAGGTTTCAATTTTTCTTGTTCAATCATGTTCCTAATCTTGAATTATTAAGTAATCAATAGTTTAAAAGTAATTTAAATATTATTTAATAGGTTCTTGAAAATTAATCTTGTTCTTGTTGTTCTTTCGTGTTGGCCGAATATTTTGATCCTTAAAAGGCATAATTTTGATCCATATTAAGTAATGATTGTTCAGTTAATCGATATTTTATGATTTTATTATTTATTTAATAAGTTTAAATAATTAATTTATGATAATTGTGATTAATATTTTAAAGTGTCAATTTTTGATTGTTTTACTCATGATGGCCGAAAGGTATGTGGTTAGAAAAGAGTAATTTTTGTCATGTTTTAAGCAATATAACTTGATGATTGTTAGTTCTTATATTACCTCGATGATTTAATTGATTTATTTAATTGTTTACATAAATATTAAAAGAATTGAATTGAATTATTTATTTTGCTTATTCGAAAATGTCGAGTGGTCCAAGTAGTATTATGATCAATTTAATTTAATTTTTAGCTTATAATAATTTTAGTTTATGATTTAAGGATTCAATATAATTAAAGGAATAAAAAAGAATAAGAAGTTAAGTTGAATTATTAAGAATAAGGATTGACTTTGAAGATAAGTTGTTTCATTGGTCTCACGATGGCCATGTCGATAAGATAAGATAAGATAAGATAAGTTATAAGAAGTGGACGCCTGTTTGGTGATACACGGGTCACCAGATTAGGTTAAGTCGAAGCCACTGCCCTACTGCGGTCTCTGGGCAGTTCTTGATTCTAGGATGTGTAGTCGTCTAAGTAGTAGTACACAGGCTACTATTTAGGAGTTATGGCCATAGCTTAGGCTTAGTTCTTGCAAAGGAGAGCTACGGGTAGAATACACGGGTTCTTCCCGGCGCATTTTACGAAAGTTGGGATGTACACGAGCATCCTTACAAGCTATAATGACCAATCCATGGATTAAGGAAGATGATTAAAAGATGGGCTTTCGGGTAATAATATGAAAAGATAAGAATTCATTGGGTTGGTACGATATGTATGTATTTATTATGTTATTTTTATGCATGATATGTTAAGTCTTCCGCTGTGTATGTCTGATAAGTTATGTAATATTTGTTGATTGTTCATGAATAACATGTATGTTTTGATGATTCTATGCTATTCTATGATTTATGGTTCCACATTTAACTGGGATAGCCTAGTTACTTGCCACTGACGGTGGACCCCCCTGACCCAATTTCAGGTAATGATGCAGAAGAATAAGTGGGCTTGCGTGTGGATCGGGTTGAGTGTTTTTGCAAGATTTATAGAAGAAACCAAGAGTATAGTTTACTTTTTAGTTTACTTCTTTTTAGATTTCACCCAGCTTGTTGGGAATAAACTCTTTAAGTTGTAGTTTGACGAATAATATGGATTTATGGACATTTTTATCCTTTCATATCATTAGTTAACTATTTAATAAAGAGATTTCTAAATTTAAGTTTAATAACTTCAATTTAATAATGTTTTAGCATGTTTGATTGGTAATGATCCATTTGTCGATTTCCTTCGTAAGTCGACAGCCTATAAAAGTCGGGTCGTTATAAAAACTGCTATTAAAAAGTATTCTTATATAGCAGTTATACTATAAAAGAAACACGAACCAAGCTATAGTATAACCGCTATTAAAAGGTATATTAAAAAAAAAAACACGAACCAGGCTCCCCCATATCCTTCTTCTTTCCCACGAAAATAAGCTAGCAAATCCTATTGCACGAAAAAACCCAGCAAACCCTTGCATCTCCTTCCATTTTTATTGCTCAAAAAACATCAAGTAGTTCGAAAAAAACCCAACAAGTACTCTGGTGGAAGTCGAAACACAACAAGAAGTTCGAAAACCCAGCAAGAAGTTCGAAAACCCAAAAAGATTTTCGAAGTGGAATTGGGCTCTGTTTCGAAGTTAAAGCTCTGAAATTGTTCGAAAACACAGAGAGGTGGTCGAATTTTGGGCTTTGAAACTCTCATGTCGAATTTCAAGGTTAGAGACATCTTATTTTTTTTTTCTTTTTTTTTTTCCTTTATAAATGTTGTTCGAATTTTCCATTGTTGTTCGAATTTTCCATTGCTGTTCGAATTTATGGTTAGAAAGTGCTATTCTTTGTTTTCATTGCCGAATTTCTGGGTCTATTGTTCGAAATTCTAACTTCTATTTGTCGAATTTCAAGGTTAGAAACCTCCTTTTTTTTTTCTTGAAATGCTAGTTGTTGCTTGATTGTTCTTTAGTTCTGGGTATTCATTTGTTGTTCTGATTATAGTGTAAGGTTGTTTACAAGCTTCCATTGTTAAAGCTGTTTGAATCTAGGGCTTTGTCCATCTTAGGTTTTGTTGAATTTCAAGGTTAGAATTTCTTTTGTTAAAATTCTAGTTCGTTGCTACTTGCTTTGCTCTCTGTTTTTAATCGTATTGTGGAATTGCTGGAGTATTTTCAAGTGCGAGTGAAAATTCTTGCATACATTGAAATGTATTATAGAACTAATTATGCCGATTCTTCTATTTATTTTAGAAAAATATTTAACTAACTAAGCAAATTAAACTACAACTTTTTTGGTGTAAAATAAGTTATTTAGAGGGTGTTACTTTTTCACTAACATAGATAGGATTAACATTATGCGAGCATTTCAAATACTAGTTTACAGCCATTATGGATCGTCATTGGATGCACACAAGGCGTGATAGTGATGAGTATCAACAAGGAGTTCAACAATTTATTGCATTTGATGGTTAAACGTATTGCTGAGGATGTCAACCATATTCTATGTCCATGTATTGGCTGCAATAATATGGTTCGACTTAGCGCTGATGATGTAAAAATTCATTTTATGGTTAAAGGTATTAATCAAATGTACAAGTTTTGGTTACATCTCAGTGAGACATTGGACAATATTGTAATAACCCGAAATTTTGGGCCAGAAAATTTCGCGGTTATTAATGTAATTTAATTAATTCAAAGTCCGATTGGGCCACTTATATTGGGTTGTTTTTATTTTTAACCCAAATCTTTTCTGCAAATTGGGCCAAAGACCCAAACCTTTCCCTTCTCTCCCTCTTGGCCGGCCCTCTTCTAATTATTGGGTCAATATTGATTTTTGATTTAATTAATTAATTCTTATAATTAAATTTAATTAGTTAATTCAAATATGCAAAAACCCATTCAACTAGTAGTTGTAACAACTTAGCTAATTCCTCCCCCTATTTCTACCCTCACGGCTGCCCTATTAAAGTCACTAGGGTTTTGCTTGTTTTTTTTTATTTTCTATAAATAGGACCTACTAGTCTCTTTTGGGTCCTAATTATCAAATTACATCAAAAGAAAAAAAAACCCTAAAAGGAAATCTTCTCCTCTTTTCCTTTCTCTTGAGCCGTGAGCTTCATTAAAAAAAGGGGAGTGATTTGTTCTTTGTTTTCTTTGGAATTAAAAGCGTTTAGAGGTAACTTCGCTATTCTCTTTAATCTTGGGTAGTATAATTACATAGTAATTAGGAATAAAATCATGAAAATTGTAGGAAATTTAGTACTTGTTTGTATATGAATGTCGAATGATATGATGATGTTTCATGATTTATTTTCTTGAATTGTTCTTGATTTATGTATGAATCTTGATTGTTTTTATTAATTTAAATTGCATAGAATTATTCCTTGAAATTTATGTATGATTCGAAAATGTTGTTTGAATTTGATGATTATGTTCTTGATTTAATTTCTTGAAATTTTCGAGTATGAATAAATAATTTTGATGTTTCTTTAATTATGTAAACATGATTCATGATTAAATTTTATTAGTAAAAATTAAATCTTGTTTAGAATTAAATCTTGAATTTTGTTACAAAATGTCGAGTGACACAAATTAAATAAAGAATTGAAAGATTTAGTTTTTATCATCAAATATGTAAGTTCTTGTTGATTCTTGGAATTTATTATGTTAATCTTTAATTTAATCTTTAATTATAGCATGTTGTATGAATTCTTGAATTTACAAAGTTTGTTCTTGATTTGTTATGTAGAATGCCGTGTGAGTCCATGATTATTAAGCATGATATTTTGATCTTTATTCTTCAATTTAATCTTGTTAGTTGATGATAAAATTGTGATCTTTATGATATTGATTATTTAACTTAATTAGTTGTTATAGATTGGATTTGTATAAATTAATTGAAGAGTTTGGGTAAAATTTGACAAAAATGTCGAGTGAGGGAAAATTAGAAAGAGTAGAATTTTTATTGTAATTTTGGTAATTTTGGTAATTAATTAATTAATTAAAATAATTTAAGAAATAATTAATTAATTAAAAGAATTAGTAAAACCGTGTGAAATTAAAAGAAGTAGTCAAATTTTGGTTGATTTAGAATTATTATTAATTTAGAAAAAAAATTGTAATTTTTATCATATTTTGGTAATTTGGCAATTAAATTGATTAATTAAATTAATTAAGGAAAATAATTAATTATTGTTATTATTGTTGAGAATGCCGTGTGAATTGGTTAAGAAATAGTCAATTTTGACTTGTTATTATTCTAGGAATAATTTTAATAATAAAAATACTGGATAAAATAATTTTAGGAATAAGTTGTAAAGTGTAGGGAAGAAAAAAAGAATATTATTATTATTATTATGATTAGTAGGGCCGAATTAATATAGTATTATTAGTATAAGTATTTTCGGGTAGTACTATAGATAGTATATGATATTTAGATTAGTATAAGATAAGGTATAAGATTTGACTTGCATAAGATATTACTAGGGATAAGAAAGGAAACAGAGTAATAGCTATACATGATATGTCTCGGTCTCTGGCTAGGAAAGACTTGGTATTTAAGGTGGCCGATACACGTGCCGCACCTCTCTTTCCTGGGACTCCGAACATTTTCATTTCCTATTACGGTCACCTAGTATTTCCCAATATATGATATGATATAATTAAATGAAGATATAAGATACAATATGGACGCCCACCTAATGACTCGAGTAGTTAGACTGGGTTAAGTCGAGGCCACTGCTCAATTGGGACGAGCACACGAGCTCCCCCGAGCAGTTCTGGGTCTTAGGATATGTAGTCGTCTAGTAGTAGTACACGAGCTGCTATTAGGAGTTATGGCCATAGCTTAGGCTTAGTGGTGAAAAAGGATCCGCTACGGGTTGAGTACACGAGCTCATCCCGGCATGTTCTAGGAAAGTTGTGGTGAAAAAGGATCCACAACGAGTTATAGTGACCGGTCCAACAAACGATATGATTTGATTCGAATGATGATACGGAATCCGACGTATGATACGTTATGGATACGAAGAAACGATACGATATGATATGAAAGATAAGATATGATAAGAAACATTATGTTATAAAGATTATGATTAAGTAAGAATATAAAATATTAAGGTATAACTTATGATAAGTATCATATAAGCTAAGGTTTGGACAATCTAGGCCAATTAATATATATATAAGTATTTGGGTATTTTAAGACTTCCGCTGCGTATGAATCCGTATTTTGTATGTATGTATGTATGTATATGAATGATGGGTGTATGTTAGTACGTATTTCTAACCGTATATGCAGGGTTGATTGTACGTACATTATACGTAGATTATACGTATTCTAACCGTATTTCTGCAGGTATTATTATACGTATTTTGTACGTACACGTCTACGTATTTGTATACGTACTTTTATACGTATGTTTATACGTACTTTTATACGTATGTTTATACGTACTTTTATATGTATTCTTATACGTATTTTTATACGTAGTTTCGTACATTTATATAAAGGCTTGTATTAGATTTCTGTACGATTTTTATGAGTATTCCTATGACGCTATGTGTTTGGTGGTCCCTCGATTAAATGGGACAGCCTAGTTACTCGCCACTGACGGTGGACCCCCCCCTCAGTTTCAGGTGAAGACGCTGCTGATTAACGGGATTACGTGGATGGGCTTGAGTAGCAGGAAACCCTAGATAATTAGATTAAGTCAAGAATTATGCTATTAAGACTTTATTTAGTTATTTAATAATGATCCCAGCATGTTGGGACAGTTTTGACATTACTTATGTAATATTGAATATTGTTTATTTTGGACTATTAGTAGTTTATCTAATAAAAGTTATCCTTTCTATTCAAATAAGCTAATTTAATGTTTAAGTTAATTTGGTAATGATCCGTTTGTCGATTTCCCTTCGTAAATCGACGTGTCTAAAAAGTCGGGTCGTTACAAATATTCATTTAAATATGCATGGTTCATTGAATTTCGAAAATGAGATGGAAGAAGAGCAAAATGAAGACTTTGAATATGAAAACGATGGGTTTGAAGATATGGCACAAGCCCTTGGTGAAGGTTTTGGAGATTCTCCGGACATGTTTGAAAGCCTGTGCAACGATGCAAAGAAGCCATTGTATCCAGTGTGTGCCAAATACAGTAGATTATCTGTGGTTATTAAATTGTTCAATTTGAAGGCAACCGGTGGATGGTCTGATGAAAGCTTTACAAATTTGTTGGAAGCATTTCATGATATGCTTCCAGAAGAAAACTTGCTTCCAGGCCGCACTTATGATGCTAAAAAAATTCTAAGCTCCATTGATATGAGTTATGAGAAGATTCATGCATGCCGGAATGATTGCATTTTATATCGAAAACAATATTCTACTCTAGAGTATTGTCCGGAATGTAACACTCCACGATATACCATTAATAAGGTTCCAACAAAAGTCATGTGGTACTTTCCGATTGTACCAAGATTTAGACGTCTTTTCAGTATTCAAGAAGATGTAAAGAATTTGAGGTGGCATGCCGATGAAAGGAAAAAAGATGGCATTCTAAGACACCCGGCCGATTCTCTGCAATGGATAAAGATTGATCGTGACTACCATGATTTTGGGCATGAGCCTAGAAATTTGCGGCTTGCTCTTGCAACTGATAGGATGAACCCTCATGGTAATCAACGTAGTACTCATAGTACATGGCCAGTCATCTTGATGATTTACAACCCTTCCCCATTATTGATTATGAAACGGAAGTAAATGATGTTAACCACGCTAATATCAGGGCCGAAGCAACCCGGCCATGATATAGATGTTTATTTGGCTCTATTGGTGGAAGATTTGAAGATGTTGTGGAATTCTGGAGTTGAGGTTTATGATGCTCATCGTAATGAAACTTTTAATTTGCGAGCCTTACTTTTCAGCACGATAAATGTCTTTAATTTCTAGCATATGGTAACTTCTAGGGTTACACTATGAAAGGTTATACCGCATGCCCTATTTGTGATGTGAACACATGCTCACACAAGTTAAAAAATTATGGCCCAAAAAATGATAAAAAGAATGGTAAAATTGTGTACTTGAAACATCGCAAGTGGTTGCCTATTTACCATCGTTATTGAAGATGGAGGAAAGCTTTTGATGGTAATCCTGAAGAAGGTAGATCTCCAATCCCCTTAACAGGTCTCCATGTACTTCAAAAGGTGGAATACTTAAATATGAAGCATGGTAAACAAAATGCCAAGTTTCTTCCAACTCGTGGCTATAAAAAGAAGTCAATTTTCTTTGATCTTCCTTATTGGAATGATTTGTGTGTTAGACATTTTCTTGATGTGATGCATATTGAGAAGAATGTTTGCGAAAGTGTAATTGGCACATTATTGAATATCCCAAGCAAGAGTAAAGATTCGATAAATGCTAGGAAAGACTTAGTTAACATGGGGATCAAAACTAAATTACATCCTGTGAAACAAGGAGAACTTACCTATCATCCTCCTGCATGCTACACTCTGAGTAGAAAGGAAAAAAAGTTGTTTTGTGAGTGCTTAAATGGTGTTAAGGTTCCTGAGGGATATTCCTCAAACTTTAAAAAGCCGGTGTCATAGAAGGATAAGAAACTCCTTGGCATGAAATCTCATGATTACCATGTTCTCATTGAGCATTTTTTGCCTATTGCTATTCGCTCCATATTGCCAGAGCGTGTTCGAGATACCATAACGAGACTTTGTATATTCTTCAGTGAGATATGTAGGAAGGAAATAGACCCTGGAAAGTTGCCTAGCTTACAAAAGGATATTATCCTCACTGCTTTATCTCAATTGGAGATGTATTTTCTACCATCATTCTTTGATATGATGGTCCATTTAACTGTACACTTTGTAATGCCCCGAAAATTCGGGATATTTTAATTTTTTTTATAATTAATTAAATATATAATTAATGGGCTATTTAGTTGATTATTATTTAATTAATTATTAACTTTATTTGTAGCAGTCCAGTTATTTTGGATCATGACCTGAATCTATTTATTCTGTCTTACTAAACCTGAGCCCATATATTATTCTCCTAATTGATTTATTTAATTTGTTAACTAATTTTATTAATTATTATAACTACTTTTGACCCATTCCAAAACCCACCTTTGTTGTCCTATTTTCACTACTAAACTTTAGGAACCCTAAACCCTATTACCTCCCATGTCACATGGCCAACCTTCATTTTTGGGGGTTCAACAATTGTTTTAATTATTTTCCCTTCCAAGAATCGATCACAAAAATTCCCTAAAAACTCCTAAACATTTTCTATTGATTTCAAGAACTCAAAGATTGCAACAAAAGCTTTAAGAAACTTCAAGAAACCGTGTGGCCTTGATATTTTCGAATCATATCTCTCCTTCAAAGGTAATTGGATTGCTTTTACTTAATCTTTAGGATAGATTAGTTTCATAGTTTTTAGAATATGGTTTGGAATTGTTTAGAACAATGTAGGATTGCTTAGAATTAGTATCATGTTTAGGATGGAAATTTTTCGAATGATATGATGAATATTATGATGTTATTTTCTTGATTTCTTTATGTAAATTTGATGAATCTTGATTATTTAAATTATTAATTAAAGTCTTAAATTAAAAAGAATATTTTTTGTTCTTGTAGTTCTAAATTGTCGAGTCACTTAAAATAATTTTAGGGAGTTTCTTTACTGTTTTATTATGAACCATGATTTATTTTGTGACAAAATTCGTCTTTTTCTTGCTTATAATAATTTAATCTTTCAAACCGGTAAAACTGTCCAGATTTAGTTTACGAATTATTCAAGACACTTAATCAATTCGGATGGCTACGAAATTTTAGGTGGAAGTCAGTAAAGTGTTTTACAACTTGTGTTAAATTTTCGTAATTTTTAAAGATCGTTTGCTATGGCAGAAAAATATGAAACTGATTTCAGCCTAATCTGATTTGTTAGTTATAAAATCCCTTAAAAATAGTAAATGACGTTATTTTTGGACGAAATTTATGCACGTTAAACCTTGAACCCATGTTTAACTCCCATCAAAATTTCCAGATTATTTGATACCTTTAGACGGTCGATCTTAATTTAATTCTTTAAATCAGATTGTGTAAAATAGTGTGATTGAATTATTAAAACATGTTATTATTAATTCTTGAAATGTTCTTGATATATCTTGGCCCTATAATTGCCGTGTGATGTTATACACTTAAAGGATTAACTTTTGATCTTGTTCTTGATTAATCTTGATGTCTTGATGTTGTTGCATAATTTATTTATTTATTAGGTTAATTTATTTAATTATTGATAAAGGTATTTAATTAATTTAAAGTGTTAATTTTGGTATTATTTCTCCAAAATGTCGAGTGATGTGAAATATGGAAAATAGGATTTTTATCATGTTTTAGGTAACTTATGTAGCTAATTGTCATTTTATATGATTTATTGAAATGTTTATATGATGATATGATGAATTTATTTAATTATTATTTTTTTAGATTAAAATGTTGTGTGGTCACATATTTTATTTGATCCATTTTAGTTTAACTTTTGACTTACAAAATTATTAAAAGGTAATTTTAGGAAGCATTATAATTATTATAATTAAAGGAATTAATAGGGATAAGTTGCAATACGAAGGAAAGTAACAACATAATTATTACCATTAAAAGGAATTAATAGGGATAAGTCGCAATATGAAGGAAAGTAATAATATGAATAAAGGAAGGGTTATGGGTAAAATATGACAAGATAAGTATTTCAGGGGAAGGTTTCCTTTGTATATGTGTAGAGTATGAATTTCGTGTATCTGTGACTGTATGGTATACGTATATTGTATGTATTTCTAACCGTATTTTGCAGGTATTTTATACGTATTGTTATACGTACATTGTACGTATTCCGTACGTATTTTTTTGTACATATTCCGTATGTATTTTTGTACGTATTTTTGTACTTATTCCGTATGTATTTTTGTACGTATTCCGTATGTATTTTGTACGTATTTTCGTACGCATTCCGTATGTATTTTTGTACGTATTTCCAAGTATTTCCGCATTATTTTTCCGCATGATGTTGGTCATTTTCGAGTGGTATAAGTTTAGTTTGGAGTTTGAGTCAAGTTAAGATGAACAAGATTGGATTAGAAGTTAAGCTATGACGATAAGGAATTGAATTGAGGATTGGAATAGAACAGAACAGAATTGAATTGAATTGAAAAGATGATTAACTATGAAGTGACCACCTATCTAGTGGCTCATGTGCCATGAACATAGGTATAGTCGAAGCCACTGTCCTATCTTCGGATTGGGGACAGTTCTTGATCCCAGTGCTTGGGGAGTAGATCCTTGTGGTTGACCCGGCATGAGCAAGGAAAGTTGGGGGGAGTAGATCTTCGTGGTTGACCTCTTACGAGCATATGACTGGTCACGGATTAGCACCTGATTGGGAAAGAACAGAAAAGAAGAGTCGTTGATGAGGACTAGAAGTCTAGAATTGGTTGAGCTGAGCTGAAGGTCTTGTTAAGGATGACTTGTATGATTGTTTTCCGCTGCGTACTTGATGTGATTGCTTGTTGACTTCTTTGCATGATGACTTGTTCGACAGTTCAGATGATCTGTTCTGATTATTATGTTTCTAATTGTGTTCTACTGATTAAGTAGAACAATCTAATTACTCACCACTGACTGTGGACCCCCCATTCTATTTCAGGTACAAGTGGTGATTGAGTTTAGGCTACGTATGGGCTGGGATTGTGAGCTAGCCAGCTTAGAAGTGACCCGATGACTAGTTTAGATTATGTTTATTTGATTTAGTAGTCTATTCTTTATTTTTTTTAATAGTAAAGGATATTGGTTTGATATTTATTTTGGGATTATCTAACAGTTTTTAATGAATAATATGATTAAGTTTTAGAGCTTCCGCTGTAGTTTATGAACCTAACTTTGAAGTTTTAGAAGTTAATGATCTGTGATTGTTGTTTTCTCCGAAAACAACGCTGCTAAATTACGGGTCGTTACACACTTGGTTTGAGAAATCCAATTATGTGGGCCTGCGTATTTGAGATACATGTATCCTATTTGAGATACATGTAGGCCAGAGGGTTGCATTGTCGAGCGCTACCTAGTGGAAGAAGCCATTGAATTTTGAAGTAATTTCCTCTCTAATATTGATGCTATAGGGATTCCAAAGAGTAGACATTCTGGAGGTCCGGAAGGGAAAGAGATCACTGGAAATAAAGTGGTGACTATATCTCATGATGTGTGGCGTCAAGCTCATTTGTATGTCTTGCACAATAGTCCAGAAGTTGGTCCTTATGTTGATGAACATATGGATTACTTAAGGAGTATTTATCTGTAACGACCCGCATTTTAGCAACGTTGTTTTCGGAGGAAACAACAACACGGATCATTATTAACCATAAAATTTTAATATCAAATTCATTAATGACAGCGGAAGCTCTTAACTTAATTCAAATTATTCAATTAAACCAATAAATAGTCCAAAATAGTTAAATCATCAAAGTCCAAGGTTACTAATAAATTTTGGAAAATCCACTAAAACCATTACAAAGGCAAGAAATTAAGATAATTAAACTACTATACTCGCTTGCTCACAATCCCAGCCCTTACGTAACCCAAATATTCATCTCCTGTACCTGAAAAGGGATTTTGGGGTCCACAGTCAGTGGGGAGTAATTAGATTGTCCTACTTAATCAGTAGAATAAAATTAGAAATATAATCACCAGAATAGAATAAGTCAATGGAACAACCAAACAAGTCAACAAAGATAACATTCACAATTAAATAAATCAAGTGCGCAGCGGAAACAAGACACACAAGAATACCATAACAAGACTCCCAAGACAAGACCAACTAACTCTAGACTTCTAGACTTTCACTATTGACTTTCAAGTTCTAGTTCAATTCAAGTTCTAATCCGTGACACAGTCATATGCTCGTAGGGGAAACCTTAACTCTTCCCCAACGTTCCTTGTCTCATGCCGGTCAACCACGAGGGGTCATTTTCCCGAGCACTGGGATCCAGAACTGCCCCAAAACCGCAGAAGGGACAGTGGCTTCGACTATATCCATGTTCATGGCACTTTGGCCACTAGATGGGCGGTCACCTCATAGTTAATTATCTTTTCAAGTTCACTTTTCCAGTTCACAATTTGACTTTGAGTAACAAGACTTGACTTCTATTCAATTCTAGTTCAACTTAACTTGACTCGCAACTCTAGTCTTAGACTCAATATACTCGACAACTATACCATAACCACACGAAATTCCATAGCTCAACATTAATCAATCAATTCATCAAGCTCATACCTATTGGCATGCAGGATTCATATTTCAACAGAATATCTCAATCATAATCAAGAATAGAAATCGAAACTTACCCATAAACTTACCAAGAGTTCACGGCCCTCAATATAATAATACTACAATGATTCATCTTCATAATTTATATGATTAAATCAATCAACAATCCAGAATACATATCTTAATCAATTATTCATAAATAATTCCAAGAACGTAACCAAGATCCAATCTTTTAATCATTTGAACAATAAAAACCTACTCTTTTATTCACTCGGCATTTTCGAACTTAATATCAAGAAATAAAGATTTTAATTCTTTAAAATACAAGCTTTAATTACATAATTAAAATAATTTCAAGAACAAGTTCAAAGTCTAATCTTTATTGTAAAAACAAGGAAAAATGAACACTTTTATTTTATTAACCACTCGGTTGTTTCAATAAATAAACATACTAAATTCTTTCTTTCTAAATTCAAGAAGGATTAAGATTTAATTAGTAATACTAGATTAATTAATTCAAAATTAATTCTTTAATTTATATTTAAGAATTTCGAAACAACATGTTGCTAGTCCAAGTTCTATCACACGGCTTTATTAGGATATAATCACGATTTAATTTTATAATCCAAGAATATTACCAGATAAAGAATTAACTCAAGAAATTCGTCAAAAGTCCATAATAGATCAAGATTATAGTATAAAGATCAAGTTTTGGGCATGGAAAATATTCGAACCATTAGTATGTTACACGGCCATTATTCGAACAATCATACAAAAATCATTCAACCATTACTTCAACAATTCTAATTAGCAAGAATCATAGAACAAGCATGGATCATAGTATAACATGTAAATAACACCACAAAACATCATGGAAGTTAAGGTGAACCACTCGACATGCATGAAAATATGCCATTAATCAGTTCTGAATATATTCAACCTAATTCTAAACAATTCTATGTAGTTCTAAACCTATTCTAAATAATTATATTACTAATCTATACTATTGATTAAATAAAACAACCAAATTACCTATTAATGAAGTGTAAGGTTCGAATAGCACAATATCACACGGCTCTTTTGTTGTTCTTTTAGCTTCTTGTTCCAATCTTGAGAGTAAATTCCTAGGCAAAAGATTTTTAGAAGTAATTTGTGAATTTTTTGATAGGGAAAAGATAATACTATAATTGTTGAATTCTCCCTTTAAAAACCATGAGGGCCGTGTGGTATAATGGGAGTAAAAGGGTTTGTTTTTCCTTCCCTAAATTTTAGTAAGGAGTTTAGTATAAAAACTAGATTTTTGGGGTAAGGTCAACTACAGATATCTAGCTTATTAATATTAGTAATTAAACTGAATTAATCAAATTAAGAAAATGCAAAGGAAGGGGCCGGTTTTTATGAGGGTTTTACTTAGTAAAACAATGTGAAGGATTTGGGCCAAGGTAAGAAATATGGTCCAAACACTGAAATAGTTTCTGGGCTTGAAATGAAATCCTGAACTGGATTATTATTTCCAAAGCTAACTTTTAACTTGGGCCAGAAATCATATGAAAAGGCTATTCAAGTCCGGTTACCAAGAAGGCACTAAAATTACTTCTAACCTCTACTTAGCCAACTCGTCATTTGTTCAACATTAAATTTTGAGTTGGTCCACAACCTTGAATTGCTTTGAGATGGGTTTTAAGAACCTAATGGGTTGAGGCCAAATGAAAGAATGTAGGTTAGCCAGAAAAAGGAAATTACTTTGCTATATTTTATAAAATATTAATAACATCAATTCCCGGAAAATAATTTAAAAAAAAAATTCCATTTATAAAACAGGAAATTCATTAATAGTTTTCGAAATAAAATTTTAAGACACAGGAAAGACAAACTTATTCTCAAAAATTCTAACTCCAAAAATACGGGGTGTTACATTATCCAAGTAAGGTTGACAAATGGATAGTTCATAAACATAATTCTAGCTTCATTCAATGGTTAAAAGTTCGAGTTGGAGATGAAATAGCTCAATCACCATCTACAATTTGTGGTAAATTGAAATGGCTTTCTCGAGGTCCTAGTAAGGATGTCTTATCATATTCAGGATATCAAATCAATGGCTTTACATTTTGCACAAGGCATAGAGATAATGAAACTACAATGCAAAATAGTGGGGTGACTCTTCTTGCGTAAGCCATGCATGTCTCAAGTGCAAAGGATACTAATGCAGTTTATGCAAACATGACTTACTATGGAGTAATTGAAAATATTTGGGAGTTGGATTATTGCATGTTTAGAATTCCTATATTTGGTTGTCGATGGGTGCATAACAATAATAGGCTTCAATTTGATAAAAAGCACGGTTTTACATTAGTTGACCTCAATAAATGGGGTAGTAAATATGATCCATTCATATTGGCTGCTCAAGCAAATCAAGTGTTTTATGTTACCGACCCCGCTAATAATAGATGGTCTTTTTTCTTATCTACAAACAAAAAAATTTCATTTGAGGACATTGAGGATGATGATATGGAAGATGCTTCTTTTGTATTACCATTGGAACCTCTTGAAGATCAAGCTACATAAACGGAATTCTATAAACGAGATGATCATAGAGAAGGGATATGGGTAGATGAGGAGGATCCAAATATTAAAACTAAGAAGAACAAAAGCAAAAAAACATTGAGATGGTAATTTTTTAAAATTTTTTTATTTCATATTCATAGAATAAAACCTCTTACAATTCTAATATGAATTCTTCGTCTTTTTTAATTTTTCAGATTGGATATTGTGTCTTGATATCAGAATTCAAAGATTGAAGTTTGAAACTTGTTTTTCCAAGTTGAAAGAAGTATTTTGAAGGTAATATCATTCTTAATTTTATTTATTGCATCTTTCTTTTTATTTTATTTTCTTTATTTTTTATTCTAGAGGTATTAGATTTTTTTTACATTCATCTTCTCTCTGAATTAGCTTTTCTAGAAATTTAGTATTTTTCTCCTGAAATCTGAATTAGGTATTTAGTTTTTTTCTTTCTAACTCTGAATTAGGTAATTAGGCTAGGGGGGCTGTTGGGGTGTGGGTAGTGGGGGGAGGGGAGGGTGCTGCAAGGGTAGGGGCATGGGCTGGGGGAGGGCAGGGGCAACAGAGGGGGCTGTGGGGGGAGGGCAGGGGAGGGGGGTAGTGGGGTGAGCAGTGGGGGAAGGGGGGCTGTGGGGGTGGGCAGTGGGGGAAGGGGGGCTGTGGGGGTGGGCAGTGGGGGTGTGGGGTAGTGGTGAGCAAAACCAGGTACCCGGTCTTTTTCTATGGAACCAGAACCGGAACCGCCGGGTCCGAAATATCCAAAACCGGAATCGCTGCAACCGGGTAATATGTTTTTGGAACCGGAACCTGAACCACTGGGTACCGGTTTCAATACCGGGTACCCGATTTTCTTTAATGGTGTGTATTTTGTTCAATTTCTTAAATTTAAATAATAAATCGGCTTAATGTCCAACATCTACTTTACTACATATTTAATTAATTTAACACTAAACATCAACAAATAAAGTTTCCTTAAACACAAGTTTACAAATTTAAAATAAAACATACAAGTTTACTTAAATTCATAAACACGAGTTCACACACATTACATACAAGTTTACATAAATTCATAAACATACAAATTTTGAATGAAAAAAAAATTAGGCTTATTATATTTTGGTTTAGTCAGTAGTCACTTCAGTACTTCACTATTTACCATTGGATAAAATTATAAAACCTAATTCAACCGGGTCAGGTATTGGGTACCCATTGGAAACGGGTCCGGTACCGGGTACCTAAAATTGGAACCATTACAACGGGGTGCCCATCGAGTACCCGATCCAAAATTCTTGG
The DNA here is from genome assembly GCA_951394345.1 of Salicornia ramosissima. Taxonomy (NCBI): domain Eukaryota; kingdom Viridiplantae; phylum Streptophyta; class Magnoliopsida; order Caryophyllales; family Amaranthaceae; genus Salicornia; species Salicornia ramosissima. Next base: position 25,238,498 of record OX596235.1, read on the forward strand.
AACCGGAACCAGAACCAGTTTGTGACTGGGTAGTAGCTTTTTGATCCGGAACCGGAACCAGTTGAACTGGTTCTGGGTAATTACCTGCCGGTTCCTAACCGGGTCCGGTTCCATGGTTTGGTACCCAGAACCGTTGCTCGGCCCTACTGTGGGGGGGAGTGGGGGGCTGTGGGGGTGGTTAGGGGTAGGGGAGGGGGCTGTTGGGGTGGGCAGTGGGGGGCTGTGGGGGGGGGGCACTGTGGGGGGGGGCTGTTGTGTGGGTCGGCAGTGGGGGGGACTGCTACATTGCAACAAAGTATTTACTTATAGCTCTAAATTATTCACAAATTACTCATACCTCTAAATTATTTACTCATAGCTAATTTTCATGATTTATATGTTTTTATGTGTTAAGTGATGATTCATTAATTTGTGAATAATATTAAATTTCAGGTGATGACTTTTTCACAAGAAAATAATGAGTGCGTACGCAACGCAAAGAAAGGAAAAGTCGAAAGTGGTCGTGGAGCTACAAAAGTTGAGTAAAATCATCCGAGCGAGAAATAAAGGGAAAACTTTTGAGCTCTCATGGAACGCAAATGGGTTACCCATTGGTTATAATAGTCCTTCATTGATGAGTTGTTGGGGAACAAGCATCCGTAAAAATGTTCCAATAACTCTCAATACATGGAGAGACGTTCCCCAACATTTGTTGGATACTTTGTTAGAAGACGTTGCGCTACTAATTTTGATCTCAAAAAAATTAAATATAGTTATTTATGTCTATGAAATTTTACATTGGTTAACATTGTTGTTGGAATTATTATTACATTTAGCTTACAAGGTTGATGCTAAAAAGAAGAAGTTTATGATGCTTAAAGGTAACATTGCTTGGAAAAAATTCAAGTCCGAGCTCTCAAGAAATTGGATATGGACTCCAGAAGGGGTATTACGTGATAAGCCACAAAATCAATACGATTGCATTTCTCAAAATGATTGGAGCGAAGAAGTTTGTTAAAAGTCGGCTCACAAAAGATTGGGAGGTATACCTTTTATTTTGTACAAGTTTGTGCAAATTTCAATTTACATGATCACTATTCATCTATGATACATCACTATTTTATTTTATTAGGAGAAAAGAGAAGCCGGGAGAAAATCAGCAAAAGAAAACATGTATCCTCAGAAACGGGCTCGCAGAGGATATGCTCGATTTGAGCAAGATGTTGTATGTGTAATTTCAATTCAACGTTGTCAAAATATATATTACAATATATCTTTTAAGTAATTGGTCATTGGTTTTAATTCTTCACTTAGATTAAAAGGTTGGCGAAGAAAGGAATTCATGAAACATCCATTAATCGTGGTGATTTATGGAAGCTCTTAAGGACGGACAAGGACAATAATATTGCAGAAGAAGCTAAAACAGTGGCTTCACGCAATGTATGACTTGCCCATGATTATCATATACTCATGTGCTTAACTTCCCAATTTATTCAATTATTTTGTTTAGCAAATATTTATTCAATTATCATATACTCATGCGATCATGTGCTTATTTGCACGAATGTCTTGCATGATTACTTCATGCAACAATCAGAGAAGGAAGGTAATCTCGGTTGTGCACATGAGGATGTATTGTCAAAAGCGTTGGAAAAGAAGGAGCATGGTGTTCGTGTGAAAGGGGTTGGAGTAGGAGTGACAAATACAGAGTATTTTGGAGCCCTACAAACAAGAAAAGAATATATGGATCAAGTAAAGCAATTGTTCTCGCGTGTGAAGTATTTGGAGAATGAAATGGAGATGATAAAAAAAACAAAGGAGGACAATAGCCAAATCCCCTCCGAAAATTTGTAGCTGCGTTCGTCTCCAAAAATTAATCAATTTCGACATATTATATGCCCCGATCAGACACCTGAGCGCAAAGTTATAGCCTCCTGAACTTTTTCACTATTATAATTGGGTATATGGGTCAGCTGTCTGACCACGTTGTTTGGTCAGACCGTCTGACCCAATACTTTAACTAAGTTTAATATATGTAAGAGTATTTATTTGGTACTTCAATTGAAACCGAGTATTTGCTCTGGCATTATCGAGTTTTTAAATCATCAATAAGATTAGCCAATGACGACATAAACAATGACGATTAAGAGTATCAGTTTGACATTAATTAAAGTGAGACAATTAGTTGAATGATATTTACCTAATCCTGTATACAGTATCGGCAGATCAATCCAGCTTTCACTCATATAAATACCAAATTACAATCACAAGATGCCAAACAAATTATTAATAAAGCTCACTATAACACGGCACTATCCTATGAATGCACACACACACAAACTATACATTACACCGTATTATTTATTAATCAAGAAATTATTAAAATAATAATAATACAATATTAAAAAAAAAAAAAAAAAAGAAAGAGGAAAATAAAAAAGGGAATAGTGATTAGGCGGGCCGGGGCTGGGTTATCTCATATCTGTGCTCCATAAACCCCTTGATGATGAATTAGTTGTTATTCTAATAACTCTTTTCTTATTATGAAGCTGCTTCTTACTTGTAGTGTTGATTTGTTGAATAGTAGTTTTTTTGGTCTTGAATATGTCAACCTTTACTATGTGATGGTCAGATGTTCCCTTAGATGATAAAACTCCGTATGATCCGGGCGCGAATTTGTAGTCCAGCCCTGGAGATCCTAATATGTAATCTACTCTCGTACCATATTTACAGGTTCCTTGAACACCTGATCGATCATCAAAGTTTACAATTTAGGAATATTTATTACTCACAATAATAATCATATGTACTATTTAATTTGGAACATTATTAATTATTAAACACCGTACCACCTAATAAATCATCATTTTTTTATTAAAAAAAAAAACACAAACGTAATAAGAGATGGGAGTATGTATCATACTTTGGCCTTTGGCAATCATGACAACAGATTCACATTCCCCTGCAAAGTCCTTAGCATCTGTGTACTGCTTGTTTTTCAGATATCTCATTACTTCTGCTTTTGGGGTAGGCTTTCCAATATCCTCATAGTACTGAAAATCATGTTAATATCATTATTACTTGAATTTTAGCAACGCATATAAACTTTTGGACATTGCTACATCTATCTGGTGGGTAATCTATACATTAATAATAAGAACAATAAAATATCAAATTTATGAGTTGGATTTCACTACTAACATTAATCACAACAATTTATTAGTTATTGATAGTCAACCCGGTGGTAGACCAAGTTTTTTCCCATTCTTTCCCACGTTTTTTTTTTTTTTTATTATTGAAAAATACGCACTACCCATTCTTATTTCCGAATTAGCTGTTGCATACATTATCTCTAGTTATCAAAATTAAGGATATAAATCAACATGAATTGTGTAACCTCACAACATATATGGCAAAGCATTAATGGTCCGTTTGATAGTTGGTAATTGTGGTAATGAAAATAAATTTATAAGTACAATTAGTGAGGGAAACAACATTTCCACGGAAGCCTATTATTTTTTTATGACAAATTCTTATAAAAATTGGGTATACGATACAATGTTCATCAATTGTACATTATATTAGTGTTCAACGTATTAAAAGTTACACTAAAAATTATAAAATTTACCGTAAAACTCAATAATTTTATCAAAAGGTAACTTTTATTCTGTTGTATACTACCCCCCTGTCCAAGATTATGTGCTTCATTTTAACCAAAAAGCTCTTACATTTTTTTTTTCATAATGGAGTTCTTAATTATTTTTGGACGGAAGGACTAAATTAGGCCATGTTCTTTAGGACTGATCTGATTTGAGTTTGTCTGATCTGATCTGATTTGAATTATTTAAAATAATGATAATATTAATAATAACTATTAATTTTATTATTATAATTGCAATTGTAATTATTATTTTCATTATTATAATTGTAATATTTATTTTTTTATGAGAAAGGTAATACATGATTATATTTACTAAAATAATAATAATAATAATTAAATTAATTATTATTATTATTACTATTATGATAATAATATTTTTTTTGGGTGAGATTGAGGGGAATGTAAAACGACATAGCAAGTAGTTTGGTTTGGGCTTTGTATAACTATTAATTTTATTATTATAATTGTAATTATTATTTTCAAGCCATGGATGAGGATTAGTAGCTAATCATAATTATAGGCTGCTTATTGAAATAACTTTCTTCCTTTAATAAAATACTCTTCTAATTCTAATTTGATCTTATAATTAGAATTTGTAATCTTTTAAGTGTTACATGTTTAGAATTTGTAATTTATTGGCAATTAAATTGTTTTTATTGGATTTTTTTAAAAATTTGTATCTCCTAAAACATACAAGCTTGAATCACAAATTAATTAAGGGGTATCCGATCCACTAATAATTAGTAGTAGTAGTAGTAGTAGCAAAAGTCTGATTTGATCTGATCTGATTTGATTAAGTCTGACCTGATCTGATCTAATTAATGTAGCTTTTAAGTCCTAAAGAACAGGGTCTTAGTTGTACATACAAAACTTTTTTTATTATTACTATTCAATTACCATTAAAAAGAGTTGTATGAAATGAGAATGAAAATTATGTGGTATGGAGTTAAACTAGTAACACCATGAAAATGAGAATAGATATTTACATTCTTTCAAAATTTATGTATAGATTCACGTCCATTGCTTTGGTGTATGACCAAATACCAAACAGACCATTTGAAAAACGGCTGAAAAACAAATAGTATGAAAGTACCTTGATAATGTCAGTCCATCTATCGTGGGAGTAATCACCTTCGTCAAGGGAATTAAGACCTCCGGCTAAAATATGAGGTTCATTATTATTAGACTCGATTATGGAGTTAATCTGCTTCATTCTCCAGTTTTCATCTAAATGATCCAGATGAGTGCAGTAGAAATTCACTTCTCCTACTTGTGGTACCTCAATTTTCGCTTTTAGCACATTCCTGCACATTCCAATCAACAATTTTTTTAATTAAAAAACTTCTTTGCAATATCATTATCTTCTTTAATTATATACTCCTCTGTCAGCTAGTTATGACCATATCAATCAATCATTCCCTCCGTCTAATTTAATTGTTACGTTAATAGCATCATCGAATTTATAATAGAGCTACTAAATCCAGACCACATGATCCAAATTAGCAGCTATTGTAGATAAGATGTTATCAGGGTACGTTTGATTCAACTGAAATTTTCTAATCCGATCTTAAATTTTTTGACCTGATCTGAATTTTTCATATTTGATTTGAATTTTTTTTAGTTGATCTATTTTTATTTTTTTTTGTGATTTTAGTTATTAATAGTTAAATTTTTTTCTGATCTGATCTGAACTTTTCTGACCTGAATTTTTCTGAACTGATCGAATTTGATCTGAAATTTTCTAATCGGATCTGAATTTTCATAAAATAAGATAGGAGTGCTTATTTATGTTGAACCAAATGCACCCTTAGTCTAGTCAAGTCCACTAATCGATTCAGTGAAGCTACACGCATGAAATTTAGAGGATGATACTCGTGATATAAATTTAACTTACAATTAATTAATGTTTATTGTTGATAATAAATAGTTTTTTATAAAGTATAATTTTGAAATTTAAATAATTTATTAAACCTTATACCACTGTTCATTCAAATTTAAATGATATGCGTAGCATGTGTACAATTCTATTGGCACACATACTTTCTTATTTGTATCCAGAAATATATAGGAGAAATGATAAAGGCACAACTAAAAGTGATATGGGCATAACTCATTGTGAGAGCAGATTTTCCTATACTCCTCTCACAAAAGTTGTGCCTTAATTCCCCAGAAATAGCAGCTAATCAGTGTAAGGCTAATGAGGATTAATGGGGACCTGTGCAACTTTTTAAGATAAGGACCTCTACTTTTTTAGTTTACTCTGTTTGACTTTTGCATTGTTCACAAAGTATAATTTACTATCGTTTGTGATTTATGCATAAAAAAAGCATAGTTATGTGGAGTCTCGTTGGATACGTTTCAACATGTAGTTTTTTAATATCTAATTTTTACAAATACACAATTAAAAATATTAATCTTCAAAGTCTTGCCGGCAGGTGCGAAAGGTGACGTAAGTAAAGTAAAAAAAAAACCGAAGGGAGTATTAATTTTTTATACTACAAAAAAAAATCACTATATTATAGAACATATTAACTTGTAAAATATTTCATCCGTCACACATTATTGGCAACAATTGATATTATTTGTGAGATGTTAAAATATTTAATTGTTGTCAATAATGTGTGACGGAGGGAGTCGAAATCATCATTAACTTAAAGATTTATTTTATATTTATATAAAAAAAAAAAGAATTGAGATATTGTGTGCGCGCGTATATAAAAAAGACAAACATTGATTTAATAATCAACTAGGAATATGGCCAGAGCATTGCTTCGGATCACAATATATTTTTTTTCTTTGTCATCGATTTATTGGCCCCTAATTAAATTTTATTATCAGTTAAAGTAATTTGTAATAAATGAAATCATCTTATTGAATACAAGGAGAATCGGAGATGTAGACTACTGGTAAAATATTTGCCTACATGGAGTTGGGTTATGAGTTCAATGTCTGTTGGCACAATTCGTTTTAATTTATGTCGGCTTTAAAATGGTGTGAAGAAAACATCATAAACAAATAGAATAATGATATGGCACTAACTTGGCGCCTACGTTGCGAGATGAATACTTTTGTAGTGTTAAAATGATGAGATTCTGGGAAATAGATTGAAAATTTGTGGAGGAAAACATAAATTCAGAAGATGAATGATAAGTTGGATTCCCTAATATATGGCCGGAGACTTTTATAAATTTTAAAATGTAAGTGGTTAGTTTTAAGTAACGAACCATAGACATTTTCGATGTAAAATGATTTTACATGAAAAATATTTTACGTTGGAAAACTCATTTTTATATAAATTTTTCAATGTTTACTTGCACAGAAAATAAGTTTTACTACCAAATTTGGAGGAAAATGTTTCCAATAGAGTGTAAAATGAGTTTTCACCCAAAGTTATACATTTTATTTTTTCACCCAAAGTAAACGATGTAAAATAGGAAAACTATTTTCAGAGAAAAAAATTTACGCTCTAGTAAACGGACCCTAAAGCAAAGTATAACGTCAATAAAGATTACTCCAATTCTAATTCTAATTCTAATTCTAAGTTTGTATTCTCTCTAGCTTGTGACTAATCTACCTATATGTATATAAAGAAATCAGGGCACTCTATATGTCGATTACACTGCGCACCCTAAGAACCACCTATGCAGCTAATGATCTAATTGTCATCAGATATAATCATATAATTGAAGCAGGTAAACTGTAAGAAACAAAATTATAATATAATATAACAGGGAACCCATTTCCAAACAAGTCATGGCCTGCATCATCTCATCTTAACTGAGATTTAGTAAGTAGGATTTTGCCAATCACATGACAGTACACCTAATGAGGCACAAAAACAAAGATACATCTCACCTACCTCATATTTTATCAACCCCCCCCCCCCCCCCCCTCCTCCGCCTCTTTGTTTAACTCCTGATTAGTTTACATTTTAATACCTTGGGACTTGCCAAAACTACTACAGCACTCCGTATAATCTAAAAGCAACAAGCTGGTAGCGACCAAAACTTGACTTAGCATGCATTTCAAAGACTATTAATTAATTAAATCTAATGGCATAAAATAAAAACTTGACTTACAATTTAATTTTTGCTTACTCATGAAGATAGCCATGTATTACTTCAAGGTAATTTGTTTGAATCTTCAAATATTATTCAATGCTAAGCAAATTTATATATATATGATATTTACATAATGTGCTAAGGTTAACCATCACTCAATCAAATTAACTCACCTATAAATGTGTATCTATCCCATGTGAGAAATCTCTTAATTACCCGTTTTTTCTACTGTTTTTCGTGTGAAGCAATCATGGTTTTAAAATGGTGAAACGACTCCGTTTGGTAGTCCTTGTTTTAATGTTAACCCATAGGTGAGACTAGCTAATTAATTTAGTTGGTTAATATAATAATGTCTTGAGGTTTAAAATTTGGGATCGAATTCCATCAAAAACAATTCCTAATCGCCTTTATATTCCTGGTGCATTCATATAAAATACTAATCTGCGTGATAGGTTAATACGTTATATGAAGCCATATTAAAAGTATTAGACTTAGGTATGTGTCTGAATTCTATAAATGTTCTTTTTATTTAAATTAATAATCAATAGAAGTTAATTAGGGGTATGATTTATATATTTATGTATTGTTGATTACTTTAATAACCTCTTAACTCTAAGCTGTACACGTTGTATACGTATGGCTTGACTTTCTAATGAAATACTCAAGGAATTACGTTTATAACATGGTATCAGAGCTAATATGACGAAGAGGTAACGACTCACGCGTTTGAATTTTTCCTCCTAGTTTTTTTAAGTGAAATTAATTCGCATCAAGTAGGATGACTTACGCTACGTACATATTTCAAACCCAAAAAGTTTTTCATGTGTTGGCCTGGGAAGTGATTGAGTATATAACATACTCCTGGACCTTAGGTATTAGCTTAATTCTTTTGTTGAGACCTTTAACGCTCACAAATGTCCAAAGGTCGAGTATTTGTCAAGGATTCTAGTGATGAAACAAGGAATAATTCATAGAACATAGTCCACACAAGATCGATGATTGTATTCCCATACCTAATTATGGAATTAATTCAATTCGCTAAATGCAACTGATTTCTAATAGATTTTAATACTATGATATATATATGTATAAACCTCCACCTTTTAAAGTTGAAAATATGGTACAACTAACCAATAAGTACAATAAAATTAAAGGTTGCTGGATTATAAGTGAGATTCCTACACCTTGGACAAGAGAGAACAAAGTTGTAAAGAGAAGGGGTAGGTGTTACAAGAATCAGGTGACAACTTTGTTGTATGACCTTATACTACTCATCAGGCAATATGCATGATTAAAATGGTAAAAGGAGTCATTAAAACCGCGTACTTCATTCATTCAACTACCCTCCAGGCCAGTATCTATATACAGTACAGTTGTTTCCAGCTGCTTAATAATTTACCAAAAACTATATTGCTAGTTAGTAATTTAGTATAAGCTGGAAACTATATCACTATATATGTGCAATAATGGACCTACTTCACTCATACCTTTTTACCGTTATTCAAATCAGTCTGCGTCACTTACCATTGTGTGAACCAGCTAAAAAGGTACAGTATGTAATTCAATTTTTGCAAGTTGCAAAACTATGGTAAATTCTGACCCACATAAACCAAATCTGTTAATGTTTCTATAGCAAGTGAGATAGCTAGTGTATGTATAAATGATTAAATTCAGATGCATGTATGACCGATCGTGGTCATACCCACGGTTGTAATTATTTTAAATGATAAGGTAAATTGGGCTCCATTGCATGAACGAATGACGCGTTGGCCTGGTATTGTGATAGAGTATATATATATAGCCTATTCATGTGTATCAATTATCAGTTTAAACTTTTGGTTCAGATGATATTTTAACAAAGTAACAGAGCCAACATGATATAGAGATCACAAGTTTGAATCTCTCTTCCATATCCTTTCTAAGTGGAATTAATTCGCATCGATTATGATAAGGCATGTGATGCGTTCACATTTCATGCCAAAATGTCTTTCATGTGAGGAGAGTGATATAATACATAAATATAATAATATATTTATGAGCTTTAACTATCATCACCTTAATCTTTTACTAGATACCAACACATGCATAAATCAAGGGTTGTAATTTAACGAACATGTTCTATAATTCTAATCTTAAGCAAAAGTCGTCTCAAAATCTAAACCTAAAAATACAAAAGATACACAGAATTGAATACAGACCCAAAAACTTAACTGAACATGAGTTTGTATAAAAATAAAAGGTGTCTTTATTTATTTACTTATTTTTGAAATAAAAAAGGCGTGGCTGTATTTTTAATATCTCATCATTTGGAAATTGTGATGATGAATTTCTGAGAAGTTGGATTTGACCTTTGAAAAGCACAAGGGATTAGGTAGCTTTTGGCAAAAGTAGAATTATGTGCAACTTTGACTACGACAGCGATTAGTTTAGCCATGCAACATAATGGTACTCATCGCTTTTAAATCCTTTTCCAATCTACATACATTACATGCGTTTAGAAAAATAAAAAAATTAAAAAACTAAATGGTCTTAATAGTCAATTAAATCATAAATCTTAACTGAACTAAACTAAACTTAATAGAGATGAACTGAACTGAATAGAAGTGTATTAATTGAACTGAACTAAACTGAATATAATCTGAAGTAAACAAACCCTTACAGAAATTATCCCCATTCCCCAGAATTTTTAGTTACCTAAGGTTACCAATAGAGTTGGGTTTTTTTTTTTTTTGAAGTGTAGTGTGTCGTAAATATTTTTCATGGATTCAGGTGTATATTGATTAATATATATATATATAGGGTCATGATCATGTGAGAAAGGTTATTTAGGTGAGAAAGGGTGCTTATGTGAGAATGCATCTAAAGCGTCGATCTAGTGAGATCTGACGGTTAGGATTTTGTGGACTTTTTCTTTTATTCTAACATCTTAATATTAGGATAAAAAATAAAAACTAACATAACAAACCCCTAATTGTGGGGATTAATTGAATGCAATCCCATCATCTATAAAAGGCTTTTTTTTTATTAAAAAAAAATTAAAATTTATTTTTTAATCCAAAAAAATGATTTTTTTAAAATAAAAAAACTAAAATTTTGAACGTATTAAATTGTAATCCTCTCATCCTTGTGATTAATCTTATAAAATTTAAAACATATCATATAAAATCTAGAACATATTGTATAAAATTTAGAACATTACTCCTAGCTAGAATATAATCTTTAGAATTTGGCTTAACCAATTATTTAGAAAAACAATTTAAATTTTACAAACCTATTTTATACAATTTAAAATATAGCTAAAAACAAGGAATCAATAATAGGAAAAAAAACGTGATGCTCTATTTATCATTTTTTTATAAAAAAAATATGAAAAAAATTAACCTAAATTTTGGTAAAAAATGAAAAATATATTTTTAATAATACTTAAGTAGGATACAAAATGTTTCAACTACTCAAAATTAAGCTAACAATAAATTGGAATTTTCTGCACACATACATACATCTAAAACATACCTTGTAAAATTTAGAACATGACTTATTAAAATTAGAACAAGAATTACAAATAAAGTTTAGAGCTTATAAACTTCGAACATGACTTATAAAATTTAGAACATGACTCATAATATTTAGAACATAATTATAGTGGATTACAAGAAAAAAACAAGGACAGGAGTGACCGTGAAAAAAATATGATTTTTTTAAAATATAAAAACAGTTTTTTTTTTAGAAAATTACATAATTTTTTTTAATAAAAGATTCTGAAGAAAAAACAATTTTTTTAAATAGAAAATATAGATTTAAAAAAATAGAAATATAGTAATCAAATTAAATTACTGAGTTGCCCTTATTAGCAAAAAATAAGGATTAAACATCAGCCCTTTGATTCTCTTTCTCTCTCTCTCTCTTTCTCTCTCTCTCTCTATATATATATGCTCTTAAAATATAATATTTAAGTGTGAAGTGTCAATGTCATTTGTATGAGAGTATCGTAACATGTCGTTATTGTGTCACTAGAAATTACTCCTTCTGTTTTTTATTATTATCTTTTTTAGCATGACGAGACAAAACTTCAAACATTAATCTATTAAAAATACATGTTGAGACGAATCTTGCGACATCCCACAATCTTTCATGATCATGTTTTTCCTTATATGTTAATAAAAAACGATTGTCAAAGTAAAGTTATGTAAAATAAAAATAAACGGAAAATAAAAATTAGAAATATGTGTGTGTATTCAAAAAGGTTAAACATAATACAAAAATTCTATAGTAGTTTTTTAAAAAAATAAAGTTTATTGATTGACAATATATGAAATAGTGAATGAATGTCCGATTTACAAATAAGCCAATAAGCTACAAGTTAAGCTTAATAGGTCAAAAGGTTAAGTGAACTAATGACTAATTGCGAATGAGAAAATTATTGTTTAATGGACATGGAAAAATTGACATTTGAAAAATAAAGGACAGAACTATAGAGTAAAGTTTGCATGTGATTTTTTTTTTTTTTTTGGCTTAATTATTTCAATCCGTTACTAGCTTTGACTTTGAACAATACCAAGTCAAAAGATAAAACTTCAATATATATAATATGGCCTTGACAGCTCTGAAAATTCTAGTGTAGTCTTATAACTACCGACTATCGTAGTGGATGGTTAGGATTGTACAATTTTTTATTTATTTTTAATTCCGTAATTTAATTGAAAATCTCTTTTAAGATTCTTTAATTAGATTTTTTTTTATTGTAGAACAAAAATTATGTTTTTTTCTAAATCAGTTTTTATTTTTGAAAAATCAGAAATTCTTTTCCTAAAATAAGAAATCTAATTAAATTCTTTTTAAAGGAATTTTAAATTAGATTTAGGAATTTAAAATAAATCAAAAATCATACGATCCAGACCCTCCACTACGATAGTCGGTAGTCATAAAACTACACTAGAATCATCCTGACAGCTATGCTGGTTTTAGCATTACTTTTCAAAGAAACAAAGTTGTGCAATGGGGGGTTCAAAACATAAAAGTAAACCAAAACTTACTATAGTAAAATAAGATTATGAATGTTGAGTAATAACAAGTTGACAACCCAAAGATATACTCGGATTCTTTGTTTATTACATTTGAAAATTTTTAGTGTATAAAAAATCAAAGTAAACCTTATAAAGATAGATGAAATTTTAAAATGATAGTAAAAAGACTTCAATCTATCCACCAATTAATTTTTTTTTATGGTAATCGAAAAATAAAATCAATTCGGACGACATATTATTAAATTTAATATTTATTTCATTATCAATCAATTTCATTACACCAGCTTATTCCTATAACAATTCTCCCATCATTTATTCTGATAGTCAAAATTTTTAGCATAAAATTATAGCTTTTTATACAAAACATAACAATTATAGAAAAGTTATGGATTTAAATTAAAGAATTATTGTTGTTAAGTTTAAAGTTATAGTTAGACAGTATGACATAAAATTTTGTACAACTCCTATACCAAAATACTCCCTAAATACAGTACAACAATATATGCTTATCCTAAAGTTACATCTGGAGTAATATTAGTAAATTTCTTTTAATATAGGTAACAAGGTAAGCATACCCTACTTCATATAGTTACTTAGTATTAGAATTGGAGGGAGCAAAAAATGGATTATATCAAAGCAATGAATTTGAGTTTATCGAAAAAAAAAACAATTAATTTTAGTTGATCAAAATGACTTTTCCTATCTTAACTACGGAAAAACCTTCACTCTCAAGTTTTCATGCAAGTTATCCTTTCATAATAAGATGCCAAAGATATTAGGTTCCACCTTTTCTAATAAAATGGTACTCCATAATGCCATAAAGTAGTAGAAGCTTTTTGGTTTGTTTCCTTTAATTTTATCGTTCTAGAAAGAGCATTGCGTAGTTTGTCGTTGTGACAAACATATTTTGAGCGTGTTTGCTAATGTGTTTTGTTTTTTTAAAAACATTTTATTATGTATCGTTTGACATGAGATATAAAAACATCAATAATAGTAGGCTGGAAATTAAACCTTGTAGATTTATTTGGGATGTTATTTTTTTAAGCTGCAACCACCTACAATGGCGAGCTACCATTTTTGTAGTTTTGTAGCTTGAAATTGACTCATATACTATTTTTAATATTATAATATGTTTTTTTTCTTAATATAGCATATATAACTTGTATTTATTGCAAAAAATATGGCAAAGGAAAAAAATGGCTCCCAAAACCTTGTAGTTTTGTTGAGCTATAGCTTGCAATTTTGTAAAATACCATTGTGGATGCTCTTATTAGCACATTTTCGTAAACCATAACTACCATTTTGTTTCCCTTTTTTAATTTTTTGGAAACAAAATCATTTCTTATCTAACTTATTTTCATTACATTTTCATAACTATACCAAATAACAAATAATAGTATAATTTAGGAAAAATTCTTATGAATAATTGCAACTATTGAATATATTCCACTATTAATCTTAAGTATTGATTATTACAATACTTTCGTGTAATTTAAAATCTGGGTCTTTTTTATGATTGTAGTTCATTGACACATGTTTATCTTCTCATTTAGAGTCTCGAAAATATATTATCAAAAAAAAACTAACACTCCCTAGTTTGTTAGCAGAAGCTGATAAACCCAGATTCCAATTCACACATTCAACGAAAGGAAAAAAATAAAAAAAAAAAAAAAAATAAAAAAAAAAATAACAGTAGAGTAGAGCAGAGGAAAACAGAGAAAACAACAATCACAAAGAATCAACACAAGGAATAAAATCATCACTGAAAACCAATCAAAGATAAAGGACACAAAACAAACAGAGCAATTTTCATGGAAAAGAAAAGAAAACTACACAAACCTGAAATCAGAATCGTCGAAAATCTTCTGAACATTCCAGTAGTTAATAGGCCATTTAGAAAGCACAGCATTACCAAACTCAGGAGCCCAACTCTCAGCAAAGACATAATTCATCCCCAAAGCAGCTGCTAAATCCGATAATGGCTTCATTTCATTCCCTTCTTCTGCTTTAACATCTTGCAAAGCTAATATATCCGCATCCAATTCTCTCAACACATCTACTACTGCTCTGTTACTCTTACTCCCCTCATCCCCCCAATCACAACCACTTCTTCTCTCCAAAACCCCTATTCTTCTACTTCTACCTAATGATATTTCGTTATCTGGCAAGTTTATTGACACCCTTAATTTTGATTTCGAAAACTTTTGCTGCTGCTGCTGCTGCTGCTGCTGCATTGTTAATGATTCTGTGTTGTTGTTGTTAGTGTAATTTGAGTCTAGCGAATTTGGGTGCAGAGGAGATGGTTTAAGAATGCTTTTAGGGCGATCATTGAGTGATTTTGTTGAAAATTGTTTGGAATCATCATTGAGGTGATTTGGTACAACAGCAGGTGCCATGGAGAAAAGGGCAGCATTAAACGTCGCGATTCTGATTGGGATTTGAGGAGTTTTGTTACCCATTTGGGTGTTTGGATAAACTGCTGAATTTTTGGGGTTTTGAGCCTTCTGTTGATGTTGACTATCATCATTATGATTATGATTTTGGTTGTGGGATTTTCTGACGATGATAACGGGATTCGAATGACGACGAGACTTCCACCGAAAACGGTGCCAGAGCAGTCTGAGGTTTTTGTTGAGGAGTTTTAGCATTTTTGTAGATAGATATGAGATATGAATATGATATGATATGAATATGATTCCTTATTGTGCGAGAGAAAGAGGAGGTCAGGGGAGATAAAAACCTGAGCTAAACAAAGAAATGAGCTTCTTCTATTTTTTTTTTTTTAATTTTTATTTTTAAGTACGAGTATAAAGTATTGTGAGCTTAAGAGTTAAGAATTGATCGCCCTACGGCATCAAAAATATACGTACTACTTACCTTCTTTTGTTTTATTACTGCAGCATAACTAAATTTGGATCTTTCACTCAACAACTACCTAATTCATAGACTCCGCATGATTATCACTCTCTCAGACTCACTCTTATAATTCAGACTCTGCCCCTTTAGCTTTTCACTAATTTTTACCAATTCAGTCTCATACAAGTTTTTACACTCTATCCCAAATACTACTCCCTCTGTCCCTAAAAGATTGCACCATTTACTTTTTCTCATCTCCCGAGACACATCTTTAAATGAAAATATTTTGAGATACGTATAATAAAAAATTATAAACATTACATATTAAAAAAGTACACATTGAGCCGAATCAAACGAGATCCTATTTGACTATATTTTTCCTTACATGAATAAAATTATAGAGAGCCAAAGTTACCAAATAAACAGTAGTAAAAGTCAATATGTAGCAATCTTTGAGGGACGGAGGGAGTATAATACAAACTCATTTATCCATATAAAAAAATAAAAAGTTGTTTTATAAAGACTTGCATTCAAACTCAGACCCAGTTTTTATAAGATTATCCCTAAAGACTCAACCTACCTTTATTAAATCTGTGGGGCCCACGAGTCTTGAGTAGAGTTTTGAAAATCAAAACTTGCATTCAGACTCAGACCCAATTTGTATAAGATTATCTCTAACGACTCAAACAAAACTTACATTCAGACTCTAATTCAGATTACCAATAAACATGCCCTTAGAGCTTTCATCCGATTTTAAGAGATTCTGTGATTGATTCTCATTTCTACCGTCTGGACTCTCTAAAATAAAGGGTAATTAAAGTAAAATATCTTTGTTGTTTTTTTTTTTTTTGAAGCTAAATTAATTAATTTCGTTTTAATAAGGCTATATCTTTTGTTAACTCGGCCACTTACAGTAGACTTACACTTTGTTTGATTCACTTGAAATTTCATTACCAAATTTGATCTAAACTTATTTTTTTTTAATCTAATATAAATTTATTGGCTAATTTAACCAAAACTCTAGCATGAAAAATAAAATAAAAAATTGACCAAAACTTTTAACCAGGGAAAGTCAAGTAACCTACAACTTTTATTAAGTTAATTGATATATGTGTATTTAAAGGCATTTCTATATATATTTAAAAGAAGAAGCTACTGCCATTAAGGCGATTAAGCCATTTATATTGTGTTATGTATAATTTAAAGTATTTTCTTTTGATTTATTCATCTTTCTCATATTTTCTACTTTGCTCTTTTCTTCTCACCCGATCACTCTTGCATCCATCTTCTCATCATTCTTTTTTTTTTTTTTTTTTAATTTGGAAAGGTAAACAGAAATTAGAATTGTCTTTTCACAAGAAAAAATCCTAATCTATCTAAATGTAAGAAATAAGAAAATTTAGAGTCAATATATGGGTCGATATCCTCATGTGAAGCTGTCCAACCACCCAAGGAAGCGAGATAATCAGCAACACGATTTGCCTCTTGATAGGTGTGACGAGAACATGCATGTCTACTCGAACTGATTAAGAAGTTGATGTGCATCCTGCATGAGTTGATGAATTTTCCAAGTGCACCTTGATTTGCCTTGTAAAATATGAATACCTAGTAGATTATGTCGCCTTCAATATGAACATTTTTGAACTCGTAATTTAGAGCAAGGATTAAGCTGTTGCGTAGTGCCAAAGCCTCAGCCATCATGGAGGAGTTGTGACCCAGGTTGTAGGTGCGTGCGACAAGACAATATTCGGAGCTGTTTCTGAGAACAACTCCTGCTGCAGCAGAGGTGTAGTTGGTTGACCCGTCGAAGTTGATCTTCACGATACCTGGAGGGGGATGGGGTGCAGGAAATATTAAAGATACGCAGTGTTAGAGTCGCCAGGGGGAATTGTGAGGGAGGTGCAAAGGTTGTGGCGGGCAAATCCATTCAAGACAGGTTTTGAGAGCACGGTAGAAGGTGGGCGGGGTAGAAAATGTGACATTATTAAAGACGAAAGTATTGCGCAATTTTCCCGATAATTTAGATGCAGAACACAATTTTGGGAATTGTAAACACCTACATTTGTCCCAAAAATAGGCCGATGATCGTCATATACTATGTTGCCATTAGTCCGGCATTTCTGGAAAAAGTGTTGGAAGTGAATACCCAAAGCACCCAAATAAAGACATTTAGTGCAAAAGGTTGTAAAGTCTGATAGACGTCCCTCGAAAACATTCGGATGTCAAAAATATTGTAAGAACACCACTTGTAATATTCTAGGCATTTAAATGGTTTTTTTAATAAAATTATTGTAATTTCAGTAATTAATTACTGAAATTACATATTTCTAAAACAGAGGAGCGAATATCGGAAAATGGACCGAACGTTCTAGAATAACCGCACAAGGTCGTGCGCCATGGCACTAGCACGATTAACTTGTGCGCCCAGGCGCGTAGGTCGTGCGCCAAAACGCACAGCCTGTGCAACCAGGCGCACAGCCCTACGTCTAGGCGCACAAAGATGTGGCCTGATACGATTTTTGCACTATAAAAAGAGGCCTTTGCTCCCCAAACCCACATAAACACGAGAATATACACATCTCTTACATATTCTGACAAAACAATCATCCTTTGATTTCTCCACTTTTCTTACCGAAACTTTGTCAAAATCGTTCCTCAAAAAATAAAAATCCCAAAAACAGTTAAACACTTTTCAAAGATCGTCGTTTGACGACGGCACGCAAGGTATCTAATATGAGGCCACCAACGACATAATTCTCCATTTTATTTACGTTATTTAAATTTCATTTTCTATTGTTCAATTTGTAATTTTATTTCCGCATCCTTATACTCATGTAATAACTCAAAAATAGTGAAACATTTATTTTTTTCCATCACCTAGATTTCATAAAAGTACAGACTAAATAAAGACTCGGCAAAATGTAGAATCCGGAATAATTAGAAACCTTTTTATTAGGTTTATTTATTTATGCATTTTATTTTATTTTACCTTATTTATTTGTGTTTTATCACTTAGATCTAGGATTCAGTTTTAGTTTTAGTTTTTAGGTTTAACAATAAAAGACAGGAATGATGTGCAAATCATTTTATATAAAGATTAGTTTTAGGCAAAATAGCTTTAGTTAATAAAATTGATTAAATCCAAAGTGGTCGCCTTAAATTAGTTTATTTGCGCATTCTAATATAAAAAATGAGTGTTATTCGGTTTAATAAAGATAAAAATCACAATTGAGATCAGGTAAATGCCACTAGATGCCGGGGGGGGGACTTTGTGACCTACCTAGTTCGTACCCTCGTTCCTAAATCCAAACCTCGTAACCGACCTATTCAATGGATTCATTACGGTCTTTCGTACCATATGATCAATCGGGTTCCGTGTAGCCCTAAATAAGGCACGGTGACAACTTCTTTATTTGAGTGACTATACTCAACCCCAAAAGACAAAGCATACTTACCCTATGTGAGGACAGATTGGGGTCCATAAATTGGCGACTTCATTGGGGTGTATACTTTTAGGACTTTTTATTCCTAGAAGTTGAGTGGACAAAACTTGAAAAATCTCATGATTTTATCTTTAATAAACCGAATGCGATTGCTAGACATCTTGCATACGACTCCCATGTGAGGGGGTCCATTTAGGAATACCCGTCTCGCAAGATTATGTTCTATACTCGAGACAAGCCCGGGGGACCACTTTCGGTGACAACTACATGACTTACGTTAGGTTTGTTCACCCAAAGAGGACCACCAAGCCATAACGCACGACTATATCACCTATGTGACTCGTAATGGATCAGTTCTAAGATGAGGTATGTGATGTATGATATACCTTAGTGTAGGAGCCATGACCAGCTCCCCACTTTTTTTTTGCTTCCCGGGCCCTCCCGTCGGCCGTCGCCGCCAAGCTAAGAGGCCGTTTTAGACCTGGGCGTATTGGCGATGGGAGGAAGAAATGGAGTTGATAGAGGGAAGAAAAGATGTAACGAAAGGGCAGTGTATTAGTAGGAGTCGCCAATGAGTTTTAGGAAAACCATGTATTTAGATCAAAACTTACGAATGGAACACGATTCAGAGACGGATCTAAATAGCATGATTTTGCCCCTTCGATCCCATGGGGATGACTCCAAAAAATGGTCATGCGAACCAAAGATTGAATTCGGGGCCAAGGGTACTAATACGGCGGAATGCGTCATATTAGCCCGTAGGCGGCCTTTACTAATTTTCTCTCAATTATAAATATACAAGTTATATTAAAAACCACATAATTATTTTACATCCTAAATAAAGAAAACTACTAATGTTGAGTGGAAATCACATAAACTAATTAATTAATTCAAACTATTTTAAGATTGATTTAGGGAGCCTAAACATGCCTCAATATTATTGTCCAAAAGAATTATCTTATTTATGTGTTAAATTAATTAGGTTTAATCCTTTAACAAAATAAGGTGTGGAAAGCAATAAAAAGCATATACAAAAAAAATTAAATAAAAAGAGACATAAACATTTTTATTATAAAGTAAATCAGTGTAAAAAACGAAGGCAAGCTGATCCGTCAGCGTAGAAAAAAGAAACACGCTGATTAATCAGCGTGCCACAAAAACACGCGCTGATAGATCATCATAAAAAAATGTAAAAAAGGCTATAAAAAGTATAAAAGAAAATTAAGGCCATCAGGAAAACTAACCACTTCTCCTTTGAAAAACGCCTTTTATGAGTATTATTATGAACAACAACTTGCCCCGAATTATCTCCGTTAGAAATTCCGGCCACTTTTTTTTAATGTTAATACAAAGAAGAAAACCCTTTGTTTAATTAGTTAAGAGAATTTTTATATATGTGTTTTTTTTTTTTGATACATGTGTGTGGGGAATAAGTATAATTTGCTTAAAGAAATCCCTTTTTCTCTTTTTTCATTGAAAAAAACTAGTATTTATTGATGAGCGAGTTAGTGAAAAATACGCTGATGAGTCACCGTATCATCATTGATAACGTTGTTTGGTCAGCGAAAATAATTTTAAAATGCTAAAAGAATCAACGTCAACCTTTATTAAGCGCTGACAGGTCAGCGAGTATCAATTAACATCGCTGACGAATCACATTAAGTCAATTAACATGATTTGCCAGCGATTAATAGATAGACTCGCGGACTTGTCTAGAGTGTGTCATTGGAGCACGCTGATTGGTCAACGTGAACATGAGTAAAACGCTGATTGGTTAGCGTGAGAAATTTTGATAGACTGATGTGTCAGCGTAAGTCAATTTAAAAGCTGACTATTTTTTTAATTTTTTTTATTCTTTACAAAATGTATTGGGCCTTGAAAAACACATTTTTATTTGTTTATTTTATTCTAGCCTTTTTTTTATTATTTGGAAATTCTTTTTGGGCTTAGAATATTTCGAAAATAAAATTAGGCCTAGTGTTGTCCATGCATACTCAAGTGGGCATTCCTCCGGAGGAATGAGCGTATCTCATCGTCATTGAACCTTTTCCTCGGGACAAAGGACTAAATGTGATGTCAACAATTAGCCCCCACTTTGATTGAGTCTGTGGAAGACGACAATCAAAGTAAGCTTGAATCGCTCTTCGAGACTACGAATTCGGAACCGAAGGCTCCTACAAAACCAGTGGGCGAGTGAAAGTTTTAGAAAGCGGAGGGCTTCCAAACATAAAATAATTTTTTAATTTTGGAAAACCAAAAGATCATTTTTTATATGTAATAAATTTCTTTATTAGTTTGAAAGAAATGGATAGATAGAAAAGTTTATACGAAAAAAAACAAAAGATATAATAAATTCGTTTATTGAAAAGAATATTTTAGCAAATCTGCTCAGCAACAAAAAGAAAAGGTAAAAGGAAAATAAGAATATAATTAGGGTAGATTCTCTTATCTACAATAGCAGTAAATTCGTTTATTTACTAAAAGTTGAGTGAAAGGTAGTAAACTTACTACAAGTTTTAGCAAAACAAGTAAATTCGCGTATTTACTTGAAACATGTCAAATGTAGTAAATTCGTTTATTTACTAAAAGATCAAATGTAGTAAATTCGTTTATTTACTAAGAGTTTAGCAAAACATAGTAAATTTATTTATTTACTATAAATCGTAGCAAAGTAAGTAAATTCGTTTATTTACTTAAAGTTTAGCGCGCAAAAGATAGTAAATTCGTTTATTTACTATAAGTTGTAGCAAATTAAGTAAATTCGCTTATTTACTTAATTAGAAAAAGGTAGTAAATTCTTTTATTTACTAAAAGTTGAGCAAAATATAGTAAATTCGTTTATTTACTGTAAGTTGTAGCAAAATAAGTAAATTCGCTTATTTACTTAAAGTTTAGCAAAAAGAAGTAAATTTATTTATTTACTAAAAGTTTGCTGTAGCAGTCCTGCTAACGGTAGTCCCTGCCCAATCTCCTCTTCGCTTATTTACTATAAGTTGTAGTAAAGTTAGTAAATTCGCTTATTTACTAAAACTATCAGCAAGACTGCAAGAGGTATTAGCTCATTTATTTATTATATATAAATAAGTAAAAATAAAATAAATAAAAGCTGAAGTACTTACTAGAGTTTAATAATGGACAGAAAAAAAAGAAGTTGATTAAATAGATTGTTTGAGAGAAAAGAGGAAAAACATGCAAAATAAAAGTGTTAAAAGAATAATAATGATAAAATAAAATATATAAAAAAATAACAATAACAAAAAATAATTATAAAAGAGAGAAAAAGAAAAAAGAAAACCAAAAACAAAAACAAAAAAAAACTCCCTCTGTCCCAATTTACATGCCCCAGTTTGACTTTGGGTACTATTCACATGTGAACTATGACTTTATTTAATTTAATATACATAAGAAAAAATATAGTCATGATGGATCTAGTTTAATTCGTCTCAACATGTACTTTTCAAATATATAATTTTTATAATTTTTTTTATTATATATAGTTAAAGATAATTTTATTTAAAGTTGTATCTCGGGAGATGTGAAAAAGAGAATGTAGCAAGCAAATTGGGACGGAGGGAATACATCTACAAAGTAGACGTTGAACAGTCAAAGAAGCAACGAAAGGCGGATCGGAAGCATTATCAAACAGCAGCAGCGAAACAACTTGGTCTCGCTGGAAGCTCGGCGACTTCAGTAAAGCAACGTCGGAGCTTCACCACGACGAGGGATGATAGAGGGAGTGCAGCCCTGCACGTATGTGTAACAAGATGAGGGTATAATGGGAAAAAACATGTGAACATTAGCAAACCTCACATGAGTTGTTTGGGGTGGGGTGAATTTAGGTCATTTTTCAATTTAGGGGGTTCGAAGTTAGAGAGAGAGAGAGCTTTGGAGAGTTGGGCGACCAGCGAATGGTTTATTGCTCCAACTGCACGGCGGCGAGTGGTTGTGTTAGTGGCGGGTTTTTGCCATCGGTTTATTGCTGGTGAGAAAATCGACACTCTCTTTTTGTGTTGGAAACTTTTCGAAATTGTAATTCGAGGTAAATAACCAAGATTGAAAACTCGTAATTCACTTATAATTTGAGAGTATTTAGTTTTAATTTGAGATATGGTATTAAAGATTAAAGATTTTCATAAATTTTCATAAATTTAGTTTAGTTTATGTGCATTTTGTTGTTGTGATTTATTGATTTCTGAATAAACCCTAATATGATTTTGTATTTAGTTTATATGTTTTTGTTTTATCATCGATTTATTTGCAATTTAAACATGGTTTTCGAATCAATAAAAATTATTTATTTGATTTTATGTTGTGTTTATTTTTCATTGTGCATTTATGGATACTTAAAACAAATTTTGCCTCAATTTCGCAGTATATGAAGATATTATTCACCTAACAGTGTTAATAAGCAAGTTATGGTTCTGTAAGTATTTTGTTGTATTGAGTTTTTGGGTTATATATTATTTTTATTTAATTTTTAGGCAAAATTGACACCACCAAGTCATACTATTTGCCATCTGCCATATCAGTCCAAACAATTAATTATCCCAGAGTAGGCCCAACTATTACGCAAATTTGCCAAAAACAGTCCGGATTACTTGTTGACCTATTGTAGCCGGTAATCCACAATAATTAATTGATAATCAAATCATTTTTAGAAAATAATTAATCCACAACACGTGATTAGCACATGACTTTTAGTGGTGATTACCGGCTACAATAGGTAAACAGGTAAGCCGGACTTTTTTTGGCAAGTTTGTATAATAGTTGGGCCTACTCTGGGATAATCAATTGTTGGGACTGATATGGGAAGATGACAAATAGTATGGACCGGCGGTGTCAATTTCGCCTAATTTTTATATGATTGTAGAATTTATTTTATTAGTAATTTGTTGTATAAATGAAAATTTATGAAATGCAACTTTGAAGTGTAATTTAGCAAGCATATTTTTGGGGAGGAATTAAGTGATGAGGAAGTTGTATCTATGTTTTTTACTCAAATATTGAATGGTGTTTTGATTCATTTGGATGTTGCTGTTAGGTTTTAAGGAGTAATTTTACAAATGGTTCGCGTGAAAAGACCAAGAAGGGTAACTAGCTTTATAATATTGATACTAATAGTTGATTTAGACAAATAATTTGTTGATTTATGTTAGGTTTAATCTCTCTTTATGAATAGGGTGGGAAGCGTCAGCGCAAAAAGAAACTAGGTGAAGAAGTATTTCGAGTGAGTATGTTGAAGTATATATATGTGAATAACGATGTAGTTATGTGCGGCACTTTTATATTATAAAAATCTTAATTATTTGCAGGATAATTCAGATACGGAGGGAGGTCTTATGAAGAGCAGGGGAGAGGTAGTGAGGACTGCATTTGATGTGCGTGGAGGAAGGCAGCCAGATATAAATTGTCGAGTGCAGTCCTTTGGCCGTATTGTGAGCAATTTTGGTGACTAGAAAAGACAGTGGGTGCAGGAGATAGGGATGGGTTCACTTATGTATTTGCGGGGGAAGAACTTACCACGGGGGCTCTGTTATTGGTTGTTGACGCAGGTGGACCCTGAGCAGGAGGTGTTCATTGCTGCTCCTGGTTATGAGCATCCGTTGTCGAAAGCTCAAGTGAAGTGGGTTTTGGGGATTGCAAGTGGGAATAAGGAGGTTCCAAGAGAAGAAGTTGGTGAGGAAATTAATGATTTTGTTGATGCATTTCATATCAAATACACGATTAAGATGAATGGGGGTAAGGATTATCTTTCAATGTCCCGTATCATGGACGTGGTTGAGGGTGAGTGTACTAAGGCCGATGAGAGTGATTTTAAGATAACCTTTTTAGCTCATGCTCTTGGTGATGTGTTGTGGCCGACAAGATGCATGAAATTTCCAAAGGAGCTTGTGCCAAGTCTGTGTGTCGTAAGGCAAGCTGTAGAGTATGATTGGTGTGGCCTTGTATATGAGTGGTTCATTAGTTGCGCAAGATGTTTTTGCGAAAAGTTTTATAAATTTGGTTATGTTAATGGGGTGTGGTGGATACACTTATTTTTTAGCTGTAAGTGAATTATGAATTTTTTTTGTTATTAGTAGCTTAATCTGAGATTTTTTGTTTGAGTTTATTATGTTGAAATGAATTTTTATTTTTCTTTAAAAGTACGTGAGGTTATGAAACGTAATCTAGTTGACTTGTATGATTATGTGTGTGATTAAATATTGCATTTCAGATATATTACCTTGACCGTTTGGATCAATGACCAGTTAGGTGGGGTGAGTATCCAAGGATTAAGGCGTGGGATGAGTCTGACGTTGTTGATGTTAAGAATGCAGATAAGCTGGATGATAAAGCATCATGTCCTGACTACAGGAAGTTAGGGGCATAAAATGATATGATCATGAATGTTTTTATTTTAATTTTAGATATATTGTGCAATGTTGAAGGATGTATTTGTATGTGGTGCAGTTTCTTGCTGTTGCTTACGGGGAGAGACATCCAAATGATGCGAGGGATACCATGGGCTCTCAATCGTTGGCGATTGATGTAAGTAAAGTAGCATCCAAAGTTGTGTACCTGGTAATCTTTGTACCTTTTCTATTCTAACTGCGTTTAAAATTGGTAATTGCAGGTAGCTAACATAGTGTTGAGTGGTATGGGTATAGGTCAAAACCAATTTAGTGGTGGTGGTTGTGGTGAACAACATTTGTTTCAAGAAGGCGGCCCATCTACAAAGAGGCAGAGGAGGAATGGTCCGAAAGACGAGACCAACCTTCACCAAAGAACTAAAGCGAAGAGGGCACGTGAAGCTGCGGAGAGGGAACGTGATGCTGGAGGTGATGTAAATGGTGGTGGTTTTCCTGACCCAAAAATTACATGAAGCGATAGCAAGTCCAACCCTATTTCAAACTCCAAAGAGAAAAAAAAAATCAAAAACTATTTCTGAGTCGTCGCAGGTAGTTGATACAAGTCCACAAAATGAGTCTCAGAATGAAAGTGGGAATTCATTTGATTGGCTTGATCTTTTGAATAACTTTAATGATGAGGGTTGTCAGAATTCTGGTGATGCGACAAAGAAACAATATAAGGAAGAGAAAGTAAAGCATAATGATGACTTACGAGGTGGATATGGGTCCAAGGTGGAACCCAAAGCTGAAATCTCTGATTGTCAAGTATGTTCGGGCAGCAGGAGAGAAGGCAGAGCGAGAAAATTTGTTGTATGGAAGCTGATTGAGAATTTAATATGATATTGAGAATGTGATTTGTTTTGTGATATTATTGATATGTGTCACTATTCCGCATGGATACCCCACATTTGATTTGTTGAGGAATAAGTTTATTTGTTGATGAGGTGGTTGCTTTTTAAAATATTTTTGTATGTTTATTTTTTATCCTTTGATTCACAAGTTGTTATTCATTTTCATGTGATTTTAGTATATTAGTATGGCTTCTGTTCTTTACACAGAGGTTTGGAAGAACAAATGGACTCGTGGACCTATGGGAAATTTATAAGTTCAGTTGCCTTTTGATTATGATTATTGAGTGGGTGATTTGTGTTTAATTAATCATATTTTTTTAAGAGGATGGTCCACCCTCAACTTGGGACACCACTTTAAGGAGGTACAAGGGATATGGTAAGAAATATCCCGATACTTATGCATTGAGATTTCAAGTGGTAAATATGTTAACAACAACTTGCTAGGTTTATATTGATATTTTAGTTCAAAATAGTAAGGCCTTAAAAAAATATTGTAAATTTATATGTAAATCATTTTTGTTATGTTTGAGATGTGGCTTATTTTGGGTTTTATGTTTTAAGGTATTTGTCCCCGTTTTGCAAGATGGCCATTGTTGGTGTCTTGTAGTGAGTGTCAACACTTCTGAGCTGTGGGTCATGTACTCATTGAAGAGGAGGCCTGTGGAATCCCGTCATCTTTCTATTGATAAGTTAGTCAGGTTTTATAACATTTAATGGTTTTTTTTTACTTAATTAAATATGCAGTAGTTAGGTATATATTTTATTGAATAGGTTTATATTTTAAGACTATTATATTGTAGTTTATGGCGACCGATTTATATTTTAAGAGTGTTGATTCTGAGTTGGAGGAAGGCAAAATTACAAAGTGGGATAGGAAAGCTGTTATGGATGATCCCCAAGATGATGGTCTGTAATGAAATCTTGTTACAACTTATTAGTTAGTGTTTAAGGTTGCCAAGATTTATTGTATTCCACTTTTATGAGTCGTAGGTTTACCTGTGGCATCCGGATGCTTGCTTGTATTAAGACATGCGCCGACTGATGTAGAAGTGATTTCTGATTAGTAAGTTAATTTTTTTGCGTACATTGTACTTTATTTTTCTTGAATGGTTGTGTAGAAGGTTAAAGTTGGTCTCTATTTTTGCAGAATTCATCTATTGATGAAGCTCGCGGTTGGCTTCTTGCTCAGGACATTGTTGCTAATGAGAACGAAGTAAGGGATGAAATGAAGAAGTTAGTTAAATCAACTAGGTTTGACGAGGGTTGAACATGCGTAGTGGTGTTTATTGTTTTTTGTGAATATTTATTTTGTGTCGTTGTACATAACCATAATTAATTTTTTGGACTTTTGGCGATGTCAGAAGTGAAGAAGCCTGGCATGAGATGCCTTACAAGGCGTTACTTATGTATATGTGATATTGGGAACATGTTGGTTGTATGTTGGTTAATTATTTTTGTTGATGTAGCATATGTCAATGTAGCATATCTTAATGTAGCATATGCCAATCTAGCATATCTCAATGTCACAATTTTCGTATCTCAGCGTTAATGTAAGGATATCTCATTGTCACAATTTTCGTATTTCAGTGTTAATGTAAGCATATTTGAATGTATATAAATGAAAGTATATGAAACATAATGTAATTGAACAAACTATATGACACAAAGTATAATACACAAAAGTATATGGAACGCAGTACTTAAAAGGTAAATAAATTAGTCATTTCACAATAAAGGAAGATTATATATCTTAAAGTCATCATTCAATGCAATTTAGAATATTCATAAGTAATAGGAATGTGGGAATCACATTTAAAGATGCGTAGCTACTCGCTCCTTTAATTTACAAAAAGCATCTAATTGGAATTCCCCCTTTAATTACAAAAACTCGAGATAATTGACTTCTAATTACAAAAGCTCGAGATATAGGCCAAAAGATTTTACAAAAAGTTTCAAACATTATAATTAAATTAGTTATATATTTATGCTTCTTACCATTTTAATTTTTTTTTGGGTGGGGCGTTATGAAGCGATGCCCTTGATTGAACCGCCTATTCCGTGGCTGAGTTCGTAACCCTTCACAAACTGAATACTTTGATTTAGTGATAACACTACCATGCCACCAAAGATATGTGGTGGTGAAATGCCATCAACTTTGTTACAACCCTGCTTGTGAATAACTGTCTTCAACAATTGCTTAGAAGTTCTTGTTTCAAGCAATACAACATTATCGGGTTTGTGTGCTTGAACGAGATGCTCCAGATTTCCTCTAGATGAATCGTGGCCTACACCTTGGCAACTCCAAACTATAAACTGAACCTCGGGGTTTTTTAATTGAACATAATTTACTACCTTCGTTCTCCGCTTTGAGCTTCTCATGACATTCAATTTTGAACTCGTAATTCCTTCCATCGATTGAGCAGAAAGTAGAATCCAAGCACCACGAACTTATGTCTATATCCAAACCGACAGGATTATACTTTAAATAGTTGAATTCTTGATGACATGCTATGACATTGCCAACTGTATGTTCCTATTGAAAGACGATCCTCGTTTCTCTTCGTTGGTAGAACAGGGCTGCACCAGCTCCATAAATCTTGCAGTGGTTGTGGTGTTCTTTCAGTGTTTTTGAACAACCATTTCAGAACAACCCTCAATGCTCGAGGGAAAGTAGCGAAATCACCAAAATCAGGTATGGTTGCTGGAGTGAGATGTCCTCCATCATTTACTCGTACAATACCACATCTATGTGATTGTACCAAGTCGGGGTTGATAATCAACTCCTTCACTTCATCTCGTTGTAGCAGAGTAAGTGTTGTTGTTGCCTTGTTCTGCTCGTAGCTATGGTTACCGATAAACCCGAAATTCGCTTCACCAAATTTGTCATCTTGTTTGTGGTTATTGTAAAGTGGGTGATTTGGCAAGAACGAAGCATATGAAGGGATAACATCTACTTTCTGAATTTCCGATTTAAGGGCTTTTAAAGGACGGACAATACTTAGAGGCATGGTGGAAGTAATAACGGCTACTTCTCTTTTACGAGCTTGAAATGATGGAGCTGAGGTCATAGCCATAATGGAGTGATAGCCATACTTAGATAAGTTTAGGGTTTCTTAAAACTTTTTTTTTTGGGAGGGATGAAATGCTTATATAGTGCTATAATTGTTGCTCTGTTCGAGCGCGCCAAATGAAACAAGTACCGCTATTTTGGGTAGGAAAATAATGGAACTTATAAGATTGGCAATTTGGTTGTGTTTTATCTACAGATTCTCTATGGTATTTTTAACCATATTCTATTATCCTGTTATCGTATCCTATTGACATCATTAGCATATCTTAAAAATATTGTATCATTTAAGTATAATCAAAACTTGTTAAATGTAGGATTTGTTTAATTTAAAGATTTCCTATTGAATCTTAATCCATATTCTATTATCATATTACATTGACACCGTTAGCATATCCTATAAATATTGTATCATTTAAATATAAAAAATCTAAATATTGTAGGTTATGTTTAATTTACAGATTTCCTATTTTATTTTAAATCATATTCTATTATCATATTATCATATCACATTGACATCGTTAGCATATCTTATAAATATTGTATCATTTAAGTATAAAAAAAACTAAATATTGTAGGATTTGTTTAATTTAAAGATTAATTTCCTATTGTATTTTAAATCATATTCTATTATCATATTATGATATCACATTGACAGCATTAGCATATCCTATAAATATTGTATCATTTAAGTATAAAAAAAAGGAAAAATGGAATTTAATAATCCCACCTTTTGGTGGTCTGCTCAAAATAATTCCACCTTTAATTTATTTCAAAATAATCCCACCTTTATATATCAGTTGCTTAAAATAATCCCACCTTTAATTTTTTCTTCTCAAAATGGACCGATTTTGGGTGATATAGTCCATTTTAAGCAGATGATATATAAAGGTGGGATTATTTTGAAATAAATTAAAGGTGGGATTATTTTGAGCAGACTACCTAAAGGTGGGATTATTAAATTCCATTTTTCTTAAAAAAAAACTAAATATTGTTGGATTTGTTTAATTTAAAAATTTCCTATTGTATTTTAAATAATATTCTATTATCATATTATCATATCAAATTGACACCGTTAGCATATCCTATAAATATTCTATCATTTAAGGATAATAAAAACTAAATATTGTTGGATGTGTTTTATTTATATGTTTATTTTGAATTTTAAACCATATTCTATTGTCATATTATCCTATAAATATTGTATTATTTAAGTATAATAAAAACTAAACTTATTGGATGCGGTTATTGGAACTTATTAAGGTGTATTGGAAGTTATTAGTAATGGATGATTCGACTTATTGTAAGTTAGCGTCCGATATTATTTCATAATGTTGAAACTCAATTAGAAGTTATCGGAACTATTTACATATTATCGGAACCTATTAGAGGTAATTGATTCAGCTTATCGGATGATGTTATTGGAACTTACTAAGGCGTATTGGAACTTATTAGTAGTGGATTATTCGACCTTTTGGTAGTTAGTGTCCGAGATTATTTCATAGTGTTGGAACTCAATTAGAAGTTATCGGAACTATTTACATATTATCGGAACTATTTACATTTTACCGGAACCTATTAGAGGTAATTGATTCAGCTTATCGAATGATGTTATTGGAACTTCTTAAGGCGTATTGGTACTTGTTAGTAGTGGATGATTCGACTTATTGGAAGTTAGTGTCCGAGATTATTTCATAGTGTTGGAACTCCATTAGGAGTTATCAGAACTATTTACATATTATCGGAATCTATTAGAGATAATCGATTCAGCTTATCGGATGAAGTTATTGGAATTTATTAAGGTGTATTGGTACTTATTAGTAGTGGATGATTTGACTTATTGGAAGTTAGTGTCCGAGATTTGTTCATAGTGTTGGAACTCAATTAGAAGTTGTCGGAACTATTTACATATTATTAGAACCTATTAGAGGTAAACAATTCAGCTTATCGGATGGAGTTATTGGAACTTATTAAGTCGTATTGGTACATATTAATAGTGGATGATTCGACTTATTGGAAGTTAGTGTCCGAGCTTATTTCATAGTGTTGGAACTCAATTAGAAGTTATCGGAACACAATATTATTAGAAGAGAATGATTCAACTTATAGGAACATCTAGCTGATGAGGCTGTCCCTAGCCTATCAAAAATAACCTAAATATCAAAACTAATGTAGTAATGAAAAGTAGGGTCGGATCCACACGAAGGTAGATATTTTTTTTAATACTAAAAATTTCAATTTATGTATAAAGATTTTGGAGGGAAAGGAAACTAAATTAAAGAAAACAAAACAAGAAAAATAATAAAAATCAAAACTTTATTAGCGCTAAGGTTTAGGTTCACTATGATTAGCATCCTTGATTGATTAAATATCAATGTTCGATAATTTACATATAAGCTTTAACCAAGATCTAACAGGCTCTCGCAATTAATTAGATCTATAGAATTAATCTAATAGGCCATCGTAATTTACTAAATTAATTCCACCTAAAATCTTAAGTCTATATGAAATTTTCACCTCTCAGCTAACAACTTGTTATTTACTCAATTTTATATGATAAATATCATATTTTAGGAAGTTCAAAGCAAATAATGGATTAAAGAAAAAAGAAAATCAATCAACCCATTCAATCAATCATAAATCCCCTAAATCCTAGAGGGAAGGAGATCTAATCAAAGAAAATAATAAAGGATAAATCAAAAGGCATAAATATTAAATCAAGCATGAACAAAAGGAAAGGAAGAAGAAATTACCAATTTGAAGAAGGAAAAAAAAAATATTGAATTAAAGAAAAAAAGAAATTAATTAACAAAAGATCAAAGTAAAGAAAAGAATGTTAAACCCTAAAACTTAAAATAAGAAATATTAAAAAGGTCCAAACACAAGTTTACATGAGATTACAAAGGGATATTTATAGGGAAAAATATGGGAAACACACTTTTTCCAATTGGGTCAAACAGTTTCTCGGGCCCAAATCTGACCAGCAACTTCAAATGGTCTTAACTTCTTCGTTTCAAGTCAAGATCGAGCGTATGACCTACCGTTTTATAGCTCTTTAAATCTAGTTTCCAATGCCACTGGAATTGCTTCAATACGATATTCATAACTCGAGTTATGTCTAAAAGAGTGAGAGGTGGTCAAAATTATTCGAACCGAATCAAACAACTTCAAGCCAATTCTTCACTAATTGCCACCAGAACCTCTCCGACACTCAGTGTGACATCCCAATGCTTATCAAGTGCCTAGATTTACCTAACTTTATGGTTTTTGTCCCATTTAGAGCATCTTTTATCAAAATCCAGTCAAAAATATGGAAAAGACACTAAACACTCCAAACCGACTTATTAGCAGCAAAAAGGCTCCTAAGAGCACAATTAGCATAATAAAACCATAAAAAATAAGGGGGAAAAATACATATGAAACCAAGTTATCAAACTCCCCCAAGCCATCCTTTTGCTTGTCCCCAAGCAAAACACATCACGAAAATAACCAACAAATCTTGCCAAGTTTTTCAAAAACAAATTCAATGACTCAAAATATCCATACAGTATGCAATTCAAAGATGACCAGATCAAATCCACTAGAATCACTCATTGGCCTGTTCAAATTATTCAATCTCTGTCAACCATGTGTGTATCAAGGATTAAGATTAGCTATACTCACGGATCACTCCTCTCTTTTGTGGTGGGCTCAAAGTGCACCCAAGCTCTCTCCGCTCGACCAAAGTGTCGAAGTAATGTGACACAACCCTCACAAACTCACAATCACTCATGTGTTTAATAAGGGTCAAAATGTCACTCTACCTATAAGTCGACTCGAAATGTAACTAATGCCTTCATCCTTGACAAGTGATTTTATTCATCTAACTCAAAATGCAGTTGCGAATCTCAAAAGGACTTTTAAAAGCTTATGTGGCTAGGGATATGGGTAGGATAAAATTTTAGTTATGTGGTGGTGAAAGTCTAACAAGGGGGAACAAAAAGAAAATGAAACAAAGAAAAAGAAAACCAATGTGGTTATATAATTCTCCAAACTCCTCTGAAAAAACCAACATTGATCACCATTATAAATACTTACTCCAAACCATGCCAACAAAACAAAAATTTTAAGTTGAGAAATTTTGATTGATTTTTTACATTAGTGCATTATTCCTCTTTTATTCACTACCTTTGCTCCATGCCAATTTTTGTTTTCATTCTTTTTTCACTTCTTTTTTTGTTTCTTTTTTCTTTTTGGTTTTTTTGAATTGACATGGAATCCCAAAAGCTTCACTTTTTTATAGAAAATTTTAAATATAAGCACCCATACACCAAAGAATTAATTTTTCCAAAATCAACTACAATGCATCCAAACTCCATACCTAATATCCTATAAACAGCTCATCCAAGCTAAACTCAGGAATATTACAATTTTAGGCTAATTAGGTTTGTAATGTGGTTAATCAATCAAATGAAAGTTATGGCTACAAATTAAGGATCAAGGGATAAAAATTATATCTAATGTGTTTGGGGAATCTTAAGGAAATGAATGCATTCATCATACAATCTGCAACTGAACCTAAATCAGACGACTAGTGCAGGAAATTCTCACAAGGCAAGGAACAAGGACCTAAGATAAGACAATTAGTCACACCAGGAACTAAACACACAAGAAATGAATCAAGTGGGCCCAATTCCTCACAGTTCAAACTAAAAAATCCAAGATCCACACATAGTTGAACAAAGCTAAACACTAGAGGAGATAAAAAGATTAAGCATCAAATCAAAAGCCACTAATCCATGCACATGATATCAACTATTAAGTCAAAGTTTTCGAAAACAAAGGAATCAAGGGCACGGATCATCAGCGAAATCCAAAATACCACAATTCAAATCCCAATTTATTCAGACTAACAAAATAAAACTAAAACTAACCTAGGAAAGCTGTACATTTTTTTGGTTACATGTAAACTCCTTAACCTAGTGGTCGGTACAAACCATGCAACAATCCTATGAAAGCAATAAAAACTACACTAGGAAAGCAATAAAATAATTACCTCCCACAAGCCGAACTCAGCAGTGTCCTCAATGCTGAAGGAGAGTAAATGGAACTCGGGTTGCCTCCTGAAAGCGCTGCTTTATTATGGTCCCGCACGACCCTATGCATACCCCTCTTATCAATCTGAACGATCTCATGCTCTGAGTAGCTTACCAAAGGCCCCTGCAACCATCTCATATAACACCTTACATTGAGCGGTGACAAGCACCTTTGTCCTTCTATAGGAGGAGGTTAGGAAAAAATAAAGAAAAAGAAAAAGTGGAAGAAAAGAAATGGGAGGAACAAGGGGATGAAAGGGAAGAAAAAAGGAAAATACCAAAATCAAAGGAAACAGAAAAAGAAAAAGAGAAAAAATGACATCTATATTCTAACTCCTCTTTAGAAAAATTCAGCATTTTAAGACAAGCCTGAATATGTTGATTCTCATAGGAAATTTGATCATTTAGAAGATTAAAAGGTCTCCACACGGGTGAAAGTTTAATCGAATCACAATGTTCTGCATTAGTTAATTTCTCAACTAATGACTCCACAATAGGTGTTTCATCCTAAAAAAATTCTATATGATCGAATTTCCTCTCAACCTGACTATCATTAAAAGTGTCACCACTCAAAGAACTGTGTGGTGAACTACATCTCTTTAAACTCTCATCTAAGTCACTACCATATAATTGGTTAGTTTTTAGTGGTTGATTAAGAGAGTAAAAGTGGGCTTTTATTGGTTCATCACAGTTAATTGGTTGGGAATTATCATTGCCAAATGTTATAGGCTTGGGATAAATAGCGAAATTGCATCCATATAGTTCAATAGGAGAGTTATTAACAAATTAAATTCATGCTTAGATGGAAAGTTATAAACACTCATACAAGAATCATTAATGGGATAACTAGAAGGATCGTAATCACAAGAGGAAAAATATTGTTCAGAATTAAAAGAAAAATTATTTCGAGTTGGTGCGGTAAACACACCCATCACCCATTCATAGGAATCTCTAGCTAATTTTTCAATTAAATTCCAAGCTATTGGCATAGTATTCTTCATAAAATTATGACCACACATGTATTCCAAAATTGATCTTGTTTCATTATTTAGCCCCTCATAAACTATCAGAAC
Source organism: Salicornia ramosissima (assembly GCA_951394345.1). Lineage (NCBI taxonomy): Eukaryota > Viridiplantae > Streptophyta > Magnoliopsida > Caryophyllales > Amaranthaceae > Salicornia > Salicornia ramosissima. The sequence continues at coordinate 25,273,977 of OX596235.1, forward strand.
TAACTCCCATTGTGGAAATAGATGGTATGGACCAAGAAAATCCTTAAGTCTATACTTATAACTCCAAAACGCTTCATTTTCATATTGGGAAAATAAATAGATGCCATAAAAGAAAGAAAGGAAAATAAAGAAAAAGAAAGAAAATAAAAAGAACAAAAAGAAAAAAAAAGAAAAGAAAATAAAGAAGTAGGTGCGTGGGAAAAAGAAAAGCAAGAAAGAAAATAAAGAAAAAGAAATTCAAAGAAAAAGAAAATAATTTGAACTGATTAAAAGAAAATATTGTTGCCTCCCCGACAACGGCGCCAAAATTTGATGAGGCTGTCGCTAGCCTATAAAAAATAATCTAAATATCAAAACTAAGTAGTAGTGATAAGTAGGGTCGAATCCACAGGAAGGTACATATTTTTTCTTAATCCTAAAAAGTTCAAATTATGTAAAAAGATTTTAGAGGGAAAGGAAACTAAATTAAAGAAAACAAAACAGGAAAAATAATAAAAATCAAAACTTTATTAGCGCTAAGGTTTAGGTTCATTATGATTAACATCCTGAATTAATTAAATATCAATGTTCAATAATTTACATATAAGCTTTAACCAAGATCGAACTGGTTCTCGCAATTAATTAGATCTATAGAATTAATCTAATAGGCCATCGTAATTTACTAGATTAATTCCACCTAAAATCTTAAGTCTATATGAAATTTTCACCTCTCGGCTACCAACTTGATATTTACTCAATTTTATATGATAAAGATCAGATTTTAGGAAGTTCAAAGCAAATAATGGATTAAAGAACAAAGAAAATCATTCAACCCATTCAATCAATCATAGATCCCCTAAATCCTAGAGGGAAGGAGATCTAATCAAATAAAATAATAAAGAAATCAAAAGGCGTAAATATTAAATCAAGCATTCACAAAAGGAAAGGAAGAAGAAATTACCAATATGAAGAAGGAAAGATAAAATCTTGAATTAAAGAAACAAGAAATTAATTAACAAAAGATAAGAGGAAAGAAAAGAAAGCTAAACGCTAAAACTTAAAATAAAAAAATTTAAAAGGTCCAAAGACAAGTTTACATGGGATTACAAAGGGATATTTATAGGGAAAAATATGGAAACGCACGTTTTCCAATTGGGCCAAACAGTTTCTCGTGCCCAAATCTAACCAGCAACTTCAAATGGCCATAACTTCTTCGTTTCAAGTCGAAATTGGGCGTGTGACCTACCGTTTTAAAGGTCTTTGAATCTATTTTCCAACGCCACTAAAATTGGTTCAATAAGCTATTTATAGCTCGAGTTATGTCTAAAATAGTGAGAGGTGATTGAAATCATTCGAACCGAATCAAACAACTTCAAGCCAATTCTTCACTAATTGCCACCAGAACCTCTTCGACACTCAGTGTGACATCTCAATGCTTATCTAGTGCCTAGATTAACCTACTTTGGTTGTTTTGAATTTGTGTGTAATGTGGGTATATCTTCGAATTATTTTGAATTTGTGTATAATGTGGGTATATCTTCTAATTATTTTGAATTAGTGTATAATGTGGGTATATTTTCGAATTATTTTGAATTTGGAAAAAATGTGGGTATAATGTGGGTATGTATTTGAATTATTTTGAAATCCACGTCATATCGACAGTCTTCCTTTACTTCAGGTAAGTATCATTTTAATCCTATACACCAATTTGTTTTTAATTAGTTCAGAATTAGTCTGTATATCGCCTTGATAGTGGGTATATGGCATAATTCGAAATTTTCATGAAATATATCTCTAATTCATTGTTAATTTTGGTTTATATGTTGCTATGGGTATTTGTGTGTGTATTTCTAATTCGAAAAAATAATTTTGTGTGTATACCAAAAGCAGAATGGAAGACACTATGAAGGCCTTGTTTTTTAAGATTGAAAATTCCTTGTTCAAAGCCCATAACCAGATTGCTCCTATTAAACCTCCAGCTCCTGTCATAGACGATAACCATATGAAAAACCCTAAAAAACTACAATTTTTGGAACACCCAATCCCAGTGTTTTGGGAGGTAGACCCCAATGATTACTATTTCTACTTCCAAAATGAGAAATATGAACAAAAATTGGTTCCCCCACATATAATTCGCAACATGATTGCCTATCCAAAATCATATATTCAAGCCACCTTTCATGGAGATGTGGATGGTTCCCAAGAAAGGGGGCGCACTTGTTCCAGCTCATCTACCAAGCTTGCATACCATGGCCGAACTGTCCCTAGACTCCCCACTATCAGCATCATGTTGGTTTGAATGGTTTTCAGCAGTGGACATAGGATTAGAAATTTTAATGGATTCAAAGTTTGGCTGGGTAGCTGACCCTGCTCCATTGTTGCCTCAAAAGAGACACTCATATTGTAACGCCGCAGATTTTTTTTTGAGTTATTGCTTTGATAGCATTGCGTGTATTTATGTTTATTTTTGTGCATGGTCTAAATTTATTTGAGCTATTTTTCTTGCTTGAGTCTGATTATTTTATTTTATTTTATGATATTTGATTTATTATTTATTTTATTTTATTAATTAGAATTTTATTTTAATTTTCTAAATAGTTAATTTTGGGCCAAGTACGAATTTAATCATGATTAGTCATGCTTTAGTGCAAATGGCCCAAGTAGCCTTGTTAACCCATTTAGGCTTGCCCCAACCGCCCCGCCCCCCTTATGTTTGGGCTTGATTTGCCACTTGCTTTGTGTTCATACCTTAACTAACTTCTATAAATAGGAGTTGTTAGGAAGGCATAATGATCATTTGCCATCTTAATCATCTTTTGCCCAAATCAAAGTTAAAACACACTCTCCACTTGCCCCTCCATTTCACACGCCACTTTTGGCTTGTTCTCCAACATTATTTTTCCATCATCTTTTCAAACTCAAAACTTAAAGATTCAACCACTATGGATCTTTAGGTACTTAAACTCAAGTAAACCTTCATTGCCTTTGATCAAGATCACTTGTTCGGGTTTAGTTCCGGGTTGGTTCGTGTTTGGGTGATCGTGTTCGTCGGGTTCGTGGTTTGTGCGTGTGGGTCGTGGCGGTGCACGGTGGTTCCCAGTTGAGTGGTGCAGCACGGTCGTGCGTGGTGGCCGTGTGATTGATTCGTGCCCGTGTTCGTGTGTTGGAGCCGTGTATAACGAATTCCTGGCAACAAGTTTTTCGTGTTTTAGTGATTAAGCTTCATTAAGGTAACATGCCTTTTCATCCTAATTTGAATACCATGATCATAGGGTAGATTTGATGACCAAATTAGACCAAAAAGTTTGATGAAGGTAACCCATTTTATGCGTGATTTCTGGACTGCAATTGGGAGTTGATTTTGTGATGTTCTTGCCTTGTTTTCATGCATATTTTGATTATTTTTGATAGATATATGTCAGATCATATTTATGTATAATTTTCATGAAGTTTATATGAAGTTTTGATGCATTGAATCGATGAAAACTTTGCTTGAATTTGTCTGGAAAATTCGTGTATCATGCGTGTATTTGGGCTAGTTTTGGTGATCAAGATTTGATTATTTCATGCTTACGTTTGATGATTATTATGCTATGATATGTTATGACTAATTTTGATCATGAAAAGTATCCAAGATTGCATGTTTTGTGATGAATTTATGCATGAACGTTCGTGATCTTATGCGTGTAGTTCAGGATTAAGTTCTTGAAGTTCTTGAATTTTATGATGATTCTTGAAGTTTCTTGAATTTCTTTATTATGATTGTGTATTTTTTAAGTATAGATTTTGTAGTCATAGTTAAAGAAAGATAAAGAAAGTCTAAAAGAATGATTAAAGAAGTTCAAAGAAAGCAAAGTACATAGTTAGTCTCAAGTAAAGACGTAAGAGGTAGATACCCGGGAGTTGTCAGTTATACCTTTCCCGAGTGATAAACCCAATTAAGAATAAGTTTAAGGGAGAAGAGTGTCGGGTAGAAAGTCGGGATATGACTCTTTTCTCTTATTTTGTTGTGTGTGCTTGACTATAGTTGTGGACTTTTGATTGACACTTCTTTTTGTTATTGTCTTACTACGTTTCAGCATGTCCACACCTCGCCGCTCAAGTTCAAAACGACAACGGTTACGAGCGCTCGAGGAAGCGATTCTTACGCTAGCGCACCATAGTCGTCAGCCGCCTAGTTCGCAGTCGACGTTCGATCGTATCGCTCGTCATCGACTACCGATTTACGATGGGACTGCCGACCCTATAATTTTGGAGGGCTGGATCCGCGAGATGGGGAAGCTCTTTGACGCTACGTTTTTCCCCAAGGACGAGAAGGTCCAGATTGTTGCCTACTACTTGAGAGGAGAGACCGATAATTGGTGGAGCGTGGCTAGGAATGCGTGCATGCCCTTGCACTCGATGTCTTGGGTCGAGTTCGTGGCTAAGGTCCAGGAGAGGTTCTACCCCGACGAGTTACGGTGGCAGAAATAGGAGGACTTTCTTACTCTCACTCAGGGTAAGATGACGGTTCAGGCCTACACCGATAAGTTCGCCGAGCTATTGAGGTTTTCTATGTCTGTTGTTCCATCCGAGGATGAGCGGGTCAAGTGCTACATTAAGAAGCTAGAACCAAGGATTCGCGTACACGTGATCAGCAGTGGAGCGAAGTCATTTCAGCGAGCTTACGAGGTAGCAATCGACATTCATCCGTCTGTTATCATGGAGAAGGCGAGAAAGAAGAGGACCCCGACCCCGGTGACGTCGCCATCTTTCAAGAAGCCCCGATTTAGTGCTCCTAGCAGTACCCCTTCGACCGCTAGTTCGTATAAGGGTTCAGAGAAAATTCGAGGTGCAGAGGCTGTGGCAAGGACTTCCATCCAGGGAAGCGGTGTGACGAGACGCCCATTTCATATTTTATCTGCAGGAAGGAAGGCCATACGGCATCGGTCTACCCTGAGAAGAAGCCAGGCACTGAAATCAAAAAACTACTGGCACCGATTAAGACTCCTGCGAAGAACCGAGTCTCTTGTATGACTGAGGCAGAGGCAGAGGTCCAGCCAGACGTAGTCTCAGGTAAATTTCTTATTTCTGGAGTTCTAGCTTATGTGTTGTTCGATTCTGGTGCAACAGTTTCTTTTGTGGCCAGTAGTTTTGTCTTGAGGACTAATCTTCTTAGTAGTACCCCTATTAGATCTGTTATAACTCTCCCTTCTAGAGAGGATTTTGTTTGTCAGCGCGAGTTCAGAGGAGTGCCCATCGTTATTGCTGGAGAGCAAGCGACGACCGATCTTAAGGAGTTCTCGCTGATGGAGTTCGACGTTATTCTTGGCATGGACTGGCTGTCGAATTATCGAGCGATCATTCGTTGCCGAGACCAATCAGTGACATTCCGAGGATCGAAGGGAAACCGAGTTACCTACTCTGGGATCGTTCTGAAGAAAGGAGTAGTGGTAATTTCGGCTTTGAAGATGAGAAAACTTCGCCAGAAGGGCAATACGGTTTTCTTGTGTCAGGTAAGGGATTTGACTGAGGTTAGTTTGTTGGACGATATACCTGTAGCGAGGGATTTTAGAGATGTATTTCTTGATGAGCTACCAGGAGTTCCACCCGAGCGCGATGTCGAGTTTAATATAGATTTAGCACCCGGGACAGCGCCGATTTCAAAGGCACCTTACCGGATGGCACCTTCGGAGTTTCAAGAGTTGAAGACGCAACTTCAGGATTTGATCGATAAGGGCTTCATTACGCCGAGTGTTTCTCCATGGGGAGCACCAGTGCTCTTTGTGAAGAACAAGGACGGTAGCATGCGCTTATGCATAGATTACCGAGAATTGAATCGGGTAACAATCAAGAACAAGTACCCGTTGCCTTGGATTGAGAACCTTTTCGATCAGTTGAGAGGAGCGGGAGTTTTCTCGAAGATAGACCTTCGATCTGGATATCATCAGATTCCAGTCAAGAAAGAAGACATCCCGAAGACAACATTCCGCACTAGATACGGCCACTACGAGTTCGAGGTGATGCCATTTGGACTCACTAATGCTCCAACGGTGTTCATGGATCAGATGAACCGTACATTTCACCACTTAGTCGATAAATGTGTCGTAGTCTTCATCGACGATATCCTAGTGTATTCGAGAGACGAGTTTGAGCATGCAGAGCATCTCCGGATAGTACTAGAGATACTGAGGAAGCAAAAGTGGTTTGCGAAGTTCTCTAAGTGTGAGTTCTTGCTACGAGAAGTAGCATTTCTAGGTCATGTCATTAACAAGGAAGGCGTTAAGGTAGACCCAGCCAAAGTTAAGGCTGTAGTGGAGTGTAGTAGCCCGAGAAATGTGGCGGAGGTTCTTAGTTTTCTGGGTTTGGCCAGATACTATCGACGATTCGTCAAGGACTTCTCCAAGATTGCTAGCCCGATGACTAGTCTTCTACAGAAGGAGATCTGATTCGTTTGGATGGAGGCTTGCGAGCAAGCATTTCAGCAGCTGAAACAGATGTTAGTTTCTGCTCCTATTCTTACCCTTCCGAATGATGAGGAGGATTTTGAGGTCTACAGTGATGCATCTAAGAATGGCACTGGTGGCCTAAGATGAAGCAGGATGTGGCAGAGTTCGTAGCTCGATGTTTGGTCTGTCAGAAGGTTAAGATCGAGCATCAGCGACCAAGAGGTCTTTTGCAGCCTACCGATTCCGACCTGGAAATTCGAGTCGGTATCTATGGATTTTGTGGTTAGCCTGCCTACTTTTAATGGGATGAATGCCATTTGGGTAATTGTGGATAGGTTAACTAAAGTCGCTAGATTCATACTGATAAAGATGACTTGGTCGATGGAGCGCCTGGAAGAGGCTTATACCCAGGACATCATTCGACTTCATGGATTTCCGAGGGAGATAGTTTCTGATCAAGATCCGAGATTCTTGTCTCGTTTCTGGAAATCGGTTCAGGAGGTCTCGGTTCAGTAGGCATTTCACGCGGCGACGGATGGCCAGACGGAGAGGACCATTCAGAATCTAGGGGATATGTTGCAAGCATGTACTCAGGAGTATCATCAGTCATGGGTTAGGATGCTTTGCTTGGTAGAGTTTTCGTATAATAACAGTTATCACTCCAACAATTATATGGCTCCGTACGAGGCTCTCTATGGCAGGAAATGTCAGATTCCGATTTGTTGGAATGATATCAGTGATACTGTGGCTTTAGGACCCGAGCTTGTACGAGAAACTTTGGAGAAGGTCAGAGTCATTCGATCAAAGATGCAAGCCACCCAGAGTCGCCAGAAGTCCTACGCTGATCACCGACGTAGACCGCTGACGTTTGAGGTAGGTGACAGGGTCTTACTTAAGGTTTCACCATTCAGAGGAGTTGCTCATTTTGGCAAGAAGGGGAAGCTCCGACCGAAGTTTTTGGGACCTTACGAGATACTTGAACGAGTTGGGGAAGTGGCATATCATTTAGCTTTACCGCCTTGTTTATCTAATGTTCACGATGTGTTTCATGTTTCTCAGCTAAAGAAATATGTATATGATCCTACCCACATCATCCCAGTGGAGTCAGCCACCATTGAGCCGAACCTGACTTTCAAGGAGCGACCAATCCAGATCTTGGATCGTGAAGAGAGGACCCTCCAACGCAAGCAAGTCAGACTAGTCAAGGTGTTGTGGAGAAATCAACAACGTGAAATGCGACTTGGGAGACTGAGGTTTCAATGAAGCAGAAGTACCCGGAGTTATTCGAAGGTGAGCAATCTCCTTTGCTTTAAATTTCGGAAGAAATTTCTTTAAGGAGGGGAGGTTGTAACGCCCCGGATTTTTTTGAGTTATTGCTTTGATAGCATTGCGTGTATTTATGTTTATTTTTGTGCATGGTCTGGATTTATTTGAGCTATTTTTTTTTTGCTTGAGTTTGATTATTTTATTTTATTTTATGATATTTGTTTTATTATTTATTTTATTTTATTAATTAGAATTTTATTTTAATTTTCTAATTAATTAATTTTGGGCCAAGTACGAATTTAATCATGATTAATCATGCTTTAGTGCAAATGGCCCAATAGCCTTGTTAGCCCATTTAGGCTTGCCCCAACCGCCCCCCCCCCCCATGTTTGGGCTTGATTTGCCACTTGCTTTGTGTTCACACCTTAACTAACTTCTATAAATAGGAGTTGCTAGTAAGGCATGAGGATCATTTGCCATCTTAATCATCTTTTGCCCAAATCAAAGTTAAACAAACTCTCCACTTGCCCCTCCATTTCACACGCCACTTTTGGCTTGTTCTCCAACATTTTTTTTCCATCATCTTTTCAAACCCAAAACTTAAAGATTCAACCTCTATTGATCTTTAGGTACTTAAACTCAAGTAAACCTTCATTGCCTTTGATCAAGCACTTGTTCGGGTTTAGTTCCGGGTTGGTTCGTGTTATTTCGGATGAACTACTACAAGAGGGGGGGGGGGTGAATTGTAGTATGGAATTTAGTTCCGAGTCTGTAAAAAGTATTCTTCTAAAATAATTTTCCTTGTAAAATATCTTGTAATAAACTGTTTTATTTTTTAATTAAAAAATTCAAATCATTTTGAAAATAATATGTTCGATATTCAAACATAAAAAAAAATCATATTTGATAATATCCAAAATTGATTTGAAAAAAAAAAGCATAAAGTTTATAGAAATAATACAAGAAATATAATTAATTCAATGACAATACATAAATAATATATCAAAGATAGAATACTAACCTTATAAGAATTTATCTGTGAATTACATTTACCTTTCAAGAAAAGCACGAATTCTAGTGAGTTCCTCTGAGTAATGCAGGATTGAGTTCCTTAACAGTGCAGGGTCAAGTTCCTTGTACGAATTCATCCTTCCAGGAACTTCCTCCTCAGAGTTGACTGAATCCAGGAGGAACTTGCTCTGATACCAATTGTTATTTCGGATGAACTACTACAAGAGGGGGGGTGAATTGTAGTATGGAATTTAGTAGTCAATTTTTGCGGAAATAAAGAACATGAAAGCAAAATAAAGAGAAACGATGCAATAGAGATTTAGCGAGGAAACTTTCGAGGGCCCAACTGGAAATAAAACCTCGACCCACTAGGGATTTTTCTAAAACACTTCACTATAGGGCAACAAATCAGTTACAACCTATAATACTCTACTGGACCCGTAAGTTCCTCTAGGAACTTACTTCTCTATTCTCTATATTCTAGTGTTCTTTTCCCTTTTCTCTTTCTCTCTTTTTCTCTTTCTCTTTATCTTTCAGTTCTCTGTTCTTTTTCTCTTTCTCTTCTTCTCTGTTCTCACACTTTTCTCATATTCTCACCCCAATTACAGGAATTCTCTCAAACCCTTTACGAATTCCCGGTTACAAGAGTTCACTCTAACTCACTTCTCTATTATTAAAAATAAAGACTCTTGATAAAATAAAACTCTAATATATTGAACATAAAATCTGACTAGAACTTGGAACATAATATGGAACATACGATAGGAACTTTGAGTGGAACCGACTCAATATGTGGACATATGATGTAACATTTTAGCTCTCCACTTTATTAAAGTATGGATAACCTTAGAATAGGTGATCCATACAGTATTTATAAGGTTTAAAGTCGTGCTCCCCAAGAAAACACTAACTACACCACTAAACCCACTCAAATTGCTGTCAGGAACTTGTAACTGCCCACTACATTGATGCCCATGTTTCCACTAACTAACAACCACGTCCCATTAGTTATTGACTCCTTATTTTTAATTACAAAGTGTATTTACTGAATAAATATGAGACTCCATGTCATCCACTAAACACACGTAAAACAAAAATATTTGGCTCCTATTTTTAAGGGTATAACAATCCCACTTTATTGACTAACAACTCAGCATTCTTACTAACTTGACAACTGAGTTTTACTTCAATAAATCAGTTAGTTGCCTAACAAATGTACACATGCATAACCCCACTAACAAATAAAGAGTTGACTCCTTAATTGTAGGTCTACAACCAACAAACTCACTTCCCCTTTTTTTAAAACCGGAATTTTCTTTTTACTAAATTAAATTACTACTCTAATATAACCATAAAAAGATTCCCTTTTTACTGCCACAAAGTTTAAGGAGTCCTATAATTAAGCTAACAACTTTTACCAAGCCAAGTCAAAACCACGTTTTTGTTAAATGAAAATCAGAAATTATATTTTAATAAAAGCTGAATTTTTTCTTCAATAAATTCTGTAAATATAACCCTTAAAAGTTTGAAAATAATCAGCCTAAATAATTAGAATAATAATAACCTCTAACCCTACAGAATAGGTAACTAACTATGACTACTAACAAATTCAAACTAGGTTGTTAAACATTCCTAAAATTAAGGAGTCCATTCTCCAGCAATATTCTGAGTGGTTTACCAAATTAAATCAGTCTAAAATCATGCTATAATCATGTTAGACACGTAGACTACCATAACTAACCAAACAGACACAAGTTCCTGTAGGAACTGGACTCGTGTTCCTGTAGGAACTGGACTCAAGTTCCTTTGACAGACAGACCCAAGTTCCACTTGTAACTTAACTCGTGTTCCAGTCAGATTCATAACTCAACATATTTACAAAAGTCTTAGAAAATTAAACTCTTAATTTTCTAGTTTCTTCTCACCTTCAAGATGCTCCAATTCTGGAAATCTTGATTCTCATTTCTCTTAATTTGTTTCTTTACAGGAAATTAACTCGTGTTGCATAGGATCTTCAGTTTAGCTTGCTTGCTTGCTTGATTGTGCTTCTTCAAGTATTCTCTTTGCAAGGCTTCAACTTTGGTACCTTTGAGTTGCATTCCCACATCGAAACTTTTCTCTTGTTTGATCTCCCTTGAATACTTGAATACTCCTTCAAGTTCTTCTTGGTTGATCTTCTCTTTGAAATTCTCGTTTAGAAACCCTTCTTCATTTGTATTCCTTCGCTTGAACTTCTTTATTTAGTTGCTTCAACTCAGAAGCTTCTCTTGATTTGTTCCAACTCAGGAACTTGTATTGCATACATCTTCAATCACAATAGGAACGTTCTTCCTTAAGACCTATGAACTTATTTATGCACATCTTAACACACATGTTAGTTAGATAATCATCATTTGTTTATTATCATCAAAACCATACATAGCTCAACAGTTCGTGTTTGGGTGATCGTGTTTGTCGGGTTCGTGGTTTCTGCGTGTGGGTCGTGGCGGTGCACGGTGGTTCACAGTTGTGTGGTGCAGCACGATCGTGTGTGGTGGTCGTGTGATTGATTCGTGCCCGTGTTCGTGTGTTGGAGCCGTGTATAACGAATTCCGGGCAGCAAGTTTTTCGTGTTTTAGTGATTAAGCTTCATTAAGGTAACATGCCTTTTCATCCTAATTTGAATACCATGATCATAGGGTAGATTTGATGACCAAATTAGACCAAAACGTTTGATGAAGTTAACCCATTTTATGCGTGATTTCTGGACAACAATTGGGAGTTGATTTTGTGATGTTCTTTCCTTGTTTTCATGCATATTTTGATTATTTTTGATAGATATATGTGTGATCATATTTATGTATAATTTTCATGAATTTTATATGAAGTTTTGATGCATTGAATCGATGAAAACGTTGCTTGAATTTGTCTGGAAAATTCGTGTATCATGCGTGTATTTGGGCTAGTTTTGGTGATCAAGATTTGATTATTTCATGCTTACGTTTGATGATTATTATGCTATGATATGTTATGACTAATTTTGATCATGAAAAGTATCCAAGATTGCATGTTTTGTGATGAATTTATGCATGAACGTTCTTGATCTTATGCGTGTAGTTCAGGATTAAGTTCTTGAAGTTCTTGATAATTTTATGATGATTCTTGAAGTTTCTTGAATTTCCTTATTATGATTGTGTATTTTTTAAGTATAGATTTTGTAGTCATAGTTAAAGAAAGATAAAGAAAGTATAAAAGAATGATTAAAGAAGTCAAAGAAAGTAAAGTACATAGTTAGTCTCAAGTATAGACGTAAGATGTAGGCTTGAGATAACCAAGATGTAAAGAAAGATAAAGGTTAGGTTGAATTTGCATAGTAGACGCCTAACCTTAGAGTAAGATTCTAAGACTTGGGTTAAGACACGGCCACTATCCTAACCGCGGTATTGGGATAGTTTGTACTTATTATGTCATCTTGATGATATGGAAAGATGGGTTCATGGGTTTGGGAGTAAGATTCTCATTCCCGGCATAGTAAGAAAGTTCGATCACGTAAGATGTGTTCGTACGAGCATAGTCCGGTCTAATATGTAAATGATAGCGATAAAGATATTGTAAAGTTAAGTTTAAGTTAAGTTTAAGTAAAGTCAAGCGAGTTCTATTTCTTAACGTTATTGATGTTATTTAAACTTTGCATGTTTATAAGTATGAGTGCCTGATTTGTTTGTCTGATTTGGTCTATGTTCATATGTATCCACTTTAGGGTGGGACTGTTATGCTACTCGCCACTAATGGTGGATTTATCTTTACAGGTAACTCTGGAGATGACGGTGTTGCTTAGCTTTGGGATTGGGCGAGCGCCGTTGATTGTTTACTTTTATACTATAATTTTTGTTATTAAACTTTAGACTATTAGTATGTTGTGTACTCTAACTCTAATTACGGTTTTGGAGTTAATTCTTTAGTAATGACTATTTGAAGTTTTAGTTTTGTACAAACTTGAGGTTTTTGTACGTTTGGGATTTTTAGTAATATAATTCGAGGTATTGATTTTAGATATTAAGTAAGTTTTGTTTGTTAGTTCGACAATTCGACTCGTCGGTTCCTTCCGCGTCGGTTTATACGAGTCGGGTCGTCACACATATCATATCAACGAAAAGGGTGTCGAGCTAGATATAGCTGTTGTGTCAATTGCTCTTTACATAGGGACTATGCAGTCGTCTTATATTCAATTTCACATTTTGGTAAATGTTTTTCAAAGATGATCTGAGCAGCACAATCGTAACACGTTAAGCATCAAAGCAACACCACTTACCGTGACTTTGTTAAGTTGGAATGAAATCAGATTTGTCACTCAAGACACCACAACTAAAGAGGATTGGAATGAAATTCAGTCACGTGGAGGTATTGATGCTCCTTGTACTTTCATGGTCTGGAACACAAGGGCGTTTCACGACCTATGTTCGAGACTAATATGGTTTATCTTAGGAAAAATCACTACCCCCATATCTTGCTTCTGACCGAGACGAAGATGTCGAAGAAACATGCTCAGCACATCCTTAAAACACTACCATACTTCAATGCATATCATTGTGTTGAGCCTGATGGTTTCTCGGGGGGTATGGTGTTGCTGTGGAATTCAAGATGGTTTGATTTCTACGTGATAGATAACGATGATGGCCAACCGAATGTTAAACTTAATGGAATAGTGCAGGTTTTTCTAAAAGTTAGCATCATTTATTTCATCAAATTTATTCGTTGATAATTTTTTAACTATAACTTTATTCTTTCACACATGTTGCAAATGAACGAAACAAGCCACCCGCCAATTGGACGTCTTAAATTGATTAACTTAAACATCAACTTCTGCACGCCTGTTACTAGTTGTTCCCATGTTACATCAACTCGGCTAGTCTGTATTAATTATGACTACATTATTATGTCCTACGTACTATTCGACTAGTTTGTACTAATTATGAATTATTAGTAGCTTATGTTTGATAAATTGTGTAATATGTTCCGTTGAAATCATTTAATCAATGTTTAATTACAACTTATTTATCAAAATTTATCATATTTAAGCTTTTTTTCAATTATAAGCAATTTCATAAAATTTAAGGAATTTCATCAAATCCAATCAATTTTATCATATTTAAGCAATATTAAACATATTTGTCATCTGAGCAATATTTCATTGCAAAACATTCAAGCATATCTCAATTGAACTATTATCATATCTTATACACCTAAAGTCATGTCTAGAAACATATTTGTCATCTGAACAATATTTCATTGCAAAACATTAAAGCAAGTCTCAATTATACCTAAAGTCATATCTGGGAAACAAATTTGTCATCATCCTTGAAATGTTTGCCCACCGAAACGAATACATGATCATCTACCACCTCATCTACCAAGCAGGTTCTTATAAAACATAAAATACAAACTTATACCAATAAATTAATGTATCGAGAAATCCATTATTACACTATTTATGTGAACAGAATTATAATGATCTCATCAACAATATACTTATTACAAAGGCTTGAAAATCATGTAAAAATGAAACTAAGAATTCCTTAGACTGCCACTAGTCGATGCTTGACGTTCCTCATACGTCTGCGGGAACAACACCCTTCGAGGTCCTTCAACTTGACTATAATACATCATTGACCCATATGGTCCAATGCTCGACATGTTTGGACAACCATTATGTGCAGACATTTGTGACATTGGATGAGCTGAACCACTTACTGGGGGGAAGAAACCTCCACACACGAGGAGCCTGCACCACAGGTTGGGGTTGGAAATACCCCATATGTGGGAGCTGCAGAACAATTCAAAATAAAATTACATGCTGAACAATTCATTTTAAAATTACATGCTGCGAATTATAACTCATGATATATAATTCAAAACCTCTCCCTATTTAGGCACTTACCTGGTAACGCAAACCAGCAACATCATTCAAATTAAGAAAACCACCTCCATAGTTAAATTGTTGATGGAGCAGACCATTAGCCTTACATCATTATATATGGAAATAAATAATCAACATAAAAAATAAGAAACTAATAGCACCATTATTTAATGAACCGTTAATATAATAATTTACTGTAATTTCTTCTCCATTGTTAGTCCGTGATTTGGATACATTGTTCTTTCCACCCTTCCCCTTTTGATTTTGAACAGCTCTCTCTGAAGCAGAATAATATCGGTGCTATGTTGTACGGTCAGCCCTATTCGGCAAGGGAGGATCCTGAATCCCACCTTATCCGCTCCTCGTGTTGCCTCCTGCTTGTGTAAATCCTTCTCCCGAAACTTCAACAATTTCCGGTGCATCTGCAGCCTTCCTCTTTGAAGCTGCATTTGTTGAATGAGGAGTTTGCATCCTTTCGGGCTTAATTGGTTGCCTTACAGATGATGGGGTTTGGCTAGACAAGTCCTTCTGAATCATTATTGCTTTCTCATTCAACCGGATGTCCATCTCCTGTAGCAGCTCCAATACTAAATTCACCATCTCCATGTGCACACATGCTTTCGAGCTAATCTCTTCGAAAACATTTTGCATCCTATCATACTGCCTAACTTGCTCGGTTTTCAATGGGTCATGATATGCCACTTTCACCCTTGTGTGTTTCCTATGTAAATTCTTCCTCCAACGCCTCATAATATATGCATCGGGTATATTAAACAACGCTAATATGTCATCATACAACTTAATCAGGTGCTAACACATTATCCATGTTGAATTAAACATCTTGCATTCACACTCAGCTACATATGTACTTGAGTCATAAACCGCTCGATAAACTCTCTTGTACTTCATTAGAAACTCCTTCCTTATATACCTATTTATATTCCTACACTAAACCCTATCATCAATCAAGTACTCAACCTCAATTTCAGATATCTTTGTAGGGAATCCAAAATTAGTGTGTGAAGTCCTCGAACACTTACGCTGAACCTCTTTGAACTTCATATTGGTGTAACACTTTCTAAAAACTGCCTCTACAGTGTATCCTGTCAAAAGTTGAGGTAGAATTGTAGCTGATTGGGAGTCACTTTTTCTCTCCGCCTCCGCTCTAACCTCCATGGCCTCACAATACCGTTCGGCGAACTCCCTCAATCGAGTATACTTATCCATATAGTCATCAAAAAAACTATGTATGCTTTCAACCCTGTGGGTAGTCTTCATCCCCGCCCAAAATATATATCTTAGGAAAGCCGATACCCACATATCTCTCTCCTTCTACAACCCTACAACAAATCCAATCTATAATCAACAACAACAAATAAAGATTCCAACTACATACTTTCCAATCATAACATCTCAGTATTTGAACATTGAATCACTTTTTTTAAACGGCTACTAACATATAATAATTCTAAAATTTATAAATATATCTAAATAAAATATATATTCTAAAAAATGGAACATTAAAACACAATTATACACATAGGATGAAATCAAAGTAACAACAAATTAAATAACCTTAAAGAAATACATTAACTTATCTTTAAGCCATTGATTTCCTCCAAGTCCATACTTATTAATCACATCATTCCAATTACTCTCGAACTCTTCCATAGCATAGCTATCATATATGGCAACCAACAACTCCTCCTTCAATTCCTTATATTTCTTTTACCTACCAAGCTTATCTCCAAATTTAGATGTAATGTGCCAAATACACCAACGATGTCGGGTTTCAGGCATCATTATTGTCAACGCTCTCCACATTGCGGGAACTTGATCAGTCAAAATAACACCAGGAGCTCTCCAGTTCATAGCAATTAACCACTGACGAAATACCCATGTGAATGTCTCAGCTGTCTCGTGTGAAAATAATGCACACCCTAACAATATTGTTTGACCATGATGATTCATACCCACAAAATTTGCAAAAGGCAATTCGTACTCATTTGTCAAATATATGGTGTCAAATACTATTACATCGCCAAACTCCTCATATGCTGCTTGTAGGGTCTTTTTTACCCGGCCGCCTACGTCTCACGAGTTGTTTGAATGCTCGTGAACGCCGTACGTGAATACGGTCTAGTAGGAGTCGTCACCGTGCGTTTTATACGGTCCACGGACACCGAAGAAGTACCGAAAGCCAGGAGCAATCAGCCCCATATGGTCGTGCACCAGAGTATGGGTTCGGGGACAGTTACGGGCCAATCGTGCATTGGGCCCGCCCGCCTGTAAGCGGTCTCTACTAGGTCTCTTTTTGTGGTCAAATTATTATTAATCCCGAATACATAGATATCTTAGTTTTATCCTAAATAACGCATATTACTAGGTGGGTTTGAATTATTTGCAGATTAAGCCTAATTATTGTGACCACTTTGATTAGATTCATATTAAAGGCCCCTAAGATCAAATTGGTCCAAAGTTAAAAAAATATACATAAGATAAAATAAAATATGTACATAACATTGGTAAGATAAAATAAAATCAAATGAAATGAAATGAAATAATATCATAAGAGATAGAATAAAATGAGATCATATGAAATAAAATCAAGTCAAATACTATCAAATAAAAAACTAACAAAAATAAAACAAAAGAAACTAAGAAAATTAATCAAGTCATATGCAACCAGCACTGACCAACCTGGCTTCGGACCAGAAAATCACCTGCAAAAATATTTTTAATATTTTTTTCTAGTATTTTTTCATAAAACTAGACACAATAAGCTTCAAAACAACTACTCACACGACCACTAATTCGTTTCGAGCAATCCTGTAAAATTCAGCAAAGTCAGACAAACGAAACTGGAAACAGCAAGACTGACCATCCTCTGTTCGAACCCAGAAAACATCTAGAAGAAAATTTTATAAAATTTATTTGATATTTTTCAGTAAAATTAGACATAATACGCTTCAAAACGTCTATTCATGGGACTCCTAATTCATCACTAATAGTCCTGAAAAATTCAACAAAGTTAGAGAAACAAATCTGGAAATGCAAAATCTGAACAACGAGTTCATGACCAGTCTGTGTTCGATCCCATAAAATGCCCAGAAGGAATTTTCTTAAATTTTTTGAAATATTTTTCTATAAAACTAAACATAATAGGTTTCAAAACGAGTATCCACATGACTTGTAATTGGTTCTGAGAAATGTAGGAAATTCGTCAAAGTTGCAGCAATGAACACAAAACCGAGAATAAACATAATAGAATCATCAAATCAAATCTTGATACAAACCATGGGTAATGTAATTAACAATTAAATGATTAATGAAATAAAATATATATATGACTATAATGAGTTAGGGTCCTCAGACTTAATACCGAATCGTCGTGGTCGAAACGGAATCGTCAAAGGCTTCGAATTGCTTGTTTCGGGGTTGTTTTGCGGTTGCGGTTGCGGCTATTTTACTCGGTTATTTTCAGTCATTTTAGGGGATGTTTTTAGAGGGGTTTAATGGCTGCTATATGGCTTGTTAAGTATGATGTTAAGGCGGATACAAAGGAGGGTATTGTGGCTTGTTAGTATGTCGGTTTTTGGTGTTGCTAGGACTTGTTAGTGGTGCAATGATGGTTTTCTAGTATGTCGTTAAACAAATGGGAGGAGGTATATATAGTGGGATTGGAAGGTTCAAGAAGAAAATCAAGAAGGATATGGGGGGATGTGATGAGATAGAATAAGGTAAGAGCTTGATATAGAGATGATTATGTAGGATATGATGAGATTTGATGGAAGATATGGATGGGATATGGTTGATATGATGAGATATTGGATGATAAATATGGGAAGCATGGTGATAGGATAATGGTAATGGTGATGATATGGGTGATATGGTGTGATATGGTTGAGATTACATGAGTTGGAAGGGTGATTAGAAATGATATGGGAGGTATAGAGATTATGGTATGAGATGTAGAAGATTGTGTACAAGATATATATGGTGTGATGATCTTGAGTGGATTACTTTAGTAATTATTTAGTTAGTGTACTAAGCTAGTTGTTATTATTATTAAAAATTTAGTAATGTTAGTTTTGGTTTATTTGGGCTAAAAGGTTTGGGCTTGGTTAAAGGATCTAAAAACGGGTCTAGCCACGCACAAGCAATTCTCGGGCCTTTTAAGAAATCCGGACCAATTGACGACGGGTATATTACAATCATTGGACCCTTAATTGGGGAGACACTCTTAGGTTTCTACACTGCTCTGCTACGAGCATCGACCCACATTACATCCAACAACTTATCATTCTTATCTAATCTGAACTTATAGAAAAAGTTTTGGTTCCCCTCAGTCATCTTGTCAAAATAAGAGAACATATAGTATTTGCATCACCTTCTTCCATCTTCAACCCCTTGTCCTTGTCAACCTCGTTAAGAACATCCCCCTCCGATATTGCCATTTCTTCCAAACTGTTTCTTTCCCTAGCCAACAAGTTATGTATTTGCGTAACACTAAGACCTGCATCTTTCCATCGTTTGACCTTCCTTTTTACTTCCTCCGTCATCTCCTCTTTTCACGTTGCTGCTAAAACTTGGCTTTTGATGGTGACACGTGACGATTTTTGTGCTCAAGGACTACCCTCTGAATCACCCACTCATTAGTTTCACTACTCACGCTAGCGTATAAACAAGCACCGCACTCACACTTCTTCGATGCTTTACAACTCTCCTCCTCATCCATTTGTGATTCAGTTACAGCCTTCTTCGCAACCGTCTTCTTCGAATTTGCCTTCCGCCTACGATACGGCTTACCATATCGATCACATGTCCACAACAAATTCCTACGTATCTTCTTCGTTACAATTTCATTAGCTTTAAATATAGTAGTTGACGCCCGAACGATATCGAACCCCTGCTGAATTCCATACCTCCTATAATACTTCTCAATCTCCTCCATCGAATGAAATACCATTCCAAGATCAGGTGCTGCAACCACTTCACATTCACCTCCACCTTTTTTCGGTGTTGAAAATATATCGTTACCAACCTCATTATTGACACCTTCACCACCCTCATCATTAACACCTACACCACCCTCATCATTACCAACTTCATCACCTTCAACACCCTTATCATTAACACCTACAACACCCTCATCATTACCAACTTCACCTCCTTCAACACCCTCATCATTAACACCTACACCACCCTCATCATTACCAACTTCACCACCCTGATTATTACCAGCATCTTGTCCGCCCCCCCCCCCCATGCCTTCTTCCAAACAACCAGTTTCCATTTCCCCAATATGGACATATTTTACTTCTTCCATTCCCAAATCAATACAATTGGACTATAACAAGCCATATATCCTCCATTGAAAATATCAACAATAAAATAAATAATAACATCTAAATGAACAGAAAATAACAAATAGACATACAATATTCTTTACAATTTTGAAAAAAATTGAATAACAAAAATAATTCTAAAACAGAATAATAAGAGAGCTAGCATTTCACGATTTTAATCAATCATTTACGTCATTGTAGAATCTAATATGCTACAGTTTTCAATTCTAAACCAAACTCCATCCCAACCCCTTTCTAATGCAAATCAATCTCCAAAATTATTTAGTAAAAATTATGAGTTAAATCACAATAATAAAAATTAAAAGCGCATATATACCTCCAATTCAACAACTTCAGCTTCTCCGACCATTTCCCCATCTTCCATAACCTGGTCCACATTGCTCGATGCTTATTTCTCTTCAATTAGGGTTGTAACGGTTCTCCCTCTATTTGTTTTTGATGTTGAGTGGGGGTTGGAAAACAAAAACCAACACTTGCTACGTTCTGTACAACCTTCGTGGTGCCAGTCGCCACAGTCGATTCGCCTTCGTTGGGTCGGAGTCACTTGCCACCGTCAATTTCCCATTTTCTTTGTCAACCACGATTTTTTTTCCCAAGTTCACTCTCTCTCTAAAGTTTTTCAAACAAGTTAAAAAATGAACTTGCACTCAAAGAACCCCCCCCCCACTTACCCAACTCACGTGACGACTAAGCCAATGAAGTGACGAAATTAACCTCATCTTGTTACAAGGGAGCACAGGACCGTGCTGCCCTAATACTTCCTCCAGCGCGACATCCAACAGGTCGCCATATGTTCCGCGCACCTCCAGGTGAGGCGCTAGACCTTTTTTTCCTTTTAATCTTGAATTGTATATATATACATTTTTAAAATTTTCATTCTCCAATTTTTTCCATTGTTTATAGATCTTGAAGCTATAGAGTTAAATTGTTAAATTTAAGTAAGTAATGCTTACTCTTTACTCCAATCTTGCTTGTTTTGGAACCTTTTTTATATATATATATAAATGGCTTGTATACCATGTATCTTCAATTTTTTATGTTTAATTGCTTAAAAAGGTGCCCCATGTATATATGAGTTCAATGGTTGAAGAATTTGATTTTGTATTTTGAGCATTTTGAAGATTTTTAGACCATTTTATTTTGGGCTGAAAAATCCTATATAGGATTTTTTTTTTATATTTTGATGTAAAGGTGCTATAATTTTTCATTAATTGAGTTTAATGACTTGTGTTTTGAAGTAAAGTGCTTCAAATCTTTGTTTAATTGAGATTAACAACTTGTGTTTTGGAGTAAAGTGCTCCAACTTTTTGTTTAATTGAGATTAATGATTTTTAAAGTAAAGTGCTCCAAATCTGAACTATTTGTAACAATGCATTACATGTTAAGACTTAAAAAGTTTAATTGCTTCTTGTATATTTAAAAAGTGATGTGCTTTTATATTGGTCGTAGAAAATGTCTACGCCTCCAATTGACGAGAGTGATTACGAATCCTCCGGGGAAGATACTCGTAAACGTGTCGCAAGATGACGTTCAGAAAAGAACCCCGAGGACGCTCCGATAGCTCGTCAAAATTGGAAGCCCCCTCCTACTTGGGATAATAGGATACTTAAACTTGACCCAACTCATCATATCTCGAGTAGAGCTTTGAGAGGAATTGTAAGTATAGCAATTTTGATATTTAATCCTCTCTATATATAAATATATATATATATATGAAAAGATAAACTAATATCTAACTACATATAGGATGACAAACAATTTCAGAGGTATGATTCCCGTGGAAAGTTAGCCACTTTGTACTACCTCCTTGACGCTGATACTAAAGAAATAATTGATGCCAGTGATTTTTCTACTTTCTTAAAGTGTTATATGGAAGTAGAGAAATCGTCGGTTGCTCCTGTTTTGATGAGGGGTTTGATTGAGTGGTTTTGGGATACCACTAACACATTTCATTTCCCTTTGGGGAAGATGGCAATTACTCCTTTTGATTATGGCATAATTACGGGGTTGATGTTGAGTGGTCTCGAGATTTTTCCGGCTCAAGGAGTGGAGGGTGGTGATCCTAGAATACGAGCTTGGCTCGGGCTTGTATATAAGAGGCTGAAAATGTATAAGAATGTCTTTCCATGGTCAAAGTTAACAGACAATTTAGAGTATAGGAATATAATGGCCCAAACTACACCTGATCAGAAGGCTAGAATTTTCTTTCTCTACCTAATTAGTAGCACTTTCCTTGCTGGTAAAGGGGAACGTGTTCGGCTCAGCCTCTTGCCAATTCTTGATGATTTGTCAAGAGTTGGTGATTATTGTTGGGGAAGAATCGGTTATGTTCACTTGATAACCGAGATAGGCAAGACTTCTCGTGTGATGGATGATACCCGCACCCGCATAGTGGTGGATGCTTCCATGGGAGGTTTTGTTAGACTACTTGAGGTAATAGGTATTTTTATTTATTTTTTTATTTTTTTTGGAAAAATGGAAAAGAATAATCCCACCTTTGGGTGATCTGCTCAAAATAATCCCACCTTTAATTTATTCCAAAATAATCCCACCTTTATGCATTATCTTCTTAAAATGGATCTTTTTACCTAAATATTCTTTAACCGATTTTTTTTTCTTTTTTCCTTTTTTTTCCTTTAATAAACTGATTTTTCCCATTTCTCCCACCTTCCTTCTTCCTTCTTTTTTACTTGTTCAATCTTCCACCAACCCCACACAAAACTCCATATTAAACCAAACCACCACCGCCAGTCCGCCACCACCAACCTCCAAGCACTCATAGCCACCATCATCTTAGATAAATCACCACCGCACAAATCACCACTTCATCATTGTCACCGTCACAACTCACAAAAATCATACTTTTTAAAATAAATGAAAATCTACCACAAAAATAAAAATAAAAGGGAAGAATAAGGAGAAAACTTGAATTCTCTTCCTATTCACGGCAAGGGCTGAGTTTTTCTGGCACTTGAATTACAAGTTGAAATGAGAAAATGGTGAATGGGGTACTAAAATAAAGAAAGAGAGAGAAACTACAGAGGTACTACAATTAGCTTCAAAAGAACTTAGAAAATCCGCTACTAACAAAATATTAAAGTCTAGTCTGTATCGGTTATACTTTTGTTAGCTTTATGTAACATAATTCAGAAAGTAAAGTTGTAAAGCAAAACTTATAACTAGACAATAAACAACATAGACTCATAGGTAAAGTAAAATTAAGTAATTAGGATTTAATGAAGTGAGTATATATGAGCAAAAGTATCAGAAATAGAGAAAATGGTGAATGGAGTACTAAAAGAAAGAAAGACATTGAGACCAAGTGCAGGATTTACTTATGGACAGATTCAACTGAGAACAACAAAAAGGCCTCTTTTGCGTGGGCCCAAGTTTGTTTGCCTAAGGTCAGTGGGGGGTGGAACATACTCTCATTGCCTGAATGGAACAAGGCAACAATAACCAGGAGCTTATGGGACCTAGCCCATAAGGCTGATAGCCTTTGGGTTAGGTGGGTGCACATCTACTATTTTAACAAGAAACCTAACTGGTGGGAGAGAACAGCACCAAACAAGTGCTCTTGGAACTTGAAAAGAATACTAAGATGTAGAGAATTAGTGGAGTGGATTGGAGGCTTGCAAGGGGTAATGCACAACGGGAAATTCAGTATCGCCAAGATGTACAGAGCCATCAGACCACAAGAAAGTAAGGTTCAGTGGAAGAGATCTATCTGCAATAACAAGGCCACCCCAAAAAGCATTTTCATCCTCTAGCTTGCTTTTAAGGGGAGGTTGTCTACTACGGACAAATTATTCCAATGGATGTTGGTGGATAACAAGACATGTGTGCTATGTGACAAAGAGGAGGAAACTACAAATCACCTATTTTTCAAATGTGAGTATAGCTCAGAGGTTTGGCAAGAGGTGCTGAATACACTGAAAATCAAGGGCACCAATTGCTTCGAACAGATCAGAGAAGAAGTGGAGAAGAGCAGCACGAAAAGGCAAGCAGGTGCACAAATGTTACCTATGTTCTTTGCTGAGGCTGTTTATGGAATCTGGTTGGAAAGAAATAGTAAAGTCTTCAACAAAAGCTGCAGACCCCCAGGGATGCTATTGAGAAGTATTTGCTATAATGTTGCTAGTAGATGTAATGAGGATTATAGAGCAAGCCTAATCCATTAATAAGGATAGGATGCCTTTTGATATTTATTTTTTGGTTAGATACCCAGGTTTCATGTTTATAGCTTGGGTTCTTGGGAGGGAGGGAACTAGCAGGTTGGCTAAGATCATTGGAGATTCACTTCTATGATTCCCACAACCTATAGTGCACTTTTGTAACTAGGGGTTTTAGGCTAGGCTGTAATATCTGCCTTTTTTGACTTTGGTATATATATTTCACACTTACCAAAAAAAAAAGAAAGAAAGAGAGAGAAACTACAGAGGTTCTTTAATTTTGGTGAAGAAGGAAAATGGAGAGAGGAGGAGCAAGAAGGAAGATAAAATGAGGAAATTATTTTTAAATAATGAAGGTAATAAAGAAGATGATGATAATGAAGGTAATAAAGAAGATGATGATAATGAAGGTAATTAAGAAGATGATGATGATTGAAAAAAAAATGGAGAAGATGGAGGGAGAAGGAAGAAGGAAGGAAGATGGAGAAGGAAGATTAGAAAAAAAAGGGTATGTATTAAAATTGTTAATATTATTGTCGTTATTATAAAAGAAAAGCATAAACCACTCAGAAGTTAACATGTGTGCAATTTAACTTGTCAAACCGGTCACATACACATTGTTAACAGCATGTAAAGGTCCATTTTGAAAAGATAGGGTATAAAGGTGGGATTATTTTGGAATAAATGAAAGGTGGGATTATTTTTAGCAGAAAACTCAAAGATGGGATTATTTATTTCCATTTTTCCTATTTTTTTATAATACATTTACATGCATATTTACATACACATTAATGTACTTCTTCCTTTTTTCTCAGGTTTGGTAATTTGATCACTTTCCATCTCTTGCCTTATAAAACAGTAAGGCTAAAATTTTTCCAATAGGCATGAGATGGAGTGAACGAGCATCAATTCGTTGTTCTGTCAATAATATACGGGAGGCCATACATGATTTGCACATGGAACACGTAACAATTTTAGACCGCACGAGTAATATATAATATGTGTTTATACTAACTATTACTTGACGCAAGTTGATTTTCGTCCCTGGGACTGTGTGCCAAACATTAGCCCCAGATTCAAACCAATCCTCCTTTGGATGAGGCGAGAATTTTGTTGAGAAGTGGGTGGCAATTAGTTTGGTTTTTGGGCGAACGTGTGGTTCGCCAAACATATGCTTCATATCCTATCGTACCCACCGATCCACAGGTGTCAATGTTACATCCCAGTAGAGTATCCCCCGATATGGTTGAGAATTTTTCAAGGGGTATGACAGCTCGTGAACTGGTCTTTGTTCGGTCGGATTATGGTGCTTGGATCTATGATCGACTAAGACCTTTTCCCATCTTTATTGAGGTAGATTATTCTTTACTATCTTCATTTATTTCATCAATACTTTTATATTAATTTTTTTATTTTTAGAATGATGAAATTGAAGGATGTGAACTCCCTAGTTAAGAAATTAGATATTTAGATTGTTTTAGCAATCTAGTCATTGATAACGTGCCTTTTGCGGAACCGGAGGAAGAAGATGTTCCGTATGTTCCTGATAATGTCAAAACGGTAAGCCTTTGGCTTTTTAGTAAAATATTGATAACATTTTTAGCAAGACTCATAATGATTTTGTGTAGGTTCCAAAAGCTACAATGAACAAGGTGATTAAGTCCCTTAATGCCTTTCGCACTGCTTTTTGGAAAACCAAACATGCATTTTCATGTCAAAGCATGGCTATGGCTAGGGTAAGCTTCTTCCTTTATTTTTGTATATTATTATTTTTTTTAATTTTTTTTGGAAGCAACATATTATTCATGTCATCTTTTGTTTAGGATGTGGCTCCTCGTCAATTCACTTACATATCCACCACACACACCAAGGCCACGCCATGCTGCAGAAACTAGGTCTCCTTTTGGGTCCCCATATCTAATAAGCGGTCGACCTAGATTTCGTGCAGAGTCTAACATGCGCCCAAGTGGTCATATGAGTTCCCACGATGTAAGGGATCAACCACATGAGTCCTTTTATGACTACCAATATGATCAGTTTAGCAGTGATTGGGACCAAGGGTCTAGCCAACTTTACATGGATTCAAACATGTGGAGTCAATATGAAGTGCCCAGATTCCTGAGAATTAATGTACCTATCACTGACCCTTCAAGACATTCAGTTGATGTTGCACGTACTCAGACAGTTCATATGCCTATATCTGAGCCTTCAAGACATTCAACTAATGCAACTACTCCACGCAAACGGGCTATGCAATATTTATTTAATTAGTTAAGGCTAAGTTCCATAACTTTGTATAAGATCATGGATCTTTTAATTTTTAGGCCGTCTTAGGCCCCCCTTTATAAAAAAATTCAAATCCTTTTTAATATTAATAAAAAAAACCTAGGGTCATTGTTTAATTATATATATATATATATATTGTGTTGGAGAGTATTATTCGACTTACTCCACAAAAATAAAAAATACAAAAAAAGGTGATGTCCAAAGAATAAGTTAGAAGGGAAATGGGTATCCGACATGAAAGATTAAAATAAAGAAAAATCAAAAGAAAAATAAATAAATAAAATTATAGGAAATAAGAAAAAATAAAAAAGATATTTCGAATTCCAAAAGTAAGCGATCTATTTTTTTTAAAGCAAATATCAGCGAATGTATTTTCTTTACGCTAACAATTTAGCGTGTTATGCAAGAAAACGCTGATGGTGCAGCATAAGATTTTTATTCGCGCTACAAAATCAGTGTAATATACTTTCCATCGCTACTGGAATCAAAGATAAAGGAAAGTATTTGGTGGAAAAATATTTTATCTTTAATAATCAGCGTATAAAATATTTTAACATTGTTTGAGAAGCGCATTTTCCTAGGATACGTTGATTGTGTAGCGCATTTTCCTAGGATACGTTGATTGTGCAGCGCATTTTCCATAAATTCGCTGATTATGCAGCGCATTTTAATAAGACGCGCTGACAACTTTAGCGTAGTAGAAGAAGATTACGGTAACAGAAAAGTTTTATTTATAACTTGTAATTGATCTTTTCATTCATACTCTTAAGCCCTAACACACTGAGAGAGAGAAAAGAGAGAAAAAAAAACTATGGCTATCATCAAGATGGGTTCTTCTCGCTATGAATTGGAACTTCATTAATGCGGCAATCGACTATTGGGATCCCCAATTTCATGTTTTTGTCTTTAGAGATAATGAAATTGCTCCACTTCCTTCGAATTTAGTGCTATTATTGGGTCTCCTATTGAGGCGCTCCCCACTGTCCCTTCTCTTCAACAAGGTTTTGGTAAGGATTTTCAACGCTTATTTGGTTTAACTAAATCTGAAGTTAAAGAAATTGTAAGCGGCAAAACTGACTTATTAAAAATAATTGCCAAGTTTTTTGTGCCGTCTACAAACTTAATTGTGCTTTATGTCTTTGTTTGTTAAGTGCTTTTTTATTTGTTAATGATGGGGGAAATATGGGGGATGCGTCCTTAATAACTATTGTGGAGCAAATTGAAAGTGATCGCACTCCTATGCCACTGGTCCTTGGGGAAACTATTATTGCGCTGGACGCATGCAAGGCAGATTCCTCACGAAGCCTCTTTGGTAGTCCAATTTTGCTACAGGTATTTTTTATTAACCATGGGCTAAATATTGTCATCATTTTGTAACAATTTAGTAAGCGTTTTTTATTTACTCACGCTAGATAATCAGCGCGTTTAATGGAAAAACGCTGATTGTCTTATCGAAAATGAAAGGAAAACGTGGATACCGCATCGAAGTTTTTTATATTTGCGCTGCTTTAATAGCGTGTTTCAATTGCTTACGATAAGACAAATTTATTTTTTTAGTTTTTTTAATTAATAAATAATATATATATATATATAATTATTTTATTTTATTTATTTTATGGTTAGCGAGTATGAGCATTATACGTTGTTGCTATAGCGACTATTGTTTTTAGCTGCTAATGCGTTAGCATAAAATATTATGAAACGCTATACTATCAGCGTTAAAAAATGGTACTCACTGCTCTCTTTTTTTCTTTTTTTATACAGTCAAGAATTACACAATAATTTGTCTCTCCTTTTGTATTTAGATTTGGTTGTCGGAAAGACTCAAGACCATTGAGCAACCTCTTAACTTGAGTAGTTATAACTTCAAATCATTTACACAATAATTTGTCTCTCCTTTTGTATTTAGATCATTTACTTCAAAGAAGGACAATTGCTGAATGGATATCCTTAATGTCACATGGAGAATTGTCCGTGAGGTGGGTGGTGCCTTGGTGGTTTATTAAGGAGATGGCCGGAAGTCATGACTCAAGTTCCCATATGCGTTTGTTGGGTTTAAGGAGTATCACATTCCTTTTTCCCACTCACGTATTGAGACAATACGGTATGCGCCAAGTCATCCCTCCACTTGATACTAATCCTATGCCTTGTCCTCAATTACATGGTCATCCTATTGCTACATGGATCAAATATTGGACCAAGCTCCCAAGATGGGCCTTCCCAAGGAATAGTTCTTCTCTTCAATTGACCATCCATTACAAAACATGGATGCTTGCTAAAACAAAAGATGAGAGAGACAAGGCCCGGGGTTTTGAGATGACACTATTGACCAAGGCTCCAAAGGCCTAATTCAAAGAGAACATGAACCATGTAAAAGAGGGCCCAAGGTCCAAAGGGGAAATGAATCCGATTTTAAAAAGAAAAACACATTCTCACTCAGTTTTTGATAGATTGGAGCCCATGGTAAAGAGGTATGTTCCTTCAATGTTGGGGTTCAATTTCGGACTCCTAGGCCTAATCCTCCTAAAAGGCAACCTAATCCTCCTAAGAGACAAGACTTTCCCTAAGGGAAAGGGAAAAGGAAGATGGCGTGTACTAGGGAAAAAGATGGAAAGATTCCGCCCAAGCCCAACACGGAGCAAAATGGTGAAGGTCCTTCTTAGATGAATGATGTTGAAATACCCAAAGAAGCTCCTATACCTATGGATGAGGATTCTAAGGATGAGGACCCAAAGCATATTCGCAAAGACAAACAAGAGTAGTGTTTTTTTTTTTTTTTTTGTTATTGCTTTCAATAAAGTGCATGTGCACTACTAGTTTATCTTAGGAGTAATTTGGATTTTGCTTAAAAAAATGCTCTCTTATTTTAATGGACATTATTATTATTATTTTGCAATGGATCGGATTTTATTTATTACAAGGTTTTTTTTATTAATAATAATGTCCAATAAATTTTGCATTAATCAGGTCGAACACAAGACGAGTTGCCTACGTATCCCCATATAGAAATCAGACCGTGCGTAGTTATTATATGCAAATAATTATTCAACGAACATAGTGAGCCTTTTAATGATCCAAAGTGGGCTCAAATGTTCAACCTTTCAAATTGCTTGAATAAAAGCGAAAAAATGGGTTTTTTTAATAATAATAAAAAAGAGCAAACAAAATTAGCGAAAATTTATTAGACTCATCAGTGCTACATTTAATTTATAGCTGACATTTTTTATTATTTCTCTTTATTATTATTATTTTTAGTAGAGAAAGAAAAAAAAACAAAATAGGTTAAGGTCTCTTATTTGCAAACCTATGTGCCTATCGTTGGTTTAATGTAAGCCTATGTGAGCCTATATTTTTCTTGACATGAGCCACAAATGTAACGAACTTTGGAATGAGTCCATGATTGTCTTGCAAATTAGCCAATTAAGCATAAACCTTTTTTAGTTGATCGAGATTAGTTAGTTGAGAAAATTATGCTCCATCTATATCAACTAATTTTACCGTACCTCTGGATAAAACTTTGGAGCAAGTAAGATGTTGGACATTCGTTTTATCTCTCACACGATCTTCATACCAATCAATTTTTATGGTGTTTGAATAAAGAACTATGGGTGGAGGGATATTAACATTAAGACTAGTCACATATATGTCTTCAACATCGTCATCCCATATACCACAAATATGATCATATGCATCCGTTATGGTAATATACTTGGCATATTCAATGGGTGTGATATAGCTTAAGGTATCAATTACGTCACCCATAGAATCTATTGAGAATATGGACATTTGACCACCAAATGGGTTGTTATTGTTATTGGCTTTTGAGGAGGAATAGTCAAGTGCCCATCCTCAATCATATCTTGCAAAATGTGTTTCAGAAATCAGAACCCAACATTGTTTGGTGGTATGTCCATTCCCTCTATGGTTTTTTCACCAAGAGTTCGAATTCTATTTTGGGCTTCTTTTCTCAACCGGAGGGTCCGGAGTTGGCCCAATTGGATGTAAAGAATTTTGACTATTCAGACGGTCAAAAGCTTGGGTATAGGTCATATTAATTGGAGTAAAATTTCTGTCTCTTACTCATTTTCTAGCTTTAATGGGTGCAGATCCAAAAGTCTCCAAAGCATTCACCTCATTACTCTTTGAGGATTCACTTTTTTTCTGAGTGTATCCTCCTTTATAAGCCTGGGGTTTTGATTGGTTTTTTAGCAAATCATTTTCAATTCTAGTTATTCCCGACATCATAGACTCTTTTGAATGAATCAATGCCTTGATACTTGAGATGTTTTTGATATGGATTAGTTAAGTTGTCAACGAACCTTTGGACTAGTTCTGCATCAGAGGGGTTTTGGACCAAGTGGATCACTTTTTCCCTATAACGAGAAAAGAAGGCGGTGAATCCTTCTTCGACCCCTTGTTTTAACGCTTCAAGTTCTCGAAGTGTGACCTGAAATTCCATGTTATCTTTGTATTGATTAATGAATTCCTTGGTCACAGCATCTCAAGTTGAAACTCGATCACTACTTAAATAATAGAACCAATTCTTTGGAATCGGATCCAACGATAAGGGAAAGGTCACTGGATAAAACAAAGGATCAACTCCTTTTATGGTCATGGACCCGACAAAGCTCTTAAGGTGGTTGACGGGATTGCCCGTCACCTTAAATTTTGGGAGGGTAGAAATATCAAATTTTTCAGAGAGAACGACGACCACAGTTTTAGGGATGTTGGCAGTATAAAAGTTATACATTTTGCCACCCTTGGAAGAATTAAGAATGAGATTTTCGATCTCTTTGTTTTTTGTTTTGTCCTCCTCCTCCCTTCTGGCTTCTAATTCAGCAAAGTAATTTTTTTCAGCAGCGCGCTCAGCCTCAATTTCGGCAAGATGCTAATTTTCTACATCTCGCTCCGCCTCCATTTCAGCAAGGCGCTTATTCAAGCCAGCACGAGTAGCTTCAATGTTGTCTTCACCCATGTTTGGACTAGGAGAGGTTGGAACGGAATTTAAGGGAGAATTTAGAGTGAAGAACTCGAAATCCTCACAATTTCTTGTATAGAACTTGGAGTAAATAATGAATGATCGTTGCAAGTTAACCGTTCTAGATGTTGATTTGGATCGCGACGCCAAGCACTAGGACCAGCCCTTAAGGAATTCAAAAATAATAAAAAAAATTACTTAGGATCTTAAAATGGAGGGAAAAAAATAAATAAATAAATAAAGGGAAAAAGGGGGAAAATGAAAATAAAAAAGAAAAAAATATGTTAGCGAATTAAGTCAAAACACACTGATCCTATAGCGTGTTTAGATATGTCACGCTGATAAGGCAGTGTTTTACATATGAATGCGCTGACGTGACAGCGTTTTGGCTTCTAATTCGTTGATATTTTTTTTATTATTTTTTTTTTTTGGAAAGTTTTTTTAAAAAAGAAATAAAGAATTAAAATAAAAAGATTCGGATGGTTAGCTTCATTACAGTTTTAAAACTAGACTAATTAAATCCTACTTAAAAGATATAATTAGTCAAATTTTAAGCTGATTTAATTTATATTAATAATTTCAAATCAAATCGTAAAAATTATTAATGTAAATAAAATCTTTCACTTTAATGAATGGGGAAGGTTAGTTAATTCCTAATTAATACAAGATTATGTTAACTAATTAAAATTGATATCTTAAAAAGTCTTTGAGATTGAAGTAATAAAATCCTATTTAAAGGGTAATATTAATAAAATCTCTTTTTTTAATATATTTGAAGGATATCATTTGTTTTAATCAAGTTAACATAAATCTCGTAACTAAGCAAGTTAGAATCCTAAGGTCAACTAGCCAATCAAGCATTACCAGGAAATAAAATATATACAAAACAACAAGCAAATAAATTACAACTTTATGCAAAGTCTATATGGTTATTGTGTAAAGGTCATAAGGGTCCTACATCTATAGAGTGTGCTTCAACACTTTGCGAAAAAACCTTCAGTTATGAAGTGTCTCCCAACCAAGCACCATGGGTAGCTTGGAAATTGATGTAGTCGGGATATGGTTCCATTTTGCTCGGCTACTTAGAGGCCATGAGCCCCACCAAGTCAACAGTTTCTCCCCAAAAGGGTTAAAATAATGGGTTAAGCCTAAGACATATTTCAAACACATGGAGGCTAAGTGTTTGTCACATGTATGCAATAATTTGAAAATAAAAAAAATTAATAAAATAAAATAAAATAAAAAATACAATTTGTTTTAAATATAACAAATATATTTAATTGAGAGATAATTTTCAAGTCGCCATCTTTAGAGAATTATCGAAATAATTTCCTAAGTTGTCCCCAGCGGATTCGCCACTGTAGAAGCCACCGCCGGCTCTCCACATTTTTTTTTTTGCTTCCCCCTCCCGTCGCCGCCGAGAGGCCATATTAGACCTGGGCATATTGGCGATGGGAGGAAGAAATGGACTTGATAGAGGGAAGAAAAGATATAATGAAAGGGACAGTGTATTAGTAGGAGTCGCCAATGAGTTTTAGGAATAAACTCATAAACCATGTATTTAGATAAAAATTACGAATGGGACACGATTTAGGGACGGATCTAAATAGCACGATTTTGCCCCTTCAATCCCATGGGGATGACTCCAAAAAATGGTCATTCGAAGCAAAGATTGAATTCTGGGGCAAGGGTACTAATACAGCGGAATGCGTCATACTAGCCCATAGATGGCCTTTACTACTCAATTATAAATATACAAGTTATATCAAAAACCACATTATCATTTTACAACCTAAATAAAGAAAACTACTAATGTTGAGTGGAAATCACATAAACTAATTAATTAAGTCAACTATTTTAAGATTGATTTAGGGAGCCTAAACATGCCTCAATATTATTGTCCAAAAGAATTATCTTATTTATGTGATAAATTAATAGGTTTAATCCTTTAACAAAATAAAGTGTGAAAAGCATTAAAAAGCATATACAAAAAAAATTAAATAAAAAGAGACATAAACATTTTTATTATAAAGTAAATCAGTGTGAAACTCGAAGGCACGCTGATCCGTCACCGTAGAAAAAAGAAATACGCTGATTAATCAACGCCGAAAGATAAACAATACGTTTATTAATCAGCGTGCCATAAAAATCAATAACGCTCTTAACAAAGAAATGCTCCTGGACCCTCAGTAAAATACTGAAATGCAGGGATATTATCAACCAGCTTGGAGGGTGGCAGTCAATCATGCAAAACGGGAAGTTCAAAATCTCTCTGATGTATAAAGCTCTTAGGCCCCAAGGAGAGAAATTGCCGTGGAAAAGAACCATTTGCAACAACAAAGCGTCTCCAAAGAGCATATTTATCCTATGGCTAGCAGTACAACACAGACTTGCAACGCGTGATAGGCTAACCAATTGGAAGATCAAATGTAATCCAATGTGTGTCCTATGTGAGAAGGAGCCTGAAACTATGAAGCACCTGTTCTTTGAATGTGACTATGGAGCAGCAATTTGGCAAGCAATCACTAACCTACTGAAAGTTAATCTCCATAATGACTTCCAAATTTTACAACAGATAGTGGAGAAGGTAGCAGGAAGAAGAACAATAAGGAACAGCTAATCCCTATGTTGTTTGCAAAAGTTGTTTATGGTGTTTGGCCAACTAATATTTTATATAGGCAAATTGTGTTTAATGTAGCTTGTAGATGTAGTCATAAATGTAGGGAGTATTTAGTTGGCTAACTCACATAAATGTTAGTATTTTGGGGTTTTTGGGATGATTAGAAGCTTATGGTTGCCTAAGATCAAGGAGGGCATGTCCTACCTGATGTAACACAACCAGTAGCTTTTTTTTTAATCTTAGTGGTTATATTGGATTAGGATGTATGTTTCCTTTTCCTCCGTTTTTGGTATAAAACATCTATTTACCAAAAAAAAAAAAATCAATAACGCGCTGCTATACTTTAGAAAAAAAATATAAAAAAGGATATAAAAAAGTATAAAATAAAATTAAGGCCATCAGGAAAACTAACCACTTCTCCTTTGAAGAACACCTTTTATGAGTATTATTATGAACAACAACTTGCCCCGAATTATCTCCGTTAGAAATTTCGGCCACTTTTTTTTATGTGAATACAAAGAAGAAAACCCTTTTTTTAAGGAAAAATGGAATTTAATAATCCCACCTCTTGGTGGTCTGCTCAAAATAATCTCACCTTTAATTTATTTCAAACTAATCCCACCTTTATATATCAGTTGCTTAAAATAATCCCACCTTTATTTTTTTTCTTCTCAAAATGGACCGATTTTGGGTGATATAGTCCATTTTAAGCAGATGATGTATAAAGGTGGGATTATTTTGAAATAAATTAAAGGTGGGATTATTTTGAGCAGACCACCAAAAGGTGGGATTATTAAATTCCATTTTTCCTTTTTTTAATTATTTAAGAGAATTTTTATATATGTTTTTTTTAAACACGTGTGTGGAATAAGTATAATTTGCTTAAAGAAATCCCTTTTTCTATTTTTTCATTGAAAAAAAACTAGTATTTATAGCTGAGCGAGTCAGTGAAAAATACACTGATGAGTCAGTGTATCATCACTGATCACGCTATTTGGTCAGCGAAAATAATTTTATAACGCTGAAAGAATCAGCGTTAAAGTTTATTAAGCGTTGACAGGTCAGCGAGTATATATTAACATCGCTGACATATCACATTTAGTCAATTAACATGATTTGCCAGCGATTAATAGATAGACTCGCTAACGTGTCTAGCGTGTGTCATTGGAGCACGCTAATTGGTCAGCGTAAGAAATTTTGACACGCTGATGTCTAAGCGTTAGCCAATTTAAAACGCTGACTTTTTTTAATTTTTTTTTTCATTCTGTACAAAATATATTGGGCCTTGAAAAACACATTTTAATTTATTTATTTTATTTTGGGCCAGCCTTTTTTATTACATGGAAATTGTTTTTGGGCTTAGAATATTTAGAAAATAATAATAGGCCTAGTATTGTCCATGTATACTCAAGTGTGCATTCCTCTAGAGAAATGAGCGTATGTCATCGTCATTGAACCTTTTCCTCGGGACAGAGGACTAAATGTGATATCAACACCTAGTCATGGTGCCTTTTTGACACCCGCAAGCCTTACTCTCTAGTCTCCATTTAGAACCTCGGCTAGGCAGATTTCTAACTGGACATCTCATGCATAGGCGTGCCAATGTGCTAAGTGAATTATGTGCCCACACCTTGAATAGATTCTAGCATTACAATATAACCTCACCCCAAGTCACATATAAACCATGGTTACTCCACATGTTGATTTCCAAAATGCATTTAGAACCACTAGGATTGCATTCATCATTGTAAATCCTCCCCATCTTTCAAAAAGAAAAAAAGAAAAGAAAATGAAAAATGGGAAGAGGACATTCTGCATCATGCATTCTCCAAAGAAGTAACCATGCTTGGGAGCATACATTACATGAGTCATCAGTGTCATCAGGATAATCTTGCTCATTTTGTTGTTTTTTTGCTCATTCCGGATATATAGTAGACCCATTGATATATGCGTAGGGGTCCAATGCCCTAGTGACGTTACATAATCTATTACTTTACCTTACTATGGATTATCCTACATTCCATAACATAATGACCATAAATTAAAGATACAAAATCTTACAAAAGTTTTTGCCTAAATGAAGCACCAGATGTTAGGGGTGTCCAAAACAAACACGGCCCGATGACCTGACCCGAAAGAAACTGAAAGATGAAAATGTTGGAGGTAAAAAGAAAAAAAAATCTCTAATGTTTGGGATCATTTTATTGTGATTCCTAATAATGAAAATTATGCTAAGTGTTCTTATTGAGGGGCCAAAATTTCTTGTTCTTCTAAAAATGGAACTAATGTCATGGCACGACACACTAAATGGTGTAAAATGTCTCCTTGCTATGTAGATAGGTCACAAACACTCTAAGAGTTTGAGTCAAGGACTAAGATTAATACCGATGGGAGTGTTGCGACTTTTAAGATTCCTAAATTATGGAAATTTAATCATAACGAGGTTAGGAAAGCACTTGCTAAAATGTTGATTTTAGATGATTTGCCTTTTGCTTTTGTTGAACGTGAAGGTTTTCGTCAATTTTTTAAAGTTGTTATTCCTGATTTTGTTCCTCCCTCACGTTCTACTATTAGAAGAGATTGTTATGGGCTTTTTATTGAACAAAAGAAAATTTTAAAGACTTTTTTCAACAACTTGTCTTCTAGATTGTGTGCTCGTTTACATTATTTGAATAGAGATGATGTAATGCCCCGGATTTGTGTTGCATTTGCTTTGATAGTTTTGCTTGAATTTATATTTGTTTTTGTGCATGGTCTAAATTTATTTGGGCTATTTTGTTGCTTGCGTGTGATTATTTTATTTTATTTTATATTATTTTATGTTATTTTAATTATTTAGAATTATTAAGTTTCTAATTAATTAATTTTGGGTCAAGTCCAAAATTAATCATGATTAACCATGCTTAAGTGCAAGTGGCCCATTAGCAATATTTAGCCCATTTCCTTTGAGCTCCCAACCGCCTCCCCTCCCTAGCTTGGCTTGGCTTAATTGCCACTTGTTTTATGTTCACACCCAACGAACTTCTATAAATAGAGGTGTTAGTAAGGCATTAGGATCATTTGCTCACTTAATCATCTTTTGTTCACAATCAAACTAAACACACTCCATTTTACTCCATTTCACACGCCTATTTTGGCTAAAAATTTCCATCAATTGATCATCAACTTTTTCAACCCAAAAACATAAAGATTCATCTTCCATTGATCTTTAGGGTTGATTAAACCTATTTAATCTTCAATAATTTCATTCAAGATCACTTGTTCGGGTTTGGTTCCGGGTTGGTTCGAGTTGGGTAATCGTGTTCGTGGGGTGCTCGTGTGGTTCGTGGTGGTGCACGGTGGTTCATGTACGGATGGTGGTGCTCGTGTGCGGTGGTCGTGCGTTGTAACGCCCCAGATTTTGGGCTAGTTTCGTATTTATTTTCTTGTATTTAGTCTGTATCGGTGCATGGTCTAAAATTTATTTTAGACTATTTTTAATGTTTGAATGTAACCATTATTATTTAATGGTTAATTATTTCTTTATTTTGTTTTATTTTAATTAATTAGAATTTTATTATTTAATTTTCTAAATTAATTAATTAGTTTTGGGCCAAGTGCAAAATTATCCATGATTAGTCATGAATTAGTGCAAATGGCCCAAGAGATCATTTTGGCCCTTGTTTAAAGCCCATAACCGGCCCCTCTTAGAGTTGATGGCAAGTTTTGCCACTTGCTTCATGTTCACACCTACACTAACCTCTATAAATAGAGGAGTTAGTAAGGCCTTAAGGGTATTGGTTCATTTGCTAAATCAATCATCCTTTGCCATCTCTTTTAAAGGCAAACTTTCTCTCCATTTTGCCTTACACTCTCACGCCATTTTTGATTAGATGAACACCCAAAATTGTTCATCATCTTTTCTAAACCAAAACTTAAAGATTATGTATCCTTTGATCTTTAAGTATTAAAACATATTCTAAACCCCAACAATTTCATTCAAGATTGCTAGTTTGGTGTGGTTTTGGGCATGGTTTGTATGGGTGTTCGTGGGTGCTCGTGCAAGGCAGCCGTGTGGATGAATCGTGGTTGGTTCGAGGTTGGTTCGTGGCTGGTTCGAGGTTTTTTCGTGGCTGGTTTGTGTCTGGACCGTGGCTGGACGTGGTGCTGACTGGGCAGCAGCCGTGTGGCCTGACTGGGCAGCAGCCGTGTGGTGCTGACTGGGCAGCGTGGTGGCAGCATGGTGGCATCTTGGTTGTTGTGTTCGTGTGCAAATGGAACCGCGTTGCTAGGCCGTGTGTATGAGTGTTCCGGGCAGCAAGTGTTTGTGTTGAATTTGTGTGTAAATCTTCAATAAGGTAACATACTAACTCAACTTAATTGGTATACTATGTTTATAGTATGAATTAAATGCATGTTTGGGTTGTTTGATGATGTTTATTCATGATTTTGTATATGGTTTGTAATCTGATTTTTAAATGGATTTCATGATGTTTTAATGGTGGTTTTTATGATTTTAAGATTGAATTTATGTTGTTTAGAAATCATGAAGATTGGGTTAAAGTTTGATGAATTTTGGATTATTGGAAGTAGTATTTTCGTATGGTTTGATGATTGATCATGCGTGTGATTATGTATGAGTTTGGATGAGTTCTTGGTTGAAGATCTTGAATCTTGATTGAGTTCTTGGTTGAAGATCTTGAATCTTGAACGAGTTCTTTATAAATCTTTGATGAGTTCTTTGAGTTCTTGATTGAATCTTGAAAGTTAAAGAAATTGATTTAAAGAATAAAGAAAGTTAAAGAATATGTTTAATTCGATTAAAGAATGATTATAGATTGATGATTTATGATTGGTTAGACTCAAGATTAAGGCTAGAGGCAGTTCTTGAGAATAACTTCGATGATTTAACTAGTTAATTTCGAGAATCAAGGCTAGAGGCAATTCTTGAACTTAATTTAGTTATGTTGGGTAATAATAATGAATAATATGTATAAAATGATTAAATGAATTAATTAAAGTTTAGCTTGATTTCAT
Source organism: Salicornia ramosissima (assembly GCA_951394345.1). Classification (NCBI taxonomy): domain Eukaryota; kingdom Viridiplantae; phylum Streptophyta; class Magnoliopsida; order Caryophyllales; family Amaranthaceae; genus Salicornia; species Salicornia ramosissima. The sequence continues at coordinate 25,312,998 of OX596235.1, forward strand.
TTTTTTAGACGCCTGATACTTTGAGTAAGATTCATTGTATTTGGGTTAAGACGTTGCCCCTATTCCATCCGCGGTATTGGGATAGTTGGAGTCATACTGTGTGGTCTTTGTGAATTTCCAGTAAGATTGGTTTCACGAGACATGGATTTCCAGTAAGATTGGTTTCATGGGGTTTGGGAGTAAGATTCTCAAATCCGAGCACAGTAGAAAGTTCGAGCGCGTAAGATGCGTTCGTACGAGCACAGTCCGGTCTAGAAATTGAATGATTGCGCCAAAGATAGAGTTAGGTTGGATGTCGAGTTGAGTCGAGTTGAGATTACGAGTTTGAGGATGTTCTCGTGTCTTTTTGGGATTTAATTGTGATTATTGATGTTTGATTTATGCTATGTACATGTGTGTTCCCATTAGGGTGAGTCAGTTATGTTACTCGCCACTGATGGTGGACTGTTGTTGTACTTTTCAGGTACTTCAGATGACGATGCTCTTGCTTAACTTTGGGTTGGGCGAGCGACGTTTATTATTTCTATTGCCTGATGTATTTTCCATTACAGTTGTTTATAGATAGTATTGACGTATTGCATAGACTTTATACGTTATTGTATGGACTTTCATACGTTGTTTTAGACTCTGACGTGTGGTTAGAGTTACTTGTATTTTTAGTTTGACTTTTGGGATTAGTATGTACAAACTTGTGGGTATTTGTACGTTTGTGGTTTATTAATAATATTTTGAGGAATTAGTTTTAATTTCTTAGGTTTTTGAGTTGTAGTTTATAACTAATCGACTCGTCGGTTTCTTCCGCCCCGGTTTAAGCGAGTCGGGTCGTTACATGCGTGGTGCCTTGCGTGGTGGTGCGTGTTCGAGTGGTGCTGCACGGTGGTTCGAGTGGTGGTCTTGTGGTGGCCGTGTGTTGTTCGTACCGTGTCCGTGCGGTTGGTGGGCCATGAAGTGCAAGGTTCCGGGCAGCAAGTTTTTAATTGTCTTTTACGATCAACTTTTGTCAAGGTAACATGCTTTTTCATCCTAGATTGAATACCATGATCATAGGATAGCTTTGGTGACCAAATTAGTCTAAAAAGTGTGATGAATTTGAGTAAACAAACCCATTTTTATGCGTGTAAATAGGTGCTGATTTTTTATAATATAATATGATCTTTATGCAATTTAAGTCATGAATTATGTATTGTGACATGATTATGTATCTATGTATCTATGTATTATGACATGATTATGTATCTATGTATGAAGTCGAAATCAAGATTTGTGTCATGATTATGAGTGTATATTTGGTGTTATTTATAATAGTGTTCTTGTTAATCTTGATGGGTTTCATGTGAATCTTGAATTGATGATTGACGAATTAAGTTAAAGAATGCGCGTGCGATGAATAATTTGATGATGGCTAATGTTTCTTGAAGTTTCTTGAGTATTTTATAATGAATCTTGATTTTCTTGATTTTTGGTTAATTAAGTCGATAAGTATAGATTATGTGGTTTAGGTTAAAGAAAGTTAAAGAAAGTCTAAAGAACGATTAAAGAAGTTCAAAGAAAGTAATGTACATAGTTAAACTCAAGTAAAGACGTAAGATGTAGGCTTGAGAATAACCAAGATGTAATGAATTTTAAAGATTAGCTTGAATTTGCATATGAGAAGCCTAATCGTAGAGTAAGATTCTAAGACTTGGGTTAAGACGCTGCCACTATCCTAACCGCAGTATTGGGGTAGTTTATACTTGTTATGTCGTCTTTATGATATGGGTCCGTAAGATGGGTTCATGGGTGTGGGAGTAAGATTCTCATCCCCGACATAATAAGAAGTTCGATCACGTAAAATGTGTTCGTACGAGCATAGTCCGGTCTGATATGTAAATGTTAACGACAAAGATGTGGTAAAGTTTAAGTATAGTTTAATAAGTTGTTAGTTGTATTTCTTAGCACTAGAGATGGCGACGGACCGGATCCTGATGGATCCAGATCCAGATCCGTTTTTAGAACCTGGATCCGGATCCGATCCGGATCCGATGAATCCATAAAATCAGGATTCAAATCCGCATCCTGCGGATCCGGATCTAAAACGGATCCTTTTATCAAATCAAAATATTATACCTAATTAAAACTTTTGATGCATTAAAATTATCATTTCATCAAATACATAATTAATATGCACATTAAAACCCACTAGTCCACTACTAACATCATCAACATCCTAAATAAAAGACCAATCATAATGACAATTTGTCCCATACAATTACATAATTAACATTGAAATATTTAGCATTAAAAAACAAGAAAAAAAAAATCATAATTACAAGTTTAAAACTTATATAATTATATACTCAATACACATGTGTTTATTTTAGAAAAAACGGATCCGCGGATCCGGATCCGATGTAGAGATCCGGATCCGGATCCGCATTTTCTCAACCGATCCGGACCCGATCTGGATCCACGCGGATCCAAAATATGAAGATCTATATCCTAAAAAACAGATCTAGATCCGTGGATCCAGGGCGGATCCAAGATCCATTGCCATATCTACTTGGCACTGTTATTTAAGCTTTGCTTGTCTATTCTGTGTGATTGTTTGTTTTAATTGGCTGATCTGTTTTATGTTCATATATATCCACTTTAGGGTGGAACTGTTATGTTACTCGCCACTGATGGTGGATTTATATTTTCAGGTAACTCTGATGGTGACGGTGATGCTTAGCTTTGGGATTGGGCGAGCGTCGTTGTATATTTTCCTTTGTAGTTTGTATTTCATTATTAGGATTTGGATTTTTGATAGTTTGTATACTCTAACTCTGACTACAATTTTTGAATTTAAATCTTTAGTAGTGACTTTTTTTGAGGTTTTAGTTATGTACAAACTTGTGGTGATTGTACATTAGGGATTTTTAGAAGTATAATTTGAAGTAAAGTTTATGATTTAAAGTATGTTTGTTGTTAGTATGACAATTCGACTCGTTGGTTCTTTCCGCGACCGATTTATAAGAGTCGGGTCGTCACAGATGAACTGAACTGAACTTAATAGAGATGAACTGAACTGAACTGAATAGAAGTGTATTAATTGAACTTAATAGAGATGAACTGAACTGAACTGAATATAATCTAAAGTAAACAAGTCCTATGTCTTACTACGGATAGGACTTCATGATAAAAATTGATGTATATGTGTCTTACGGTGCATTTTATTGATGATAATTGGCAATTACATAATAGAATCATTAATTTTTGTCCGGTTGCTGGTCATTCTGGGGAGTTGATTGGGAAATCTGTTGAAAAGTGTCTGTTAGAATGGAATTTGAAAAAAGGTTTGTGTGTAATGGTTGACAATGCAAGTTCAAATGATTTGGCTATAAAATAGTTGAAAAAAATATTTAATCTTTGGGATGGGTGTGTGTTGGATTCTATGTTTTCGCATATGAGGTGTGTCACACATATTTTGAACTTGGTTGTTAAAGATGGCTTAAAAGATGTGAGTAATTTTGTTTTAAAAGTCCGAGCTACTGTGAAATATGCGAGGTCTTCCCCTTCTAGGCTTCAAAAGTTCAAGTCTGTTGAAGAGGAGAACATCACTTGTAAATGTCTTGTTTGCTTAGATGTTGAAACAATGTGAAATTCAACATATTTGATGCTTAAGACCGCTTTAGTTTTTAGGAAAGCCTTTAAGAATATTAAAACAAAGTTCTCTCCTTACAGTAAAGAACTTATGAAGCAACCGGTGGGGGTGCTCCTGCTGATGATGATTGGGATAAGATTCAATGTTTCTTACCTTTCCTTGAATTTTTTTATAATGCTACATTGAAATTGTACGGATCTCAATATGTGATGGGAAATACTTTTGTGGAAGAGATTTATGATATTAGGTACACCATATATGAACATGCTAATGACCCGAATGACGATGTTAAGAAGATGGCAAAACAAATGAAGTTGAAATTTGACAAGTATTGGGCAAATGTACATAATATTAATATATTGATGTTCATTGCATTAATTCTTGATCCAAGGAATACGATTAAGTATACGGAGCATATCGTGTGATGTTAGCAATTCCTATACTTTGTGGCAAAGGATTCATGATGCATTGAACTCATTATTTGATTGTTATGCACAAACAAATGAGGATGATGCACCTCGCCAATCTCGATTGAGAGATAGTTTTGTAAGGGAGACTGGGAATGATGAATCTTCCAATGAAAAGACCGAATTAGAGAAGTATTTAGGGGATGAACTAGAGCGTAATGTTAAAGGTTTTGATATTTTGTCATGGTGGAGTGCACAAGGAAAAACATATCCAATACTTATGACAGTGGCTCGTGATATTCTTGCTATTCCGGTTTCTTCCGTTGCATCGGAGTCCGCTTAATTTTAGCACGGGAGGACATGTTTTAGATTCTTTCCGTACTTCTTTAAGCACAAAAATGGTAGAAGCTCTTGTTTCTGGTCAAGATTGGATGCGTAGTTCTAATGCACCTATTACTATAGAAGAAAGCTTGCTTGAGTTGGAAATTATGGAAGAAGAAGGTGATTTTATGATTTTTATCAACTTACATCTTTCAAATGTTTGTTTTATATACATATATATAATGTGTGATTAATTTGTCATAAAAGACCTTATAAAATATTATTTTTGTAAGAAAAGACCTTATAAAAAATTTGTTGTAAACAGGGACCTAAAACAAAAAAAAAGTTGCAAGGAGAGACCTTACCTCTATTTTCCGACGTTGACTGTGAATTTCCGGCGTTGACTCGCTATTTCCCTCCAATTTTCGACGAATATTTTCTTCTCTATTTAACCTTTTCTTTTTTTTTTCACTATAAATTCATTTTTCCTCCACTCCCCCTCCATTTTCTCTCCTAAATTCATCTACACAAACCCTACATTAACACTTCCTTCTAGCATCTAAAATTCTCTTCTTCTGAATTTGGTTTCCTCATCTCTTACCCCTTAAATACGAAAGGATTCGTGCAAAATTGGTGGGAAATAGTGAGTCAACGCCGGAGATTCACAGTCAACGTCGAAAAATAGAGGTAAGGTCCCCCTTTGCAACTTTTTTTTTGTTTTAGGTCCCTGCTTACAACAAATTTTTTATTACAACAAATTTTTTATAAGGTCTTTTCTCACAAAATGATTGTTTTAAAAGGTCTTTTTTGACAAAATTTCCTTTTTTATTTTGTGTTTTGTAGGAATGAAGGACTTGGTTTCGGATCAACCAACGATTGTTATTGATGAGACGGTTGAAGTTTCGAATCTCACAAGTGAATGAAATGATCCCCTTTTTACTATTTAGTTTGTTTCGCGACCTTGTGGCGTTGTGCCATTATTTGAAATACTTAGTTGTTTTGAAGTTCTTTAACTTGAATGTGTAATTTAATTTGGTACTTTGGATATTTAGTTTATTAATTTGGTAGTTTGATCATAGTTTAAAACTTAAGGTTATTAGTAATTTTTAACTTAGTATCTCGATTACCAAGTTGTCAACATTGAACAATGACAACAAATTATTTGGTACGGTTTAATTTCACTCAAGGGAGTCAAGGGTCAAGACTCAAAATAATTATTTTACATTTGATGTAGCTATAAAAAAACGATAATAAATAAGTCGGGTACCTTGTGACCCAACCCGGATAACCCGAGTACCCGAGTTATCCGGGTCGGGTCATGGGCCGGCCGAACAACTACCAATAGGATGCCAATAATTTTTTTTTGGGCGCCAAAATTATTTCTCAAGTACTAAACACCTTGTCTTACTGACACATGTACCCGATCGACAAACCAAAGGTCAAAATTCAATGATGGCACCGAATTCAAGGTTCGCTCTCATGCTCGCATTGAACTTTTCATATAGTACTCCCTCTATATTTTAATATCTGCAAGATTTTCAAATAAGGCTGTAAACTAATAATTGCAACAATTTATATATTTCTAAATTTGGTAAAATTACTTTACACCTCATTTTTTCTCTCTCTTACTTTACCCTATAATATTCTTATCATTCTACCCTGACAAAAAATATCTTGGAAAATATGCTAAAGCATCTGTTGCAGATATTAAAATACGAAGGAAGTATATCACTACTATGGTTATCTATTCTCTTTATTTCATTTAGTTTTTTGTTCCTCTTAAACCTTTTACCACCAAATAGTCATAGTGTTCATCTATCCATATCCCTGGCCCATTAGAAGCATAATAAAAACCTTTTGAATTGGATGAAGCGAATCATATACGGTGGATAGAAGAATTAGTTGAATTCCGAGTTGACTCTTAGAATTGAGTAGCATTAACGTATAGTATAACACAAATATTATCAATCTATCTTATCTTAAACCCACATATAACATTAACAGCCTGTTTGATTGTTGGTAATAAATTATAGTAATATTAATGGATTTAAAGTGTAATTTGTTAAGAAAAAACTTCAAAATACCCATGAAAAACATATTTTTCATTTCCAAATTTGAAATTTCTTCTTATTTTCTATTACCATCTATTACCATTTGAAAGGGTGGTATTAGATGGGAATAGATATTTGTTAAGAAAATTAGATAAATTAGAGTTAAGCTAGCACCAACATGGGAATGAATTTTGAATTTCCTTCCAAATTTAATTATAAATTCATTCCTATTACCTCCATTTATAATCGGCTACCAAACGGGCCGTAAGAGTTTATGGCTACTACCTTACATTGCTTTGCTCCATTCAAGCAAATGCAAGGTAAGACTTATTACATTTCGAATGCAGGTAGAGTATATAGATCCAGAGTTTCACAAACATGTGATAGTTTAATAGCGAAGGAAAACCCAGGGCATGCATATTGGCGGACCCACGTTGGAACATGGGGGGACAACTGTCCCCGCAATTTTAAAAGTTAAAAACAAAAAATATTTTTAAAAAGGGTTAAATACATTTCCCGTGTGACACTTTGAAGCACAAAACAATGTAACTTGCTGTTAACTTTGTGTTTAGTTCTCGCGCAAAGCCGGGGATTGAAACCCAGTGGGCTTAAAAAAATTTCCCCTTTTCTAAAGAAACACGCATGGTGTGGTTTTGTGGTTATTTAGGAGTTTTAGGATTAATAGAAATTGCTATTGTTTTTTCCCCTTCTTTTTCACAATGTTGTCTTTTTGTTATGTATTTAACTTGAATAATTATACAAATTTTATATCGCAATACTTGCAATTTTTGTCATTTTAGATTGTAACACAAGATTTGCAATAAATATTTATTTACTTTATTTAATATAAAAAGTACTCATGTGTAAGTTTTTTTTTTTAACTTTACTTTTGTTGTTGGACCAATTAATAATATTCATTTTCACTCTATCTTTCCCATTAAATCCATTTTTTGTCTAATAGTCTGTATCACATACTTATGTAATGAGTATTGGAATACAGAGGTAGTAATTAATATTTTTCTTGATTGATTTAGCGGTTCATTTTTTTTAACTTGAGTAAATGAATACATAGGTGCTGATAACCTATAGTTGGATTAATTAGGAAAACACATAAATTTTAGTATTTGATCAACAGATTGCAAGTAAAAATGACATTTTATGCATATGGAATACAAATGTAGGAGTATTTTGAGAAAAGATATTACAATAGAATGAAATATTTTGGGTAGAGAATCAACCGTCGGAGTATAAAAATCAACTTTTTTCTATTTTAAAATATCATGTGGATTGTACGAATCTCCTCATTTAGGATTTAGAATGTAAAATTTAAGTATTAAACAATTTATGTGCTCTAGTAATTATTTTTATTTTTAGTGCCTGCTTTTTATCTGAGTTCTTAAATATCTACACTTTGTCCCCCAATTTAAAAATCCTAGGTCCGCCACTGGGCATGCATGGCATTGGAAAGGCAAAGGATGAAAGATATATAAAATTGTTAAAGCAACATTAAACACCAAATACTCATCAACCCATAACATATTAGTCAGTCTTCCACAAGCCATATGTGCCTCATAGAACAAAACTTTCTAGTTTCCAAAATCCAAAGTCTCTTCTTTGCCATCAGCAAGCCAAACTAGGTCACAAGTTTGAACCCTAGACTAGAAACAACATCTACAAGAAAATAAATAAAGATAAAAGTTGCCTACAAAATACAAATTCCTAAGAAATCGAGAGAAAGGACAGGGAGGGAATGTCTTTTATTTAGATAAACATTCGGCGAAAGCATAGGGGTGGATCCATTTTCCCTTTCTCTTTATATTTCCTTCTATATTGTTATCCAAACAAACCATTAAAGTTATCAAGAACCCAACACCAAACCACAAGCAGATAGGAAGAATTTGACACCAAACCATTGATACATGCGTATTAAAGACCATATTAAACAAGTAGGCAGTAACTTGGAAACAACAAGTTATTATCCACAAACTAGATGAGAAGAACAAGCTAATGATGGCTAATATCAGCAGCAAAAAAAAGAGGGTGAAAAAACAAGATAAACAGATCAAAACAGGAAATACACCATTAATAAAAGGGGGAAAGTGCAACACTGTAAAACCTCAGCCAACAAAAGTGAAACAGTCACATACAACAACTTACTTATTTCCTAATGCCCTTCACCACCCGAGCACCCTGATCCAAACAAACCAAGAAGAAATGAAGAGTGATGCCAGAGGTCCTACGAATAGAGCTACCTTAAATAAGAAACATTGAAACAAGTTTAAAAGAGCTGGTTATCAAAAGAGATTCACATGAAATACATACACCACCATTAAACAAGCCACTTTGTCAAGGATTGTGTCGCTATTGTTTGAAAGTCCTAAGAGACAAATAGACAATGGGCAATGTAATGGAAAGAATTGATAAACACAACTTGTGACAGGAGCTATAAGTGAACGGATGATGCTCACTATATGATGTCAAATGAAAGATGGAGAACAAGCTCAGTTTTTGAGCTGCTAGTTAATGCGAATTTCAACTGCATTGGTCCTTTGATGAAGCTTGTGAACCTCAAACTTAACCCCTGGAATTCTAAGTGAAGCATTCCATATTACTACAAACTAAAAGCAAACATTAAGTCAGAGAGACTACAGAGGAAGCAAGGCCAGAACCTGTAGTTTCATACCCATTATTACCACCTAATACTTGAAACAAATAAAAAGAATGTAAAGGTAAGAGTGGTGAATCTTGCAAAGCTGAAGTAGCCAACATACTTTTTAAGTTAAAAAACTTTTTATACTCATACAACAATATCATGTGTTAGCTGATCTCTCCACATCCAAAAGGAAAAAAAATCCCAGCAGAAGTTAAAAAAAAAAAAAAAATCAAATGACAATGGTAATAGGATTAGTTTTCTGAACCAATGCTCAATTCAATTTACATCCAAGTAACTCTCAACATCAACTACTAATACAAACAACAATGATGATGATTGAGCAAAACCTAGCTAGTCAACCACAAACTTCAACTTAGTTGGTTATTTGACAAGGCTTGTAACCTGGCTACGAATAAAGAAAAGCCACAAAACCTCAAATCCAACCCTTGGTATTCATTGGAAGAATTAACAACAATAATCCTAACTTTCACTCATCTTCCCAAATAAACCCAGTTCTAAAAAAAAAACAAATATAAGGGTATCCCATGAATAATCCTAACTTTCTCTCATCTTCCCAAAATAAACCAAACTTTTGATTATTCCACAAAAACCCAACTTATAAGGGTATCCTTCTCAAAGTAATATGAAGTGTTAATTTTGTTATTCACCATAATCCCAATTTGGAACAAAACAGGCAACAAAAGTAACAATTTGGAGTATTTTCAAAAGGATACCCTTAAGACCCGTTTGGTAGCTAGTTATAAATGGAGGTAATGGAAATGAATTTATAACTAAATTTGGAAGGAAAATCAAAATTCATTCTCATGGTTGTGCTAATTGAACTCCAACTTATCTAATTTTCTTCACAAATATTCATTCCCATCTAATACCACCCTTCTCAATGTAATGAATGGTAATGGAAAATAAGAAGAAAATTCAAGCTTGGGAATGAAAATGTTTTCCATATTAATTATTAGGTTTTTGCTTAATAAAATTACCCTTTGAATCCATTACCACAATTTATTACCAAAAACAAAACGGGCCGTTAAAGTTAATGTTCAGATTATTTTGGGAGCATGAGTGAAAGTTGGGATTATTAAAAGCTTATTGAAATTCAAAGAAAATCCAGTATGAACCAAAGTTCCAGATTGAAGTCAAGCCAAGGTAAATTCACCTTTGCTACACATAGAAACAATGCAAAGGCAACTTTCAAAGCTGAAGTAGCCAACTTAAATTTTATCCAAAACAATGTTTAATATATTCAATTTCATGAATAAGCTGAAGTAGACAACTAACATTTTATCCAAAATAAATCAAATCAGATGACAATAAGAATAGATTTCAGAATTAATGTTCATTTCATTTCAAGTCCAAGTAACTCTCAACATGAACTGCTACTACAAACAAGGATGATGATAAAGCATTTTTATTGAGGCTAGAATGATTAGGGAAAAAAACATATAACCAAAGAAAAGCGAAACTTACATACATCATCCAGCTGTTTATAATCTCTCTTTCTGACTCTTTGCTCCTCATTTATACAACATCTTTTTTTTTTGGATTAAATTTTCTACACTAATTCAAGAAACAACTTGGTGCATGTTCTGGTCATTCAAATCATATATCCATACTTTCCATTTGAATGTTGCTCTTGAGAGGCACATACTCCCCAAGGTATCCACCAAGGTGATCATGCAAAGCAAGCTTGTCAATTCCTTGATGATGAAAACTCTTGCAAACATAGTAAAACACACTCTGAACCAACAAACCCACCAAATTAACAATCACAAGAACACCAACAAGGAAACCGCCGACTAAAACCCGAACGAAAACCGAGGTATTTGAATCCGCATGAACAACTACAGCGGCGAAAGTGCCATTGATCAACCCACAGAGTGACAAATAGCCAAACACAAAAACCCCAGCCATGAGCATTTTGCCCTTCAATAGCTCATAACTCTTCTTCATAGCAGCAAAACCATAGATAGGCTCAAGAACAGAAATCACACTCGCAAGATGCCAAAGCGCAGTAATATAAACATGCACAAACAAAAACAGGACAAAAGCAAAGAGAAGAGAGAAAAACAGTAGAAAAGTACTGTTGGTATCAACAGCAACGATGATCAAAACAAGAAGAACAATGAAAACAAGATTATAAACCAACATAAGCATAGAAACCCACATGAAGGTGTGAAAGAGGCGACGGAAAACCAAAGGGATAGCGGATATGGTGGAAGAAAACGACACCGGTTTGGAGGTGTAAAGCGACGCAACGGTAAAAACGACGGCAGCGGTAGAAAGAAGAGAGAAGGTGAAGAGGAAAAGAAGGTAGCAGAACTGAAAGAGAAGAAGAAGGGCCCACTCATGAGATTGTGATTGAATTGGGGTAGAAGGATCTTGAAGATGGGTAAGAATCGGGTGAGTGAACAAAGAATGAGCTAAAATTGCAAATGAAAGAGGGAAAATCAAGGACAAAGTTATCAGGTAAAATGTTCTGGGTGATAGTTTAGGGATTGAAATTGATTCTTTGAGTATGTCCGTTAAGGTCAAGAATTGAAGCTCTTCTGGTTGTAGATCCATAGTTTTCTGGGTTTCTTCTTCTTCGTTTTCTTCCTTCTGGGGATTGTTCTTGGTTTTGACGATGTTTTGATTGGTTTTTTTTTTTTTTTTTTTATGTGATTGAATTGGAGTTTTGGTTTTGTCCTTTGATCGTCGGTGAAGAAGAAATGGAAGTATTATAGATCTAAGATGACTAGTTGTGGAGGAGGACGAATGAAAAAGATAGTGTGTCGACGTACGAGAGGAATTTGGTCTACTAATGTGTACGCAAATTAAGGATATTATATTGTTTTATGACTTTGATCCACCAACTCTTCATGCCATCAAATACACCTAAATTCATTTTTGTATACTACAAGTATACGAAAATGGATTTTTGAAAATTTAAGTTTGTAGTAAAAAAATTGCAAATAATATTTCGAACTTTAGGTTATCTTTTGTGATTATTTCGAACTTTGAATATTCCACAAATATTTTGAAGTTTACCCCTTATTTTTCCACTAATGACTAATGTTCCAACAAGTTAATTAACCTGTTAAAACTGGTCACGTTAATTTTTTAATTTTCCCTTTTATCATTGTGCGCAAATCGAGGCGGGATGAGAACGCAAATAATCTGGTCGTGTTTTGCAAATTCTGATCTCAAATTCGATCCCTATGGATTAAAATAACCCGTAAAACCTTGAACGGATTATTTTTTCTGACAAGTTATTTGATGCACACAAAACGAGGCGAACCGAGAACCTGAATCAGGGCTAATCAGGTAGGGGTGTTCATAAACGGTTAACTGAACCGTTAAGGCTTAACGGTTCGGTTAACCGTTAAAACGGTTAGTAGTTTTTTGTAACTGTAACCGAACCGTTAACAAACGGTTAAACGTAACCGTTAACCGTTAAGAATAATGGAAGATTTATTAAATGATGGAAGATGAAAATATAAAATGATAAATGAATCATAGTTATGCATATGGGGGCAATAGGTTTAGGAATATATGTGGGTTTGTTAAAAATAATGCATTTAGGCCATTTGAAAATTGAGCTAAGTATACTTAATGCCTCTTAAAAAAATTAACGGTTAACCGTCAATTATCCGTTTATGAAAAACCATTAACCGTAACCGTTAAGCTTAACGGTTCGGTAACCGTAACCGTTAAAAATTAACAGTTCGGTAAATTAACCGTTAAAAAGTACCGGTTACACGGTTAACAGTTACGGTGTTTTTGGACACCCCTATAATCAGGTTGTTTTTTGCAAATTCCACCCTCGAATCGGTTCCCATAACGATTTAAATGACCCGTAAAACCTTGAATAAGCTTTTTTTCTGACACGTATATCGATGCGCACAAATCAAGGCAAACTGGGAATACAAATCGGGGCTAATCATGTCATTTTTTGAGAATTTCGACCTCGAATCGGACATCTTAAGGGTTTAAATGACCCGTAAAATCATGAACGAGCTATTTTTTACGTACATTGATCAGCACAAATCGAGGCGAACCGGGAACGCGGATCGGGGCTAATCGGATCGGGTCTTTTTTTGTAAATTCCGACCTCGAAACGCTCCCCATAAGGATTAAAATGACCCATAAAACCTTTAAAGTGCTATTTTTTTATACGTAGATCGATGCGCGCAAATCAAGGCGTTCCTAGTTCGCCTTGATTTGCGCGCATCGATCTACGTATAAAAAAATAGCTCTTTAAAGGTTTTATGGATCATTTTAACCCTGATAGGGTGCATTTCGAGGTCGAAATTTGCAAAAAATGACCCGATCCGATTAGCCCCGATTCGCTTTCCCGGTTCGCATTGATTTGTGATGATCGACGTACGTAAAAAAATAGCCCGTTCATGATTTTACGGGTCATTCTGACCCTGATGCGGTCCAATTCGAGGTCGAAATTTGCAAAAAATGACCCGATTAGCCCCGATTTGCATTCCCATTCCACCTTGATTTGCGCGCATTGTTTTAAAGGTTAATAAATATTATTAGTTTGGGAAATTCTAAACTATACCCCTAAAGTATTAGGTTTTCTAAGATGTGCCCATATTTTTAAAACACTCCCACTTGTACCCCTAAAAACATGCATTTTTCTAAGCTATAGCCTACAACTAATTATTGCTAAAGCCTGTTTAATTCTCCGTTAAATCCTTTAATACTAAATCAATTTTCATATTTTTTTAACTCCAAAAATAAAAGTGGAAGCCCACAAAACCGCTTGACTTCTTCGTTTCCCTCTAAACTTATCTCATTTTCTTCCCCGATTTCTTTCTTCAACTCCATTTCCTCAACTAAAAACACCTAAAGCTTCATTCCCATGAATCTATAATGTCTTCAAATCGTTCATCATCAGATTCTAATTGCCCTTATGGTTTTGTGAAACTTGTTGCCTTCAGGTTTGTCTTTTTTTGCAATAATTTTGAAGTTGTTATTTGGGTTTTGAATTTAGTTGGTGTTCAATTAGCTATTGATATTGAAGTATAATATTAAATATTGTTAGATAGACATTGAATTACAATGATTAGAGGGCCAATACCTAATAATCGAAGCAACAAATTCGCGATTTTTAGGGTTCGACAATGTACTGGTTCAATTGAATCTTTAGGGTTCTACTTCAACAAACGATTTCATAGAATTTTAATGGAGTATGGTTTTCATTTATTGAAGTGAAGCTTTATTTGTTTGTAGTTGAGGAACTGAAGTTAAAGCAAGAAAGCAAGAAACAAGGGGATGAGAAACGTTGAAGTCGAAGTTTTGTGGGCTTTCACCTTTTTTTTGGATTTAAAAAAAATAAAAATCAAAGTAGGAGTAAAGAACTAACAAAGTGTTTAATGGGGTTAAGCATTAATTAGTTGTAGGGTATAGCTTAGAAAAATGCATTTTTTAGGGGTACAAGTGGGAGTGTTTTAAAAACATGGACACAACTTAGAAACCCCTATACCTTAGGGGTATATCTTAGAATTTCCCTATTAGTTTTAATTACAATTAGTGTTAATGATTTAAAGGTTAATACATATTATTAATGTTAATGATAAATTAGATTATTAAAGTTAATTAGTGTTAATGATAATTAGGATAATTAATCAGGGCCTCACAACTTTTTTTTACCGGTTTAGCATGTAGCTGGTGGAATGGGAACATTGGTGGAAGATAAGGGGCAAACATTGGAATATTTGTGGATTATTCAAAGTTCGGAATATGTTTTGCAATTTTTCCAAGTTTATAATTCATTGTGTAATTTTTTTTGTCCAAAGAAAAAAATTACTTTTATACGCAAATCATATATATTTCGATATTAAATATTTTACTTGTCTTTTTGTTTTTTTAAAAAAGGCGAGCAATTTTATATCATTGTAAAAAGCAATATACACAGATGCAACTACGCACCTCCAGGCCCACAACCAACCAAGCCATACAACTAGTAAGCAAGCACAAAGCAAACAAAACACAACAAACAAAAAAAACAACAACAAGCACAATTACAAACAATTCAACCAAGTAATAATATAATATCCCTAGCACTAGTTTTCCTAGGAAGCACAGCCTTGATCCTGATTAGACACTGCAACACAACATCCTTCATTAAGCTTTTGGGCAACCTCATAGCACCATTCCAAAGGCAATTGTTCCTTTGTTGCCATACAGCATAAACCAGCCCATTAGTAAGGCAAAAGGCAACATTTCTTTTAAAACTCCCCCTCACCCCCTGCAGGCTCGAAAACAGGTTAGCAGAAGATCTAAAAACCAATTACTGAAAGTCACTAGGAAGGCACAAAATGCATTCATTAGTATATCTACAAGCAAAATATAAATGCCCAACAGTCTCCTTCTGATCACCACATAAGAGACAACTATCATCAGCCACAACCATGAACTAACTCAATCTCCCCCTTGTCTTCAGTTTGTCCAACATCACTAGCCATAGTATAAACCTATGCTTAGGGACAATGAGCCTGGACAAGACCCAATCAGACCATGGGACATCTTCTCTATGCCCAGCCAACCATTTATAGGCACTGGACCCAGAGTAACCCCTCACATCATGGACCCAAATGTTGCCATTGAACCCCTGCTTCAGCTGCTCCTTGACCTTCCACAGCTGCTACCATTGCTAAGAGGCTGAATTGGGGCAAGGAGCTCTCTTCCAATTCCTCGCCTTGAAATAGTGATGATTGACCCACTTAAGCCATGGGCTATTATTCTTATTAGCAATATCCCAAATGTATTTGCCTAAAGCAGCAACATTCCACTTATAGCAATCCAGAATACCCAGTCCACCATGTTTCTTAGCCCTGCAGATGAAGTCCCGTGAAACAGGAGGAACCCTTGTGGAGATGGCCTTACCATCCCAAAGGAAATTCCTACAGACAACAACAACTTGATCAAGAACCTTCCTAGGGAGTATAAAAATACAAGCCCAATAAGACTGGATGGAGATCAACACAAAATTAATCAACATAGCCCTAGCACCAAGACCACCAGCCTTTTCAGGTCTACACACTTTCTCCCAACCCACATTGCCAGGCTTAGGAGAACAAGCCTTACTAGTCCACAAAAAAGATCTGCAAACTCTATTTATCTCATGCATGATGGAAGTAGGCAAAATAAAAACTTGAGCCCCAATTCAAATGGATGCTAAGTAGCACAGAATTAATGAGCTGAAGTCTACCAGTGAAAGAAAGATACCTAGACCCCCCCCCCACATCCTTATTCTACTTGTAATTTTATCCACCAAGACTTCACAATCCTTTACAGCAATTTTCTTTGAGCAAATTGGCACCCCCAAATATTTGAAAGGAATCTTGCCCATCACAAAACCAAAGCAAGAGAGAACCTCCTGCACATCCCCCTCACTCATGCCTATACACACCACCTCAGATTTATGCAAAAATTGGCCTACAGCCTAGAGGAATCTGCAAACACCTGAAAAGTAGCTAAAATGGCTTAACAGACCCCAACCCACCCTTACAACAAAGTATTAAATCATCAGCAAAACACAAATGGGTTAACTTAGGCAATCTGCATCTAGGGTGGAATTGAAAAGAAGTGTTACCCACCATATGCACCATCACCCTGGACAGATACTCCATAACAATAACAAAGAGAAGAGGAGAAATAGGATCCCCTTGCCTTAGCCCCTCGTAGAGGGGAAGAAACCATGTGGTGTGCCATTCAACACCAAAGAGAACCTAGGAGCCCTCACACAATGCATGACCAGGCTTAGAAAGTGCTAAGGAAAGCCTAAGGCCCCCATAAACTCCTCAAGGAAATCCCAATCCACAGTGTCATAGTCCTTCCTGAGGTCAATCTTCATAAGACAAGTAGGCTTTGCATCAGCTCTACCATAGTGCCTTACCAAATCTTGACACACCATTATGTTATGAATAATGTGCCTACCATGGATGAAAGCACCTTAATTCTCAACTACAATATTTGGAAGTATCTTCTTCAATCTACCACACAATACTTTTGAAAGGCATTTGTATATAGTGTTACAACATGAAATAGGCCTGAAATCAGTAACATCTTTTAGGCAGGCAGTCTTAGGAATGAGAGAAACAAATGTAGCATTAATTTCCTTCAAAATAGAACCCTTAGTAAGGCATTCTTGCACTGCACCCACCACATGCTCACCAACAATTTCCCAATTATCCTTGAAAAAATAAGCACTAAACCCATCAGGCCCAGGAGCCTTATCACCAGCAATTGAGAACATAACCTTCTTAATTTCAGCCCCTGTAAAAGGCTGAGCTAATAGATCCAGATGAGTCTGAGAAAGAACAGGACCAAAAGCTGCCACCTCTTGAGACACATGCAGCCTATCAGCCACACAGGAACCCAGAAAAACGTTATAATACTCCAAAAACGCCTCCCTAATATCCCCTTGAGAAGTCCTCAGGTTCCCCTGAAGATCATAGATAGCCTGGACATTGTTCTGAAGCTTCCTAGCTCTGATTGCTCTGTGAAAGACAACAATATTTGAATCACCCTCCTTGACCCAGTTCACCTTTGCCTTTTGCCTCAAGAAAGAATAATGAATCTCAAAAGCCACCCTATAGCTCTGAGTAGCCTCTCTCTCAACATCTCTAAAACTCCCAACCAAAGGATAGCATGGACAAATTTCTAAGCATCAATTAGATTTTGCCAAGCTGCATTCATTTTAACATGGAGGTCAAAATAGCCATTTTTATTGATTTCTTTCAAACCCTTCTTAGCCTCCTTGAGCTTCTGCACAAACTGGAACATCTTATTACCCTAACCATCATAACTCCACCAAAGTCTCAAATTACTCTTGAAATTAGGATCAGATTACCACATTCTATAAAATTTAAAAGGTCTCTTCCCTCTAGCATCAAGAGTAGTTCTGATCAAAGCTAGGGCATGATTAGAAATACCCTCCTCCAAGAAAACAACATTAGAATTAGGGAAAGTCTCTAACCAAGAGTCATTAGCCATGACCCTATCCAGTTTGGAAAAAACTGCATCATCACCCTCCTGTTTAATATTCCAATTGAAAAATTCCCACTTGAATTAATATCCTGCATCTGGCAAACTTCCATACAATCTCTAATATCCCTCATCTCACCAGGTTTGACAATAGACCCAATTCTTTCATCAGGACTCATGACACAATTCAGATCCCCCATAAGCATCCAAGGCCCACTATAGCCCAGAGAACAACTCCTCATATCATGCCAAACCCTGCTCCTCATATGCCTATCATTATGAGCATAAATCACAGAACAGAAAAAGGAGACCAACCCACTCTTAGGCTTGAGAAAAAGGTGCATCAATTGATCAGTCACTTTCAAAATACCAACATCCACAGAAAGAGGATTCAAAGCAATAACAATCCTACCATTCTTACTCACAGAAGAGTTAGAAGAGAAATAACAGCCACTAAACAATTTTGAGTACAGTGATCCCATCTTAATGAGCCTTACCTTAGTCTCAAAAAGAGCCACAAAGCTAAACTGTTGGCAATTAAGAAAACCCTTAATAACAACATGTTTAGAATCTCAATTGGCTCCCCTCACATTCCAGCACAATATGTTATCCATTTGGAAGAGACTCAACCTCCCCAACCCCAGCTCCATCATCCCCTTGAGCAGTAAACAAGACCTCAAAGCCATTCTGCAATAGAGTGTCAGCAACACCCATCATACCAGTCCTAGCAATCCTCCTAGGCTCCTGAAAGCTATGATCCTCTTGCATAACAGCCTGATAAACAGGATTAGTAACACCCTCTATTTCCTTTCCAGGGTCACCATCCCCCTCCACATCCAAGGCAGCAGAATCAAACACTTCATTAGTGTCTGAGGAACAGGGTCCTCTGTAAGTTTTATCTCCTCCCTAACTTTGGGTTTCCACATTTTCCTTTTAGGCTCCTTCTTATCCCTACCCAATCTACAACTGCTAACATCATGCCCCAACTTATTACACCCTGCACATAAGATAGGTTGCCATTGACAGTCTACCTTCACCTCCACTTTATCCCCTTTCTCATTAATAAAACTGATAAATTCAGGAACCATATGCAATAATTTAACCTCAATCAAACAACGAGCAAATTGGAGTCTATCTCTATTAGTGGTAGCTTGATCAAGCTTGAGCAAGTGACCAATGGGCTTAACAATCCTCTCTAGCACAATAAAACTCCAATATTTAAAATCAACATGAATATTCAGCCATAAGGGAACAGACTTCACTTCTTCCTTCTTATAATCCACATTAGGGGACCAATATTTCATTATTATAGTCTTGTGATAAAAAAAGGCCTCTCAGTTTGCATCACATTATCATATTGTTCCATTGATTTGAATCTAACAATATAAACCCCCTTACACAGTCCAACAACCTTATAAATCCCATATTTATACCGCACCCTCCTAATAAATCCCTCAAAAACCGACAATGGAGGATTAGCACCCAAAATAGAAACAACAATTGATGAACACCAAAAATCAATTTCAGATTGAATATCATCACAATCAATACACGCAATTAAATCATCATTCACACCATCAAAATCAGGAAAATTGTCAGTCGGATTAAACAAAATTGGGTGCACATTTACCTCATCATCAATAGTTGTTTTAAGTCGAGCACTAGGATGCTTCGAATGAATCACTGAGAGCCATTCTGAGAACGTCCTCTTACACTCAGACCTCCGCTGTAACTCATTGATCGTAGAATAGGCGATAGGATTGCACCACCACCCTCATCTATCACAACCTCCTCCTTCGATCAAGTCCAAGAACCATCATCCCTTAAGTCATTCACGTCAACCTCAGCAGCTTGATCAATTTCCCTTCTTAGATTTCGTCGATCTCTAGAACTCCTAGCCATGGCACCAAAATGAATTTTGGAGGAAAACTAGAGAGAGAAATTTTTAGAGAGAGAAAATTTTAAATTCGACATTTTTTGTGAGTAATCTCACCTTCTTACATCTAGGATGAAATTGGAAACCTCTATGACACTCTACCATGCCTATCAGCCTTGCACTAGTGGAAAAAACCCTATCTGCTCCGCTATTTTGGGTACTATCTGCTCCGCTATTGCCCCGGAGCAGCATTGAGCGGAGCAGTTAGTCATGTATTATCTGCTTTGCTTCTTCGCGGAGCAGTTAGTCATGTATTATCTGCTCCGCTTCTTCGCGGAGCAGATACTAATTATCTGCTCCGCCATTTTGGTAATTGCGGAGCAGATAATACAATATCTGCTCCTCTATTTTAGGAATAGCGGAGTAGATAATACAATATCTACTCCTCTATTTTAGGAATAGAGGAGCAGATAGTAAGAATTTTTGTTAAAAAAAATTTACGTGGGCTGATGGCTGCTTCCAGCTCCTCCGTCACTGTCCAACCCCTCTCACAACTGCTGCTAGCTACTTTCACCAACTACAGAACTAGTTTATTCCATTCACAAAAAACCACAAGTAGATATAACTCAAATTTGAATTAATTTATGAAATTACAAGTATGTTATAATGGAATTGAGTTACAAATTAAAAGAAGGAAAAAGAAATAAAATAACTAAATAGTATGTATACTAGCTACCAAATACAAAAACAGCGTAATTTAAAGCTAGCTACCAAATGCAACTTTGGACATGGAGTTGTAGAAAATTATCTCCATATTCCTTTGATTCGGTATTGTTGAAGAAATCCTTCATTCCTTGATGTGTCGAGAACCTGATTAGAGGCAATATCAACATAATTAAGAAACACGAGTTAGGTTATGAAAAATGTATATCAGTTTATATAAAAAGATTAGTGTACTTAAAAGGAAAAATCTTAGTCAAACAAGGCAATTAAACCACATATATACATGCCTTTATGAAGTTTATATCAGTTTATATAAAAAGATTAGTGTATATCTTCCAGGAGATATTGACATAAAATATAGAATACAAGAACCTGGTTAAGCAAAAATTCAAAAAAATTATTGTATGCCTAAATGTCAAGGAGTACACAACTACAATTAATAATAAGCCAAGGATGCACCCCTAAAAAGGTTTCTCAAACGTTGAAAAAAAGGTTGCTATGCATTAAGATATAAGCTTGAATGGTGAATTATGTCAAGATGGGGGGGGGGCAGTGGGGGGGTGCTGGGTGGGCGTGGGTCAGCCGGAGAGGGGGTGCTGCTGGGTGCGTGGGGGTGCTGTAGTGGGGGGCATGGCGGTTGCCCCCAATGGGGGGCAGGGGGGTGCTGCAAATGCAAAGCATCATTCCCTAACATTAGAAAGAGAATCAACAATAAAACTCGTAAAACTAACTAATTAAAACCCACTAAAATTCGTAAAGCCTAAGAACAAAAACCAATAACAATAACAACAACATCATCATCATCAACAAATTGAGGACTAGTTTATATCCATTTTGTACAATAACAGGGGCATAAGAAAAACTTTGATCAAGCCATACAACATTCACAACTATGTAGAGCACCATTAAATAAACCAAAAAATGAGGCAGATTCAAAATTGTTACAATCAATTAAACAAAATTAACTAACAATTTCCAGCAAATTAAAGAGCCATATAAACTATTCTGCTCAACCAATACAACATTTAATCCCAAACTATCAAATAAATTGTACTGCTGGCATGAATAATCAACAAGTCAAATAAAATAAAATAATCACAATTGTTACAGCTTTACAAAGCATAACTTCCACTATTTTTCTTCTTGACACTCCCCTGATCCATAATTCACTCTTTCCTGCACCATACAATCAAATAAGTCAATCACCCATTTGAATTAATTGGGCTTTCTTTACAACATACAAAGTTAATTTATGTTCTAAAACAAAATGATGAACAAAAGAACTTTGAATTAAGTAATTAGAAAGGGAGAAAAATATACTCAACATCCATGATTTAATCTGTTCCGTGTAATAGATAAACACATTCTAAACAATTTTACTTTTCATCAAACAAGAGATATGCAAAACAAAAATTATACTAGTCATAAACCCATATATCCGTCTTCTCTGGCTCCGAAGATCGCTAGAATCACTAAAGGCACAGTGAAGTTTGTTGGGCCTAGTTTGGTGGTTCTTGCAAAGTAGGAGTGGAGAGAAGAAGATGGCGGTGGCAACGAGATGAAGATAGAGATGAAGATGGTGGTGGCAACAAGAGGAATATGGCGTAATGGTTTGAGAGACATAGTGGGATGGCGACGAGAAATAGAGAGGAGGACGGTTGTGCAAAATAGAGAGGAGGATGGCTGTGCAAAATAGATGGCAATTAGGGTTAAGAGGAAGTAATCAGATGATTCATTCTATTAACATGCCCTAAAATAAAATCCAAAAGTCTATAAATATGATCCAAAAGGCTACTATTAAAGTGAAACATATCAGATTATTCATCGTATTATTAGCATATCTTATAACAAGCAGCAGATGCCAACAACAAAATAAACCAACAATATTAGCATATCCTATATACCATGTTTGTATGATGGTGTGATGTTCCAGCAGTAGCAGAACTCAATTGACAACTTGAATCTACATTCTACACATAAACAAACCTTAATTTAGAATTTTGACCATCATGATATCAAATCCTTGATCAGCATCAATAATATATATAAGATACAACCTACAAAGAATTAAAAAAGAATAAAGGCTCTTTTAGATTTGAATCACCAAAAGACTTGATTTAATAGGAAAAACAAATTAATTAGAATAAAGTCAGTAAAAAATTACTTTTATTAGGTTGTTAGGAAATAGAATTTGAGGAAGAAAAATGAAGAAAATATCAAATTTTAACCCTACATATCTTGTTAGAGTTTGAAATTTAAGAATCAAATTTATCAAACTTAAATAACACAATGACAGCAACTTACAATATCGGAAGGAGAACCGAAAAATACCTAAAATCTATTGACAAAAACCAATGTAGATGATTTTAGAATCCCATGACTTGAAGTTGCTTTGTCCTCAATCCCACCATGAACTAAAAAAGTCCCAAAATCACCTGCGCATGTAGAAAACCACAGATGATGCTCCCCAAAGCATCATCAAAGTAAGGACCATGGTCAATTGAAAATATGAGGATTTACAAGACTAATTGACATCGAGGAAACTGAAAAGAAATTACACCTAGTATAATCAAGGTTATAAGCAGAAGGATTGCTGTAAAGGATTTCTGATCACAACATAAGTGTGTGTCTAAAAAATAACACTAAACAAAGTAAATGAAAAAATGAAAATAAATAGAGAAGGCAAGAATATATATTTTATTCGTAAATAAAGGTGAACAAACTTATATCAAGGTCAAGGGGTTCACGAGTTCATAACTCACAAATTACAATTATTCTAAATCTGATAATCTAAGCATCAAGTAAAAACTACATCAATTCAATTCAAATCAAATAATTTTACATTTTCCAGTTATAGATTCTCTCAGTACTAATAAAACTGTAAAATGAATGATTCACATTATACAATACTAGTTTTAATTCATCAACTAGTAATCATTTCTAACAAAAATATTGCACCAATTCAAAAGACTTTCACATTTTCCTTTTCTCATCACAAATCAACTTGAAAATAACCAACATACTAATAATAATAATCTGATTAAATAGAATCATAAACAATGTGAGCAAAAGCAGAACTGAATTACAAAACAAAACAAAAAAATCGTTGAATTAAAGAGGGTTATTCCCACTGGTACACCTGAAAATTTAACAAATCCCAATGGTACACCTAAGTTTTTTAAATTTCCAATAATAAAGCTGAGTTTTTGACAATTCCCATACGTGACATTTAGAATATATATTCCGTTTAAAAACATAATATTCCGTTAAATTACTATTCATTTAAGGAATATTCCGTTTAAAAACATAATATTCCGTTAAATTACTATTCATTTAAGGAATATTCCGTTTAAAAACATAATATTCCGTTAAATTACTATTCATTTAAGGAATATTCCGTTTAAAAACATAATATTCCGTTAAATTACTATTCATTTTTAGTTTTTAGCACACATTTGAAGATAAATATTGTCGTTTTTTTGCAAATTTTGACTTCAATTTGATCCATTAAGAGCTAAAATGACCCTAAAACCTTTGATTGTGTAATTTATTTGTCACACAAACCGATTGCACATAAATCGAGGCAAGTAGTTAACGGTTTTGGTTAATAAATGTCATATTTAGGAATCATCAAAAACTCAGGTTTATTATTGGGAATTTGAAAAACTTAAACGTACCAGTGAGATTTGTTAAATTTTCAGGTGTACCAGTAGGGATAACCCAATTAAAGATGATAACAAAACGAAAATTCAATTGAATCTATCATCATATCTTCTGAAATTAGAAAGAACAAAATTAAAAAAAGGAAAAAAAATGTAAGAATTAACTGGTAAATATAACCCCAAAATCATCAGATAAAAACCTTCAATTAAAAACGAAATTGACCCCACTCCACCACCCCTCAATTTCAAACACCACCACCACCATTTACATTCAACCTAAATTGACATCAAAATCTTCAAATCGAAATATCAACATCTGAATCCTCGAACCCAACTTAGGGTTTCGAGTTCGAGTGATTTTGGGATTTGGATTTAAGGTTTGGGTTTATAATTTTTGATTTAAGGTTTTAAATAGGGATTAAAGGCTTGGAAAGGTAGTTGGCATGGGTTTAGGGTTTTGAAAATTTGGGGTTTGAAAGATGGTGGAGTGTCAAGCATTTTGTGTCTAAATTATTTGCATTTGTAGTAGTAAATCTTACCTCAAAAGCTCTACTTTAATGGAGGAAAGGCACCGCAAAAACCACGCCCAACCCAACAAAAACAGCAACATCATCATCATCGTTCGTTTTTATTTTTACGGCTCTGCTTTAATGGAGGAAGGCTCTGCTTGGGAAAGAGAGAGGGTTAAAGAGATGGATGCATATGAAAAAGAGAGAGGAAGATGGAGATGGAGATGGAAGCATTTTTTTTATTTTTCATTTTAGGGAGGCAAGGGAATAAACCCGGATAGAGAGGGTTAGTACAACTATTTATTTTATTTTTTTTGCCTTATCTGCTCCGTGTTTTATACTCGCGGAGCAGATAACCTTTTTTGAACTTATTGCTCCGCTATACCAAAAACACGGAGCAGATACTAGTTTTTTTTTTAAGTGGAAAATAAATATGCTATTTTCTGCTCCACTATTTTAAAATAGCGGAGCAGATATGGAGTGCTAGATAGGGTTTTTTCCACTAGTGTTGAGAGGTACTCCATACAAACAAAAAACAAAAGGGGGGACATGGGATCACCCTGCCTAAGCCCTCTTTTGCCTTCAAATTACCCATAATACTTATCATTTAAGACAAGGGAATAAGAGGGAGAGGAGACACAAGCCATGACTAAGTTGACAAAATGATCAGGAAACTCCAAGGCCTCTAATATTTCCTTCACAAAACACCAATCCACCGAGTCATATGCCTTCCTAATTTCTTTTTTAAGTACAACACCACGAGGGGAGGACTTCTTATTATACCTAGCAATAATATCTTGAACTAGGAAAATATTGTGCATTGAAATTACCTTGAACTAGGAAAATTTATACAACAAATTAATTTTATTTATTTATTTTTTTTTCTTTTTCAAACTATTCTTCCCCCCAAGCTTGAATGACACAATGCCCTCATTGTGAAAAAGGAAGGAATAATTGGTTGTGTTTTTTTTTTTTTTACATGACCTTGCCTTTTTTACAACTTAGGTCGGCTTTTGCTCTAATTCATACAAATTAACACACTTTCTCTTGGGCGAACTCCTTACTTCAAAAATTTTCAATACAAAACATATACGAACCAAGACGCTCCAATTGCTTCACTACACCTAAAGGGTACAAAACAAAACAATGGGAATCAAGGCTTGTAATGTGGCTAGAAGAAAGGAAGGGCCAAGCTCAAAGGGTTTCAAAGTGTTATTTCGGATGGTATACTACAAGAGGGGGGGTGAATTGTAGTATGGGACTCGCTTTTCGATTTTTGCGGAATTTGACGAATATAAAAGCAAATGAGATAAAATAGAGAAAAGATAAAGCAACAAGGAACAGGATACACAAACAAGTTAACCTACGAGGAAAACTTCCTAGGCCCAAATAGGAAGAAAAACCTCGACCCTTGGGGATTTTGACTCTTGGACTTCTCTTATTAATTATAGGCCAAAACGACTCTGTTTTACAACCTATAAACGGACCTTCTCTTTTTCCCAGTTCCACTAGGAACTTATTCCCCGGTAACTTGTTCCCCGGTAACTTGTTCCCCTTGTCACTTGTTTCCCTTGAACCCGTGACACGACTTCACTAAAAGTCGAATTTTCTCTCTCTTTGATTTCACTCGAAATCTTCTCTCTTCTCTAAGAACTTAACTCTAAGTTCTAATACAGAAAATTCACTCGAATTTTCCCTTCCCCATATTACAAGAATTCACTCAAACCCTTACAATTCCCTCATACAAGAATTCACTCAAATTCTTGCCTACTCCACTAGAAGTACATAATACAAACGTTTGAAAAATCGAAACTCTAAATACATTGAAGTTAATACTAGAAAACCATAAAGGAATAGGAGAAGGAGATGATTTTCAAGAGGATGTAGTTTTAACAATGGATGCTTAGCCTCTTAAAAATCATACTCCATTTGGAAGGATTACATTGAAACGCTCTCCTTTTCTTCTTTCTTTTCGTATAGTCTGAGAGTTGTTGTTGTGTGTAGTGCTCGAAAATGCTGGCTGCTCCCTTATTTAAAATCTCGAATTGCTTTGCCTTGGAGAAGAAGAAATACATACGTGCATGGAGTAGTGCATGGAGTAGTGCCACGTCATCCACTACCTACAAAATAGTTTGACCAAGCAATTGCAAAACTAACAAAGGAATAAACCCTAATGTAAGACTAGATACATTAATACTTAGTCAATCCCACTACATAATAAAACTAACCGTGAGATTGTTAATTAAATTGCTAATTTTAATTTCTAAAATAAAAACCACTAACCACTAACATTACATGTGATTGAATAGAGCAAAAATCAGATTTTAAAATAATTAATATAACTACCTTAATAATCTTCTCAAAACACTCACCACTCTTCCTAGTCACACGCATGAATTTGACTCCACTAACTATTCCTAAAATAGTGGTTTGACTCTAGAAACTAACTTCCAAAACAAAACTAATTCCTAACTAAGCTTACTTGAGATTGACCAAGAAAAGTAGAATTTTAATTTTCAAAAATTAAACCCACTATTATCAAAACACACGTGTGTTTGTTTTTTTTAATAATTTTTTTCTAAATAAACACAACCCACTAACTAAAAAAGTGGAATCATGAATGAACTTATTCTATTCTAACCTACACAACCTACACGTGATTGACTAATTCCATAACAAACTCTAAGCAACCTTTAAACAAATTAAAACAAATTAAAAACAAACTCCCTAAAATTCTCCAACTACCTTAGACTACTAACAAACCTTGACTCAATAAAAACATGGTTATTAAACTAAAGAGAATTAATTTCTATTCCTAATTAGTCACTTAAATATTATACTAAAACAAAAATATTAGTTTAAGTATATTACTCAAATTATACAAGTGACATACTAGTCTTATATAAGCAACAATAAATACCTGCACCACACCAGTATTAGTATTTTAACACATATAAAATTAATATGTAGAAAGGGTTAAGATTTATTTAATAAAATATATTTACCCAAAATTAGATACTCCTCTAATTTTGTTTCCAATAAATATATTCTACAAAATACAAACATATATTAAATGAAATATATTTAATACAAATTAGACACTCATCTAATTTATTCTCTATAAATATATAACACAAAATATATCAATAATAAAATAAATTTAATTTCAACTAAAATTACTTTTAGTCGATTCTCCGTAAATCTATTTTATTCACCCATATTAAATTATAAAAGTGATGGAATTATTTTTTCTAATAAAATTAACTTGATTAGGTTGAATACTCCTTCAACCATTACTCCACGAGTTATTTTAAATTCAAACCTTTTCATCTTAACTTAGTAAAAAGATATTATTTTATGAAATAAAAACCTTTCAAATCCATAAGTGAAAAAGACTTTATTTTATCACATAAAATATATTTACATAAATATTTCTAAGATGAAATATGTTTTTCCATCAACTCTATTTATACAAATATTAACTTTATCAATCTTTGCCATACTAATGTGTCCTTTCTCCTTATTTAAGTATTCCTTTATTTATTCTAATATATTAATGTGAAGAAAAATAAATTCTTATTTCTCTCCTCAATATATTTGTTACGATTATGAAACGTCTTCTCCATTTGCTTCTACTCCGAAGCTTCTCACAAGCCTAATATAATTTAGACTTTTTCTCTTTGAAGTTCTCACTCATTAAGAACTTCATTTATTCATGCATGTTGTATACACAACTTCTCGTACTTGGATCAACTGTATATGACTTGTCCAATGGAATATAATATGCACATTTTAAAACACATGTTAGTTAGATAATCATCATTTGTTTACAATCATCAAAACATACATAATAACTCATCACAAAGGATGAATGTAAAGCAAACACCTAGAAAAGTGAAAAGAAGCAAGATGCTAAAATAAAAAGGAAAATGAAAAAGGAAAAATGGAAAATAACTAAGAAATGAACGCCTCCGTCCTCCCCTAGATTAGCTCGGTCACAGTCTCGGAAAGTCATGAATCAAGTTCTTGACCGAGTTATACTATGAAAAGGATCCTATTGCCACTCAAATAAAATGATGAAGGCTAGAAAGATTTGATAATTTTCTCACATATGAAGGGTAGTGAATTGCAAATACTCAAGGGCTTCAACTAGCTAGCAAAGCTTTGCCAATCGTACCACAAGCCAAGACATTAGGTTTCATGAACTCCAAAGTTCTGAAACATAGCATGTAGTATTTGAAAATCAACCCCAACATCTCAAACCATGTGGACCACTAACACTTAGGAAAGAATGCATTCAAAGTCCAAGAAATTAAGAACCAAGTCCAAACTACAAACAAAACAAAAACACACTTTGCCTTGAAAAGAAAATAAAAGAAAAAGAAGAGGAAAAAGGGAAAATAGAAATAAAAACTAAACAAAAGGAAGGAAAATAAAATCAAGCATGAATGACTCTCAATCAAGCAACCAAGCATCAAACAAATAAATAAATCGAGGCCCAACGCCATCGATATCCAAATGTCCTCAAGGGCTTAAAAGCCAAAAATCGAAAGCCAAACATCCTCGAACAATCATCTCCTCCTAAAACTAATCCTACATCTAAGCACACAAGAAAAATAAAAGAAAGGGAATTTGGAATGATCTCACCAAAACAGGCTATAAAGTAAGCATACAACCTCCGTTTTGCGCTTTAGTGCCATACATGTCCATGAGAGTTGCTTATTCATTTAACCTGCAAAAAAGAAAGAAAATAAACCGAACTCCAAAAAAAAATAATTACAAATAAAAGAAAGGGGAAAAGAAAAAAAAGGGCTCGGGTTGCCTCCCGAGAAGCTCTTGTTTAACGTCTTAAGCTTGACAAAGGAGCTGGACACAGGGACTAAGACATAAAAGAAAAACTATGTCAAAGTCATCCAGCGGGAACAACCACCCAGGGCTCAGTAAATAGCCCCGCAAAGCTCGCAAGAGCTTGTCAAACATACTGGCACTCAACTCACTAAATACCACATAAGCAATGATCAAATAAGGCAAAGGGGACGGTTTGAAAACCGGCATCCTATGCTTATGTGGGAGTGAGTGCCCACAGGGAGGTAAATTAAAATAAAAACTACAAAAAGAAAAATCAAATAAAGTAGGGGGAACACCTCCATACACCTCATTTGCCTTGGTTTCTGGAAGAGAAACATGGGAGCCAAGACAAGACATGATGCCCTCGGATGGAGGTGATATGAGCACGGATGGAAGTGGAGTGGGATGTGAATAGACAAGGCTAAATCCTCCTAAAAAGGGAATAACAGAAGGTGGTATAACCACATTCTCCACATTAATAATGACCTCGTCAACTTCACTCGACTCAAATAAGAAGGCCTCAACCAAAATGACATCACATGACGAGACGGAAGGGTCATGATTTTCATCATGACATTGCAATGAAACATCAACGTCTATGAGAGTCTGGATGGGTTGTAGAACAACGAGAGGAGATGGATCGAAATCATAACTATAGTCGCGAACGACGGACTCGACTTGAAGATTATGGCATGAATCATCTGAATTCACAGCACCACCTTGTAAAAACTCATCAAGAGCATGCTCTTGCGAGTATTGATGATCAACATCCAAGGTAGGGGTATGAACCGGAAGATGATTGAAGCCATATTTCACAAACAAGTTCGGCTCGTTACTAAAGTCATGTATCCCTTGGTTAGTCATATCCCACTCATAGGTTTCCTTAGCTAGACACGCGAATAAGAGCCAAGCTCTATCCAAGTCTAAAGCTAAGAAATCGCCA
Source organism: Salicornia ramosissima (assembly GCA_951394345.1). Classification (NCBI taxonomy): domain Eukaryota; kingdom Viridiplantae; phylum Streptophyta; class Magnoliopsida; order Caryophyllales; family Amaranthaceae; genus Salicornia; species Salicornia ramosissima. Next base: position 25,343,613 of record OX596235.1, read on the forward strand.
TAAGAGAGAAACTCAACCCAGTTTCTCGTTTCATAATTCAAGCCCTCATACATTACATTACATATATCCCACTTATCAAAATTATGATTAGGAGGAAGAGAGCTTCCAATCCTATCATAATACATCCAAAACGGTTCATGCTCATATTGGGATCGATCAAAGAAGTGGCCATAAGGCCTAAATATTCACAAAAATAAAGAAAAAGAAAGACCTAGAACCATTCTACTCAACCGAAAGTAATGGCATTGCCTTCCGCGTCAACGGCGCCAATTTAATAGGAGGGTTTTCTTACCAAATAAAAAACCCCGTCGTAGTATGAGTGGGGGTGTCGAACACGGGGAAGGTACGTTGCACTAATCTAGGCATGAGCGTCGAACAAGCTAGGTCGGGTGATGGTTGCGAGAGGCGGAGAGAACTAACTAAAACTACACTAAGGAAACAAGAATAAAAGGGACTAGGGTAAGAGATCCACATCTCATACCACCATGAATTATGAATCAATCGAAACTTAGACTTAGGTCGTGGATAAGGGGAGGTCGTTCTATGATCGTACTACTCTTTCGAGCTAGTACGATGACCGGAAAGACATATACAACTCACTTTCGTGCAGCGACACATCTAACGAGTCCTAAGCACAAAATCACAAAGACCGGTAACTTTCCCTTGATCGAAGGCCCAACTTTCGTGGTGCTTCCATCAATCGGGCAAAGGAAGTCATCACCCACGTTCACCTTTCGGTCCTTCGGTGGGGATTCTTCAATGAATCCTATGTTAGCTAGACACAAGACTCAACATAACCGAATCCTAAGGTACCGACATTATCACAACCAAAGCCAAGAAACAACTAAGCCACAATCATGGAGGATTTGAGAAGTTTCACTCAAACCCTAGAAATTAACTACTCAAACATAATTAATAAAAACATAATTAAAACTAAAACTAAGAACATAATTAAACCTAAAACTATGAACAAAACAAATTAACAATTAAAACCTAGAACTAAACTAACATCAAAACCTAAATAAACTACCAACTAAATCCAACTAAAACACCAAAAAACCAAGCATAAACAACTAAATTAACAACAAATAACAACATAAACAACAAGAACTAGCAAAATAAGTACATAAAACAAATAAGAAAGCAAGTAAAGAAAGCTACGAAATTACCTTGAAAAGGAGAACAAGAAGAAGAACAAGAACTATACTACTTGCATAAATCAAGAACAAAATGTAAATTATAAGAAGAATTGAAGAAGAAAGCTTAAAATCTAACCTAACCCTAACTATGAGCCTCTAACATCAGCTCCTTGTGAAGGGGGAAAAAGGGGGGTATTTATACAAACCCCAAAAAATCGAGCCAAAAGAAAAGAAAAGTAATTAAAAACACGCAGAAAAGCATTTCAGCGGGCGCTGAGGCGATGACAGCGCCCGCTGACACTTATAAAAGTAGGCTTGCAGTGCTTTGAAGACTTATGGCAGTGGGCGCTGAGTTGGGCTCAGCGGCCGCTGCCAAACTTTGTGATGCCACTGCCTGTCTGCCTCAATACAAGGGAGGGGACAACGGGCGCTGAGTTGGGGTCAGCGGCCGCTGTCTTCTCCTTGTGCTCAAACGTGCCCTGCAGCTTCATGATCAGCGGCCGCTGGGAATCCATCAGCGGCCGCTGCCTTGGCCAAGATAACCTTCTGCCTCAATTTCTTAGAAATGCCCCTGAAAAAAAATATCATCTCAGCGGGCGCTGAGGAATGTCCAGCGTCCGCTGAGGCCTTCTTCATTGCTACTGCCTCTTTCTCAACCACCAGGACTCATCCCACCGGGCGCTGAGGGATTTCCAGCGCCCGCTGAGGCCTTTTTCAGCATCAACATTGGCTTAGAGGACTTGTGGTTTCCTCGAGGTTCCCGGTTTGCTTCCTCGGGTTCCAAAATAGACTCGGGACCTGCAAAATGGGAAGAAAACGCAGAAACAAAGCAAAATAGAGGAAATCACATAGAAAAAGGGGAAAGGGACTACAAGAGCAAAACTAAACTAAAAAGCCTAAAAACGCTAAAGAAAGTTAAATAAAATAAGAAAATAAACTAATAAAAACTAAGAAAATAACTACCAAAATACCACTTATCATTTTCCCATCAACTCCATTTAGATAAATATTAATTTTATCAATTGTTACCATGCCTAATAATACTTATGTGTCCTTACTCCTTTTGTGATATTCCTTTACCTGTTCTAATATAATAACTTTAAGAAAAATAAACTCTTATTTTTCTCCTCAATATATTTGTGTTCCGACTATGAAATTTCTTCTCCATTTGCTTCTACTTCGAAGCTTCTCATAAGCCTAATATAATTTTGACTTTTTCTCTTTGAAGTTCTCACTCAAAAACTTCATTTATTCATTCATGTTGTATACAACTTCTCGTGCTTGGATCAACTGTATATAACTTGTCCAATGGAATATAATATGCACATCTTAAAAGACATGTTAGTTAGATAATCATCATTTGTTTACAATCATCAAAACCATACATAATAGCTCAACAGTAAGGGTGACCACGGATCCCTTACGAGCATTAAGACTGCTTCATGGATTAGAATTAAGAATTGATTAAGAGTTAAGATGATAAGGTTGTAAGTGGACTAGAGTCTAAGTTGGACCCAATAGAGGTTGAGTTTCAAGTTATGAGTAATTGTTTGAATGATTGATTTCCGCTGCGTTGACTGAGTATTGATTGATTGATTAAGTGAATTATGATGAATTGCCGTAGTATTTTATTGTTCTAATTTGATTATATTATTGATTGCGTTCTACTAGCAAGTAGAACATTCTAATTACTCCCCATTGACTGTGGACCCCTCATTCCCTTCTACAGGTAATGATGAAGAGTAAGATGGATTTGATAGCATGGGTCGGGATTCTTTGGATTGCGAGTGCGAATGTTTTAGCTACCCGATCCCTATTAGTAGTTCTAGTCTTGTATTTTGTTTTTACCAGCCTATTTAGTATTTCTCTTAGAATTTGTAGAACTTTGGGATGATTCTTAATTATGGATTAAGGAAGTTTATGTAATAAAAGTATGCCTTATTCAAAGTTGCCTAATATTTTTAGATTGATTCATTAAGTTTTACGAACATTATCGATCTAACTTGTTGATTTCTTCGAAATCAACGGTGTTAAAAAGACGGGTTGTTACATTGAATATATAGTAGCATCGTGTATACTTTTTAAGTGTTGAGATATTCTAGAAATCGAACTTTATCATGTACCACTTTTTAGATTTCCGATCAAAGTATGAGGTCAAAATTATATATTAGCATGTCAGTAAAGACATAATATATAGGTTGCGAATATGGAGCAATCTTTGTTATCATTCCGATTCTTATTATAGTGGAATTTGGTCAAAGATTTAGTCATGGTTCAAAGAAGCTATTGAACAATACTCAAGTTTAAGCTCATTGGTTTTGTCTTAATCGAGTTACGAGGGCGTAACTCCTTTTAAGGGAGGTAGAGTGTGATAGTGTTTCACGCGTTTGGTTTTTGAGTCATTATTGGGCATTGGTTATAGTAAAAGTTCCCATTTATGAGTTGGGTTAGGATGTGCATGAAGCGAACATAAAACTAAATCACCGTATTTCTTATGTTTCGGGACGATACTTCTTTTAAGGGGGATATATTGTAATACCCTGTAATTTTGGATAAATATTTTATAATTAATTAATATTTTTTTTTACTACTAAAATTATTTATTTTAATTTTAGACATAAAATTTCAAGTTAAAATGTTGTTTTAAATTATAAAAACCGAAATTTCATATACATACACGTGATTTTCGGAAATCTTAAATAATTCTTATTTTCATAAATTACAATGATCTTATGATTATGCTAATTTTATTGAAAAAATATTTTAAGTCCAAATGTCACTCTCTAATTCCTAAAAACCCAAACTAAAACCCAAAAGACCAATTAGATAGCCCAAAGTAAAACAAAAAAAAAAAAAATTGCTCCAAGCCCATTGAATCTCACGGCACGGAGGAGAAAATAAAATAAATAAGGGGTCATCCCATGATGTCCTCATTTGTTCAATCTGTACCCTTTCCAACAATGTAATGGGTTGCTAGAGGGTAGCAGATCGTCTGATGTTTTGACATTTGGGTCGAGAATCGTATAGAAGGAGAATTCATCGGCCGGGGTGATGACTTTGAGAGGATTGTCAGTATTGTCCTCTTCTTCTATCATAAATAACCCTAATGTGTTAGATTGGATGTTGGGCTTCTTAGCCCCTGGCGGGAAAGGAAGCCTTCCATCTTCGACCATTTCTTGGAGCAAGTTTTTTAGGGTCCAACATTTGTTGTTACGATATACTAGGAGAGAGGAGATCACATGGGTATGTAAAGTTAGATATAAATTAAGAGAGAGGAGATCACATGTGTATGTAATGTTGGTTTATTGTTTAATGTTAGGGTCATTATAGACATTTTCATGTTCAAATTTATACCAAATATAAAAAGTTAAGAAATTGTTGAAGTTATTCTGTTACAACCATATTTAGAATTGTTGCAATTAAAGGATTTAAAGCGTTATGGATGGAGCAATACATATTAGTGCATTTCAAAAGTAATAAATATTAGTGGTAATAAATATGAGAAAAAAATAAGGAAAAATTGCCAAGAATAAACCAACATTTGGTTGATCTTCTACAATTAAGCCAAGCTTTTGAAAATCCAGAATTAAAATAACCTTGTTATCATTTAAGCCAAAAGTAGGTAAAATGATTATTTAACATGTTATTTTTGTTTGTTTTTTTATCACTATTTCACTATGTCACTATCATTCAACCCATTTTTTGCTTTAATTTAAATGATAATAATAACCTGAAACAACAAATAAATAATAGATTAAATAATCATTTAAATTATTTTTGGCTTAAATGATAACAAGATTAGCTTAATTCTGGATTTTCAAAAGATTGACTTAATTGTGGAAGATTAGCAAAAAGTTGGCTTATTCTTGGCAATTTTTCATTATTAGGTTGAGCTTAAGACGGAAAAGATAGAAATGTAAGAGAAATTTAGTAATGTGTTTTAGTACTCTGTAGTATATAAAGATTGGTCATCTTTAGTTTATACTCCCTCCGTTTTTATTTAATTTACTCACTTTCCTTTTTGAATGTTTTTTTATTTATTCACTTCTTACATTTATTCTTCTATATTCATTAATTTATGATTCCCAAATGCATTTTCCATCTCTCCCCTACTTTTGACTAATTTCAATAAAAATTACCCTATTTTCTCTCTTTTCCATACACTATCTCTTACTTTGTATAAAACTTTTAATCATTAATTCTTTTTCTCCAACTCCTAATAATTTATTAGTTTTAATTAAAACTCTAGTAAACTAAAAAACACGGAGAGAGTAATTATTGGGAATTACATATAAATAATTAAATTTACAGTGATTGTATGCGTATTATATTTGCGTGTCCACATGAACCGTCCTTTATTTTATTTTGGGAAAATTGCCGAAATTCCTAATGGTATACCCCAACTTTTGCGAAATTTCAATGGTATACCCCATCTTTTTAAAGTCTCAATAGCGTAACTATATTTACCATAATTTTCAAACCATTACATTTATTATGAATATTTGATTTAAAAAGGTATAATTTGTTATACTAAGTTAATTAATAACTATGATTAAGGAAATTTGAAAATAATAAAGAATAAAAAAAATTAAAAAATAGAAAAAAAAAAACTTTAAACCAAGTAAAACCTTTAATCTTACTTAAAATTTGAACGTTATATTTAAAAAAAAAAACTGAAAACCTTTAACGTCAACACCTACCCAACCACCCTACATAATCATCTAGCCACCACCGCACACCCATTTAGGCCTTCAACACCCCCACCACCACCACACACTTATTTCAGTCCTTAACATCAATAACCCCTAATCCTATTCGACCCTCTCCAACCATCACACACCCCAATTCGACCCTATCCAACACCTCCAACCCAACCCCAATTCGAATTGGATGGTGGCCGAGTTTGGTATACATATGGTTTTGATGGGGGTTTTGAATGGGTGTTGGGGTGGTGACTGATGGTGAGGGAGATTGTTGTTGCTGATTAGAATAAGGTGGGGTTGTTTTAGGGATTAAGATTTTAGTTTTATTTTAAATTTTTTTATAATAACCACGTTAATTAACCTTAGTTAAAAATTATTTAATGGTTTTTGTTAAAAAAAAGTAATGGTTGGAAAATTAAAATAAATCTAAATATATTAGTGAGATTTTAAAAAATTTGGGTATACCATTGGTATTTCGCAAAATTTGGGATATACCATTGGAAATTTCCCTTTATTTTGTGACCACTTCGAGATGTCAGTAGTTTTGTTAAGTACTGCAAATTATTGGCTGGATCGGGACCATCTAGCTGGCTGGTCCCGGATCCTTTTATTTTTTTTAAAAAAAATTGTTTTTTTGTCTGCATATATTTTTCTCTGGTGATTTTTTTCTTCCTTTGTCTTTCCTCTTCCTCGATTATTCAACCTCTCTCACTTGCAAATTCATGGAGTTCTACTAAAACAATTGTCAAAAAAATTCAAACAACCAAATTTATTCCAAAAAAAAAAACAGTTTTTAAGTACAAGGTCTAACAAAAATGGCGAAAAACAAGTACAAGATTCAAGAAAATGAAGAATAAAATAATAAATCTTAAGTTTACATACTTTTATTTTTACACCTCTAAATTTACAATATTAATTGTTGAATGTTGCAAAAAAAGATGTATATGAATAGCAACTACAAGAGGAGGTGAATTGTAGTTAAGGGAGTTTTTGGACTTTTTGCGGAATTTAAACTAAAACACGAAAGAAGAAATAAACAGAAATAAAGAGACAGAGATTTTAACCTACAAGGAAAACTTCCTAGGCCTAATTAGGAAGAAAAACCTTGACCACGAGGGATTTTGACTCTTGGACTTTCTCTTATTAATTGTAGGCCAAACAACTCTGTTTTACCTATAAAAGGACCTTCTCTATTCTCTGAGTTCCACTAGGAACTTGTTCCCCTTGACACCTGTTCCCCCCTGAACTGATGCCACGATCTTACTAAAGATCGATTTTTCTCTCTTTTGATTTCGAATGAAATCTGATTCTCTTTCTTTTTTCTCTCTGTTTTTAATCAAATATTCTCTTTGATTTTTCACTAACCCAACCCTTTCTACTAATGATTACAAAAGATTTGAATTGAAAAACTAAAAGATAAAACTCAAAGAACACTTGATGAAATTTGCACTTGAAAACTTGGACTTTGAATTTTCTCTTGATTGTGGTTGGTACATTGAAAACTCTGATTGTATTTCTATTTATAATAGAGCACTTGTCTTGATATGTCTTGTATTGGAGAACACGAAATCCACATGGCTTGTGGAGTGAAGACCACGTACAATACCTCCTACAAATTAGATTGACCAAAAAAAACAAAACAAACAAAAGCATGATCCCTAAAATAAGACTACATTCATTCTAACCTAGTCAAGCCCATTATCTTACTACTTAGTTTAATTGACAAAATAAAAATCAGTTTTTTTTTTATTTTAAAAATAAACCCCACTAACAACTTAACAACTTTTACTAAGTAAGCATAACTAACCCCTAATTTTTCTAACTACACGCATGACTTAGAATAAAAATAGGATTTTTAACTTTCAAAAATTAAACCTACTAAAAATCTCGTAAAAACTCTCTAACCAATTTTGACTCTCAAAAACACGGATTTTATTTCAAAAACTAACTACCACTAATCCTAAATAATAGATCACTCAGCAACAAACTTAAACTAATTAAAACCAAAATTAGTTTATAAATATAATTCGAACCAAGCAATCTGACCATTAAAAATAGATTAGACTTATACTAGTGGACTTAACTAAAATCACACGTGCACTAAACATCAACATTAGTCTTTCAATATATAAATTAACATATAGAAAGAGTTAGGATTATATTTAATAATGTATATTTAATCAATATTAGATACTCCTCTAATTTTGTTTTCCATAAATATACTCTAAGAAATACACGCATATACTTAATGAAATATATTCAATAAAATTAGACACTCATCTAATTTATTCTCTATAAATATATCGCATAAAATATACCAGTTATAAAATAAATTTAATTTCAACTAAAAATACTTGTAGTCAATTCTCCATAAATTTATTTTATTCACACACATTAAATTATATTATCATCATCAAAATTAAGGTTCAACAATATTCCCCCTTTTTGATGATGGCAAATATAATGACATGTATAAAAATAAACATATTTTTAAAATTTTAATTTGTCAATTTTTTTTAAACAAGCAAGCAAGACTAATAATAGCATAGATGATACTTAAATATACTTAACCACTAACTGCCATTTTCTTCCCCCTTTTGTTATCATCAAATGACTAGGGATAAACCTGCAGGACTTAGATATAAGTTAACAATTTTTCTAGGGTTAAATAAATCTCAAGCATTCAATCTAATAACATTGGCCATCCAAATGAATAGAATATGCAAGCAAGAATAAAATGATGAACAACTATGAATAATGAGCAAAATATTGAAGCATTCGAGTCATATAGACTCACTGAGCAAAATATAAGGAAAATATTCAGGAAATTAAAAAACGAAAGAGTAAAATGGTCGTGAGGACCAAATACCCAAGAATAGTAGTTTTTAGTATTCTGCAAAAGTTAAAGTGTTAGGCACAGACCAATATTAAAAATCAACCAGAACGAACAAAGTGCGATGCAATTTTCTCAACTTTTTCGTCCATTTGGAGTCGGTTGAAGCGGATGTTACTAATGATATCAGCTTTGACAGAATCAATACGCTCTTCAAGTTTGTTGAGCCGAGCATCCATAGAATCCACCTTGTCCACTGCACGACCCACCAACTCCTTGAGCTGTTGCAGTTCACGCCCAATTGTCCCGCCACAGGTGGAGAGAATCCAGTCTAAGTTTGGAATCACAGGGGTCGCACCTTCCATTGGTGCTTTACCCTTATCCACCGAGGGTCGAGTGCTGGCCCAAATACTGTCAGTACCAACCGCAGCTCCTCGAAGCAAATCCCTCCTAATTTTTTAAGCTTTAGTTATGACCTCCCCATCATCCATACACACCCCATGCCTATCCAACATGGCACCATCTAACACATCTTCCTTCTTAAGTGGAAAAGTAGGTTTTTGGAGCTAATGGAATGTTTAAACATTTAAAGATAGTAGTGAAAATATTCCCGTACCCCAGCACATTTTTCTGTGAAACTGTATATTCCACTTGTTTTATGAAAAGAGAAGGAAAATTGATAGGGATGTAATTAACGAGGCAAAACATGAGGCAAAGGTCAAGTAAATTTGCGCGACAGCGCTTTTGAGGACGGGTGTGCAAAAACCTTTTAACAAACTGAAAAATCATCTTATGAAAGGGAGTGAGTTTATCTTGAGGGACATAATTTAATTTTGGGTTTCCACCAAAAAATTTAACAATATCAGCATTTTTCTTTCCCTTTAGATTTACGCTATCCTTACCCCCGACAAGTTGATCAAACCCAGCATGTGGAACCTCAAGCCACTAACTTAAATATTTTTCAGAAAATGTATGGATTTTGTCCTTGTACCAACATTATAGCCATTTCATTCTTAAAATCAAATACTCTAGCAACTTCTTGATAGTCTGTATTTAGTTAGTATTTTTCTTAGCTTTTATTTATTTATTTTCTATTTCTATTTAGTCTTTGTTAGTGTGTTTAGGCCTTTTAGTTTAGTTTTGTTTAGGTATAGTCCCCTTTCCCTTTTTCTATGTGATTTCCTCTATTTTGCTTTGTTTCTGCGTTTTCTTCCCCTTTTACAGGTCCCGAGTCAATTTCGGAACCCGAGAAAGCGAGTCGGGAACCTCGAGGAAAACAACAAGTCATTTGCCATTTTTGGAGCTAAAAAGGCCTCAGCGGGCGCTGGGAATCCCTTAGCGTCTGCTGGGATGAGCTTGGTTCTAAGCAGTTTTTTGATGAAAAAAGTCAGTAGCATGTTAAGGATTCCCTGCGTCCGCTGATGGATTCCCAGCGGCCGTTGATTTTGAAGCTGCCAAGCCCTTAGGCCTCTTACCATGTGCAAAGAGAAGAACAGCGGCTGCTGACCCCAATTCAGCGCCCGCTGTCCTCCTCCCTTGTTTTGAGGCAGTAGCATCCCAAAGATTGGCAGTGGCCGCTGACCCCAACTCAGCGCCCACGGCCATAAGTCTTCCCAGCCTGCAAGCCTAGTATTATAGGTGTCAGCGGGCGCTGTCATCGTCTCAGCGCCTGCTGAAATGCATCTGTTCGTATTTTTTAGCTCTTTTGTTTTAAATTTTGGGAGAGGTATAAATACCTTTATACTCCCTTTTTGTAAGATTTTACATAGATTACATTTTCAGAGTAGTAAAACCTAGTTTTCTTAATTTTTCTCTCTTCTCTCTCCTAAATCTCCATAGTTCATCATTTTTAAGCTTAATGTAATAGTGAAGTTCATACTTTTGGTTTGGGAGTTACATTGATCATCTCATTGCTCATCTCATTGCTCTACTTATTGATATTAAAGCTTCACTTGTAACATTTCTCTACTTTCCCTTTATTATTTCCACTTAGTTAATTATTGTTTTGATGTTTTATGATTGAATATTGCTTAAATTCATAGTTTGTTCTTACTTTCATGCTTGGTGTTCATTTTAGTAAGTTCATTATGTTTTCCTTTATTATTCTAGCCATGTGTGAGTAGTTCGATTGCTAGGGTTTGGGGTGAAACCTCTCAAAATCCTCCATGTTTATGCTTTAGTCAATTCTTGGTAATGGTTGTGTTAATGTTGGTACCAAAGGTTCGTTGATGTTGAGTCTCATGTTTAGCTAGCATTGGATTCATAGGAGAATCCCCACCTAAGGACCGAAAGGTGAACGTGGGTGATGACTCCCTTCGCCCGATTGATGGAAGCACCACGAAAGTTGGGCCTTCGATCAAGGGAAAGTTACCGGTTTTCGTGATTTGTGCTTATGACTTGTTAGGTGTGTCTATTAAGAAATTAAGTAGTATACTTCTTCCCGGTCGTCACACTAGCTCGAAAGAGTAGTGTGATCATAGAATGACCTCCCCTTTAACCACGACCTAAGTCTAGGTTTTGACCGATCCATAATTCATGGTGGTATCGAGTCGTTAATCCCCTAACCTTAGTATTTATTTCCTTGTTTTAGACCCCTACTTTAGTGTCTTGTAGTTATTTGACTTCCAATCATATAATCTAATATCGACTTAGCTTGTCTATGCTCATTGTCTTTGGTCAACAAATGTTATTCTCTAGGGTTCGACCCTTACTTGCCCTTACTAGCATTAGTAAGTCCGAGTTAGGAAATTTACTTTTGGTGGGCTCGACGACGGCCTATCAAATTTTGGCGCCGTTGCCGGGTAACAACGGAATTTGTTGCTATAGATTTACTTGAGTTCGACGGGACTTTGTCTTCCGTTAATTCTTTTGCTACTTGATTGTGTGAATTTTTATTGCTAACGTGTTTGTTTAGCAGTTTATGACACGCAGGACACGTAGCTTACCAGTCATCCCTATAATCCAAGAAATCGACCGTTACTTGAGGGATTTGAGAAAGGCTACTAGTGCGCATAACATCGAGCAACTCAAATCTGAGTTGCAATCAAAGTCACCGGGTAGTTCTTATTCTGTTTCTTCAGTTATGGATGATACGCCACCACCTCCACAATAGATGACGAGGGATTTCCACCACCCGGAATCCTTCGAATTGCGTAGCGGGATTGCTTTGCCCGCTACAACTGCAAATCATCATGAATTTTCACCACATCTCATCAGGATGGTGAAAGATTCACAATTTGGGGGAAACTCGACCGAGTGTCCTTTTTCTCATCCTGATAACTTCTTGGAACTGTGCTCCGCAGTTAAGGACAATAATGTTCAACCAGAGTTCATACGGATGCACATGTTCCAATTTTCTTTAACTGATAAGGCAAAACACTGGATTCGCTCGCTCCCCGAGGGATCTTTGACTACTTGGGATGCCATCACCAAGGCATTCCTTGAAAAATACTGTCCTCCGGAGAAAACTGCGGAAATGAGAAGAAAAATCTCGGGTTTTTCTCAAGAGGAGGATGAAACTCTCGGTGAGGCATGGGAGCGTTTTAAAGAACTCCTACGCTCATGCCTCACCATGGTTACAGTGATGGCATTGCTTACATGACATTCTATTATGGACTCAATCCTGTTTCTAGGGGTCATTTGGACGCCGGTACTAGTGGTCGGTTGATGAAAGTTCCTCTTTCTGAAGTTAGGCCTATGATCGAGGAGGTAGCTAAGCAGTTTTCATGGGGTGGGTCGAGACGTGTTGTTCCCAAGACAACATCTCGATCCGATCAAAATCTTGACGATGTGAATGCTCACCTGGTGTAACGACCCAGATTTATCGGTATTTCTGTCGCCGATTTATTTGTTATTTATGTGATTTTATGTATGGTCCAAAATTTATTTTGGACTATTTATTTTATTTTATGTGAATAATTTCGATTAAATTCGATTAATTATTGTTTTGATTATTCTTGATTGATTATTATTTATTTTATTATCATTTAATTAATTAGAATTTTTATTATTTAATTTTCTAATTAATTATTTAATATTGTTGGGCCAAAAATGATTTAAGCATGATTAATCATGCAAGTTTGTAATTAGCCCAATTAATCACCAAAAGCCCATTTTGGCCTTGTAATAGCCGGCCCTCCCCCTTGTTAAGTGGCAAGTTTTGCCACTTGCCATGCATTCACACCTAACTAACTTCTATAAATAGAAGTAGTTAGTAAGGCCTTGAGATCATTTGCTCATTTGCCATCTTAAACACACTTGCTCACCAAAGTGTAAACACAAAACTCCCTCCATTTGTTCCCCAAGTCACACGCCATTTTTGGCATTCTTCAACCCATCAATTGTTCATCTTCAATACCAAACCCAAACTTAAAGATTCAACATTCATTGATCTTTAAGTGACTTAAGATACTATAATCTTAATAATTTTCAATCAAGAATTATTGTTCGGGGTTGTTTTGAGGTCTTGTTCGAGTGGGTTCATGTGGGAGCCGTGTGGTTCGAGTGGGTCGTGTGATGGACCGTGTTGAAGATGGTGGTCCGTGGTGGTGGTTTGAGCCGGGGTCGTGCTGTGTTCGTGGGTCCGTGCAGTCAGGGCTGTGTTCGTGGGTCCGTGTGGTTGAAGTTCTTGAATCTTGGATGAGTTCTTGGTTGAAGTTCTTGAATCTTGATTGAGTTCTTGGTTGAAGTTCTTCAATCTTGGATGAGTTCTTTATGAGTCTTGTTCGTTCTTTATGAGTTCTTGGTCGAGTCTTGAAAGTTAAAGAAAGTTAGTAATAATTAAAGAAAAGTTAAAGAAAGTTAAAGATTGATGTTTAAGGTCCTAAGATTGCATGATTTACATGTTATTCTTGAGTCAAGGCGTAAGATGCAACTTAAGAATTAACTAAGAATGTAAATTTCAGTTAAAGATTAGCTTGAATTTACTACTAGACGCCTAAGACTTAGAGTAAGATTCTAAGAATTGGGTTAAGACGTTGCCCCTATCCTATCCGCGGTATTGGGATAGTTGGTGGTCTTACTATGTCGTCTTCGGATATGGATTTCCAGTAATATTGGTTTCATGGGGTTGGGAGTAAGATTCTCAATCCTGGCATAGTAGAAAGTTCGATCGCGTAAGACGCGTTCGTACGTGCATAGTCCGGTCTAGTATGTGAATGATTGCGCCAAAGTTTAAAGATTTGTTATTTGCTGCTTAAAGTTAGTCGAGTCAGCATGATTACTTGATTTGGTTCGTATGTTGTATGTTTGATTTGATTGTTTGATTTGTGCTATGTTCATGTGTATCCCCGTTAGGGTGGGACAATTATGTTACTCGCCACTGACGGTGGACTGTTGTTATTTTTCAGGTAATTCTGATGATGAGGTTCTTGCTTAGCTTTGGGTTGGGCGAGTGCCGATGCTATTAGATCTTGTTTTGTTGTTTTATGATTTCTTGCATTAGACTATAGTAGTAGTAGTACTTGTGTAATTTTCTAACTTTGACATACATTTGGAGTTTATATTATTATTAGTAGTAACATTAACATTTGGGTTTAGATTTGTACAATCTTGTGGGTGTTGTACTTTCGGATTTAGAATATATTCAATTTGAGGTTTTGTTTTAATTTTTAAGTATTTTAGTTTGTTAGAACTGACTATTCGACTCGTCGGTTTCTTCCGCGCCAGTTTAAGCGAGTCGGGTCGTCACAGTTGGTATCAGAGCCGAATAGGTTTTAAGTGAAGTTTTAGGATTCGAGTTAGACCCGGGAGTTAAGAGCTTTACTATTCCTGAGTGAGAAACCCAAATCAAGATTAAGTAAAGGGAGAAGAGTTCGGGTAGAAAAACCGGGACAAGATCTTTTTTCTATTCTTTTCTCTCTTGATTTTGTGTACTTGACTGTGGTGGGGATGTATGACTGACACTGTTATTTGGTATGTCTTTGTTTTGATTGCGTTGTAGCATGTCTACGCCTCGCCGGTTGAGTATGGGACGACAGAGGTTACGAGCGCTCGAGGAGGCGATCCTTACGTTGGCGCCCCATAGTCGTCATACGCCTAGTATGCAGTCGACGTTCGATCGTATCGTACGTCATCGAACTCCGACTTACGATGGGGTTGCCGACCCTACTATCCTGGAGAGTTGGATCCGCGAGATGGGGAATCTCTTCGACGCGACGTTTTGCCCCGAGCACGAGAAGGTGCAGATCGCCGCTTATTATCTATGGGGAGGGGCCGATAACTGGTGGACGGTAGCTAAGGACGTGTGCTTGTCCTTACATTCGATGTCGTGGATCGAGTTCGTCGATAAGATCCAGGAGCGATTCTACCCCGACGAGTTGCGGTGGCAGAAGCAGGAGGAGTTTCTTACTCTTACTCAGGGTAAGATGACAGTTCAGGCGTACACCGACAAGTTCACGGAGTTATCGAGGTTCGCTACGTCTGTAGTTCCATCAGAGAAGGAGCGGGTCAAGCGCTACATCAAAAAGCTAGATCCGAGGATTCGCGTTCACGTGATCAGTAGTGGAGCGAAGACATTTCAGCAGGCCTACAAGGTGGCACTCGAGATTCAGGCATTGACGACCGAGGAGGATGCGAGTAGGAAGAGGACTCAGGTTCCGGCGACGTCATCTTCTTTTAAGAAGCCTCGATTAGTGCTCCTAGCAGTACCCCTCCGACCACGAGTTCGCATAAGGGTTTCGATGGCTCGAGATGTAGAGGCTGCGGCAGAGACTTCCATCTAGGGAAGCGGTGTGACGGTTCGCCCATAACTTGTTTTATCTGCGGGAAGGAAGGCCATAAGGCGTCAGTTTGCCCCGAGAGGAAGCCAGACACCGAGATCAAGTAGCTTCCGGCACCGACTAAGACTCCGGTGAAGAACCGAGTCTACTGTATGACTGAGGCAGAGGCCGAGGTTCAGCCTAACGTCGTATCAGGTAGATTTCTTGTTTCTGGGTTGTTAGCTTTAGTTTTATTTGATTCTGGTGCTACTGTCTCTTTTGTGGCTAGAAGTTTTGCCTCAAGGTCTAATCTTCGTGGCAGCTTTCCTGTTAGTTCAGTTATAACTCTCCCATCCGAAGAGGATTTTATTTGTTAGCGCGAGTTCCGAGGAGTGCCTATCGTGATAGCTGGGCAGAAAGCGACAGTCGATCTGAAGGAGTTCCCGCTGATGGAGGTCGATGTTATTCTTGGTATGGACTGGCTGTCGAAGTATCGAGTGATCATTCGTTGCCGAGATTAGTCAGTGACATTCCGAGGATTACAGGGCAACTGAGTTACCTACTTTGGGTTCGTCCTTAAGAAAGGAGTTAAGGTAATCTCAACCTTGAAGATGAGAAAACATCGCCAGAAGGGCGATATGGTGTACTTATGTCAGGTAAGGGACTTGACTGAGGAGCGTCTGTTGGACGATATACCTGTAGTGAGGGATTTCAGAGACGTATTTCCTGATGAGCTACCAGGAGTTCCACCCGAGCGCGACGTCGAGTTTCATATCGAATTAGCACTCGGGACAACGCCGATTTCGAAGGCACCTTACCGGATGGCACCATCAGAGTTGCAAGAGTTGAAAACGCAACTCCAGGATTTGATCGATAAGGGCTTCATTAGGCCGAGCGTTTCTCCATGGGGAGCACCTGTGCTCTTTGTGAAGAAGAAAGACGGTAGTATGCGCCTGTGCATAGACTACCGAGAGTTGAATCGGGTAACTATCAAGAATAAGTACCCGTTGCCTAGGATTGAGGACCTGTTTGATCAGTTGCAAGGAGCGGGAGTGTTTTCGAAGATAGATCTTCGGTCTGGATATCATCAGATTCCAGTCAAGAAGGAAGACATCCCGAAGACCGCTTTTCGTACTAGATTTGGCCACTACGAGTTCGAGGTGATTTGATGCCCTTTGGCCTGACTAATGTGCCAGCCGTGTTCATGGATCGGATGAACCGGAATTTCCATCACTTACTCGATAAGTGCGTCGTAGTATTTATAGACGATATCTTTGTCTATTCGAGAGATGAGTCTGAGCATGCGGAGCATCTCCGGATGGTACTTGAGATATTGCGTAGTAATAAGTGGTTCGCGAAACTCTCCAAGTGTGAGTTCTGGCTTCGCGAAGTAGCATTTATGGGTCACGTAATTAGTAAAGAAGGCATTAAGGTAGACCCAGCTAAAGCTAAGGTTGTAGTTGATTGGAGTAGCCCGAGAAATGTGGCGGAGGTTCGTAGTTTTCTGGGATTGGCCGGATACTATCGACGATTCGTCTAGGACTTCTCCAAGATTGCTAGGCCGATGACTAGTCTCCTACAGAAGGAGATCCAATTCGTTTGGATGGAGGCTTGCGAGCAAGCATTCCAGCAGTTGAAACAGAGATTAGTCTCTACTCTAATTCTTACCCTTCCGAACGATGAGGAGGACTTCGAGGTCTATAGTGATGCTTCGAAGAGTGGCCTAGGATGTGTGCTCATGCAAGGCGGGAAGGTCATCGCTTACGCATCGAGACAACTGAAGGTGCACGAGCGTAACTATCCCACGCATGACTTGGAGCTAGCAGCTGTAGTGTTCGCGCTCAAGATTTGGAGGCACTATCTCTATGGTGGTTCGTGTAGAGTATTCACGGATCATAAGAGTCTCAAGTACATCTTTACTCAGAAAGACCTCAATATGAGGCAGAGACGATGGCTTGAGCTTATTAAGGACTACGACCTGACGCTTAACTATTGCGAGAGCAAGGCAAACTCAGTCGCTGACGCACTGAGTCGTAAGCATCGCTTGAGCTTCAGTAGAAGTCGTAGTTCCGTCAGACTTCGTCTGACATCTATGAGTGCTGAGCCTGAATTGCTTCAGGAATTGCGCGAGGGTCAACAGAATGATCCGCAGTTAGCTAGGATTCGAGAGGCTTTACGGCAAGGTAAAGCCGTAGGTTTCGAGATCCCTTCCGATGGTAGTCTGCGATTCCGAGGGAGGTGGTGTGTACCGGACAGTTCTGATCTCAGGAACAGAATTATGTCTGAGGCACATAACTCGCCCTACTCTGTTCATCTTGGAGGTAACAAGTTGTACCAGGACCTTAAGGGCCAATTCTGGTGGCCTAAGATGAAGAGGGATGTAGCAGAGTTCGTAGCTCGATGTTTAGTCTGTCAGAAGGTTAAAATTGAGCATCAGAGACCAGGAGGTCTTTTGCAGCCACTACCGATTCCGACCTGGAAATTTGAGTTGGTTTCTATGGACTTCGTGGTTAGCCTACCTACCTGTAATGGTTTGAATGCCATTTGGGTAATAGTGGATAGGTTGACCAAGGTCGCTAAATTCATACCGATGAAGATGACCTGGTCTATGGAGCGTCTGGTAGAGGCGTATACCCAGGATATTATCCGACTTCACGGAGTTCCGAGGGAGATCGTTTCTGATCGAGATCTGAAATTTCTGTCTCGTTTCTGGAAATCAGTTCAGGAAGCCTTTGGGACGAAGTTGAAGCTGAGTACCGCTTTTCACGCGGCGACCGATGGTCAGACTGAGAGGACCATCCAGACTCTAGAGGATATGTTACGAGCATGTACTCTAGAGTACCATCAGTCTTGGGTACGTATGCTCTGTTTGATAGAGTTCTCATATAATAATAGCTATCACTCCAGCATCGAGATGGCTCCGTACGAGGCCCTGTATGGCAGGAAATGTCGGAGTCCGATTTGTTGGAATGATATTAGTGATTCTGTGGCTTTAGGACCTGAGATGGTATGAAATATTGTCAAGAAGGACCGAGTCATTCGGTCTAAGATGCAGGCCGCTCAGAGTCGTCAGAAATCCTACGCCGATAATCGACATAGATCGCTGGCTTTCGAGGTAGGTGATAAAGTGTTGCTTAAGGTTTCACCGTTCAAAGGAGTGGCGCGCTTTGGTCAAAAGGGGAAACTCCGACTGAAATACGTAGGACCTTAGGAGATACTGGAATGAGTTGGGGAGGTGGCATATCGGTTGGCATTACCACCTAGTCTGTCTAATGTTCACGATGTGTTCCATGTTTCCCAGCTAAGGAAATATGTACACAATCCTACCCACATTATCCCATTGGAGTCGGCCACGTTTGAGCCGAATCTGACTTTTGAGGAGCGAACCGTCCAGATCTTGGATCAGGAAGTGAGGACCCTCCGGCGTAAGCAAGTCCAGCTCGTCAAGGTGTTGTGGAGAAATCAACACCATGAGGAGGCGGCTTGGGAGACAGAGGCGTTCATGAGGCAGAAGTACCCGGAGCTTTTTGTGGGTGAACAATCTCCTTTGCCTTAAATTTCGGGACGAAATTTCTTTAAGGAGGGGAGGTTGTAACGACCCAGATTTATCGGTATTTCTGTCGCCGATTTATTTGTTATTTATGTGATTTTATGTATTTATTTTATTTTATGTGAATAATTTCGATTAAATTCAATTAATTATTGTTTTGATTATTCTTGATTGATTATTATTTATTTTATTATTATTTAATTAATTAGAATTTTTATTATTTAATTTTCTAATTAATTATTTAATATTGTTGGGCCAAAAATGATTTAAGCATGATTAATCATGCAAGTTTGTAATTAGCCCAATTAATCACCAAAAGCCCATTTTAGCCTTGTAATAGCCGGCCCTCCCCCTTGTTAAGTGGCAAGTTTTGCCACTTGCCATGCATTCACACCTAACTAACTTCTATAAATAGAAGTAGTTAGTAAGGCCTTGAGATCATTTGCTCATTTGCCATCTTAAACACACTTGCTCACCAAAGTTTAAACACAAAACTCCCTCCATTTGTTCCCCAAGTCACACGCCATTTTTGGCATTCTTCAACCCATCAATTGTTCATCTTCAATACCAAACCCAAACTTAAAGATTCAACATTCA
Source organism: Salicornia ramosissima (assembly GCA_951394345.1). Lineage (NCBI taxonomy): Eukaryota > Viridiplantae > Streptophyta > Magnoliopsida > Caryophyllales > Amaranthaceae > Salicornia > Salicornia ramosissima. Next base: position 25,363,133 of record OX596235.1, read on the forward strand.
TTGATCTTTAAGTGACTTAAGATACTATAATCTTAATAATTTTCAATCAAGAATTATTGTTCGGGGTTGTTTTGAGGTCTTGTTCGAGTGGGTTCGTGTGGGAGCCGTGTGGTTCGAGTGGGTTCGTGTGGTGGACCGTGTTGAAGACGGTGGTCCGTGGTGGTGGTTCGAGCCGGGGTTGTGCCGTGTTCGTGGGTCCGTGCAGTCAGGGCTGTGTTCGTGGGTCCGTGTGGTTCGTGGTGGTACATGGTGGTGCCGTGTTGTTCGTGCCGTGTGCGTGGTTATTGGGGCCGTGTGGTTCGAATTCCGGGCTGCAAGTTTTGTGTTAATTTGTGTTTAATCTTCATTAAGGTAAGATACTATCTCAACCTAGTTTGTATACCTTGAATCATAGTATAGATTAAGTGATTAGATTAGACCGTTTTAATGTTATGTACCCATTTTTATGCGTGGAATATAGCTGATTTTGGGTGATGGTTTATGATGATTTCTACTTGATTATATGAATTTCATGATTGATTGTGTTAGTATTATATTTGATGTTGTTCATGTTCAAGTTTCGTGAAGTTTTGATGTTTGGAAGTTGATAAATTCATTGTTGAACTTGTTGTTATCATGCGTGTATGTTGATGATTTTGGGATTGAGTTCTTGGTTGAAGTTCTTGAATCTTGATTGAGTTCTTGGTTGAAGTTCTTGAATCTTGGATGAGTTCTTTATGAGTCTTGTTGGTTCTTTATGAGTTCTTGGTCGAGTCTTGAAAGTTAAAGAAAGTTAGTAATAATTAAAGAAAAGTTAAAGAAAGTTAAAGATTGATGTTTGAGGTCCTAAGATTGCATGATTTACATGTTATTCTAGAGTCAAGGCGTAAGATGCAACTTAAGAATTAACTAAGAATGTAAATTTCGGTTAAAGATTAGCTTGAATTTGGTACTAGACGCCTAAGACTTAGAGTAAGATTCTAAGAATTGGGTTAAGACGTTGCCCCTATCCTATCCGCGGTATTGGGATAGTTGGTGGTCTTACTATGTCGTCTTCGGATATGGATTTCCAGTAAGATTGGTTTCATGGGGTTGGGAGTAAGATTCTCAATCCTGGCATAGTAGAAAGTTCGATCGCGTAAGATGCGTTCGTACGTGCATAGTCCGGTCTAGTATGTGAATGATTGCGCCAAAGTTTAAAGATTTGTTATTTGTTGGTTAAAGTTAGTCGAGTCAGCATGATTACTTGATTTGATTCCAATGTTGTATGTTTGATTTGATTGTTTGATTTGTGCTATGTTCATGTGTATCCCCGTTAGGGTGGGATAGTTATGTTACTCGCCACTAACGGTGGACTGTTGTTATTTTTCAGGTAATTCTGATGATGAGGTTCTTGCTTAGCTTTGGGTCGGGCGAGTGCCGATGGTATTAGATCTTGTTTTGTTGTTTTACGATTTCTAGTATTAGACTATAGTTGTATTAATACTTGTGTAATTTTCTAACTCTGACATACATTTGGAGTTTATATTGTTAGTAGTAGTAACATTAACATTTGGGTTTAGATTTGTACAATCTTGTGGGTGTTGTACTTTCGGATTTAGAATATGTTCAATTTGAGGTTTTGTTTTAATTTTTAAGTATTTTAGTTTGTTAGAACTGAGTATTCGACTCTCCGGTTTCTTCCACGCCGGTTTAAGCGAGTCGGGTCGTCACACCTGGATTTCGTAACTCGGAGACTTGAGAAAGCGCATTTCGCCGCCTCAAGTTCTGAGTCTCAGCTTGCTCTTTCTTGTGACATTTTTGGCGGAAAACGACCACCTGTCTTCATATTGTAGCTCCTCGATGGAGCAAGTTGCCATGATGGGAGCACGGAACGATCCGTACTCTAATACTTCCAATCTCGGATGGAAGGATCACCCCAATTTCAACTGGAAGAACAACAATCAACAACAACCACCTTTTCAACAACAATACCGCCAACAACAACCCTACCAACCGAGGGACCAACAATCAGGGTCCTTCTCCTCAAAGGCCACCATATACTCCTCTCATTGTTCAAAAGTCTAGCCTTTAAACCGTCCTAGAGACCTTCATACAACACCAGACCAAGGCAAATTCTGATAGTGACCGGAAGATGAATGAAATGAGTACTTCGATCAATCAATTGCAAACACATAACAAAATGACCGAAACTCAACTTGCTCAAATAGCCCAACAAGTGGGGAATTCCAACAATTCTTCAAGTTCTCAATTTTCGGGGCAACCGATCACTAATCCTAAGGAACAAGCAAAGGCAATAACACTGCGATCTGGCAAGGATTATGCGGGTCCATCCATGGTTTTAGATGAGGGCGCCACAAAAGTGAGTAAAGAGGGAGTTGTTGATGATATGTCGATTGATTTTGAGAGCGGAGCGATTGAGAGTGAGCCACAAAGTGAGGATAGTGTTTTGACTCCAAAAGAGAATGTTGTTGTTGTAAAAGCACCGATGAAACCATATGTGCCCCCGGTTCCTTTCCCCCATAGGATCGTTGAGAAGAAGTTAGGCGAGAAATTTTCTAAGTTTCTCGAGGTCATGAAGGGTCTTCAAGTAAACATCCCTTTTCTTCATGCTTTGTCCCAAATGCCGGCTTAGGCCAAATTCTTAAAAGAACTTCTCTCTAACAAGAGAAAATTAGAGGAGCATGCCACCATTTCGCTTCCTATGGAGCTGAGTGCTATTCTTACAAGCTTCCCGAGAAGCTTGGTGATCCTGGTATTTTTTCTATACCGGTAAAAAATCAGTGATCTTCAAAGCAAAAATGCTCTATGTGACTTGGGGGCAAGTGTGAGTCTTATGCCTTTGACTATGGCCCATAAGCTCAATATGGTCAGCCTAAAGCCCACAAGGATGTCTATTCATCTTACCGATCGCTCGGTAAGATTACCTCTAGGAGTTCTAGAGGATGTCCCGGTGTAAGTGGGACGAGTTTTTATCCCTTGTGATTTTGTCATAATGGATATAGAGGAGGATACCAAGGTTCCCTTGATATTGGGGAGGCCTTTCTTGAAAACGGTGGGCGCCGTTATTGATGTGAAGGATGGTCGTTTGAGTCTGAATGTCGGGGATGAAAAGATCACTCTCTCATTCTCGAAGGCAATGAAAATGCCTATTACGGATGCAATCCTTCACATCGACACCATCGATACAACTACGGTGGAATTTTCTGAAATGATCGAGGTCGCAGACCCATTGCGATCATTGATCTCTGACGGAGCAGTCTTCGACACTGATGAAAGCCGGGGGGATAAAAAAATTCTCGATAACACCTCTGTTAGCACTAATGCTGAGCTCGAGGTCCTCCGGGTCGAGGGTAAGGAGGAGAGGACTACGCCTCCTCCAAAGGTAGAGTTGAAACCTCTTCCCTCTTTACTTAAGTATGTTTTTCTGGATGCCAAAGAGGCTTATCCCGTTATTGTCCATGCTAAACTCGACGACACTTCTCTTGACAAATTCTTGGTTGTTCTGAGAAAATATAGAAGTGTCATCGGGTATAACATCTCCGACATTAAAGGAATAAGTCCCACCCTCTGCATGCATCGTATTTTGCTTAATGATGATCATGCCTCCTCGATTGAACATCAGCGAAGGTTAAACCCTTCGATGAAGGAAGTCGTGAGAGGTGAAGTTATTAAATTGCTTGACTCGGGCATAATCTACCCTATCTCAGATAGTAAGTGGGTTAGCCCGGTTCAAGTAGTCCCTAAAAAGGGAGGCATGACCGTCATTAAGAACGAGAAGGGTGAAACTATTTCGACAAGATCGGTTACGGGTTGGAGAATGTGTATTGATTACAGAAAACTAAACAAATCAACCCGTAAAGATCACTTTCCCCTTCCGTTTATTGATCAAGTTTTGGAAAGATTGGCTAATCATACCCGTTATTGCTTTTTGGATGGATTCTCGGGATTTTTCCAAATCCCAATCCATCCCGATGATCAGGAAAAAACCACGTTTACATGCCCCTTCGGTACCTTCGCATATCGAAGGATGCCGTTTGGGGTATGTAATGCACCTTCCACTTTTCAAAAGGTGCATGATGGCTATTTTTTCTGACATGTTAAAAACATCCATAGAAATTTTTATGGATGATTTCTCTGTTTGTGGTTCGTCTTTTGACACCTGCCTTGCTAACTTGGTGAATGTGTGTTGAAACGGTGTCAAAAGGAGAAGTTGGTTCTAAACTGGGAAAAATGCCACTTCATGGTCGAAGAGGGAATTGTTCTCGGACATGTAATATCAGCTAGGGGCATCGAGTTTGATAGGGCCAAAGTTGATGTCATTGAGCGTCTCCAACCCCCCACCACTGTCAAAGTGGTTAGGAGCTTTCTTGGACACACATTTTTTTACCTCCGTTTTATCAAAGACTTTTCAAAAGTGTCCAAGCCCTTGACTCAATTATTGCATAAGGATGCCCCTTTTGTGTTTTCTAATGATTGTTGTGTAGCATTTCAAGAACTGAAACAAGCTCTCGTCACTGCTCCTGTCATTCAGCCCCCGGACTGGGAGCTTCCTTTTGAGCTAATGTGCGATGCATCGGACTATGCTGTAGGTTCGATGCCGTCTACTACACAAGCAAGACTCTAGAAGAAGCTCAACGCAATTATGCCACTACCAAGAAAGAGCTTCTTGCAATTGTCCATGCCATGGAAAAGTTTAGGTCTTACTTGGTCGGTTCCAAAGTCATAATCTTCACCGACCACTCAGCCTTGAAGTACTTGATGACCAAGAAAGACGCTAAACCTCGGCTCATCCGGTGGATCTTGTTGCTACAAGAGTTTGATATTGAAATCCGAGACAAAGCCGGGGCCTAAAATGTTATAGCCGACCATCTCTCTCGGTTACCTTTATGCGAGGAGGGTGAGGTCATTCCAATTAACGATTCATTACTGGATAACCACCTCCTTGTTGCCTTGGCAATCCCTGCTCCTTGGTATGCGGACATTGTTAACTATCTTGCTTGTGAGATTATGCCCTCCGATTGGGGGTATAAAAAAAGACGACATTTCCTGCATGATGTTCGTCAATACTATTGGGACGACCCTCTTCTGTTCAAAAGAGGTGTTGATGGACTTTTTCGGAGGTGCGTCCCCGATGATGAGATTGCAAGTGTTATTAGCATGTGCCACTCCTCTCCTTGTGGAGGACACATAGTGCTGACAAGACTACATCAAGGATCTTGCAATCTGGGTTTTTCTGGCCTACCATGTGTAATACCCTGGAATTTTCCAAATTTCAAACCTCCTTTTAAAACTATTTAATATCAATAAAAGTAAACCTGCAAGGAAAACCCAAAGTATTACCGCCATCGTGTTCAAACGACTACGACATTTATTTTCAAAGTTGCACAGCGGAAAGTTGAAAACTAAAATGTTAAAACTAGCCGAGTATACAGTCCTCGACATTTTATTAAAAACCAAGACAAATCCATCACGGAAATCTAGATGTGAAAATTTACTTATTACAAATTGGAACCTTACGGCCCGTCCAAAACCAAACAAATAATTCGTAGTTGTTAGTCAAAATAAATAAACTCAAAACAACTAGAAACTCAAGAACACTCTCCACACAATCCCGGCATGCTTCATGTTCCCACCTGTAGCATACCTTTATTTCTGTCCTACTACTCACCATTAAAAATGGGTCGTCGTAGGGCCGAGACAAAGGCAAGGCCAAATGCACAAACAAGTATAGCTTCAGCTAAAGCTGAGTACGGAATACAACAAAACATGCATATACATATTGACAAGACTAAGAAAAGCAAAGGGAAACCTACTATCATTCTACGAACCGACTTCCCACACATTCCTAGACTCTGTTAGATTTATGAGAGAGTTTGGATTCAACATCGAACGGGTTTCCTTCTAAATATAAGTAACCTTGCTCACTAGAGCCCCACTCGGTTGCAAGTCGAGTGGTAAAACTGTGCCACTTCAAAGTGACGGGATCCCAGGCCAAAATAAGTAAAACTAAACAAGGATGTACAACGTCTTGTACCCCTTGGTAGAAGCTATTTAGCTCCTCCCATATGTTCATACTCAAGGTGTATATGTTCCAAGAGTTTTTGTGTGAATCCTCTTTCGCTTTACGTGGTTTATCATGTTTATTTAATATTCGTGAAGACTCACCCCATACCAGACATTACACAACCTCATAAATCAAACAACACATTTTCCGTTTTTAAGGTTCCCTATAACTAGGCGATCACATAACCAATTTTTAATGATCTGAGCTTGCCTATGCCCAATCCAACAACGTGGTTGGGTTAAACCTTTATCCTTGTCTCAATCCCCCAAAGGGAGTGAGTAAAAACACTACCTCTAGACTCAACATGTGAGTAACAATCATTTCCTTCCGTAATTTGCAACATTCTCTATTATTTTCCATATTCGGAATAATTAAACCACACTAAGGAGTTTATAATACTTGACAAAATCTCACTAAGTGGAGAATAGCTGAAACATTTGTAATATCACATACTTTTCACGCATCACATGCAAAAATTCATGACATCTCATTATATTCATAAATCACCCTAAGCATGTTGCAATATCGGGTATGAGTCCTGCGTACACACATACCTGGTATAATAGGTCCTACTAGCCACGGCTACTCGAATTCACGAAATTCAAAATCTCCTACAATCAAACAGGGGACCAATTAATTTTCCCCCAAACATAGAATTTACCTAAGCATAATTAATACAATTTCCAGCTTCTAAAAAAAATTTATATACACAACTTATATTGGTGTGCCCTCTACTTAAAATATCTGAGAACCGGTGAGGTAGACAACTAAAATAATACTTTAAGCGTGTTTGGTAAAATTTCAGCCTTTATTAATTGATTTGAACGTGCTTAATATGTTCCAAAAGACAAATTTCAACGTTCTAATAAAAATCGACAAGTTGTTATATTCCCGGGAACCCTTATACACTACTAATGATAAAACCTTTAGAACTGAACTTTTGTCCGAAAAAAAACAGCAACATAAAACGTTTTTAAATCCATAAAACCAACGTTCGAAGTCTCAAAATTCGCATACCAAGATCATACAATGCGTAGAATACGTTTATACCCAAAAACATCACGAAAACCGTACATATGATATTTTAAATAAAAATTCCAGAATATTATTTTTCGTTTAAAACATTCCTTAAAGATCGAGATATTATTTTTAAGTCGTAAAACATTACGATTAATCCCTAATATACCCAACGCAAGATTTAAACAAGACCCAAGCTAAAATAAGTAGTTATTATTTTATTATTCTTTTTCCTTCACCACTCGGCAAACCCACCGTACCAACAAACTTTACTACTTGATTTTATATATATATATATATTTTTTTTTCCTTTTCTTTTCCCTTTTTTTTTCCTTGCTTTTTCCCCTTTTCTTCCTCCTTCGGCACTGCTGCCATTAATAAGAGCTTCGAATTTTATTTTTTTTTTTTAAAAATCAATTCTTACATTTAAATCAACTCAACTTTAACTTATGCATAAATACATATGTTAATCCAAGACTTAAGGTTTGAACAATGTTTAAACTATGTAAAAATACATATAAAGAAATCTGAAAATACAACCCCAAAAAATCAGAACTTATACTATAAACTTATGTTAAAATCATTCAAGAATCATCCTTAAAACTATAGTCTAAGCACAAGATAACAATAAAATCAGATTAAATCGAAATCCAAAATAGAAGAGAATTTACAAAGAATTTTTTTTTTTTAAAGTACCGTTCGACGGCAAGAGGCCACGGTGGACGAATAGGCTGGTGGTGGCTCCCTGGCAGACTAGCTACGGCTCGGCTGGTCCTGTGGTGGTCCGGCTGGGTTGTAGCTGGTGTTCGAAAAAAAAAAAAATTTCTTCTCTGGCTGTGAGTGACAGGGAAGAGAGAGAAAATTTATGAGTGTGTGAGTTTTTCTTTGACAGCTTTTAGGATTTAAATGAACTCTAGGGCTATATAAAGGAGCTGTTGTAAATTTTTCCTACGGGCCTGCAACCACTCAAAAATCCCTTTTATTTTTATTATTTTTTTTTTTATAAAAGTCAGCCCAAAACGATAGGAATATAAAATCATTTTTTTTTCAACTACGAGATAAAATGATATTTATTGAATTGAATTAAAATATAAAAATAAATCGGAATACGTTATAAAATTCATTTTTTTCGTAAGTTTACATATTATGGCATAAAATGTAGCATATAAATATATTAATTTATATGCTAAATTCCGGGTTGTTACATCATGTTCAAGAGCACTTGGAGCATGGTGAAGGCATGTGACCGGTGCCAACGTACCGGCAATATCTCGAACCGTCATGAGATGCCCCTCAACAGCATTCTTGAACTAGAAATCTTCGATGTTTGGGGCATCGACTACATGGGACCCTTTCCCTCATCTTATGGCAACCAATACATTTTGGTTGCGGTGGACTATGTGTCTAAATGGGTGGAAGCCGTTGCCTCGGTCACCAATGATGCAAAGGTAGTTATTAAGTTGTTTAAAACTATCATTTTCCCGAGGTTTGGTGTTCCCCGAGATGTCATTAACGATGGAGGATCACATTTTGCCAAGCGGACACTCCAATCCTTGTTCTCAAAATATGGTGTTAAGCATAAGGTTGCCTTGGCCTATCACCTTCAAACGAGCGGGCAAGTAGAAATTTCTAACCGGCAAATCAAAATGATCCTTGAAAAGACTGTCGATCGGTCTCGAAAAGATTGGTCAACTAAGCTCGATGACGCTCTTTGGGCGTATAGGACAGCATACAAGACTCCCATAGGTACAACCTCTTACAAGTTGGTCTATTGCAAGTCTTGTCACCTACCGGTTGAGCTCGAGCATCACGCACATTGAGCGATCAAAGCACTCAACTTTGATCTCCAATCTGTGGGGGAGAAGCGGATGCTCGAGCTGCATTTACTTGAGGAATTAAGGCTTGATGTCTATGCAAATGCTCGAATCTACAAGGAACGCACCAAGTCTTGGCATGACAAGCATATTCTCCATAGCGAGTTCCATGAAGGGGACAAGGTCCTATTATTCAATTCTCGGCTTAAGTTGTTCCCCGGAAAGCTCAAGTCGAGGTGGAGTGGTCCCTTTACGGTTCGGAAAATCTTTTCCTACGGGGCAGTTGAGATTGGAAATGACGGAACCGCCCCTTTCAAAGTGAATGGGCAACGCTTAAAAGCCTACTATGGAGGCCAACCTCCAGAATCTGCCCTTGTAATTCACATAGACGAGTTTGATGTTACTCCTTTTGAGGAGTAGAGCCGACTCAGTCATTTCGTCAGGCTCGGGACGTTAAACAAGCGCTTGTGGGAGGCAACCCTCAATTTATTGCTTTTTAGGATAGTTTATTTCCTTGCATTGTAAATAAAAAAAAATTATGAGAGAAAAGATTGAGTAGTGCCTTCACACATTTGTGCATATATGTGATCTTTACATATATCCATGAATGTGTGTTAGAAAAAGGGAGCACTTGAAAAAATATCATGGGTGAGTTAAAAGAAAACGAGAGATTTCCTTGATTGCAACTTCCGAATACATCAACGAGTGTGATTTTGGCCTTTTGGGCCACTATACATGTTGATGTATCCCTTAGGATGCAATCAAGAGAAGATGTTATAAACCTGAGATTCTGGTGCATTTTTTGAGTTCAATCTGCTGCAAAAATTGGCTACAGGTCTAGTTCAACGGCCTTAGAATTTCCATCAGCGCCCGCTTGCACAATGCCCAAATTCTTCCAGTAGCAAAAATTTTCCTTGCAGCGAGCGCTGGCCCAAATTCAGCGGCAGCTGATATGTTTTGTCACAAACTTCCAGTAGCAAAATTTTTGGTAACAACGGGCGCTGGCCCATTTTCAGTGCCCGCTGATGGGGTTCTTGAAAAAGGCAGTAACATTGTGGACTTGTCTCAGCGCCTGCTTGAAGTTTTTCAGAGCCCACTGATCACAAGCGTTGGCCCTTTTTCAGCGCCCGCTGATGGGATTTATGGAGAATTCCAGAATCATTTCAGAAGGGGACAGCGGCCGCTGGGATTAAGTCAGCGCCCGCTGAGATCGATTAATATAAAACCTGAGAGCTCAGAACTCGTCATTTTCACGAGAAACAAAACAAATCTTCGAATTCTCTCTACTTCTTTCTCGAACCCTAGCACTCATCCTAACTCTCAAAATCACTCAAATCTTCATCATTCATCTTCCTTATCACTCCATTAGTCCATTTCTTCCTTTCCATCACACTGTTCTCTCCTTTTCTCTCCACAGATACGAACCCTAGGTTCGAAATTTTAAAAAAAAAAGAGAAGGGAAAACACGAGCAAGGCTCAGTTCTTGGGTAACTTTTGGGCTCTTTTCATCAACAACAACAACAAACAAGGAGGTTTCATCTAGAGTATTTTCATAAACTTGTTGGGTATTTTCTAAACCCTAATTTCTTAGTTTATTTTTAACTCAGTTCGAATTTTAGGGTGAATTTTCATTTGTGTAATTGTTTGTTGAATATTTGAGTCCCTAATTGTAGTCTTAGATTGTTGTTTTGTTTTGTCTTGGTTGAATTTTGTGACTTGGATTTGTGTTGGTGAATTTTTCTGTTGTGATTTTATGAACTTGAGGCACTTGGGTTTAGGCTTCTTGTTCATTGACTGATTAGGGAAGTAATCTAGCTGAAATTATTTTTTTTATTTTTTTTAGTTAGTTTTTGGCCCTAATTTGATTAATCATGTCTGAGCCCCGTAAAAAGAAAAGAAATGACCGACCCAGTACCTCAGACCCGAACCAACATGATGATGCACTACCACAACCTCCACCACCCATTAGGATTCCACAGGCCAATCGGGCCAAGTATGACAACCTCTTGAGGCGGACATTTCGCCCTACCCGAATCTATGATGCACGCCCTTGTCTGGCGTTGCAGATCACCAGGGAAATGCAAACCCTGTTCACCAACTTTGGGTGGGAAAATCTGACTGACCCCAACATGGCCGATTACACTTACCCACCTTTGGCCTGTGAATTCCTTAGTACTTTGACCTATACTGAAATAGTGTCCACCACTAATGTACCGGAATACCAACTGTCCTTCCGATTGTTCAATGATCGTCATACCATTACCATTTCCCAGTTAAATGAATATCTAGGATGTGACCTGGCCAACCCCATCATTGATTTTAGTCCTAAAAACTTTCCTGACTTTAACCCGCTTGCCTTTAGGCATGCGATTACGGGTGAGGATCGTTTTGACTCTACCTGGGCGGTCGCCGGTGCGATCCATCACCTTGCTCTCCAACTGTTCCATAGGTTGTTGACCTACTCAATCTTCTCCAAAAAGGAGGTTGGGAAGATCAACAAGGACGAGTTGCTTTTTATTTACCTAGCAACAACTCCATCTCCGATGGGCAAGGTGAACACGGGTCACTTGTTGGTCAAGCGTATGCTTGCCCAAACAAGAGACCCCAAGATGACCGCTGACATCACATTAGGAGGCTTTGTGACCATCATAGCTAGGAAACTGGGGTATTCGCGTTACATTGACCAATTGGAAAAAATTTCCGAAACCCGGTAGTTTGAAAAATACGACTTCCTCAACCAATCTTTCATTAAGAACACCAGCCGGGACGACACACTAAGTGTCCTTGTCCGCGAGAGACACCACTACTACTTGCCTAATCCCGAGATAACCAGGTTAGATCGGGAAAACCCATTCATAATCCCCGCGGAGCCTGTAGCCCAGCGTGACGCAGATTTATTTCAGGGGCCCCCGGTTGTTGTTGTTGAGGAAGTCGAAAAACCAGCACCATAACCAACACAAGCACAACCCAACCCACCCCGGCCGCAATTTGACGTTGCGGCCGCTTTTGAGGCCCTGTCCCAGTAGCAAAACGCTGCCTTTGCGTCCATTAATGCTAACATTACGGAGATGCGTTCTGACTTGAGCCATCTCCGTATACAGACTGACCAGATGTATGACTATCACGTGTCAGAAGGTCATTTCTTCCGACACCCTTCCCCCCCCCCCAGGATGACCCCGAGATCTAGACTTCTCCACCCACAGCCTCAGGACGATGCTTTCGTTCTAGCTTGGGGGGGTTTAGACCCTTTGGGTCCGGTTACCTTTTTGTTATTTACACCCGTAGCTAGTGAGGGTGAAGCACTAGTGCCTAGATCGAGGCATGATTTCGGTAGCGCTAAAGGCGCTTTAATAGTGTAAATGGTGCACCTGGACTACAGGTTTCCCGACAAACCAAATCATGTCCTCCACAGGTAAGTTCTCACTTGTATTTAAGTGAACCTGGGGGTTTGGAACGCTTATGCGTTCTTATAGTCGTGGTCTTGGGATAGAGGAGCTAGCTTGGGGGAGCTGCTCTTGGGGTATGTTTGATTGTGCTTGTTTGTGGTTGTGTTTCTTAGTGTGTGTGATAATTTATAGTGGTCATTGGGGCAATATCCAGGCCCTGCTCCCGTTTTTTAAAAATCCAAATGCATTTTAGCGCTTTGCATATTAGTTTATTTTCGTAGTTTATTTTCCTTTTCTTATTTTCCTCAGTTTCTTTTTATTAGTTTTTGCATATTAGTTTATTTTCGTAGTTTATTTTCTTCCGAATTTTTTTTCCACTTTTGCATGTAGCTTATTTTCGTAGTTTATTTTCGTAATTTTTTTCTTTTATCCCTTTTAGTTTTCTAGGTTTAGTTGTCTCCCGATGAAGAAACTAGGGGAATTCTTATAGGGAATTTTCTTTCCTTTAGAGTCTTGAGTCTGCACAATTTTCAATGCTTTTTACTAACTCTTAGGAAAGAATACTTTTCCCTTTTAGGAGAACCCTTTAGGACTAGATGTGTATCCATGTCGGTTTGTAGTACGAGGTTGTCCCTTGTTTAGTTGAGGCTGAGTCGGTGGTTTTTGAACCTAGGTGAGGTTTTGAGCCCCTACCTTAATTAGGCCCTTTTAGGGTTATTCATTTTTTAGCGTCGCATTTTATACCTCGTCGGTTTTAGTTTATCGGTTTCTTTTGGCTCTGATTTTTTACTTGTGAATTGCTACCGCCCTTTCGAGGCTTGGAACATGATTTAGGCATCCCATTTTTATTTTTTTTATTCCCTCCATCTTACGTCATAGCATCGAGTTTTTATTTTCGGTCCTTGTAAATATCCTTGTAGTGTAATTATTCGAGTATTGTAACTCCTTCTCTAAAAAAAAGAAAAAAAATAAAAAATATATATATATATATATATTTATATAAAAAAAAGAATATAAATATATAATTATATTTTTTTTATTATGTCGAGTTCTTAGTTTTCACTTGTAAAAAAAAAAAGAAAAAAAAATGTATATATTTAGAGAAGGAGATAGTAGTTTTCTTAGCCGACCAGTGCTCGATTGTAATTTATCCTAACGGTCGGTCGGTAGTTATTTGTAATTTCGGACCATGTATATAAGATGCTATGACCGTACCCCATCCACTTTCCACTTACCTTAAGCCCTATTGATTTCATGTTCTCGAAAGGTCTCATCTTTGGTATGCGGCGTCACTTGTCAAATTTCGAGAGACGCTAACTCCGGCGAGACGTGAGTGCCCTTTCCTTCCGTTGTTCTTCATGACTCCCTCACGGAGTATTTTTCCTGCTACCGACTCATGTCTGAGATTATTCAAGGGTTTTTTTACGGTTGTTGGGTTGTTTAGGCTTGGATAACTCGTAGTCCTTAAGGTTCTCATGTGTGAAACGTTTTAGTCCTTAGTTTAGTTAGTTCCTAGCACTGGGATTTGTGCGTCTTAAGACTGTAATAGGAGTCCTTAGTCCCTTGTAGAATTCCTCTCCTGAGGGATTTGTCGAACTCTTCGCGCGGTAGTTGCTTGGGGACAAGCAACGAGCTAGCTTGGGGGAGTTTGGTAGTTTGTATTTAGTTAGTATTTTTCTTAGCTTTTATTTATTTATTTTCTATTTTTATTTAGTCTTTGTTAGCATTTTTAGGCTTTTTAGTTTACTTTTGTACTGTTTAGGTAGTCCCCTTTCCCTTTTTCTATGTGTTTTCCTCTATTTTACTTTGTTTCTGCGTTTTCTTCCCCTTTTATAGGTCCCGAGTCAATTTCGGAACCCGAGGAAGCGAGCCGGGAACCTCGAGGAAAACCACAAGTCATTTGCCATTGTTAGAGCTAAAAAGGCCTCAGCGGGTGCTGGGATTCCCTCAACGTCCGCTGGGATGAGCTTGGTTCGAAGCATTTTTTTGATGAAAAAAGTCAGTAGCATGTTAAGGATTCCCAGCAGCCACTGATGGATTCCTAGCGGCTGCTGATTTTGATGTTGCTAAGCCCTTAGGCCTCTTACCATGTGCAAAGAGAATAACAGCGACCGCTGTCCCCCTCCCCTGTTTTGAGGCAGTAGCATCCCAAAGATTGGCAGTGGCCGCTGACCCCTAACTCAGCGCCCGCTGCCATAAGTCTTCTCAGCCTGCAAGCCTAGTATTCAAGGTGTTAGCGAGCGCTGTCATCGTCTCAGCGCCCGCTGAAATGCATCTGTTCGTATTTTTTAGCTCTTTTGTTTTAATTTTGGGAGAGGTATAATACCTTTATACTCCCTTTTTGTAAGATTTTACATAGATTACATTTTCAGAGTAGTAAAACCTAGTTTTCTTAATTTTTCTCTCTTCTCTCTCCTAAATCTCCATAGTTCATCATTTTCAAGCTTAGTGTACCTTATCTTATCTTCTGATTCTGTTCTCTTTGATAGATATTTAACTTAGGTTAAGATAGATCAGGTTGCACACTTGCCAACTTGCCCGTCTCTCATCTTATCTTATCATTTGTGATCTTGTTGTTTTGATAGATATTTACCTTAGGTTAAAAAAGATATAATAAATTAATTGTTAATATCTGGCCAGGTGTTAGTCAATAATTAGACATTATAACCATTCATCATCTGCCAAGTGGCAGTATGTGGAGTGACCACATCATTTGCCCTTCAAAAGCTGGGCCATATGTTCCAAGTGACATACAATTTGGGCCAAAGAATATTGGTCCAGGTTTTGAGAAATAACAAAAAATGAAGTAGGTTTCTAAAGATAAAACAAGAAATGGGCCAAGGAGTAAAGCTAAAAAATTTGGCCCAAAATAAATTTTACTAGCCTTTTGAAATTAGAACTTAAAATAATTAATTATTTTTATTAGTATTACGTTTTTTTTTAATTTATTTTTTAAAAGAAAATAATTTTGCATGTACCAACTATATCATGCCACGTGGAAATTGGGAGATAGGGTAGAAAAAGGTAATGATGAGTTGTAAAAAATTTGAAATCCTTTCACCTTCCTTCACTCTCTATAAATAGAGTTTGAAGGAGAATTTGAACTCAAAAATCTTATTTCAAAATTTTTACTAGAGAGAGAAAGAGGAAAGAAAACACTAGAAGGAGGGAGAGAAAAAACCGAGCCATTTTGAGGAGGAAAGAGAGGCGGTTTTCATAGCCTAGTTGTCCATCCAACTCGGCAACTCTTCTCGGCGCCTCTTGTCGTCGAGTTCTTCTCGGCATTCCTTCTCGTCAGGTATAAAATCTATTTTACTCATCTTTATTATTCATCTTTATTACTAGTATTGGCTTTTCAATTCTTTCCTTCTCGTCATATTTAATTCAAAATTTTTATGCAATTATTTTTATATGTTTTATTTTTGTTTTTATTTTTATTTTTATTATTTATTTATTTATTTTTATTGTGATTTTCTTTCTTTATATATATATATATATTATTTTTTATAAATATATATATATATATATTTTGCTTACATATATATATATTTTTTATACATAGACATATTACTTATTCTATACTTGAAATTTTTCCAAATATAAACTCCCTTATTGTTTTTACACTCTAGAAATCTAAATTGCTTATTGGTTTTAGTCTTTTGGGATGTCTACATCATATTCCTCTAATTCAACAACTCGTATTTCTGTTGTACCTGTTGTGTATTCCCCTTCAGCCTTTTCCCATATCTCTGGTAGTCATCCATCTAAAGTTTTAGAATTCCAGCTTATACCCACGTCGGACTTGTTCTCGTCTATGCAGGGAAGTATGACGAGAACAAAAAACAACCGTTCGACTTCCAATCACCTCGTCAATGTCGGAGCATACCGACAATGAACAAGGTGAGGAGATTGAGAGCACAACTTTAATTTCTGTTCCGTATGCCGATAATAAATCGGAAGAAGTTTCTTCATCTGGCCAAATAGTAGATGAAGAAACAACCGAGGGAGTTTTAGGAGAGGAAAAAACACCCAGGGGTAAAACTGCCCCCTTTAATGTCCTAGTGAGTAAACCTTGGCTAAGTTGGATTGATAAAAATTGGAAAGAATTTGATGCGGTTGCTAATCTAGGGGAGGATTTCGAGTTTTATGTTCCTAACGAAAGTGATACTTTTACCACAGCCCCTGATGGGTATTTCGGGGTTTATCGTCAGGCACTCGATGTAGGTTTGAGATTTCCCCTACATCCTTTTATTGATAAAATTTTGGAAATGTACAACATAGGAATTTCTCAAATTCTACCCACTTCGTGGTGTTTCATATTGGGGTTTATTGCTACTTGTGAATTGAAAAAAATGAAACCTAAGAAAAAAGTGTTTCTCCACCTACATATACTGAAACGTGCCCCACAATCACAACCGGGATGGTTCTTTTTATCCAACAAAGAAGGTTTCATGACAGGCTTTAGTCAAAACAATTGCACACATGGAAGAGTCAATTTCTCTTTATTAAGTGTAAAGATGTTGAGCGCGCTAGGCACTACAACAAGTGGACCGTACATCCCAAAAACTTATACAAAGCAACCCTTCCAAATCTCACCCTGGTAGACATAGATACTAGGGATTTCTTTAAAGCTAAAAGGTTTGATGACCATAATGGAGAGTCGTTTAAGATTCCCCTTGTATGGCTCCCTACTAAAGATTGTTTTTGTAACAATGAATTTCTGGAGGCCGTTGGCATTTTATCATGCGCAGACAAAGGTATATAACGTAGAATTAGATTTTGCTTATTTGGTTGTGTGGGTAACTTGTTAAAATATTATTCTTTGATGATTTCAGCAACGGCATTGAAGAAACTTTCACCTATGATGTCTGGATCTATCTCTGAGACTGAGTATCGGAGAAAATTGATATTGGAATGCCAAAAGACTCTACAAGACAAAAGGAAAAAAGCTAAGGTATGTCTCCAATTATTATTTTTATTGTTCTACTTTTTAGTATCTTTATGTATAAATATTTTATTTCTAAAATAATTATTATATATATTTTTTTATTATTATATTTTTATGAATAGAGTGTGGAGTTGTTTCGACTTAATTAGGACTGAAACAACTCGTGTATTTTTATAAATGACGAGGTGTTGCGATCCATTTTGGATCAAAATACCTCGTCAATAACCAAAATTGACGAGCTGTTTTGATCCGTAATGGATCAAAACAACTCGTCCTTATTTGAAGTTGACGAGGTGTTTTGATCCAATGTGGACCAAAACAGCTCGTCTATTTGTGATTTTGACGAGGTGTTTTGATCCAAAATGGATCGAAACAACTCATCCATTTTCGGTTTTATTTTTTTATTTTTTTTTTATTATATTTTTTTTTTGAAATTGACAAGCTGTTTTGATCCAAAATTGATCAAAACAAGTCGTCCTTATTTGAAGTTGACGAGGTGTTTTGATCCATTTTGCATCGAAACAGCTCGTCTAATTATGATTTTGACGAGGTGTTTTGATCCAAAATGGATCAAAACAACTCGTCCTTATTTGAAGGTGACGAGGTGTTTTGTTCCAATATGGACCAAAACAGCTCGTCTAATTGTTATTTTGACGAGGTGTTTTGATCCAAAATGGATCGAAACAGCTCGTCCATATTTGTTTTTGTTTTTTTTTTTCTCTTTTGAAATTGACGAGCTATTTTGATCCAAAATTGATCAAAACTACTCGTCCTTATTTGAAGTTGACGAGGTCTTGTGATCCATTTTGCATCGAAACAGCTCGTCTAATTGTGATTTTGACGAGGTGTTTTAATCCAAAATGGATCGAAACAGCTCGTCAATTTTAATTTTAATTTTTTTTTACGAGCTATTTAGATCCATTTAGGATCGAAACAGCTTGTCTCTTTCTGATATGGACGAGTTGATGAGTGGTTTATGATATTGACTTATTATTATAACATATTGACAAGTTGAATTATTTAATTTGAGTATGAATAAATGATCCTGTATGAATAGATATTCTTTACGACTGAACAGTCACAGAGGATCCGTCAGTTAGAGGATAAATTGAAAGCTGCAGATGAAGAGGTGAAAAAAGCTACCAAACAGAAAGAATTGTCCGAGATAGATCTTGGAGTGTCTCGACAAAATGAAAATTTTTGGGCTGATAAATCTAAGGAGGAGAACCAGAATGGAGCCACCGAGATGCGAGAAATGACAAAGGAGACTTTTGAGCTGGCCTTCAAAGATGCATATACATGGGAATGGTTTGAAAAATGTCTGGATTACATAACGGAAAAGACCATAGAAGAAGAACTGGGAAATGAGGTTAGTTCCTTCCATTCTGAGGAAGAGGATGCATATGAAGAAGAAAACTTCGAGGACCCAGCTGTCAACCCAACACCTAACCCCGACGAGATGAAGAACACTCCTGCATCTTGAAAACCTATGTTTTTCAGCTTTGCAACTTTTTGTGGAAATGACACTTATTTAGTTTTATTTCTGTATTAAACTTCAATAGTTTCAAACCTATTTTGTGCTAGTCCTTTATTAGCAGTAGTCGGTGAACCATATTTTAATGTGTAATAGGTTCTATGCTTTTATCTCTGTTAGTAAGGATTACTCTTTTTGTATAACCTTCTTTAATAGGTTAAAACATGGTAAGCTGGCTATATGAAGTTATATTATGCATAAAATTTATTAGCATTTATTTTGAACATTCGATTTGTATATTATTATCATCCAATTTTTTATAATTTTTATTTTATTTTATTTTATTTTTTCATTATAGGTTGTGCCCTTAATTTAGTGATTCCCTTGGTAGGTTGGGGCTTTGCCCTTATTTGGGGGCAGTGCCCTTAGTGGGGCAATTCCCTTGAAAGATTGGGGCAATGCCCTACTTTGGGGCTATGCCCTTGAATGATCGGGGCTATGCCCTTGAAATATTGGGGTTATGCCCTTATTTGGTGCTGTTGCCCTTGTTTGGAAGTACAACTTTATGATAAACCCGAATTCTCGGAACAAAACTTATAATATTAATGTTATACAAACATAATTAGTATTTCCACTACCCTGCCTCTTAGGGTCTTATGGGTTGAAAAGGAAAAAAAATAAAGCTGACTATATGAGAGAATCTAATGAAAATAAAACTCCCTATACAATACTTTCCGTAAAACATTTGTGTTTATATGTAATATTTTTTAAGAGTATCTGCATTCCAAGTTCTAGGCAGATCACTTCTTTCCATGTTTTGCAAACGGAAAGTGATATCCCTAACTTCTTCTACAATAAGATAAGGTCCTTCCCAATTTGGTGTTAACTTACCATCTTCTTTGGCTCGACCCACTGTTTCCATCTTTCTTAACACTAAATCTCCCAACTTAAGTGGCCTCAAATGTACTGGTTTATTGTAATTAAGCCCTAGTCATTTGAAGTTTATACATTTGTTGCCTTAGCAACGCATTACTTCTCACCTCTGGCAGTAGATCCAAACTGAGCCTCATTCGCTCCCAATTTTCCATATCACTATAAAGCATGATACGTAACGTGGGTTCATACATCTCAATAGGCATAACAGCTTCAGCTCCATATACTATCATAAATGGTGATTCCCCTGTGGAATTCTAAGCGGTGGTTCGTATTGACCATAAAACATGTTGTAATTCTTCTACCCAAAGCCCCTTTGCGTTTTCAACTTTCTTTTTTATTCCTATTGATATAATTTTGTTGAAAGCTTCTTATAACGACCCTGATTTTCATGATATTTCTGCCATGATTTATGTGTATTTATGTGATGTTATATTTTGAACTATTTATTTTATTTTATGTGAATAATTCCGATCTAATTCGAATTATTTTATTTGCAGTTATTATTATTTATTTTAATTATTATTTAATTAATTAGAATTTTATTATTTAATTTTCTAATTAATTATTTAATATTTTGGGCTAAATTGATTTATACATGATTAGTCATGTACTTTTTGTAAATTAGCCCAATTGATCACGAAAGCCCATTTGTTCCCTTTGGCCGGTTTCTTAAGGGTGATGACAAGGATTTGCCACTTGCCTTGTGTTCACACCTTAACTAACCTCTATAAATAGAGGAGTTAGTAAGGCTTGAGGATCCATTTTGCTAAATTGCCATCATTTGCTTTTGCCATCAAAAGATCAAACACAATTCTCTCCATTGCTCCCATTCCACACGCCATTTTGGCCAATTGAAACCCATCAATTGTTCATCATCTTTTCTAAACCCAAACTTGAAGATTCATCATCCTTTGATCTTTAAGTGTTCAAACACAAATTAAACTTCATTGCCTTTGATCAAGAATTATTGTTCGGGGTTGTTTGGGTCTTGTTCGTTTAGTGCCGGGTGGTTCGTGTGTTGGGGCCGTGTGAAGACGGTGTTCTGTGGTGGTGTGTGTGCATAGCAGCCGTGCAACAGCAGCACGTGGGTCGTGGTTTAGTTCGTGCAGCCGTGCTGGGCAGCCGTGCAAGTCGTGGGTTCGAGTGCAAGAACCGTGGTGCAAGCCGTGTGTGCCGTGCGTGTTAGCCGTGTGGTTCTAGTTTCCGGGCTGAAATTTTGTATTGATTTTGTGTGTTATCTTCAATAAGGTAACATACTTTCTCAACTTAATTGGTATACTATGATTATAGTATAGATTAAATGTATGTTCGGGTTTTATTGTGAAGTTTGATCATGATTTTTATGTATGTATGTAATCTGATTTTGTGTTGTTAAAATGATGATTTGATGATTGAATATGTTGGATTTATGTTCATGATGATTATGTTAAAGTTTTATGAATTTTGGATAATAGTAAAGTTGGTAATTCGTGATTAATGTTGAGTTATGCGTGTGAATTGGATGAGTTGGATGAGTTCTTGATTGAAGTTCTTGAATCTTGATTGAGTTCTTGATTGAAGTTCTTGATTGAAGTTCTTGAATCTTGGATGAGTTCTTTATGGTTTCTTGTTGAGTTCTTTAAAGTTCTTGTTAGGTTCTTGATGAGTCTTGATGAGTTCTTGGTTGAGTCTTGGAAGTTAAAGAAAGTGATTAAGATGTTAAAGATAGTTAAAGAATGGTTTTAAGAAGTGGTTAAGTGTTGGTTAGACTCAAGATTAAGGCGAAAAGGCAATTCTTGAGAATAACTTCGTGATTTAACTGATTATTTTCGAGAATCAAGGCGCAAAGGCAATTCTTGAAATTAATTATGTTATGATTAAGTTGATTAAGATTTAAAGATGTAATTAATAATTTAGCTTGATTTCGTAGCTAGACGCCTAAAACTTAGAGTAAGATTATATGTTTTTGGGGTAAGACGTTGCCCCTATTCCATCCGCGGTATTGGGATAGTTGGAGTCTTACTATGTTGTCTTTGGATGTGGATTTCCAGTAAGATTGGTTTCACGGGACTTGGGAGTAAGATTCTCATTTCCTAACATAGTAGAAAGTTCGAATGCGTAAGATGCGTTCGTACGAGCATAGTCCAGTCTAGTGTATGAATGATTGCGCCAAAGATAAGTTTGGATAAGATATTTGAGTCGAGTTTGTTATTGATTGATTTTCGCATGTTTTGATGATTGGTTTGGTTATTTGATTTGTGCTATGTTCATGTGTATTCCCATTAGGGTGAGTCAGTTATGTTACTCGCCACTGATGGTGGACTGTTGTTTATTTTTCAGGTAATTCTGATGATGAGGTTATTGCTTAGCTTTGGGTTGGGCGAGCGCCGTTATTATGCTTTGTTGTACCTTTCATTGTTATTTGATTTTGGATAATTTTTGGATTGTAGTTTGGACTTGTATATGTTGGTTTTGGACTCTGACATGTGTTTGGAGTTTTATCGCATATTAGACTTTTAGTTTGACTTTTGGTTTAGTATTGTACAAACTTGTGATATTTGTACTTTTGGAGTTATAATAATAATATTTGAGGTATTAGTTTTAATTCTTAGGTATTTTGAGTTGTTAGTTATGACTATTCGACTCGTCGGTTTCTTCCGCGCCGATTTAAGCGAGTCGAGTCGTCACACTTCTACTTGTCCATTGGATTGGGGGTGGCCTACTGTAGCAAAATGAGCAAAAATCCCTTGATCTTGTAACCAATCTTTCAAAAGTGGAGTTTCGAATTGCGGCCCATTATCGAACACCATGGATTTTGGGAGACCAAAATGGGTAATTATAGACTTCCAAATGAAGGAACGAACATCCTTTGTGGTGATACGATGAAGTGCTTCAGCTTCTACCCACTTGGTAAAATAATCAACAACCACTATGATGAACTTCCTTTGACCAGTAGCTTGCGGAAATGGCCCCAAAATATCCACCCCCCATTTTGCAAACGACAAAGGACTAACCACTGGAGTTAGTACATTTGCCGGTTGTCGATGAATGTGTGCATGAACTTGACAACGCCTGCATCTTTTAACTAAATCCAATGCATCCTTCCTTAGAGTGGGCCAATAATACCCAGTGCGAAGAGCTTTTTCAGCCAAAGCTCTTCCTCCAATATGAGAACCACAAAACCCTTCGTGAATATCTTCTAAGACTTCCCTTCCCTTTGATAAAGAAACACATTTTAACATCGGATGGGTGAAGGACTTTTTGTACAAGTTACCTTGCCACCAAATGAACCATAAATCACGTGATTTCACATATTTGGCTTGTCTTGGATCCTCCAGTAAAACCCCTGTTTCTTTAAATTGTATGATAACATCCATCCAAGAATCCGTTCTTGAAATGAAATTAACTTGAGGTTCTGTAATGCTCTTTGTTTCTATCACCTCCCAAAACACAGTTCGGGGGGTATCATTGCTTGCGGAACCAGCCAGTTTGGAAAGTGCATCAGATTGATTGTTCTCTGATCTGGGTACTTGTTTAATAGAAAAAGATTCAAATTGTTGTGCCTCTAGTTGCACCAGACCCAAATACTCCATCATTGATTCATCTCATGCCTCATAGTCTCCATTTACTTGATTTACTACCAACTGTGAATCAGAAATCATCTCAATTCTTTTGCCTCCCACAGCTTTACACATCCGCATCCCACACAATAATGCTTCATACTCGGCCTCATTGTTGGAGACCATAAATTTAAATCGCAAAGCATACTCATAGGTGTCACCTTCTGGAGATAAACATATAACTCCTGCCCCACACCCGTTTTGGGTTGCCGATCCATCCACATGAACCGTCCAATGATCAGTTGGGGATGGTCTTTGTTGAGGATGAAGCATTTCTACATGGAAGTCTGCCATCGCCTGTCCTTTGATAGCCTTTGGAGGTTCATACTCAATGCCAAATGCATTGAGTTCAATTGCCCACTTTAACATTCTCCCCGAGGTTTCCAACTTGCGAAATGGTTGTTTTAAAGGTTGATCCGTATACACGACCAGCTTGTGGGCTAAGAAATAGGGTCTTAATTTCTTACTAGCCATATACAAAGCAAGCCCAAACTTTTCCACTGTAGAATATCTTTTTTCAGCATTTTGTAGAACATGATTTACAAAATACCCCGGCAATTGGCTACCCTCTCTTTCCGCAAGTAACACCGCAGACAATGCATGTTCTGATATTGCTAAATAAACATACAATGTTTCATCGACCATCGGGCTCACTAGACGTGGAAGACTGTGTAAATGGATCTTGAGTTGTTGGAAAGCTTCTTCAGCCTCAATTGTCCATTCGAATTTGACCTTCTTTTTTATGGCATTAAAGAAGAAATGACACTTATCACCTGCCCTAGACAAAAATCGCCCCAGGGCTGCCATGCACCCAGTCAAACGTTGTACTTCCTTGACGGTGGTTGGAGAACTCATATCCACCACCGCCTGAATTTTATTAGGGTTTGCCTCAATCCCTCGCTCATCGATCAGAAATCCTAAATATTTTCCTGAAGTGACCCCAAACATACATTTTTTTGGATTTAACTTCAACTTAAATAATCTTAAGTTGTCAAATGTCTCTCGAAGATCCGTCAAATGATTTGCCCCTTTTTTGCTTTTGACGATCATATCATCTATGTAAGCCTCCATGTTCCTACTGAGTTGTGTATTGAAGATCGTGTTAATCAGCCTTTGGAAGGTTGCTGGTGCGTTCTTCAACCCAAAGGGCATTACATTGTAACAATAAAGCCCTTTCTTGGTGACAAAAGCTGTTTTTTCTTGATCATCTTTCCACAGAGGTATCTGATGGAAACCAGAATAGGCGTCCATGAAACTCATCAAGCCAGGACCTGAAGTAGAATCAACTATTCGGTCTATTTTGGAAAGGGGAAAACTATCCTTTGGGCAAGCCAAATTTAGATCGGTATAATCCACACACATTCGCCACTTCCCATCAGACTTAGGTACTAATACCACATTTGCTACCCATTCTGGGTAATTACATGGGCGAATAAACCCTGCCTCTAATAGCTTGTGCACCTCCTCGTCTGCAGGTTCATTCCTTGCTGCCCCAAAATTCCGCTTCTTTTGCCGAACTCCCTTCTTTTTTGGGTCTACATTAAGTCGGTGAACGGCAATATGCTCACTAACACCAGACATATCATTTTGATTAAATGAAAATATGTCGACATATTCACATAGTATTTCCTTCAACTGCTTCTTGAAAACTTTGTCGATGAAGGAACCCACTTTCACTAAGTGTTCTGGTAATCGAGAATTGACACAGAAATCAATATGATGTCCTGCTGACTGAGGGCTTAAACTTTGAGGAAGACTTGAAAGGACCATGACCTCTTTTGGCTTCAATTCTGTCTTGATTTTCTTGGGAGGAAGTGGTTGCTCAACCCCAATTCTAGACATCTTTAAGGTGCTGAGGTAACACTCCCTAGCCGATTGTTGATCCCCACATAAAGATCCCACAGTGCCATCATTACATTCAAACTTCATCAACATTAGATGAGTTACAACCACAGCTTTAATTAAGTTGAGGGTGGGGCGACCGAGAATGATATTATATGCATTCAGGTCGCTAACCACCAAAAACCGAACAAAGGTATTGCGATTGTGATTTCTTCCTCCAATTCTTAGAGGTAACGTCACCATCCCTACAGGATGTATAACCCCTCCTCCAAATCCTACAATTGGATAGGTAACGGGGGTAATACTCTTGTCAAAATTCAATTTACTCAAGCATGAAGCACTGATGATGTCTGACGAGCTCCCAGTATCTATCAAAATTCTTCATACATTTAGATTTGCAACCTTCATCTCCACCACCAGTGGATCATCATGTGGAGTTCTCACGCTTCCCCTATCTGCCTCCCCAATATGAACATCGGGAAATATATCAGCTTCCTTTTGATCAGCCATCATCACTTGAGAAAGATTCCTCATATAATCTTTATAACCTCTGTAAGTAGGTCCTCCAGCAGCTAGTCCTCCCGATATTACAGCAACAAATTCTGGATCGGTTTCATAACCACTCGTTTCCATGTGCGGTGATCCCCTATTCATCTGATTTGTCTTCTTTCCTGATTTGACTCTATTCGAGGAGATTGGATTAAGTGACGAGGTAATTTTGCATCTACTGCAAATCCATCGATTAATCGTTTCAAATTTTTGCAATCATTCGTGTGATGCCCCACATCCCGATGATAGTGGCAATACTTTCCCTTGTCACGATTTTCTAAAGGAGCTCGCATTGCCATCGGTCCATCGAAATCTAACTTATCCTTAATTTCCATTAAAATATTATAGAGATCTTTGGTTTAGTGAAATCCAACATTCCCACCATTATTGATTTCCCAATTCTTTTTCTTCTGGGATGACTCAACTACCCACGTATCCCTTCTTCCTTTGTATCGGGACTTCGTAATGCCTTTCCTCTCGTCCTTTTTCTCAGATGGTGGAGGCACATAGTTCTTGTGCATGAATGTATGCTTCGGCCTCGGTTAACACTGATTAAAGAGTGGTACATTGTCGCCTAAAAACATCAAACTTAAAAGGCCCTGGTCTTAACCCCCTAAAGAAATTGTGTAACAACCCGTAATTTAGCAGGGTTGTTTTCGGAGGAAAACAACATTACAGATCTTTAACTTCTAAAAACCTTTAAGAATAAATCCATAAACTGCAGCGGAAGCTCTAAACTTAATCATATTATTCATTAAAACTATTAAAGAATCCAAAATAAATAATAATCCCAAAGTCTAATAACAATACAAAATAAGGAAAGTCCACTAAAAACGTAAAACATAAGCTAGAACTAAACATCAGGGTCAAGTACTAAGCTGGCTAGCTCACAATCCCAGCGCTTGCGTAACCCAATTCAATCACCACCTGTACCTGAAAAAGAATGTTGGGGTCCACAGTCAGTGGTGAGTAATTAGATTGTTCTACTTAATCAGTAGAACACAATTAGAAACATAATCATTGGAATAAGTCAATCAAACAGACAAACCAAACATCAAGAAATCATATATAAACATAATCATCAAGTACGAAGCAGAAAACAATCATAACAATCCTCATAACCACAACCTTCTATACTAACTTACTCCGTTCTAGACTTCTTAACACCACTATTGACTCTTCAGTTCTATTCAGTTCAGGTGCTAATCCGTGACCAGTCATATGCTCGTAAGGGGTCAACCACGAAGATCTACTCCCCCCAACTTTCCTTGCTCATGCCGGGTCAACCACGAAGATCTACTCCCCAAGCACTGGGATCAAGAACTGTCCCGAATTCGAAGATAGGACAGTGGCTTCGACTAAACCTATGCTCATGGCACGTGTGCCACTTGATAGGCGGTCACTTCATAGTTAATCATCTTTTCAATTCAATTTTGTTCTGTTCTTGATTTCCTTTTCACAATTCAATTCCTTATTGACTCAGCTTCACTTCTATTCAATTCTAGCTCTTCTTAACTTGACCTAAAACTCTAAACCCAAAATAGTACCACACGACATTCTTCCTTAATAAACCAATAATCATCAACAGAAATTGCTTAAAACAAAATAAAAATCATATTTTTATCATTCAACATCACACGGCATTCTTGCCCATAAATACCAAAACTTACACTTCAATTGCTCAAATACAATTAACAATAATTAATCACATAAACATAATAATAAATCATAACATAACACTTTAATCAATAAATCATCAAACTTGTACCAAAACAAGACAAAATCAATGCTTTTAAAACCTTAAAATACACGGCCTTCATGGTCTAACACAACATCAAGATCTTATTTAAGAAACCATCATAGAATGCATAAATAAAAGATTCAATTCAAGATTTGCATAAAAGATTAATTAAAGATCAAGAAAATAACATAAAAATCATATTTTTCCTCAAAGAAACATTCGAATATCATCATGTCACACTCGGCATTCTTCATAACACAACCATAAATAATTCTAAATAATTCAACATCAATTCCATATGATTCTAAACCTACTCTAAACATGATCAATCCTATTCTAATAATCATATTGCTAATCTATCCTATTGATTAAGTAAAGCAGATCTAATTACCTTTAATTATAGATGGGGTTCAAATATTTCAAGGTTTCTTGGATTTATTTTGAGGTTTATTTGGGGTTTCTTTAAGGTTCTTGATCAATCTTTAAGGGGTTGGAACAATATAAAAGGTTTAGGAACAATTTAATGATTGATTTTGGAAGGAAAAGATAATAAAATAATTTGGTTGTTACTCCTTAGGGTTGCCGTGTGAAATAGGAAATAATAGGGAGGGTTTTGACTTCCTAAAATCTAGTAACAAGAATAGGAAGGGTTGGAATAAAAATAGGGTTTTTAGGAAAGAGTTAAACAGATAGATTAACTAATAAAAATTGATTAAACAAATTAAATGAATTAAATAAAAAGGAAAGAGCCAAGGGGCCGTGAGTCTCTATGAATAAAAGGGGGGGTTTTATTTTGTAGTTTTTATTTGTAGTTTAGTTTTTATTTGTAGTTTGGAAAAAATAAAATAGTAAAAAAGGGGTGATGATCCCTAAAATCTAGTAGGGAGAATACGTAAGCAAGGATTAGGGTTTTAGGCTTAGTTACAAAATAGATAAAGGTTTAATAATAATATTGATTAAAAGAAATGAAAGAAATTACTTAAAGAAAAGGATGAAGGAGTGGGCCGTGAGATAGAAAGAACAAAGGAAATAATTGGGCTCGGGTTTTGGCAAGATGAAATTAAAGTTCGGGCCATGATCAAAATAATTAGACTGCTACAATAAAATTAATAATTAATTAAATAATAATCAATTAAATAGTCAATTAATTATATATTTAATTAATTATGAAAAATTTAAAATATCCCGAAATTTCGGGGTATTACAAATTGTCAAAGGCTACAGAATCTGATAAGTCTGGTATTTGTAAAGCCTCCAAGTTGAATCTTTGAACATAACCTCTCAAGGCCTCCTTCTCTCCTTGAACAATGTTGGCCAGATGCATACTGGTCTTTCTCTCCTGTTTATTGGCCATAAAATGGTGAGAGAAGATCATGCTTAATTCAAAGAAATTGTTGATTGTGCCATCCGACAGGCTGTTGAACCATTTTTGTGCAATTCCTTTTAAAGTAGCCGGAAAATATCTACACCATGTTGGATCATCTACTCCTTGTACATACATTTGATGCTTATAAGCAGATAGATGATCATCTGGATCAGTGGTTCCGTCACATGGATCCATTGTAGGAGCTTTAACTTTAGTTAGGCGTGGCAAAGTCATAATTATGGTAGAGAAATGAGTTTTCCATAATAAACTCAAGTTTGCAGCGGAATAAGTTTTGTGAGAGAAAATAGGTTTTGGTAATGTAGGCATATTATAAGGAGAGGTATATGGGTGAGGGGGTGGATTAGAGTAAGGTTGAATTGGTGAATTTTGTGGAGAATGGTGGGAATGAGGTGAAACAAAGCTTTTAGGCAATTGCTCCAGGCTAATTGGGTGTTTGGGTTGATTTTCTATATTTGATTGTGTATTTTTTTTAACAAACTAAAAGGTTGTGCCCTAGACCTCCAGACGGGTCTGGGAGCCTTTAAAGTAGAGGTTTTTTGCTTCAGGATTGCCTTTTTTAATGCAATCATTCTTCGCCTATTTTCTTCCGTTGCAGTTTCAACCGTCTCTTCCGAACGGGTTTGAATTTTTTGGTTTGTATTTTGTGAATTTTTCTTCAAGGATTTAGAAAAGGTTTTTTGGAAGTTTTGTAATATTGTGTTTAATTGGTTTAAAGTGACTGGTTGTTCTTCTATTGGAACTCCACTCCCCGGTATGTGGTGTATCTCTTGTGGTTTAAGTGTAATTTCATCCTCTACTGTGATTTGATTCTCATCAAACTTCTGGAAACCATCACTTGACATAGCTAAGAATCTCCCCACAGACGGCGCCAAAATGTTGTGGGATTTTCCTCGATAACTGGGCCCGTCACTTTGTTCGTACCTTCTTGGCTGATTAATAACTTAAGATTTGAGTAGAGATCTCTAGAGTTTAATGATAGATTATCTTAGATGGAGTATTTCTTTATAGAGTAGTTTTTGTAAATATTGATCTAGAGAGTAGTTTTTGTGGTAATTGATATCACTTTTTCCTGATTCTATTTCTTTTTTGTGTGTTTCTTTATGTAACTTAGGGGGTATTTATAGACAATGCTTCCCTATCAGAATAGGACACCTCCTCCTTTCTTCAAGTATTGAGATAACTTACTTCTAGGCTAAGTAAAATCTCCTTTCATCCACTTGCTTTCCTAAACCTTTATAGGAGTAGGGCAGGTTGCCTACTTGCCAACTTGCCCTTATCTTATCTTCTGATTCTGATCTCTTTGATAGATATTTAACTTAGGTTAAGATAGATCAGGTTGCCCACTTGCCAACTTGCCCTTCTCTCATCTTATCTTATCATTTGTGATCTTGTTGTTTTGATAGATTTTTACCTTAGGTTAAAGAAGATATAATAAATTAATTGTTAATATCTGGCCAGGTGTCAGTCAATAATTAGACATTATAACCATTCATCATCTGCCAAGTGGCAGTATGTGGAGGGACCACATCACTTAAAGAATTATTTCATGACAAAGAAAATACTTAATGAATTTTAAGCATCCCTAGCTCTAGTCGAATGCTTTCAAATTTGTCTCTTGGTAAGGGTTTAGTAAAAATATCAGCTATTTTTTTCTGTTTTACAAAATAATACTTTTACCAAACCCTTTTCAACATAGTCTTTTAAAAAGTGATGCCTTATATGAATGTGCTTCACTCTACAGTGATGCACACTGATCTTGCACTTGTATTATCACAATAAATAGGAACACATTCAAATTTTATACCAAAATCATGTACCTGTTTTTTGATCCATAATACTTGAGAGCAACATGCAGCTGCTGCTACATATTTTGCTTCAGCTGTGGACAATGCCACCGTATTTTATTTCTTCGAACTCCAGGATACCAAACTGTTCCCCAAAAATTGTGCAATACTTTTTCTATTTACAGGATCCCCTGCATAGTCTGCGTCTGCATAACTTATCAGATCAAAAATGTCACTACAAGGATAGAAAAGACATAAATCATCGGTTCCTTTCAAATACCTAAGAATTCTTTTAACCGCAGTTAAATGAGATTCTTTTGGATTTGATTGGAAACGAGCACACACACCAATACTAAAAGCTATGTCAGGTCTACTCGCAGTTAGATATAATAAAGATCCAATCATACCTCGGTACATTTTTTCATTTACTAAGTTACCATTTGAATCTTCATCTAACCTCGTACCTGTTCCCATTGGTGTATGATTTGTTTTTGAATTTTCTAGTCCATATTTTTTCAAGAACTCTTTTACATATTTTGGTTGATGGATCACACTAACCCTTTGAACTTTTACAAAGACGTATTTCTTACCTGATCTGCTTTGAGTTCTTATTGGACCACACAAATCCATATGAAGTAATTCCAAAGGATTTTGTGTGCTTACCATCTTCTTCAATTTAAAAGAGGATCTAACCTGTTTTCCCTTTGCGCATGCATCACAAACTTCATTCATTGAATATTTCATTGTAGGCAAACCCACAACTAAACTCTTTGAATTTAATTTGTTTAGAACATTAAAACTTGCATGACCACACCTCCTGTGCCATAGTAGTGGATCCTCTTCGATCACGCTCAATCATTTTAAACTGTCACGAGGAACTAGATCTAGGTCCACAGCATACGTGTTCCCTTTTTTGGTTCCTTCAAGTACCTTGTTCCCAGTTCGACTGTAACGACCCAGATTTATTGGTATTTCTGTCGTTGATTTATTTGTGTATTTATGTTATTTTATGTATGGTCCAAAATTTATTTGGACTATTTATTTTTATTTTATTTGAATAATTTTGATTATTTCTATTTTTGGTTGTTTATTATTTATTTTATTATTAATTTAATTAATTAGAATTTAATTATTTAATTTTCTAATTAGTTGATTAATTTTTGGGCCAAATGCTAATTAGGCATGACTAGTCATGCATGAGTGCAATTAGCCCAATTGATCACCAAAAGCCCATTTATGCCATGTCATAACCGGCCCCCCTATGATTAGTGGTCTAATTTTCCACTTGCTTCATGTTCACACCTTAAACCACTTCTATAAATAGAAGGGTTAGTAAGGCTTAAGAGTTCATTTGCCATCTTAAACACCTTTGATCATCATTTGCCACAATCAAAAGCCAAACACTCTCCCTTTGCCTTAATTCCACACGCCATTTTTGGCTATGAACACCCAACCATTGTTCATCATCCAATCACTTCCAAAACTTAAAGATTAAATTGCTATTGATCTTTAAGTAACTTTAAACACAACAATCTCCATATTTTTCAATCAAGACTTCTAGTTCGGGTTTGGTTTTGGGGTTTGTTCGATTGGGTTCGAGTTCGTGGGGTGGTCCGTGTGGTTTGTGTGAAGGACCGTGTGTGGTCGTGTGGTGGACCGTGCAGTGGCAGCCGTGCCGTGTTGAAGACGATGGTTCGCGGTGGTGCCGTGCAAGCCGTGGTGGTGCCGTGCAAAGCCGTGTGTGTGCTCGTGCAAAGCCGTGTGTGTGCTCGTGGTGAGGCCGTGTTGTGCGTGTGATAGGGCCATGTATTTTGGGTTTTCCGGGCAGCAAGTTTTGTGTGTTAATTTGCTTGATCTTCAATAAGGTAACATACTTTCTTACCTTAATTTGTATACTATGATTATAGGATAGATTAAGTGATCATGTTGGTTGAATTTTTGATGAATGTTTGGCCATTTCATGCGTGATTTTAAGGGTGGATTTGGGTATTGATTTCATGATAATTTGCTAGGTTTTCATGCATGTTTTGATGGGATTTTCGTATGGCTTGTTTGAAGTTGAGTTCTTGTTGAGTTCTTGATGAGTTCTTGATGAGTTCTTGATGGGTTCTTGATGAGTTCTTTGAGTTCTTTATGAGTTCTTGATTGAATCTTGAAATCTTGAAGTTAGTCATAGGATCTTTAAAGTGCAAAGTTTATTGATCTCTTTTAAAGTTTTATTTAAAGATAAGCAAAGTTTAGCAAAGTTTTCTAAAGAAAGTTTTAAGAAGTTTAAAGAAAGGTTTAAATAAAGTTAAAGATTCGATAAAGATTTATTAAAGAAGTAGTAATTGATTATGGTTAGACTCAAGAAAAGGCGAAAGATCGAAGCGATCTTGAGAATAACAATGATGTAAGTAAGTAAAGGATTAGCTTAAGTTTACTTTTAGACGCCTAACCTTAGAGTAAGATTCTAAGACTTGGGTTAAGACGTTGCCCCTATCCTAACTGCGGTATTGGGATAGTGTATACTTGCTATGTTGTCTTTTAATATGAATTTCCGTAAGATGGGGTTCATGGGTTTGGGAGTAAGTTTCTCATTCCTGGCATAGTAGGAAAGTTTGTTCGCGTAAAATGTGTTCGTACGTGCATAGTCCGGTCTAAAATGTAAATGGTAGCGACAAAGATTATTAACGATATAAGTTGGAATGATTTAAAGTTGGTCAAGTTTACGTTATTATTATTATTATGTTTATGTTGCTTATTGGTATGATTAGTCTGATATGTTGTTTGATTTGTTCTATGATTATGTGTATCCATGTTAGGGTGGGACTGTTATGTTACTCGCCACTGACAGTGGATTGTTGTTAATTTTTCAGGAACTCTGATGATGACGGTGTTGCTTAGCTTTGGGTTGGGCGAGTGCCGTTGTTTTCCTATTCTAGACTATGTTATGTTTTTAGTTTGGACGTATAGATTATGTATTTCGTATATTCTAACTCTGACAGTATTTGGAGTTATTTTCTAGTATTGAATGCTTTTGGGTTTAGTATTGTACAAGCTTGTGGGTATTGTACTTTTGGGTTATAGTAATAATAATTTTGACGTTTTATTTTCAATTTTAAGTAAGTTTGTTTGTTAGATCGACAATTCGACTCATCGGTTTCTTCCGCGCCGGTTTAAGCGAGTCGGGTCATCACATCGACTATCACTAACTACACAATTATTGTTTGTAAAACTTACATTGTTCCCTTTATCACAAAACTGAGACTAGAAAAACATTATCAATGGAGTTCGTCTGTGAGTTTCCAATTTTACCAATAGCTACAATTTCTCCCTTCTAGTTGTCTCCAAATGTCACAAATCCTCCATGGTAGGCTGCAAGTGAAAGGAATTTAGATTTGTCTCCCGTCATGTGCTTCGAACAACCGTTGTCGAGGTACCACTGGTTGTTCGCCCTCACTTCAGCCTGCATCCACAATCAAACGTTAGTATGAGGAACCCAACCCTTCTTTGGTTCCTCTGATAAATCAGAAATCAAATTTTCCTTCCAAATCTTTTTGACAAAAGTAGAGTTTTCTCCTCTTGTTCTTTCTTAGTGGTGCAATTGATCACAAGGTGACCAGTTTTACCACAGTAGGAACAGATCTTGTGACTGGGCAGATCTACGTACTTCCTTTTCTTTTTGTTTTTCTTATATCCCAGACCTTCCTTTCCTTTGTTTTGAAATTTGTTGATCCAACTGACAACATCTGGAAGTTTCTTTTTGTGAGGATCCAGATTCTTCTTCAAAGAATGATTTTCTTATAAAAGTTCTTCATAATCGATTTTTAGTTTTTCAAATTCGAGTCTCGTCTTTGAAGAGGAACCTATTCCTTCTGGAACAAGAAGTTGTAATTCTGTCAATTTCATATTTAAGAGATAGTTTTCATTTTTCACTTTTTCAAAACTCTCTTGAATTTCTCTATTTTTGTCAAATAGATTGAAAAATCTAGTTTATGTTTCTGATCTAAGTGTGCTCAACCAGTTTGTATGTTCCTTGGAAACTTCCAAGGCTTTTTCTGGTTGATCTCTGTTTAAGCATACTTCTTTATAGTCCTCTAGAGTTTCAACAAGTAATTTTGAGATTTTATTTTTAGATAATTTATTTAATTCCTTATCAATTGAAAGAAGACTTACCTGAGAGTTAGATGGTTCCTCATGTTCCTCGTTCCTCGCCATCAGACATAAGTGAGCTGTTTCTTCTTCTTCTTCCTATTCCTGTTCCTCGTCTGAGTCAGACTCACCCCACGCAGCTATCATGGCCCTTCTTGTGTCTCTTTTTGAGAAAGGTTTCTGAATCTCCTTACCTTTATCTTTCACTTTTCCCTTTCCTTTATCATTATTCCCAAGTTGGACAATCTTTGATGAAGTGGTCAGATTCGCCGCATTTGTGACACTTGAATTTTGTTGGCTTCTTCACTTGCTTGTAATTCTTTGTATAGAATTTTCGAAACTTCCTCACCATCATAGTCGTTTCTTCATCTTCCGAATCAGATTCTTCTTCACCTTCTGCCTTGAGGGCGATTGCTTTGTTTTTTACTGGCTCAGCTTCTATGGATCCAAGATGTATTTTCATGAGTCATCAATGAACCAACAAGTTGTTCTATGTTGAAGGTGGTGAAGTCCTTTGTTTCTTATAATGCAGTGACTTTCGCCATCCACTTCTCATCTTGGGGAAGACTTCTCGGAACTTTTCGAACTTGTTCCTCTGGAGTGATTTTCTTGCCTAGTGAATCCAGTTCATTGATTATGTTAGAGAACCGAGTTAACATATCATGAATGGACTCCTTTGGCTTCATTTGGAACAACTCGTACTTATGCATAAGCATATCAATCTTGGCTCTCTTGACCTCGCTTGTTCCTTCATGTGTAACTCGTAAAAGCTCCCACATTTGCTTTGCGGTCTTGCAGCCCATGACACGATTATGCTCATGAGGTCCAAGGCCACAATAGAGAAGCTTCTTAGCGAGATTATTCATTTCCATCTTCTCATAATCATCTTTGTCGAATCTTTCCAGAGGTTTGGGAACCACCTCTCCTTTCTCATTTGTTGTTGTAACTTCGAAATAACCTATTTCAATCACACTCCATACTTGATAATTTTCTCCTTTTATGAAGATTTCCATTCTGTTTTTCCAGTATGGATAGTGCTTTCCATTGAACATAGGTGGTCTCAGGGTTGAGTAACCTTCATCGAGTTTTTCTCCCGTTGTATTCATATTTTCAGGATGTACTCCTCAGTGTTACCTGTTCCTGGAGGAACCGGCTCTGATACCAATTGATGTATATGAATAGCAACTACAAGAGGAGGGTGAATTGTAGTTAAGGGAGTTTCTGGAATTTTGCGGAATTTAAACTAAAACACGAATGAAGAAATAAACAGAAACAAAGAGACAGAGATTTTAACCTACAAGGAAAACTTCCTAGGCCCAATTAGGAAAAAAAACCTTGACCACGAGGGATTTTGACTCTTGGACTTTCGCTTATTAATTATAGGCCAAACGACTCTGTTTACAACCTATAAAAGGACCTTCTTTATTCTCTGAGTTCCACTAGGAACTTGTTCCCCTTGACACCTGTTCCCCCTGAACTGATGCCACGATCTTACTAAAGATCAATTTTTCTCTGTTTTGATTTCGAATGAAATCTGATTCTCTTTCTTTTTTCTCTCTGTTTTTAATCAAATATTCTCTTTGATTTTTCACTCACCCAACCCTTTCTACTAATGATTACAAAAGATTTGATTTGAAAAACTAAAATATAAAACTCAAAGAACACTTGATGAAATTTGCACTTGAAAAGTTGGACTTTGAATTTTCTCTTGATTGTGGTTGGTACATTGAAAACTCTGATTGTGTTCCTATTTATAGTAGAGAACTTATCTTGATATGTCTTGTCTTGGAGAACACGAAATCCACACAGCTAGTGGAGTGAAGACCACGTACAACACCTCCTACAAATTAGGTTGACAAAGAAAAAAACAAAAGAAACAAAAGCATGATCCCTAAAATAAGACTACATTCATTCTAACCTAGTCAAGCCCACTATCCTACTACTTACGTGTAATTGACAAAATAAAAATCAGTTTTTTTTTTTTATTTTAAAAATAAACCCCACTAACAACTTAACAACTTTTACTAAGTAAGCATAACTAACCCCTAATTTCTCTAACTACACACATGACTTGGAATAAAAATAGGATTTTTAACTTTCAAAAATTAAACCTACTAACAATCTCCTAAAAACTCTCTAACCAATTTTGACTCTAAAAAACACGGTTTTTATTTCAAAAACTAACTACCACTAATCCTAAATAATAGATCACTCAGCAACAAAAATAAACTAATTAAAACCAAAATTAGTTTATACATATAATTCTAACCAAGCAATCTGACCATTAAAAATAGATTAGACTTATACTAGTGGACTTAATTAAAATCACACCTGCACCAAACATCAACATTAGTCTTTCAATAAATAAATTAACATATAGAAAGAGTTAGGATTATATTTAATAAAGTATATTTAATCAATATTAGATACTCCTCTAATTTTGCTTTCCATAAATATACTCTAAGAAATACACGCATATATTTAATGAAATATATTTAATAAAATTAGACACTCATTTAATTTATTTTCTATAAACATATCGCATAAAATATACCAGTTATAAAATAAAGGGAAATTCTACCTGGTACCACTGTGGCTTTGCCCTTTCTATATGGTACCCAATTTTAATTTTTTGTCCACATAGTACCACTGTAATTTGTGTTTGGTCTCTGTCGTGACACTTCCGTTAGATTTAACGGTTTAAGCTTTTTTTTGGCTCGATTTATACATATTCTTTTACGTATTTTAGTGTTCATATATGTATTTTTATTCATATTTAATATGAATATGTATTTTTATACACATCTTATATGAACTATGTATAAATATATTTTTTAATGACACGTAATTCGAGGCTCGAAATGGATTCTTTAAGGGTGGGGTTTCAACGATCGAGACAATCAGGGAATGCAGTTCTGGGCTAATTGGGTCATTTTTTGCAAATTTTGACATCGAAACGGACCCCTTAAGGGTGGGGTTAAAATGACCCGTAAAACCTTGACCCGTAAAAAAAAGTCCGTTCAAGGTTTTACGGGTCATTTTAACTCCATCCTTAAGGGATCTGTTTCGAGGTCGTAATTTGAAAAAAAACAACCCGATTAGCCTCGAAATGTATTCCCAAATAGCCGCGAAATACGTATAAATCAAGGTCAAAAAAAGCTTAAACCGTTAAATTTAACGGATGTGTCACGGCACAGACTAAACGCAAATTACAATGGTACCATGTGGACAAAAAATTAAAATTGGGTACCATATAGAAAAGACAAAACCACAGTGGTACCAGGTAGAATTTCCCTAAAATAAATTTAATTTCAACTAAAAATACTTTTAGTCAATTCTCCATAAATTTATTTTATTCACACACATTAAATTATATTGTCATCATCAAAATTAAGGTTCAACAAAAAAAAAAAACCCTAACTTTTCACATTCTAAAATCTAATTTTTCAGTACCAAATATTCACACACTAGTACATCAATGTTCACAATACTAAATACAAATGTTCACCATCCAGTGTTACAATGTCACCAGAAACTTAGAATTTACAATATTCACAACAACATATTGCAATGTTCACAACACTATATTGCAATGTTTGCGACTTTATATTACAATGTTCAGGATATAAAACACACTATATATTAGAATGTTCATCATTTTGAACAGAATGTTCACCGGGACCACAAACAGCCACTACAAGAAAAACTTGATTAAGCGAACGACCAGGTTGGTCGCTAAACATCCGAATCGGACACTAAAATAGAATAGCTACCGACGGAGACCAATTTCTCAGTAGATGCTAAACCCTTGGTCGTAATTTCATTTTAACGACTAAATTTTGAGGTAGTCGCAAATTTGCGACTGCTCAACGACTAATTTTTGTGCTACCAACCGAACAATGGAGACCACATGTAGCGACTACAAATTGATTTTAGCGACTAACTTGTCGGTCGCTAAAATCAAAATAAAAAATAAAAAAAGAAACTAGCAATTATGCTAGTCTCCAGTTTCCTTACTGAGCAAAACAATTGAATTTAACTATGAAATTCAAAGGAAGAAAAAAAGGCAGAAAAATACATTAACTAAAAAAAAAATCTAAATATGCATTAACATATGTTTGTTCATTATATACAAAACACAAAATTACAAAGATAAATTTACAGGACTAACAACTTTACAATAAAGAATACTAACTACAAAAGGTTATAATATTTAAGTAAAAATTTAAAAAATCACAAATTTGAGCTCTTGTAACAATACCTGCAAAAAAATTGAGGAAAAACTTTATATGGAGTAAATAATAATATTAGATCTGGAAAAAAATGACAGAAGATGAACTCAAAAAATGCCCAAAAAAACAAGAAACCTAAATAAGTAAAAAACCACAAAATTCCATAATCGATCCTTGAAAAAACAACCAACAACCACCCCCCCCACCCCTCCCCACAAAAATCAACACAAAAAAAAAAACCTTAAAATTTCTAGATTTATGAGGAATTTGACATAGAAATAAGGAAAGGAAGACTTAAAATACAAAAATATTAAAAACTAAATTAACTTATATGCGGTGGAGGACGAAACGAAAAGAGAAGAAGATGTTGGTGGCGGCATGGCGGACTTTCATGGTGGCCTTCACTGCTAGCGGATTTCGATGGTGGCCTTCGATAGCAGCCTGACTTGCAACGGAAGATGCACGACGGTGACAAGTTGGTGGCTTTTGTGGTGGTCTTGGGAGGAGAGAGAGGGAGAAAGGAAGAGAAAAGCCAAAAAATTTTTTAAAAAAAGTAGAATAAGAAGAAAAACAAGAAAAAAAATGAAGAAGAGTAAAGATGGAGAGGATGACGGCTGGAGGAGAATGGGAAAATGAAAAGTGATTTTTAGGTTTTCTTATTTTGTATTGGTTAGGTAGGTGGGCTTTTGAGGTGGGCCTAATTGAACAATTTTCTTCTTTTTTTTGAAAGCACTTAGCGACTATCTATTCAGTTGCAAAAATATTTTATGTTGGTCGCTAAAATATACTCTGTAGCGAAACATTACTCTTCCTTCGATCTCTACGTTCAGAAGGGATACGCAGAGACACCCTTCTTTTTTTACGTAATTGACGGTCATAGACCCAGATATGGTATACCAACTATTCAGTCGCTAATTTTAAGGTTCAGCCGCAATTTTGTGACTATTGTATTTGTCGGTCGCTAAAATGCCTTTTTCTTGTAGTGAGCCATTACTTATTGTTTTCTACCTTTGTTCACATATAATTGTTCCAAATTGACTTTGACACTATTTAAATTATTGTTACTTTGACCTTGTTTAATTTGATATAAGTAATGAAAAATATAGTAATGTGGGATCTCGTTTGATTCGTCTCGGAACGTACTTTCCAAATATATAGTTTTTATAATTTTCTCTTATGTATAATTATATATCTATATCTATCTATACAATATATTAAAAGGTGATATTTGCACCGTATTGTGCCACGTAGTTGCCACATATGCTTCTTCATGTGCTGCCACGTGCCATATATGATTCTAGGTTGGGAAAACCTATATTTTGAATTTTCATTAAAATTTAAATCTTGCATTGGATAAGAATTGAACCAACAACCTTTGCAACAAACTGTGAGCTTTTAACCATCAAACCAATTTAATATGTTGGTTTAACGTGTTAATGTCAAACATGATAAAGAACCTTGAAAATTAATGTAGTTAAAAAATGTCAACATTTCAAAAAACTAATACTCTTACCTTTAATTCTATCAATACTATTCTCTTTTAATTCAAAATGTGATCATGTAAGAGCGCTTTGCAAAATTAATACTACATCGGTAAAATATTGTGTGAAACGGTTTGACATTTTTCCTCTCAACTTTATATCAAATCAACCAGTTACGTACGGAGGTTATATGAATTATCACATCATGGTCATACTTGATATCAATTCGCATCAGAGGGGAAAAAATTAGAATAATAATGAAATTAATTACAAAATTTATGAAAATAAATACAAAATACTTCATTCGTTCTTATATAATTGCAACGTTGGTAATTTGGGCACTATTTATAATCACCCATATAACTAGCTTTTATGTTTTATATTGTAAACAAATATAGTCATGTGAAATCTTTTTTAAAGCGTCCCAATGTATACTTTAGTGTGATCTAATTTTTGATAAAACATAATTAAAGATATTACGAATACGAATTATACATTGGCAAACGTGAAAAAATACCAAACGTTGTGATTAATATGTAGCGGAGGAAATCTTTCTATACTACTATTTTCTTGCCACTACAAAAAGTCATTCCCTCCCAAAAGTATAATTTCCCTCCTCCAACCTACAACAAATGCACACATCTTTCTATACATTTTAATTGGAAAGTGCACCATTTAATCCAATGTGAAAATGTCTCATATACATCTAATAATTTACCAAAATTAAAAGTCAATGAGAAATTAATTATCACTAAAGGCTCTACACTTTTCCCCTCTTAAAATCAAAAATAGTTTTTCAAAAATTTAACTTTTTAGCATAAAATCATATCTTTTTTTTAAACCCCAAAATTTTTAATTTTTATTTTAAAATTTGCATTTTTTTAGCAAACAAAACTATAGATTTATACGAAAATGTTACAAATTTTGAGCTAATTTTTTTTCATGCCGTCTAACAATCTAACAAAAGATTATGTTTTACCCCAAATAGAAATTTATCTTTCTATCTATCTATAACTATTACTAAAATGCTGCAAATTTTGAGCTAATTTTTTTTCATGTTGTCTAACGATTTAACAAAAGATTTTGTATTACCCCAAAATAGAAATTTATCTTTCCATCTATAACTATTAATAAAACAGACAATAATTGCTGACATCATTATGGACACATGTCACCAATCTTTTATAATTTTGTCCCTCCAAAATAAATTATGGCATCATTTTTTATTTTAACTCTACAAGTTTCAAAATTGAATAAGTATTTTCTCCTTCCAAACAAATCATGAAAAACATAATTTCTTTCAATTTTTTTTATCCTTATATAAGTTTTAAAATTGAATAAATGCTTCATTATTTAATAAGTAATGAGATTATAAGTACATATTTATCTCTATACATTTGATGATGACTAGCAAAAAATTGACTTAATAATGCAAGTCATGGGGCTAACTTAATTATATAAAATCATCAGAACTTATATTACAAACCTACAAGGCTACAATGCACGTTTTTAAGCATAAAAAACTCTTGACTTGTTGGGATATACATTTTTTTTAAATATAATTTAATATTTTTCTTATTCTAATAAAAAGTTCATCATGGCCCTGTTTGGGAGTTAGCTGATAGCTGTTAGAGGTTAGCTGATTGAGTTAGCTGTTTTGACTAGCTGATTGTGATAACTGATTTGACTAACTGATTACATTAGCTGTTTGTATAAAAGTGTTTGGTAAATAGTAGATAATTGTTAGATGTTTAAGAGTAAAAAGAACTAAAAAGCTATAAGCTCTTCCAAAAAGCTCATCATATGAGCTTTTTGAAAAAGAGTTTTTTCACCCCAAAACTCTCCTCCAAACCTTTAACTAACAAACACCCAAAAATAGCCTTTTGAGTTGGTCAAACCTCTTTTTTTTACCTCAAACCGCTACCCTCTATATAATATACATAGTAATGAAAAGTTAATAGTTCATCACTATATATTTAAACATTAATAAAAAAATCATCATTATAAATAAGATTTATTAATTTAAAACCGTCGCACGGGTGCTAACCTATTATGAACTAGCCTTGTTTGCAAGCTTTGCGTGCGGCAATATTTTTAATCTATCTTCATAAATCGAAGGTTTTTGTTCGAGAAATTTAAATATTTTTTAAAATTCATACTCATTCATATAATTTCCCCTTTCATTCGGCCATTCCACAACAATGAACAAAATCGACTATTAAATTTCTACAATAATCAAAAGGTAAATTTTTTATATAACAAACTATATCATAATGGGTGTCTATTTATAGAGAATTCAGAAATATGAATTTTGATTTATTTTATTTTATTTTTACGAATTGTATATTTTGTAATATTTTCATTTAAAAAAATTCAAAAATTGTAATAACTTTCCTTAATAAATAAGAGTGATGCTATTTGATTTTCTTTAAAAAAACTTTAGGAGACATTATGGACTTTTCGAGGGGGACACCATGGCTCCCACTTATATAATATAATAGAGATTATAGTTAGAGCCAACCCGGGTCATTGCCCGGACAAAAATACTAGTTAATATTTAAAGTTATAGTTGAGACATAAAAAAAATAAATGGAGCAATTAATTGTGGAGAGATTGGAGTAAAGAATCGACAACATAGCCTCGGTTTTTGGGCTATATACAGGACTGTCATTCGCCATTAGAGAGTAGAGAGTGAACGAGAAAAGGAGGATTATTCTCGTGGAAGCCTGAACAAATGAACAAGAAACAGAAAATTCAGGATGAATCCAAGGTATGCTTCCAATTTTCTTCCATCGATTCGTTTCTCATTAGATCCTTTTGTGGGCGTCTATGTCTTCCTATTCCTAATTTGTATATCAATCTGACCTTATTACTCTGAAAACACTTTGAAACATTATTTTGTAAACTTTTGCTTGTATTTAAGCTTTATTTAGGATAATTTCTATATGTGTTAGTCCTTTGAGTGAGTAATATTCAATTCATTAGTGTTAGTCCTTATCAATGGTTGAAGATCCTTTCAATTAGAGTTTGTATTCAATTGAGAGTTATATTTTCCTCATTTCA
This sequence comes from Salicornia ramosissima, assembly GCA_951394345.1. Taxonomy (NCBI): domain Eukaryota; kingdom Viridiplantae; phylum Streptophyta; class Magnoliopsida; order Caryophyllales; family Amaranthaceae; genus Salicornia; species Salicornia ramosissima. The sequence goes on from OX596235.1 coordinate 25,406,566, forward strand.
TTTGAATTATTCAATCAAGAATTTATTGTGATTACATTGCAATGTATGCGACTTGAATCCCACATCGGTCTTGTGGGGGATTAATGTGGAATTTATATGGGTCTGATGTAGGTTGATCAATTAGCAGGCCAATCCTGACTCCAATCCTGACTCCAGGCAGGAGGAGTGGAGGAAGGTAAGGCAGCTTAATCAGAGTTCACCAGCAATTAGAAAAGGGAACTCGAAACTAAGTACCAAATACAGGAAAATTCAGAGAGAAAATAGAGAGTAGAGAGGGAAGTTTATGATATTTTTCATAGTTGCCATACAAAGCATTTGGCCTTTAAATAGACTTGACTAAACAGAATAACAACTGTTAAAGGACAAAATAACAACTTCTGACAAGGGAATCTAAATAACAGATTTAATAAAAGAAATGCAATACAAAGAATGACACATCATCAACAGCCTCATTTCTCAGTCCTCATTTATCATTTGTACTTCCCACGTCACCCAGGAGCTGTAGTCTGCCAGCTCAGCTTCAGCCAACTCAGCATTTTCCATGTCACCAGCTGGAATGCTTGCATCACTGCCTCCCCCATGAGATGATCCCTGACCCCAAGGATCAAAGGTAGGAAATCTTGCCTCAATATCACAGGCTACTTCCCATGTGGCATCCTCAGGTGCGGAATTAGACCACTGAATTAACCAGTAGGTGACTGCTTGATTCTTCCTCTTAAGTATCTTGGTTTCCAACAAGGCCAGAGGAACAGGGCTTCCGGGTGTTGTGCCTTCAGCTTCAGGTGGCAGGGTAATGGGTAGTGCTGCTGGCAGGGTGCCTTTGAACTTCTTAAGCTTGGAGACATGGAAGGTGGGGTGCACTTTTAGCTCAGGAGGAAGCTGGAGAGTGTAAGCCACTGCTCCCACCTTCTTGATGACTTGGTATGCACCAAAGTATCGTGCAGCTAATTTTTGAGATGGCCTGGCAGCAACAGAAGTCTGCCTATAAGGTTGAAGCTTCAAATAGTAGACCCAATCCCCAACCTGAAAAGATCTTTCAGACCTGTGTAACTCAGCTTGGACTTTCATCCTGTTCTGAGCTTTGTGCAAACTGTCCTTCAGTTCCTGTAACATGGTCTCCCTAGCCCCCAAACTGCCATTAATAGCTTCCACAGGGGAGGTGCCCTCTAGATAGGGTCTATGAATAGGAGGAGCCTTGCCATAAACAACATCAAAGGGGGTCTTGTTAATGGCTGTGTGATAGTTGGTATTGTACTAATACTTAGCAAGAGATAGCCATTTAGCCCATTCTTGAGGATGGTCATGGCACATACACCTCAGGTAGGCTTCCAAACATCTATTGACAACCTCTGTCTGACCATCTGTTTGGGGATGGTAGGCCGTTGAGAGTTGTTGGGTGATGCATTGCAGCCTGAGTAATTCCTTCTAAAAGTTGCTCAAGAAGATCCTATCCCTGTCAGATGTGATAGTCTTAGGGAACCCATGTAATTTGTAGACATGTTCCATGAATGCTTGAGCCACCGAAAGGGCTGTGAAAGGGTGAGTCAAGGCAATAAAATGACTGTACTTGCTCAACTTATCTACAACTACCAAGATAGCTTCCTTGCCTGTAGACGTAGGGAGCCCTTCCACAAAATCCATACTAATATCTTCCCATACCTCATTGGGAATAGGGAGAGGCTAAAGTAGCACAGGGTATGCACTTGAGTCATATTTGCATTGTTGACAAGTATGGCAGTGGCTGATGTGTAGGCCTGTGTAATGGGGCGGGGGCCCATTTAAAACCCTAGCCCGACCCATTAAAAAAATTTGTGACCTGACCCTTTTTAGAAATGGGGCGGGTCCTAATAGGGTCAACAAGTTAACGGGTCGGGGCGGGTTTTTAAAGGGTCAAAAAAATTACAAGCCTAAGTCCATTACATGTATTTAAGAAATGCGGACCCTTTTTCAATTCCCAACTTTATGAATCTATAAAAGAGGGAGTGTAATGAATCTAAAAAAGGATTTACAACTACTGCTACTTTTTTGCTAGCTAGCTATAGTGAGGAGTAAAGAAAATTTGGGATATTTGACACGTTGGAAATTAGATGTCAAGTTATTACTAATCCATGATTTTTTTAATGGCCATCCATGATTTTTTTTAAAAGAGAGTTATTTTATTTTACTTTTATTTTATTTTAATGTTTGGCGCGTTGTATTGTGACGTTGAATTCACAACTCACAAGCATATGAAAGACAAGAAATTGCTTGATTTTAGATTTGGATGATATGGGCCGGGCCGGGCCGGGTCTAATAGGGTCTGACCCGACCCAACGTGTTAAAGAATGTGTGAAGCCGGGCCCAGCCCGGCCCACTAAATAGTTGACCCGCCCCGGCCCGTTGTACAGCTCTACTGATGTGGATGGCCACAGATTGCTTCAGCTTGGGCCAATAGAAAAGAGATCTGATCCTCCTGAGGGTTGCCTCCACCCCTGAGTGTCCTCCCACAAAAGAGTTGTGCAGCCAAGTTAGAATTTGTTGCTGAAGTTCAGGGCTATGGGACACCACTAGCTTTCCCTTCCTTCTAAGAATTCCCTTCCTCCATGAATAGTGTTTATGTGAGGTAGGGTCTGTAGTGAGGTCTGAGATAATTTTGACCAAGGTTGGATGAGTCTGCCTGACTGCAACTCCTGCAGTAGGCCAGGCTTGATAAGAGAGAGGGTTATGTGGAGCAGTTCAGCATGATCCAGCCTAGACAGAGCATCAGCAGCTGTGTTGGAGGTTCCCTGTTTATACTCTACCACAAAGTCAAATCCTAATAACTTGGATAGCCATTTACATTGGAATGGAGTGCCCAGTTTATGCTCTAGCATGTGTTTCAAGGTTTGCTGGTCTGTTTTGATGGTGAAGGGCTGAGCCAGGAGGTAATGCTGCCATCTTTTAACAGCCATGACGACTGCTAAAAGCTCTCTTTCATAGGCTGAGAGAAGCTGATTTTTTGGGGATACTGCCTTACTTAAATAAGAGATAGGATGGCCCTGTTGCATCAGCACAGCTCCAATCCCTTTACCAGAAGCATCTGTCTCAATGGTAATGGGTTTTGAAAAATTGGGCAGGGCAAGCAGAGGGGGGTGGACCATGGCTTGTTTGAGTTTGTTGAAAGCTTCAGTAGATTCTTCAGTCCAATGGAAGGAATCCTTCCTTAGGAGTTGGGTGAGAGCCCTGCAAATTAGCCCATAGTTGTGTATGAACCTCATGTAGTAGCCAGTGAGACTGAGGAATCCCCTCAGTTGCTTGAGTATGGTGGGTCTAGGCCATTGTATAATTGCTTGAATTTTATCAGGCTCAGTTGCTACCCCTTCTTGAGAAATGATATGACCCAGACAGTGAATCGAAGTGGCCCTAAAGCAACATTTCTTGACATTGGCATGAAGGGAGCTCTTGGACATGATGGTGAGGACTTGTTCCAGATGGGATAAGTGGAGCTCCCAGGAGGAGCTGAAGACAAGTATATCATCAAAGAAGACCAAGACAAACTTCCTTAAGAAAAGCTTGAAGATGTGATTCATTAGGCTTTGGAATGTAGAAGGAGCATTGGTAAGGCCAAAGGGCATCACCAAATACTCAAAATGTCCAAAGTGGGTTTTGAAAGCAGTTTTGTGGACATCTTCTGGTCTCATCCTGATTTGGTGATATCCAGACTTGAGGTCTATTTTTGAGAAATATTGAGTTCCTTGCAACTCATCCAGTAACTCTTCCGCTAAGGGAATTGGAAATTTATCCTTGACAGTAGCATTATTCAGAGCCCTATAGTCCACTGTAATGAATCAATTAATTAGAAAATTAGTTTCTAATATTTTATATTTTCAGAATTTTTATTTTATTTTATTTTACTTATCTTTAATTGTCCTTGTTTTGTAGTATTTTGTCTTGTAGCTTTTTGGGTGATCTTGTACTTGAGTATGGACAAAATATGTAGTGGTAGTGGTAGTATAAATATGTGAGGGGGAAGATAGTGATTATCCAGAAAATTATTTTGAGAGCTTTGGCTTTGTGAGATTTGTGACCTAAAGTCACTTTGGGAGATTTGCAACCTCAAGTTGCTGGACACATACGCCATCCCCCATCCTTCTTTTTTAGTAGCACTATAGGTGCTGTAAAAGAACTGGAGCTGGACCTAATGATGCCTTGATCCAATTGCATCATCTCTTCAATCACATCTTTTTGCATAGTAGGGTACCTGTAGGGCCTCAAGTTTATTGGATTAGTACCCTCTTTGAGAGGGATGTGGTGGTCAAACCCTGGTCTAGAAGGAGGGAGACCCGGGGTAGACTGGAAGACAGAAGGAAAAAAGTCCAACAATTGCTGGCTTGCTGCAGATCTGGCTGCTCAGTAGAGCTAGATTGGAGTTGTAAGAGGTGTCCTTGCTGAGTGTCCTCATAAGGTAGTAGTTGCAGCATAGAGATAGAGCCATGTTTGGAGGCTAGCCTGTCCAGTTTAGCAGGCTGTATTTCCTTCAATGTTTTGGAAGGACATTGTCATGTGGTGGAAATCCCACATGATAGGCCCTAGCTAAGAGAGCCATTGAATTCCTAGAACCATGTCACACCCAGTTAATGGAAGAAGGTACATATCAGCTTCAAATTCCATATCCTGCAGTTTCCACTTGAATGCCTTAATGACTAAATCACATTTCAATCTTCCAGCATCAGCCACCTTAACCCACATGGGATTGGTGGTGTCTACCTTAGCATTAAGTTTGAGTGCCTTGCTGGAGTCAATGAAATTGTGAGTACTGCCTCTGTCTAACAGGATGTGCAGATCCTTCTTCCCATGATGCCTCACAACCCTCATTGTGTGGAAATTTATGACCCCATCTAGAGCCTGTAGTGAGATGTGAGGACACAATGTAGATCCGCAGTTTCAGGTGGGTCAATCAGTGGTTCTGCTGGGTTCAAGATCTCCTCCTCTTCATCCCATTCCAACTGGAACAGTCTAGGCCTCTTTAGTGCACATTGATGTCCAGGCCCAAATTTTTCGTCATAGTTAAAACATAGCCCCTTGGCCCTTCTATCATTCATTTCAGCAGGTGTTAAGGTTTTTCTTTGTGTAGGGTTAGTAAGTTTTTGTGGTGGTAAGGGTCTAGATGATGTGGTGTTCAGGGAGAGTTGTTTGTTTGGAGGTGTTGCAGGAAAGGAGTTGGGAGTTTTGTGTGGTGGAGGAAATGGTAAAAGGGGTGGCTGTTTTTGGTTAGAGGGTGCTTTTGGAGGAATAAGGGCCTTGATGGCAGCTTCTTGGGGGCTAGCCCCAATGCTTGCTGCAAGTTAGCAGGTGTGAAACTCCTGACCCTATATTGAAGACTGTCACTAAACCCTCCCAAGTAACAGCTAAGGAATTGGTCCTCAGTCAAGTCGAGTCTACTAGCTAAGCCATCAAAAGCATCATGGTAAGCTTGCACACTCATATTTTCAGTTTTTTAAGATTCTTTAGATCTGTAATGGGATCATCAAAAACTTCACCAAACCTAGCAGTCAAGGTCTTAACATATTCATTCCATGTTGGGACAATAGGATTGAGTCTCTTCATATAGTGTTGGTGCCATAACAAGGCTCTATCCTCTAGGTGAAGGGAAGCTAGCTTGACCTTGTTTACATCAGAAACATCATCAAGGTCAAAAAACTGCTGGCATTTATACAGCCAAGCCTTAAGATTTTCCCCATTGAATTTAGGAAAATCTATCCTGGTGAGTCTGGTGGAAAAAGTGTTCATGTTATGCATATTAGGGGATTTATTATTCATTGAATCACCAATCTTAGTAATCTGGGTAGACAAACCAACTATCAAGTCATGCAAATCCTTAATAGACTGAGCATGTTTATCAATCTGAGATTGAGCAGCAGAATGATTTTCAGAAATCATACCTTGGAGAGAGGCCTCCATTTTTTGCATCTCAGCAGTAAAGAGTTCTCCATCATTCTGAGTGGTCACCCATGGCCAAGGATAGAGCAACTCTGATACCAGTGATGTGGGTTGATCAATTAGCAGGCCAATCCTGACTCCAGGCAGGAAGAGTGGAGGAAGGCAGGGCAACTTAATCAGAGTTCACCAGCAATTAGAAAAGGGAACTCGAAACTAAGTACCAAATACAGGAAAATTCAGAGAGAAAATAGAGTAGAGAGGGAAGTTTATGATATTTTTCACAGTTGCCATACAAAGCATTTGGCCTTTAAATAGGCCTGACTAAACAGAATAACAACTGTAAAAAAGGACAAAATAACAACTTCTGACAAGGGAATCTAAATAACAGATTTAATAAAAGAAATGCAATACAAAGAATGACACATCATCAGCAGCCTCATTTCTCAGTCCTCATTTATCATTTGTACTTCCCACGTCACCCAGGAGCTGTAGTCTGCCAGCTCAGCTTCAGCCAACTCAGCATTTGCCACGTCACCAGCTGGAATGCTTGCATCAGGGTCTATGGGCTTTCCTCCCTTTAAGCTAGTATCAGAGCCAATGTCACAAGGGACGAGAATCGATTCAAAACGCGGTACGAAAATGGATACGCGGTACACTACCCTTAGGTGAATCGGGAACGATGAGCCTTTTTTTAATATATGACAATAAAAGTATATAATTAAATGAACCAACAAAATATTAAAATGACTTTAATATTGATAAAACTCTTTGTATTTTGATTAGTAAAATAATACTTGTACAATAATATTTTGTAATCCGAATGACTGAACGAACCGGGTCGTCACCTGCAGCGTTCTGGGTTGTGTTCGTTTCGCGATTCGGTACGGACGATCCAGATCGCAGTTCGGGCGTACGTTCCACATTCCTTGTAACAGTGATCAGAGCCAATCCACTGATCCGCTACGTCCGAGGAACATTAGTGTTGTGGGGGATTAATATGGGATTTATATGTGTCTATGGGTTATCCTCCCTTTGAGCTAGCTTTTGGTTGGCTCTCTTATAGACTCATATCAAAATTCATCCCCATCCATATTCACCCCTTAAAACATGACCCAAACACAAACCTAAACACATCTAAATCTTAGAAAACCATTAAAGATCCTTTTCAAACTTCAAAAAGCAGGATTGTTTGTGTTTAGACCTTCGTGAATACCAATAATCCACATCAAGTGCTGAACCTGATTGTTCTACATAGGCATGTATCATTGAAATCTTTTTATGTAATCACTAACATGTTTTATATGAGTATTCAATCCTATGGTCTTAAAGTTACTCCATCGTCTCTATGTGCATCAATGAGCTGGGTATTTTGTAAACCTTTTAAAACGAGTGCTTATATCAAAAACTTGGCATCTTAGGGACTGCGGTTACCACGTTTTTTATTCAAACTCACTAACATGTTTTATATGAGTAATTTAGTATTCAATCCCATGGTCTTAAAGTTTCTCTCATGCTTTTGCAAACCTCTTAAAACGAGTGCTCATATCACGGACTTGGCATTTAATTTAAAATTTTCAAGTACATGATTTTTTTGGTCATGATGTTTTTGCTTGTAGTTCAATTTCTAGTGTTCATAATTCTTTTTCTCCATAAAGAGATTTAGTGCAAATGTGTGATAAATGATTATAGTGTAAATATATTGGATCTAGTCTCTATGAGTGCAGATGCTTTATGTTTGCATTCATCATGCCAGCACTCTGTGACAAGAGAAGTCTTTACTAGGCTATTCTGTTATCATCAAACTGTTCAAGGTTCATATCAGTGTTCTATATGCCCGTCAAGTAAAAGGATGAAAGGCAATTTCATTCTTTCAAATTGTTCTGCTGCTGTCTCCCCTCAATCATATGAATAGAGGACATTTGAATGCTAGCAAGTGCAGTTACTTTTTTCCTTGGGTGTTTGATCATGAAATTGACTCTTGTGTGGTCCAGATGTCAGTCATGTCACTGAGTTATCAAATGAACCATCTTTGCTTCGTTTTTTTTTTCTTTTTTTTAAATGTTTCGGGAGACCTATAGCTATCAAATTGGGTGTTTGGATTGGGTTGGGTCGGGGTTTAAGTCTCATGTTGTGTCATTGCTGGTTACTCATTGTAGGAAATATCGGGTAAAGTCAGTTTTTGACAATTCTAATAGTTAAAATTTAGCTCTTGGAGAAAATCACAGGCTCTCAGCTTTAGATGACCTTCTGTCTCACAGAAATAGAGGACAGCCATACTCTATAGTGTAAATTAACCAACTGTTTATCTTTTCTTGTGTGGGATCCAATAGCCAAGACGTGGTGCCATAGACCTTTATGCTGCACAGTGTTGCAAATGCCAAAAATGGAGGTCCATCGATTCAAAGGAAGAGTACGAGGAACTGCGATGTAGGTTTGTGAGTGAACCTTTCTGCTGTGACAAAAAACCAAATGGAACGTGTGATGAGCCAGCTGACCTTGAATGTGATGCAACCAGAACATGGGTAATTGACAAGCCTAATCTTCCCAAGACTCCCCAAGGGTTTAAGAGGGAACTCATCCTAAGATCTGATTACTCCAAGTTGGATGCACATTATGTTACACCCACAGGAAAAAAAGTGCGGTGTCACGGAGAAGTAGTACAATTTCTGGAGAAAAATCCAGAATACCAACATTTAAAGCTGGATGACTTCAACTTTACTGTTCCTAAGATACTGGAAGATACAATTCCTGCAGAGGTAAGAAAGAAGCGTATTGAGAAATCTGCAAGCAAAAATGAAGATTCTAATGGCAAGAACAAGACCAGTAACAAAATATTAGATCGAGTTCAAAAACAGGACAACATAAGTTAGGATCCTAGGACCTGTTAAACATTTTATGTGGTAGACGTCTTCCTTCTGTATCATTATGTAAGAATTCTGTAGAGCATAGCTTCCCATTTCGGTGATGCTTATTAATTGTGCTATTACATTTGCTACATATGCATTCTGGAAATTACCTTTGTTACATATGCATTCTGGAAATTCTGTGGCTTGCAAACTTGGAACATCTACTCTCTGTCCCTGAATATATGCTTTACTTTCTTTTTTAGTCCGTCCCAAAATAAATGCTCCATTACTATTTTTGTTGTTATGAGTCTTATGACCCACCTTTTTAGTCCGTCCCAAAATAAAGTTACTTTTTATATCTTAAAATAACATTTTATACCCTTAAAAACACTTTACCAATTACAAGACAGAAACAAAATTGTAAAATGAAGCAGAAAGTGTTTGGAGCATTTTGTTTGGGATAAAGATAGTACTTCTTGCGTTTTGAAATAAACACAACAATTTTTATTTTAGAAAGTTTAAAAATAAATGCAACAATTTTAATCTATCTTTTTTTCTAAATCTTTTCTTCCTATCTCTCATATCATCACATACCCAACTTTCTCTTTCTATCCGTTTTACTCTCATAACAAAAAATGGACTAGGAGTCCGTGCCATCATATGTATATGTAAGCAACGTGGTTTCAGTCCAAACTGGACTTATTTATGAGTTACTAGATTATTGAGCATACCCAATAGTAAATCTCCTCAAGGTTTGAATTCTAGCGCACTTTCGCTAGTGTGCACCTTACATTCGAGAGGTTACGAGTTAAATTCTCACCAACCTACTTCCCTCGATAATTTCATGATAATGATAATATGCAGACAATGCAGTCCCTGACAAAAGATTTCAAAATACAAGTAAAAATTAAAATGAACCACATGTCTTGGTTTATTAATCATTCTATTATATACAAATAATTTAATTCTTGAACAATGCTACAACTGCCAAAAAAAATTACTTGTTTTATTTACAAATTTTTGAGGCTTAGCTATATAGTAGCAGTTTGTGTACGAGATCATCATCCTTCATACGGGTCTCATATCGGACAAAGAACTCACTAAAATACTCAGTAGCATAGCCGCCATTTTCCTCATTTCGGAGCAAAATTGTTGAACAAGTGCATGCTCTCGCATGAACATATCTTCTTCCAAAGATAGACCAGTATAGTATTACATATCACATACCCCGCCCAAAAACAATGGTCTTTTACGAGCAGATTTAGAGCTGGCAAGGATTTTTGCTCTGAACCATCTTTGTTTAATTAGTATTACATATCACATTCACCATCAAGACTCAATCCCTTTGGCCAAGAGAACACCAAATTCTGCAACATGTTGCCTTGTAGCATTTAATCTGGTTTTGTGTACTCAAGCAGCATGTGTGGTGATCTATAAATTTTCACTAAGGTCCAATAAAGGACTTCTTCCACTCCTAGTTCGCCTTCTGCTCGTGCAGCATATATGTCCTCACAAATTGCTATCAATCTGTACCAGAATAATAATTTGTTTTAATTTCAATATCAAATGCAGAATATTACTATATGACATGCCATTTTCATTTGACTTGCAATTTTATTAGGGGAATGTGTAACAAATTACATACAAGAATGAAATAATTGCAAATGAAAGATTGCACCGATCCCAGGCTCCAAGGGACACCAATTCGAATATGATACTTGTCCTCACATTTGGGAATGTGATTTTGGTTTGTTCGGCTGATCTCATATGATCTAATTTCTTATACTTCCTCTGTTTCTTATTATTTGCAAGGATTTGACACTTTTCCTCTCTACTTTATGTCACATCGTTGCAAATAATAAGAAACGGAGATAGTATAAGTCATTATGCACACATAATTTTTTTTATAATTTTCTGATTTAATATGAATATAGTATGATATGATGTAATCAGATGTTTACATGGGTGTCCTACTTGGAAACTACTCTGTCTATCACTAAATTACTTGCTACATTTTTACATAAAGGATAATGGATGTCCCAGTATACATCCAAACTTAAATTATAATGCTACATTTCCTTTACTTTTTTTTTTAAAAGTTGTGGTCCCTAAATTTTTACAACTTTAGCCTTACTTTTGTCATCTTCCGACACTAACTTTTCTCATTCTACTCGTGGAAGGATTTGGTTTAAAAGTGAATATAGTAATCGGTGTCAATTTTTAGTTATCATTTAAACTCCCTAATGTTTAATTTTTAGTTGTCTGCATAGATGTACCTCAACCGCTTCGGGGCCACTTGCAGTCTTGCAGATAACATAACGGTAATGATTGACACTGATAATGAGTCCACTATTTAAAATTTTATGACACCCTCACCAATCGCCCAAGTCCTAATAACAAGACCTATCTGTGCTCACTCTAGTCAGATTATTGAATAGCTAATGAAACTAATACTACCGCCATCCCTTAAAGTTTGCTACATATGGGGTTTTTCAATTTATTATGGTAAGAAGTAAATAGCTATGTTACTTCGACACCTTGATATACCTTATAAAACACATGTCTACTCGTTTCGTGTCGAACACGATAAGATACTTGGATACTTCATTTTAAACTAAAAATTTGTAAATTTTTCTCAAATTAGCCGAGTCGGATACTCGGACACCCATATCCGAGTACACACTTTATCCGTGTCTAAGTAACATAGGTAAATAGCAAGTACAAGTGGGATATGAAGGAAAAGGTAGAGAGGAAGTGTTGGGGACCACATGGCTTAAAAAGGAAATGTAGCAATCTTTAAGGGACAACCTATAATGGAATATATAACAATCTTTAAGAGAGAACCTATAATGGAATATATAGCAATCTTTAAGTGCAACCCATAATGATATACTCCCTCTGTCCACAAATAAGTGCTCCATTTTGACCAAAAAGCTCTCACAATTTTAGTAAAAATGGAGCACTTATTTGTGGACGGAGGGAGTATGTAGCAATCTTTTAGGGATAGAGGAAGTATTGTATACTCTCAATATTTTCTCTTTAAGTAATATTATTGGAAAAAGAGGTAGCAATACCTATCACAAGAAGGAAGGTTCTCAAATGGGATTCTCATCCTCAAGTCAGAGCATTGTAGCCTAATAAACCGACCAACAGCAAGCACAAATGTAATGTAGAGACCCCAGATGCTGAACTTGCTCAAAGTATCCCCGAGAAGGCCCTCTGATCATATACAAACAAGCATTAGAAAAAAAATATTGCAACTCATTTCTCAATATCTTTAAGGTAAACAAATATTGATTTACTTACGCGGTGTTTCTTCTGAAACCACGATGGCTGATGGTCCAGTGAAACCATCACAACTAGTAACATTTAGCGGATTGGCATCATAAAAGGACCACCACTTGGGACTTTGATGATTGATGACAAGATCCGCAATGCCTGATTCCTGAATTATTAATGGAATTAGACAGCAATACAGCATTAAAATAAGAATTAATGTTCTTATGAGTCTGAAGCATCTCTATTCATGCTCCAAAAACAAAGCCATCCTCCACTCTCTACCATTTTTTAATCCTTTCACCTCATTTTGGCGATGAATCCTGTGTCAAATAAACACTTTCAAATACTCAGCTATGCTACTTTGACTCGAGTACTAGTGTCCAACACGGGGGTATGTGCCTAAGTGTCAAACACTCAAACTCGGCTTAAAATGTAAGACATGAAGCATAAAATGTGAGACATGAAGCTTAAAATTTGAGATTGAAGATTTAGAATATGAGAACGGTCCCATTAAAATATGAGATTGAGGCCTAAAAATCTGAGATGGCACAAAGTTAATGTGTAATAAAAATATTTACTCCATTGAAAAATTGACAACTAAATGGCACAAAGTTTTGCTTTCCAATTAAACTATGTGATTGACTCAAAAAGTAAGAAAAAGACCCATGTGATTACAGTAAAAAGGGAAATGGAGCATCAATTTAAAACAACCCAAAAAGGAAAGTGGAACATTTTTGTGAAAAAACGGTGGCAGTATAAAATGAATTAGTGCTTTTGACAAATAATTTTTTTTAATTTACGAATCATTTGAAAAAAATTTAAAATATCAATAACAATTAAGAGAGAGAAGAAAATATGTATAAAATGTATCAATATTTGAGTCTAGTCTATTATAAATCTAAATATATTAAAATCATTAGTGATTTAGTAAATGAATTTATGCGTCTATAAAAAATATAAAATAGCAATTGAAAAATAGAGCATAGAAAATAGTAAAAAAGAATCTTTTCACTTTGCATAGTTTGAATTTGGTGACCACGGATAAAAAAATGTATAATTTGGAATGCTACCAAATTAGCCATAAGATTTAGTATTGATATGTGATAATGGCATAATGTTTGCTTTACTTATAAAAAAAGGAAATTTACAACTTGTAATTTTTTGCAAAACAGAACTTGACCTGAGCTTACCATTGTTTGGGCTCGACTCATTAACAACTCTATAGATGACCTTGACAAATTAGTAACAACCGATTAGTTTATCTTCTTCAAAATATTTTAATTTTTTTATTATTCCAAAATTCATTTAAAGAAAATAAAAAAATGCCAGATTGTTAGATAATTTAAGGAAAAATTCACAAGAATAATTCCAACTTTAACTATCTTCACAAAATAATCCCAACTATTGTTTATTATGGAATAGTCCTAATTTTAGAGGGTATATTCTGAAAATGATCTGAACTTTTATTTTTCATAATCACAATAATCCCAACATGGATCGATAAAAGCAACAAAAATAACACTATAGATTATTTTGAGAATGATACCTTTAAAGTTGAGATTATTTTAGAATAATAAAATGTGGAATTATTTTGGGAAGATGAGTGAAAATTATGATTATTCTTGTCAATTTTTCTTATTTTTAATAACAATTCATCATTTGTAAAATTGCAATACAAGCTACAAAGAATAATGTTAATGTCTGTTTCAAACCAAAATGTTAAGAGAATCAAAAATAAAATTATGAAATTTTTAGACATTTTAAAACTGTAAAATTTTCCAACCGAAAATAAAATTTGAAAGAAAATGCACCATGTATAATAAGTACAAAAAATAATATAAAAAGAGAACAAAATAAGGTACTTTAATTCAAATATATTTCTTGAGATTTTTTTGAGCATAGCAATAAAAGAATTCATAAATAAAATCAAGGAACATAACCGATGAAAATTTTGTCCCATAGTCATCTAGGCATATTAGTCGGCGGTAGCGGGTAACTTGAAAGTAGAAGTCAAGAGTTGATGTCTTAATGGTAGAGAGAAAGGCAAGGATTTGTTACAAGGAAAGAGGTAGTAGTGGTGGAAAGTGGAAGGAAAACGGAGGAGACACTGTTAAGGAGGGAGTGACTGAGAGAGTACTTAACAGGTCATGGGAGAGAGGGGGGTAGGGTTATCAAACAAAATTGATTTCACTATCTGGGGAGAATTTTCAAGAATTTATTCAGCAATTTTATCAAAGAAATTAGTCGAAAGGCATACAACCCAAATACTCCAATTGTACACAATTTTCTTACTTTCACAAGACTCCTCACGGCAAGGATTTGACTTAAGAAAACTTAAGAGAGGACTCTCAACTCATAATTTAGATTACAGCAATGCTGGAGTAGATTTTTATTGGCTTGACTAAGTCAAATTTAGCTTTAGGATGAAAAGTAGTGTTCTGCAACATAGTCTTTGATAGTAGCTTTTACGCTTTTAATAGCGGTTGATCACTAAATTTAGCTTTAAGGTTTTTTTTTTTTAAATTTTATATCTCAATATTTAGTTTGCGCTAAACAGTTATCACACATGTACATAACTATTGTGAATCTACGTCTTGCAAGTAGTCGAGACAGTTAAAATGTGCTCCCACAACCAACAAATACCCATGCATTTCAGTAGCTAATGACTAATGGCTACTTCTACATCTAGGTTTCCTAAATATACACTATGCCACACTAGAAATCTAATCTGGTGTTAGCTTTCCAAGGTTCATACTTTGTGATTACTTGTAGCTTGCCCTTCAGATAGGCTTCTAAGACTCCTACTTATCTGTGTTTTCATAATAGCTAAGGGAAAAACAAGTTAACACAGAAAGTCATACATAACATACCTCTGGTTCAAATGGCCTTACATCACCAGAACCTGTAACCCTGAAGTATCTTGGGAAGATGTTAGCAACTCGGAGAATATTGGAAGAACCATTGAAAACAGCTTGTACCTCAGAACGTCTTGGAAGATAAGACTCATTATCAAGATTTCTATCATACTTTACCACCTCTTTTCCTTTAGGTCTATCCCTGGTGAGTACCCAAGAAAAAATAATATTCATTTTCATGCCTACATCAAGAGAGGAAGCAAATCTCTTTTGAACTACTTCTGGGACCAACCAAAGAATACTAGCATCAGCTTGGCAACATATTACTTGAATGTCATTTGTATCGTATGTAGTGAAGAAACCCTGAGGGTCAAGGTTAGCATTGTCCTTCACGTTATCCCAATTTATCTTTTCACAGAGGGTTGTTTGATAAAGGGTCAGCCTACCAAAATTTGACTTTATATCAACTTGGACAGTAACGTCTTTAATGGGATTTGCAATGTTTGTGGGATTGCCACTGCTGTACATCTGCAAGAAATTTGATGTTTCAAAGTCCGAATTTATTTTATATATATTTGAAGAAATATAATGTCAATAAAGAATATGACAAAAATAAAGTTTCTACAAGAAAGAAACAAGGGCTAGGGAAACAACACAACAGTAGAGCAAACTACATCACCGATAAGGCTGTTCTGGGAAAAACACTGTAAGTCATATTGTTTTGAATATTTGTGGTGCTTATCCATCTAGAATACACTTACGGCCCGTTTGGTAGCCGGTTATAAATCATGGTAATGGGAATGAATTTATAACTAAATTTGGAAGGGAAATTAAAATCCATTCCCATGGTGGTGCTACCTTAGCTCCAATTTATCTAATTTTATTCACAAATATCCATTCCCATCAAATACCACCCTCCCCAATGGTAATGGATGGGAATGAAAAATAAGAAGAAAATTGAAGCTTGGGAATGATAATATTTTTTTCATGGAGATTATAAGTTTTCTCCTTAACAAAATTACACTATAAATTCATTACCATTACCACAATTTATTACCAACAACCAAACGGGCCGTTAAAGACTAAGAGATATTTAAAAAGAAGAGTAATTATCTTCCTGAATAAATAACATAAATGGAAAATCCTGAATAAATGCAACAAAAGTTAGTCTCCGTTTTTAGTAAACGTTTTCAATTGCTTTTACAATCCAGCCCACTCTTATAAGTGTAACCATTCTATAATTACATTAATTAAGTTAATAAATAATACCCCTACTTTCAAACACCTTCATCTATTGTCATCTAAGAATGTCAACTGTAACATCGTTCTCACAACTCTTCATTTACCCTAATTTCTGAAGTATCTTCTTAACCCTCTCTCTCGCTCTCTCAACCTCGAAAAACCCTAGATCTACAGTTCATCATTATGTTCCCCTCTTTAAACTCCAATTCTAGAATTTTCAGTGTACCTTCATGGGAATTAAAGGGAAGATGAATGTCAAACTACTTGCTGCTTTATGCGAGTGCTCAGATTCAGACAGACATCTAACTAGCTAAGGATCTATAAGCTAATGGAACCCATTCAAGTTCGGTCTCCTTACACAAGAAACAAATACAACTTAAGGAAGCAAAGAGGTACTTAAGTTCAAAATTGTTGGAAACCCTTCGTGGCGTTCTGAATTTTGTGGATAAAGGGGAGATTTATGGAAACAAAAATAGCAGGAGATTTTTATACCTACCACCCTCTTCCCCCTTTTATGAACATCAATGGATTAAAAATTCACGAGGTTTAGGGTTTGCAAGGTCTACAAACCTAGATCTACAAATGTAGATTTAGAGATCACAACCAAGGGATCACTAGATCTAATACACAGAGGGAGCTTTCTGTTGGACCTGATGGTGGTCTTTAAGGGAAGGCTCATGCTATTCTATTGTTGATAACAGCATAAAGTTTCATGAGTACAGTTCGGTCATTGAGATAGAAACTGCACAGCCTCTGCTTTGTGTGAAAAGGGCTCGTGGTACACAGCCCATCAATCAGTTGGAACTTACCAGCGATTCCTAAAGGATATTTCTGATGAACTCCCTAGATGGATTATCTCATCTATGATTTGTTCAATTTTTTGGTTACATGTGTTGGATGTTTATTTGCTGTTGATGATATTATATACAACAGTCCCTTTTTTAGTTGTCTGTTGTGATGGTCGTTGTTGATGATGCGATGATATTCAGTATTTTTTTTACCATCTGTTGCATGTTTGTTATTGTTCATGAAATTAATTTTACTTTCCATCCTGGATTTCGGAAGATTTTTTTCTTTTGACAGAGAATTTCAGAAGATTAAGAAAACAGAATAACCTTAAAGTGTTTGACTAAAATAAAGTGATAATCAAATTTTGCAAATAAATCAATTTCATGTGTTTAAACAAGCTTCTTACCAGCATAGGAGCCCAAATAACACACATCAAAATGAAGAAGAGACAGATACCACTGCCAAACTTGGTCAATTTCGTCTGTTTCTCTCCTTGTTTATGAGTTGCTCTATTCAAAATTGCATCACACTTGACAAGATACAAACTTGCATTTATGTCCTCCAACTGTTCAAGATACATAACAGCATTGTTAAAAGTTGAATAGGCATCTCCTACACTAATATATATATATGGTGAAGCAAAGGAAACCAATTTAAGCATCACATTACAGCAATAAACAAAACACACAATACATGTTAAATACATATGGGGATTTTTCTATACGGGATCCATGTGGTTCTTTGTTTTCCATTCCAAGCTTTACTATGGATTGAAAAACTTTTGTATGGTGCCCTTGAGTCAGACTTTTTCAATTAATAATAAATTTACTACTATCTTGCCTTGCCATTCAAGGATCCATTAATTTGCCATAATCTACCTCGGTCGAAGAGAGAGAGAGAGAGAGAGAAGAAAGAATGAGAGAGATTTTTATTATCAAATCTTCTTATTACAAGGGGTATAGCAGTGTATTTATAGTATTTTGTAAAGCTGTCAATAGCTTTTTTATCTTCAAACAACATAGGATAGGTTGTTACAGCAACCAGAACATGAGCATGCAACTAACCAGACTGACATGTTAGCAACTGTAACATATATTCTAAAGATGAAAGTGGCAAAGATACTCTTGTTGATAAAGATGTGTAGTGACTCAAGAAGAGATATAATCTGCAATAAATAATCCAGAGTAGGGTCTCAATGACAATTTAGCAAAGATAAGACACTTGCCCGTTGCCACAAAAAAAAAAAAGAAAAAAAAAAGATAAGACACTGAACATAGCATTGTGGTGGCTTGACCACACTTAGCACCAACAACAGGAAGAACCAATTTGCAAAATGGAGAGTGTAAAGGAATAAAAATATTAAAAGAAAAGCAAAATACAGGATCAACAAATAACCAAAAATTAGGGTTCACTGTGAATGAGCTGTATTGTGAGATTATACAAATATATGAGCTCAATTAGACGGAACGGGGTCAACATAATTATGCAGCTTCGAGAAATCAATACCTCGTTTAGTTTTACTTCTTTTTATTTTGTGGGGGTAGGGTCAGAAACAGAAATTAGAGTCATCAATGATGGTAAGGAGGAAAAGTAATGCAAGTTACTGTTACCTTCAGCCAGTCATACATCGTCAAAGATGTTGTGGTGCACGACCAGTCAAGCACACAACGTAATTCATAAAGGAATGGAAGAGCACGATATAGTCGATAACCCATGTAATTAACCCTTGAGACCTGGCTTGTTAAAAATTGGCGATATAGTGTACTTTTATGTGGCATTCCATAGCGAATTTGTACAGCCTGAAGTGCTAGGGACACTGCTTTTGTCAAAAAGATAGCACGAAGAGCTAAGATTCCAGCATATTGTTGGGATGGTTGCATGTTCCAAGCATATTTTGTAACGGAATATGTAAAAAGTACAAGGTTGAAAAGGTAGAACAGGACTTTTCCCGTGGCAAATGAACATAGATAAATAATTCGATCAACCACTATCAAGAAAAAGATAATCTGCATACACGAAATTTGCAGAGTTAGTAATAATATGTAAGATGAGTATAAAATTTTGAAAAATGCATAACTCGCAGAATAACAATAACAATACGACTGAAGGAAAAATCTTATACATAATGATAAAAAAAATCATAAATAAAAAAATTACTGTTATTTTTTGTTCATATCTTTATCCTATTTTCTTTTATTTCCACTGCTAACATAATCACAAATTTGAAAGGAATAAAATTTACAAGTTACCTAGATGAGTAGAATACCCATTTCTATTCATATTTCTGAACCAAGTACCACTATTTCCTTTTTAGGATTAGGAGACAGGGGGTAGATGAAACATAAATTTTCTTATGAGAAGCAGCCTATTAGAAAGCTGATGGAATAGCATCAAACAGATGCAAGATGTGAATTTAGTGATCATAAACTCTACCCAGTCTTCCAATTCTTTTCTAAATTCTTCTAGTCTTTTTCCAAAATAACACAAGCATGATGATGTGAAGTCAACAAAATTTATACACATTCTTCCTTTTCCTTCAGTCCTATGCTACTGTACAGTGAAATTTCAAAATTTAAAGAATTCTCCAAGAGGCTTCCCCTTTTAAGAAAAGATATTCATAAATCTTCCTGCAACGCAATAAACATTCCTAGCATAGAACACACGATCCCAAATGATGGCATATTTGATGTCTTATGGAAATAAGACAAAAAGGAGGGTAGAAGTGAGGCTTACCATTAAAATAAACACAAATTCCTTGGGGAATTGGTCTTCAAGTTGATAGACATCAAGAAATTCACTCTTATTCTTAATGACAGATTGGTAGAAAAGAACAACCAAAAAGAAAACCGCTAGATCAGCTCCAAATACATAGACATACAGATCAACTTCTCTTTTTCCACCGCCAATTACTGATAGTACGGGGTAAGGGAATCCAACTTCTTCCATAAATCCAGAGCGTTTTGCAAAGAGAATCTCTTTGGCAACATCACCAGCTGGTGTGAGAGACTTTGACCAATCTTTTGGAACACATTCCGGCAAAGGAGCAGCATGTACCACTTCAAATACAGCCAACGCCACATTGGAGCTTTCCGCACTTCGCTCAATGCTCTGAATGTTAACCCTGCTAGCTGAAAGACAAACATTTGGGTTTTCCTCCTTGCAACATTCACGATGCACGATCTTAAGTAAATGGTTCATTCCTGATTCGATCTTCTCAGGTTGGATGCCATCTTCTGGCCATTCTCCAACATCCATTGACAGCTGGACAAAGTATGGAGGAGACTCTGCTCCATGGGTTAGAGATTTCCAATACCTATAACAGCTTCTAGCTATCATATCCATTAGATCTATCAGTGGTTGAAAAATTCTAATTAGCTTCATACTCCAGCTAGAACATGGGCTCACATATTTTTTTTCATGCAATTTTCTCTTTAACGCATTAAATTCTGACACTGCAGTCCAATCACCATCTTGTGCAGTTATTGAGCTTTGTAAAAGTGTAAAAAGGTAGACCAAAAAGACAGGCAATGAGCTTATCACAAATGACGATTTGATTTTGAGATGAGGAAAACCTAGTTCTTGAAGTAATGTCACGTTGATCAACCCCGAGTGTTGAATGATAATTTGGTATAAGTATTCAATTAAGATATAGAACTCTGTATAGATTAGCATGACTACCCAGAAGGTATAACCTGGGCCAGTGTTAACACACAGAGCATACAGAAAAAGTGCTGCAAGGTATACCATAGATAACAAACTGAAGTTCCAAAGGAAGACAAGAATAAAGCAACAATAACAAACAATATCATTGTTGGATCGCATATGGGACCATATGTGTCGAAAGATCCTAAGAAGCTGCAGCTTAACAGACTCAGACATAGTCCTACTCTTGTCCGACTCCAAAGAAGAAGTACGGACAATATCAATATTTTCAGCATCCTGGCTCTCCATTTCACCACATACTCCATCTTCTTCAGAAAAATGGCTATTTGAATCCCCATCTTCATGTGCTACATTCAAAAGACTTGCAAGATTGGTAACAGCTTGGTTTCCAAGGGATTGCACTTGAGAAACACCATCACCTATCAGCTGCACTGCAGATTTTAGTGGGTGACCTTTTGAATGATCTTTAGAAATTTCACTTTTTTTATCAACTACTGAATGGTGACCAATATCCTCAACTTCAGTGATTTCACCAAAAGAAAAATCATTTGAATCATACCATGTTATCTGTTCTGCAGTAGAACTCTCAGATTTTCTTCGAATTGGAGACCCCAGCAAATCTAAAGGCATCACTAAGTCACTAGAAGTCCTCTGTCTTCTCAAAAATTCCTCTTCCTGATGAGCAGTCCTACTATCTTTATCCAAATTAAAAGAGGGGCATAGCAACTGCTCATTCTTAGCAATTGTGACATCTTTATCCATAGTAAATGAGGCGCTTCTTCTCCTCCTCAAATTGCCACCACCAGGAGATACCTGACCACAATTGGCGGGAGAGTTCATGCTGTGAAGCTGAACTTGTAGATCAAGCATCTCCGACTTCATCTTCTCCACTTGCATGTTACGTTGTCGCTTTTTCTCCTCAGTCTCACGGATATGCTGCAACTGCGCCGTCTTCCAAGCAGCCTTTTTCTCTTGCTCACGTACCATGGCCCCGATTTGCTCTGCCTCAAGGTATCGTGATACGTGTTCAAACTCTGGAGATGAGAACATATATGATTGTAGTGAAACCAACATGAAGATGATGATTTCAACCAATGCAGACCTTGATGTAATACGAAACCCATAATCGTATTTATAAAATCCAATGGCCTTGTAAATATAACCTACAGTACCACACTTTCCTTCATTGCAGAGCCCAATAAAAGGAGACTGATAAGCAAGAGACAGAACTATAATTACAAAATTGTATATGCGCAAAAACTTGAAGATCTTGTTCCTTTTTCGTAGAATTTCCAATCTCATCCGGAAGAAGACCAAAGCAAAACCAAGATACCCAAAATGCAGAATGTCATACTCCAGAGTTCCAGTAATTAGGATCAAAGTAAGCACAAGATCCAGGAGGTGGCAATAACAATAAAGTCTCAGATAGTCAAAAATAGTCCACATACTTTTTGTTTCAAACGAGAGATCCTTCCAAACAAAAATGTTTTTACGTTGAGACATCATCTGATGATATGTAAATGAACCTGATAAACTGGGCGACCAGTCAGCGCGCAGCTTGAAACAAGCAATGATAAAAACTACAAAATAGCTCATAAGCATTCGAGGATCATCCACAACAAGTCCTGTCAAAGAAGAACAAGGATTGATTATACTATTATACATTCAATGCTCGGTTAAATAATAAAGCTATTGATTACACTCCCTCAATCCATTTTTCTTTGCCCCATTGTGGTTTTCCACATATTTTAGGAAAGTGAAAGTAGACGGAAGATGCTAGTGGGCAGTGTAAGGTCCACCAAGCACGGGGAAAAAGTAGAGAAAATAATTTGCACTATAAGTAATGGTGCAAAATGTTAAGGAAATACCCAAAAAGATAATGAGGTAAAGATTAAGGAGCAAAGGGAGTACCATCTAGAAAGTAAGAAGGGAGATTATCAAATTTTATTTAGTTATTATTTATATGGAAGGGTTGGAGGGGGAATATAGTGGTTTTACTATACCTCAAACTACTAAGAAGATTTCACTTTAATAATTTTGATAATTTTTGCAAGAATTGATGCTAGAAGATTAAGGATAAAGATTTTTTTCCTTAGCAAAGAAAAAGGAATACCACGAGTGAAAAAGGTGTCCTCACATGTACCACCTAAGGAGGAGAAACATTGGATCAACACTATCAATAAGAAACCAGTCCATGTCCCCATGCATCACTACAAGTAGGTTTCCAATTGGTACTTCCCAATTCCAATTCGTACTTATCATATGATGCACTCTAACACCAAGCTGATGGTTGATAATTGTTGCAAAATAATTTGATGGACTAAAACTAATAAGCTCACTTTCCTACATCGGAACACAAGTTTTAAAGAAAATGAAAAGCAATGATTAAATAATAACGAAATTGTAAGCACTTCATGCCAAATGAAACAGCACGCAACCATTTTCGCCTCTAGTTGGTTTCCTTGTTAAAAGCAACTTAAGAAAAATAAATTTTGTTCAACTGTGAATAAAGGGTAGTTTTCAAAACTTCTTTCTATATCCAGTTAAGATCATAACAACCAACCCCTTCCCCTTCTTTACCTTGAGTTTTTAATAACAAAATGCTGTTAAAGTATAAATTCTATCAGAAAACTGTCAAAAGGACAGTTTGGTTTGCAATTTAAGAAGAGGGAAAATCATACCCAACCAACACCTTTGACAATACTGAAAGTATAACTTTGAGCTTCTCCAACAGTCATGGCAATGAACAGGAGCCTCCTGTGGGGATTCCTGGTTCAAAGAAATCTGATTCCTCCAGATGGAAAAGTATTCAAGAATCAGGACACACGCAAACAGGAAAACCAAAACCGACCAAAGCTTACGGATAATACGACGATCCAATAGAACAAAAGCAGCAAGCAAACCAATGTAGAGCAGTGAGATGACATTCAAGAGCGCAAAACTACAAAGAAGCAGTACGATCATGTTAATTTCTAGACCAAAGAGGTTAAACATATTTTCGATCCAAAACATCAAGTAAACTTTCAAAGTCATCTTCTGCAAGTCAAATCTCTCCTTTCTCAAAGCGAGAATTCTCCTCTTGTTCCACTTTTGACTCTCCTTGCTACTTTCCCAGAAATAACCAGATGAAAATTCATAACTTCCAGAATTCTCAGATTTTCTTCCCAATAGCAGTTGAGATTGGCCAGACGTTGATGACTTCCACTCGTAATTTTCTGTTGTCTTTTGCTTATGAGAAACTGGTGAATGCGAAATTGATCTGCTTTCTTCATCATAGTTGGACACAGCAACTGCATCATCTTCAGTTGTGACAAATAATGGACATGGCTCCTCCCAATTTCCTATCAAAACATTAGTGTTTGGCATTGTATCCAACCAATGAAAAATATTGTATTGGAGTGTACAGGCAGCAATCACTAAAATATTCCCCCTTAAGCATGACTCTATTCCCCAAAACCCAGGCTCAAACACCTGGAGTCCCAAAAAACGAGACACATCGGAATGCTTTTGGCCAGGAAACATCTTTGCCTGTTGACCCCACATCTGGAAAAGATATGTTACCATCACTACAAATCCGGTATAAACTAAAAAAGACTTAGATGGGACCTTCGAAGTTTTAGGAAACGTTGAGCTGAAAATCAGACCCAGAAGATAGAGAAAACCAAATGCACTGATTGGAGATATGGATGCATAAAATAGAGCAGCTAACAGTAGCTTATTGCTGTGCCATATGAGAAACCTTCTCATGAAACCAAATGTTCCTGACTGCAGCACATTAGCATCAATTGGTTCATTATACTTGCTTTGCCTCCTCTCATAGCTATAAAGTTGCATAACTATTAAGATTGCGAGTGATTCCCAGATGTTATTCAGCATTGAAGCTTCAGGATTAAAGCCCAGGTTTGGATAAAGATCAATGATATGAGACAACCACGTTTGAAAGCCAGGGAAATTGCTAAGGCTGTACATAAAGATGAACACCAGAATAGCATATGCTTTCAAGGGGAACCATAGGCGCCTTTTTGTCCGCTCAACAAGTTGTCTCCCAATGATCCAGAAAAGTAAAAGGAAAACATATCCAAATGAAATATAATTGGGCCTAACTAGGTACACTGCAACAACAATTGTCAGAAAAGCAATATACGTCCCCCATGATCGGTATACTGCAAGAAATCTCTGCCCCACTGCAGTCAGGTACGACGCTATTCTTCTCTCTGCAAGAACAAAAACAACAGCCAAGGAAAACACACTTCAATAAATACACTCCTAATTTTAGTGTAAACTGCTTCTCAAATCATAATATCAAGCATCATATATATTTCCTCTCCTTCCATCCAAGATGAGCAAACCAAAAGCCCATATACAGGCAAGTATCTACAAGAAATTGATGAAATTTTGTGCATAAATATCTGACATATTAACATGAATGCACAAGAATATATTGGGCAGAAAATTGAGAAAATTCTATTAAACCCCATCATTAATAGCCCATTCACATTCTTTACAAAGACCTGCTGTCAAAACTCCCCTATGAAAAAACGTGGCATCTCTTTGTATTAGAAGTCCAACAAAGAAGAAAGAAATGCTACTAGAATTGCAAGTCTGATTTCCAGAAGCGAACAGTGAAAAGGAATTGAACACCTCAATAGTCCCTCCCAAGAAAATATTGTATCATGGACCCGAGTGTACCGTGGTTACCAATTTACTCTGGCCTGGGTCAAAACTATGTCATTTTGCTTTATACATGGTACATATATTTATTAATTCCCTTCCTCCACTTTCCACCATTACAATTCTCCCTTTCTTGGCTTTGTCTCTCCACTCTCTTTCTCCTTCCTCCACTTTCCACCATTGTGGAACATCTTACTTTCATCTTACAATACATTACATTCACGAGTCTGAACATTTAATACATGTTTTTAGCATGCCATATTGCTACAATTGCAGGTATGTAATGCGAATTATACAAAAATGGAACATGAAGATTCATATATTTAAGTATTTAACATTTTAGCCTCCAAGAGCCTTGTCAAAACTAGGGCATCCTTTTACGATTGAATGGGATGGTAATTTCTCAATCCAAATCTGTAATAACAAAATTTAGATCAAATCACAATGCTATGTAGGCCCTCTAATACTTTACATTGTATTAATCTCCCCTTGTGTTGTGCAATTCGCAATGAAGCACATACTCTGGGGGAGGGGGTGCAAGGTTCGCGTTTTCAATGTGGACACCACTTCATTAGATAGAGAAAACCACCAAGATTTCGCTACCCACTGCCGAGCTTATTCCAATTTTAAGAAGTCAGATTGAATCAGTATATCAATACCAAATAAATTTTGTACATAGAATATTTATGACTTATTAATTATAAACTATAAACTGGAAATATTGCAATTATACAGCAACCATTTACTTCACTGTTATTGAATATATAGTTTATAAAAAAAAGCATATTGTGTTCTTTTATTATTATTTTTTTTTTCTACAAAAGACACACTTAGGCACAAGGACGACCTGGCCATGCAGCTTTTTTGGTCTAGGCGAGGAGATTTTGACGAGGTGCACTCGTCCTAATCGAGTGCACATGACTTGGTGGGAAGGAGTTAGAATAGATACGAAGCAGATGGATTTACAAGGGTTTGAGGCTCTCGACCGTAGGGGGTGGAGGAAGAAAATCTTTGTAGACGACCACCCGGGATAATCATTTTGGTTCATGTAGCCGACCCCACTAAAGGAAATAAGGCTTTGATTGATATTGAGTGTGCCTCACTTTAACAAGGCTCACTAAGGCATACCTAAGGCACATGGACATCACTATCACATTTGTGAGCCTTTAGCCTTTTTATAATTTGGAAAACTGTTGCCCATGTAATAAATAATAAATCATGTCAAATCAACATACCATGAGAAGGTCCATTGCTACTATCTCCACTTGATGAAGCACAATAAACTGACAATAAAACAGACTTGTTCAAACCAGCTTTTAGGACACTGAATCCAACTGGAGGGTAAGGTGTATGCTGTACAAAAGCTGAGAATGAAAATAACATGTCAAATCCATAATTATGAATTGCACAAAAACATGCAAGAAGAGCCGTTTCCAAGAAATCCCATGAACAATCACGAAGACCTACAATGAAGAAAATAGAATTTTGATTAATTATCATTTTCAAAAGAAGCCTAATTTAGTATAACAAAATTATGCAACTATGGAGGTAAAGATTGCAATACACACTACACTAAGAAACTTAAGGCCACGCAAAGGTATACCTAGTTGCGACAAGATTTTCTCACTTAACGAGCCTTCACGCTCAAAATTTTCTGATACCAGATTTATTTGAAGTATGTACAACAATGCAAAATGAGCTTCGCATAGAAGAATTAGTGCCCGTTTTATACTTTGGCTGACACTGTGGCCCAAGAGATAGATCAAAAAGAATATCACTGCAACACAAAGAATATTCATCAGGTTTCTGAAAAATCCAAAACTAATTAATTCCTTTCCAAATAAATGACTAGAAAAAAATCCTAGGGAAGATCATAAGAGAACATCTAAGAAGCGAAAAGAATTTAAAATGTTACGCACTGTATATTGCATGAATAAATCCAGGCTTCAAGGCTATTAAAAATATCAAAGCCAACATGATAGCCCGAGAGCATTTGCGCAATCCCCAAGCAATGGTCGCAACAATAAGCACCTTTGTCTCATCCTTCACTGTGTAAGTTCAGCATACGAATAAAACAACAGAAATTCGAAATGATTATTCAACAAACATGGCGAAATGATTATTCAACAAAGATTAATCAAAAAACAGTAATTCGAAACGATTAAATAAAACATAGAGGTTGATTATAAGCTTAATTGAACTTCTTTTTCTTCTTTATTCCCTGTGATTAATTATCCATCATTGATTAATCGAATGATTTCACTCTCAAAAGTTTCAATTACATCTTTACAAATTCTATTCATCTCAAAACATCATGTGGCGCTTCAAATCTAGAAATTGAAATTCTAATATTTCTCAAACACATATTTTGGAATTAAATCCTAAACTTTCAAATTGCAGAATCAATTTCATTCATTTGAAATGAATAATCTATTTCCAAACACAACCTTAGATTTCTTGAATTGGTATATGTTGGATTATAATTAACACCTTAGATTTCTTCGAATTTGAAACTCTATCTTTACTTATATTTGATATCAGCCCACGCCATATCCACCTTCAATCAGCCTCAATCTCTTGTAAATCCCGGGTGGTCATCCACAAATATTTTCCTCCTCCACCCCCTACGATCGAGAGCTTCAATCTCTTGTAAATCCATCTGCTTCATATCTTTTCTAACTCCTTCCCGCCAAGTCATATTCGATCTCCCCCTACCTCATTTTCGGTCTCTCCCACTATTCGTACCAGTGCTCTCTGGGGTCTCTGTGTTACATGTCCAAACCAACACAAGTGATTTTCTCTAGCTTGCTACGAATATATTTATTTTTGAGTTTATCTCGTAGAGTGTTTCCGATTCTCGTCCCTATGTTATCCAGTGGTTAAATAAAGGTAAAGGATCCCAGTGAGCCAGTGAGTTGTGTTGTCTTTCAAAATATGAAGAGTTTATGAAGAACTATGCTGTGACGTGTTACCAATGGATGCCTGCCATGGTTTTCTTGGTAGGCCCTGGTTATTTGATAGAAGATTTCCACATGACGGGTATAAGAACACCTATACCCTTCATCAAAGACTGCAACAAGATTGCGTTGACTCCTAATACTCTCTATCAACTCACCCACCACAAAATTACATCCCCTCAAACTGCCATTGTTACACCATCATTAAGTTAAAGGAACAAAAGTCTTTTGTCTTGTTTGGTATGAATGAGCCCACTCCACTACAAGAAGACTCAATCATCCTCTGTTTGTTCCCCTTTATGAGAAGTACTAGCATCTCTTTCCCGAAGAGATTCCCCATTCAATTCCTCCTAAAAGAGACATCCAACAAAAAATCGATCTTAGTACTGGTTCGGTTTTGCCTAACAAGCCTGCTTACACGAGTAAACGACACGAAATTGAAGAGATAAAGATACAAGTTGATGATCTCTTGAAGAAGGGATTCATTTGTGAGTCACTTAGTCCATGTGTTTGTCCTACTTTGATTGTTCCAAAGAAGAACGGAGAGTGGCAAATGTGTGTTGACAATAAGCCTATTAAAAAGATCACCATCAAGTTCCAGTGGACATGAGCATCAAATGTGTTTAATGGGATTTAATGGGTAGTTGATGGGCATGAGCATCCAATGTGTTTTATAGACTACAAATAGGGGTGTACATGGCTTGTATCAATCAACAATTCAAGCATATTTTCAATCAAATTTTCAAATTTTCTCTAAGCTTTCTTGCTTGATTTTTTCTTTGATTTCGTGGATTCAAAGTCACTTTAGAGCTTCGGGATTGGCTGTAACCTGAATTCCTAGATTGGAATTCAACAATTCCTAGATTGGAATTCAACTGATCGGTTTTCTAGCAATAGAATCCATGTCCGATTTCACTTGTTGGTTGCACAAAATCAGTCAATCTTGTGAATCGCACTTTACTTCATCATTCCTATCTTCGTTTGCTTTCACTCTCTTTTCAATTTTTAAATCTTCAATGGCTTTTCAATAGACTATCACAAGACTTTTGCAGATTCTAAAATTTCGTTATCGTCTTCAATCAATCAATCTGCATCACCAATCAAACAATCTTCAGCAACCTCAAAACTTGAGGTTTTTATCACCCTTTTTAATCCCTGATATCCATAATCGATGTTGTGATTTTCTGATAATTGTATTCTCCAATTGATACTATTGATCCATAGTTGGGTGATATTAACTCGGACTCTTTATGTCACCTTAAATACCCTTGGACCTGGACACTTCATTTTGTACCAAAAACATTGCTATCTTTCATAAAACTGCGATGCCCAACACTTGGACACATATCCATGTCCAATACTTCTACTAGAGTCCGTTTAAATAGCTTTAGATTAACCAGCTTTCCTGCATTATTATTCGAATGAAGTTCCTTATAGAGGTTTAATTTATGAATTGTCTATAATCATTTTTATTTTTAGTTTTTTATCAAATATCATACTTTCTGTTGTTTAAATTGTTTTACCCATGACTACTAACATAAAATCATTTAAATTTTTTGCTCGAAAAATAATATAATTTGCAAAAAAAAAAAATTGCCATAGTTACAAATATCACTTTGCTGCTACAAAAAAATTGTCATAATCAGGAGATTGGTGGGCATGATTTTGTATAAATATCATATTGTTTAACAAAATGTGCCAATTTTTGTTCACAATGTACCACTTTTCATAAAAGAGTAATATTTAGTATAATAGGACTAATGCATCTTAAATAATTAAAACCAATATGATAGCTTAATTGGTAGAGCATTGTGCAATTGCACAATTTAGGAGGTTCAAATCCTACATAGGTGGCATCATGACACTATTAATTTGGTTCAAATCTTACATAGGTTATAAAAAGATAATAAACTATCTATGATTATTGAATAGATCATCTTTTTGATCAAATATATCTTTTTTAAATTAATTTATCCCCTTTTATTACTAAACTAGAATAGCTTTCAGCGTTTTCTTGTTAAATGAACTAGGTTCATTTATTTATTAACAAACAAGCATAAACAACCCCTAAGTTCTAAAAAGCGCAAGGCGCAAATGGTCCGTAGAGCACAATAGCAAGGCGCAAGCCAAAGGAGCACACCTTTTGTATGCGAGGCACACGTATTTATATATTTATTTCAAATTATTTTTTTTTCTTTGATTGTATTTAAAACTAATTAAAAAGATACCAACTAACTTAAATAATGATATATGTAAAGCTAAGGTAGTCTCAATTTGAAATCATTCTTCAATTTATAACTTAAAACTTACCTATTTTCCTTAAGGGGCAAAGGCGTGCACTACCAAAGGCGCTTTGAGGCGCACGAGGCGCGCGCCTTTTGCAAGTGACAGAGCCTCGCCTAGTAAAAGCCCATTTCTCTAAGTCTGGGAGTGACTCGAGGCTCGCTTTTGAAAACTAAGAACAACCCTTGGCCGAGCTTGAACCCAACTTATATACTATCCCAGTCATTTCCACCCATAGGACTGCCCCTCTGGGGAAAAAAAAAAGGGAATTAACAAGCAATTTTCTGAAAAGGGGATCGTCTTCCACTCTTTCCTTCTAAAACTCCTATATGCTTTAAACATAACTTACTATTTAGTAAAACTATAAACTACTAACGATTGTTAACTCTGGCTCAATTAGGTTTGACATGTCTAAGTCACAGTATAACAAGCTAATATTTAGGCTTCTCCGTATCCATTAGTGATTTTGAACTTCTATCAATGTACCTATAGGAAAATAATGTACACTCAGGAATAAATTCAGTTGCACCACAACAAGATATATTAGAAGAAAAACGTTAAATATATCAGAACAATAATCGAACTTCTGAAATTGTACTAGGGTATTTACATTTTTAAAAATCCATGAATAAAACTGCAGAAATTAATACGCAATGAGGAATCAAGTTCAGTTACACACACTGATTTTTTCTATAGATAATCACTCAGGAAAAAACGGTTCAAGGATTTGAGAAATTGTATTAGAATACCTTCCATTGTATGGTCATTATTTGGAATAACACCATAATCATTAGAGAGGTACGTAAACACAGAATTGTTCACAAGATTACCAACAGCGATCAAGACTCCAAGACCAAATTGAGCAAACAGAAAATATCCAGGAATTGAGTAACTCCACAAGCCAACAAGCTCCCATATCTCCATATCCTGCACATTTCATGAGTTAGATCATAGCCGCAGAGCTTTTGGCCTGGTTTCCTTGACACTGTAAACAGTTTAGAAGCTTTTACTAGCTTGCTGAGAATCAATATTAAGGAGAGGGCATTTTAGGCAATGCATAATAAATTGTTACTAGTAGCTTAGGGAAGAAACTAGATAGTGTCTTACAAAATAACTCTATCTATATATAGAGTTCATTAGGGAGCAACAAGGTTATGCTGGATATTAATGAGTAATTACTTGTTTTATTGGGAGAAATTCAAGCCCAAGCCTCTCGAAAGCTCCGAAAGTGGAATTATATTGCTATTGCTCTGTAATTTCCATTAAATCAGTCTTTAATCATCAACCATCTTATCCTAAACAACGCTAATGATAGATGCCAAAGGGAGAGAACCCAGGGTAGAAGAATAAAAGCTTATCACTTCATAAGGTACAAACTACTATATCTTGATATATCAAATACAACTTACCTTAAGATCATACTCAGTTGGTGGCAGCCAAAACAAAACTTTATAAGAGGCTTCTCATCCACAAAATCAATGATGGGGAAGACTAGGGGCATATATTTTGAAATAATTGCAGAAACTCTTTTTATTAAAAAAATAAATAAACAGAGCCAACTATTGACAAACAAAGTATAAAACTGCCCAAATTTTGGTCATTTATAGCAATGGAGAGTGATGACTGATGACAACCATTGTTAAAGACATTTGGTATTGAAACTGCCCCTTTCTACCCTTGTTCACTTTTTGCAAGATAAGAAGTTATACTTGCGAGTAACCTTTTAAGATCTGTTCCTTTGTTTGCAAGCCTATACACTACCTTATTCCCTTCATGAAACCAATAATTATCTCCACCTTCCAAGCAGATGTTTCCATTAAGGTACGACAGCAACTGATT